>ML675614.1:21486235-21539983 GCA_007922155.1 Mesoclemmys tuberculata | reverse complement strand
GGTATGGAACAGCTTCCATATGAGGTGAGATTAATATAACTGGGATTTTTCATCTTGGAAAAGAGATGACTAAAGGGGAACATGAGAGAGGTCCTTAAAATCGTGACTGGTGTGGAGAAAGTAAATAAGAAAGTGTTATTTTCTCTTTCTCATAACACAAGAATGAGGAGCCACCAAATGAAATTAATAGGCAGCAGGTTTAAAATGAACAAAAGGAAGTATTTCTTCACACAACACCTGGTCAACCTTTGGAACTCTTTGCCAGAGGATGTTGTGAAGTCCAATACTATATCAGGGTTATAGCCAGGATGGGCAGGGATTCAAAACCGTGCTCCGAAGTGTCCCTAGCCTCTGTTTGCCAGAAGCTGGGAATGGATGCCAGGGGATGGATCACTTGATGATTTCCTGTTCTGTTCATTCCCTATAATGCACCTGACATTTGACCATATTCGGGAGACAGGATACTCGGCTAGATGAACTAGATAGCCTAACGCAATATGGCTGTTCTTATTTTCTTATGTTCTTGTTTGTGTCCACATTTACAATTGTGATTTCAAAATGGTAGCAATTTGTGACAGGACATCAACATCCCTCACAGCTTGCTGCCGCTCACTTTCATCATCCACTAGTCCAGGGATTGCATGTTCTGACATATGGGAGTACCTCTGTCACAATTTGCTACCTCTCACCTTTTGCAACCTCTGGTCCGGGGCATCAAATTCTGTCTGTCAGAATCTGCTACCCCACATCACTGAAAAGGTAGCAAAATCTGACTGGGCAGCAAAAAAGAACAGTAAATGTTAGGGATAGCAAAATCTGCTGGTAGCAGTCACTGTCACTAAACTCAGCTAAGCACTGGCATGGAGGGAGAAATAAACTGTGGCTAGTCAAGGATTCCTTCCTGAAAAAACATTGCATTACCTTTGGAGGAAGGGGGAAACCAGGAAACAAATTGTTACTCCTGGATCAGTTGCAACTATGTGCCACCCCTTATTCAGGGCAGCTTGTAACTAATGTGTAGTGAATAGCACAGACCTCTGCAACACACGCTGACAAGGGAGCTGCTGTGATGACAGTTTGCAAGAAAACAGAGTAAAAAGAGTTAATAAATAGTATGTAGAGCAACATAAATACAGCAGAATCCACTTAACCAGGGCAGCTGAGAGAGAAGACACAGTTTTAAAAAATAGTCCCCAAAAACGTAAAATAAAATTATATCTCGATCTTGATACTATTATATGAATCAGTCATGTTTATTTGGTCTTCGTTTCATCTTCCTCTATCTTCATATGATAATTTTTGTATTAAAAGACAGGAGCTCAGAATTTCACGTGTATTTAACACCTGTGTAAGCGCCACGTATCTACTTGGCACTGGCTGAAGGTGTCCCCATTAAGCAGAATTTATGCTTCCTTGATTAAGCAGAGTTCATTCCTATTCACCATTATTAGACTAAGCTGGCTCCTTGGGCTGTCCCAATTTAGCAGGCACACTGGTCAAGCAAGTCTTGATAAAGTAGCCAGCTGGATAAAACCAAGTGTCTGGTAATACTAGATGGTATGAAGAAAAAGATACAGCAGAACTACAAAAGCAGGGAGGGAGATTAGAGGCTCCTGAGAAAAAGGAAGATTCTTTGAGACAGGATATAAAGTTTTTTATTTGAAAAACTGTCTGGAGCTCTAGTCTCATCATGCTATGACATTTGTTTGGTTCTTGGTATAATAATGTAAGAGCACTTCTATGAAATCTGAGTGTGACCTTATATATTCTCCAGGTGCCACCTTTATTGTTGTTGAAATATCTAAAGCTGCACTGGTGCCAAGTGGAAAACATGTAAAAACACATTTTGTTTGTGGACAGTTCTGCTAATTTTGTAGTTGTCTTCGATTCTTAACAATAGAGACATTTGCAGGTATACAGAATGTTTGTTCCTGATGGGTTCATCGGCTTCTGCTATTTATTCTTGACCTGAAGCCATCACCTTTGGTAAAGTCATTTAGTTGCAGTGGAAATGATAACGACATTATAATTCTCTATTTGTGACATTAGAAGGTCAGCAGGATAAACTGTTAAGAAACAAAAATTCTGCATGCATACACATCCTTGGTAATGTAAAAGAATGGAAGATGATATTCTTTTTGTATTAATTCTTCATTCTCTTGCTTTCATACAACAAAATGACATTGAAAACATCATGGTTCCCTGTCAGCTCCTATCCTCTGTGTCTATGCATTTTAATATAATTACATGATCATATGCTATGTTGCAAATAAAACAATAGCGCATATGCAAATTCCATCATCAGGAACTATTTAGCTGGAGACTACCACAAGGCCCTAGCCCATGAGAAGAGAGCTCCTGTTCTGTACACTTCAGGAGCTGAGCAGGAGAGAACCACTCTCTTGTAAGCATTAGTTGCTGTGCAGCTTTGAAGCTGTATGAGAGCAGGACCTCTGCCTGTGCAATTTAGCAAGTGGGCAGAGGGCCCCTCTGAGCTCCTTACAAGGGCCACAAGAACGCATTTTCCTCCCTTTTGTTGTAGTTTCTTTGACAGGAGCTTCAGCAAAATTAAGCAATAAAAGCATAGAGGAGAGACTGAGGGGTTGGGTGGATCTGCCCAAGCACCTTACAAACGCCTTAGGAACTCTCACTATATGTGATTAGATTTTTCAGTATTCAGCTAAGAGAGCCATGCATACACTTGAAGCAAATCTTTCCTTAGCTCCATGCCTCACCTGCTTAGTGAAAAAACCTACTGCACAAGCTGTGTATATACACTGTCATGGAGCATAACTTGGTCAAATAAAAACCAGATTTCTCTAGAACAAGCAAAAGCACTTTGCCCCAGTGAAGACTATTTCCAAGCCACATTTCAACTTTCAATCCCTCGTGGCTTCCACGATATCTGAGCTCCTCAAAGTCAATAATGGATTTATCCTTCTAACATCCCTGGGAACAGTGCTAAAGCTGTAAAAAAAAGGAACTCACTTCTCTGATGAAGCCTTGCTGATAGGGGGCCAGGTCCATCTTGCTCATGGGAGCAAAAGAGGAGTGTGGGGGTGACTATACCCCTGCCAGCAGAGTCGGCAAAAGAAATCTGGGGCCTTGATGCATCATGCTTGCTGGGGCCCCTACCAGGACCCTTTGCCCTAGGCACTGTAGGGGAGGCAGGGACAGGGGTGCAATGAAAGGAGGGGTGAGGGCCTGGGCCTTTCCTTTGGTCAGCTCTGAGCCGAGACTCAGCAGCCGCCACCTTCCCTCCCAGCCATGCCCCAGACAACAGCATGGCATGGGCCTGAAGGCAGGGATCCACTACCCACACAGGACGTAACAGGCTGGGGCTCCTGCATCCTGACTCAATGGGGGAGCCCCTGCCAGAGTGCCAGGCTGCGAGGGTGGACCCTGGCACTTCCCCGAGCCCTATGCCTTAGGTGGGCAGCAGTGAGGAGGGGTGTTGCATGCAGCTTTCCACAGGGAATGGAGTGCTGGGGGTCCATGGGGTTGCATGCTATCTCCTCTTACATCTAGAGAACAAAGTGCTGGGACTTTCTGAACCCAGACTCCAAGGGCCACGGCAGGACACAGTCTGACGAGCTCGGGGGAATCCTTGAAACCCCTTCCAGTGCTCTCACTGGCTGTGGAAAGCCCCAGCATGTGGGCTGAAGCCACCTTCCCAGCTGCCCTGTCTGAGACGGTACCAGCTTGGGGAAGTACCAGAGCTTTTCTTCCCATCCCACAGTGCCAGAACTCCACCACGGGCTCCCCACTTGCAGGGGGAGGAAATGGGCACCCCAACCTGGCTATGGGGCCAACCTACATTGCTGTCTTGGGCATGGCCCAGAGAGGAGGCTACAGGTGCTGGGTCTTTACTGAGAACTGGACAGGAGAGGGCCTAGGCCCTCTGGCCCCCCGTCTTTGTGACCATGTCAAAAGTACAGGATGCTGTGTCAGCCCACACCCATAAGTCCCAGAATACCATTCCTGAATGTTCCAGTACCACTTCAGTGCTGCTTGAGAGGGAGACAAGTTTCATTAATCCCAATTTTACTGATGGGGAACTGGAGTACAGGGAGATTAACGGTCATGTCTAAGGGCCACAGGAAGTCTGTGGTGGAGCGAGGAACTGAATGCATATTTTCTGAGTCTTTTCTCCTTGCTTCATCTGTAGAGGTGTTCAAAAAAGTTTACGAGAATTATTCTATAATGGGCAATATGAGTGTGTGAGATGTATGTACAGCCCTGCCTTCCTTCTACAACATTTCTACAAAGAGCATCTTTCATAGTTTTCCCATAGCTGTTTGTGATTCTTCAAGCTTAGCAAAAAAATATAAGGAACTTTTAAAAGCCTTTTCTATATCTGTCATCAATGCTTCTTCCTGGAGAGCAAGTAAAAAGTTGCACAGTGTTTTTACTGATGTTGGTTTTCATCGAAACAGCATGTTGTTAAATTATTTGCCTGGAGTATAACTTTTCCCACAGACATGGTGTGTCATACTCCTGAGGTTTGATCTTCTTGTATTGTTTTCTTCCTTGTTTGCAATGGGCTATGCTACAGGAGTCACTGCTAAAAGTTTCAGTGGTGTTTGAAATATAAGAGTCAGTGGGTATGAGCAGACTCCAATAGTGGCATGTAGTGGTTTGCTTAACCCAACAGATATTCAAGATATCAACATTTCTACTGACTAGCCTTACTATGTTACCTGGATAATAACTGCTAAGTGGATGGAAAAAGTAAAATAGCTGGTTGTGATCAACCTTCCGATGCAGCAAGTAAACTGATAAAAGAAAGTTCGCAGTCTACAGATGAAAACAGTACATAAAACATGAATGTAGAAAAATGAGCATATTAGAAAAAAAGTATAGGTGAGTGAACAAACAGTATCAAGAGCTAATCTGATGCACAATACTGACTGGCCCTAAGAAATACAAGGTGGAGGAAAGAGGGAGCAAGAATACAACAGACTTGGCAAGCTATTCAGCTTGCTGAAATGCACGTACTGTAAAAAAAAACAAAAACAACTTTTTGATTACTGGACTGAAAACAAGGCTACACAAAACATTTATCTGACCATGCATACCTCACAGCACGTTGCAATGAGACGTGAGGAAAGCATAGAGCATAGATGTCAAACTCAGGCCCGTGGGCCAAATCTGGCCCGCAGTGTAATTATATTTGGCCCATGAGAAAATACCAAATGTCTACTAGAGCTGGCCTGCCGGTAGACAGCGCATGCACCGATTTCACATGTGTTTATAGTATTAAGCTTTGCTTGTTCCAGATTCAATGTTTAAGCAAAATTTAAGTTTGTTTCCATATGAAAAGGTTCATCGTTATATTTGATGAGAAGGAAAAACTTCCTCAATTGTAGACATTTTTTCAATAAATATCAAGGTTGGCCCGCGACTTTGTCCAAGTTTTTAATTTTGGCCCACTGTGTATTTGAGTTTGACATCCCTGGCATAGAGTGTCAGGTCTGTGTTCTTCTCTCCTATTCCAATGTACTACTATGGACAAATCACAGTGTGTAGCTGGGCCCAGTAAATGAAGAAAGTCCAGTACCCCTCTGCCAGAACAGGTCCCAGTTTGGCCAATTAAGAGAGCAGGGCAGTGACTGAAGGCTGGGAGTAAGTCAGAGCAGAGTGGGACAGTGAGAAGGGGCAGATGAGCCTTATGAGTTATCTGGGGATGGTCCTGGAAGGAAGTAGCAGGTGATTTCCCAGGAGAAGGCTGAAGATAAGGAGAGCAAAGAGGGGTTTGCTGCCTACTTCCCTGAGACAGGGCTAGAGAGGGCTGAAGGTAGGAATAGCAGAAGGAATTGCTTGCTGTCTCTAAACTGGAGTGGGCTGAAAAGCAGGGGAGCAGTAGAGAGATTTACTTGCTGACTTATTTCAGCTGGAGAGTTGGACCCAGGGGGAAATGCTCCCCTGATAAAAATAATCTCTTAGCAGAGAAGCTTCCGGGGTTCCCCCTGGGAACAGTGGAGTTGTACTCTGGTTGGGGTGGCTATCTGACAGACTAGGACTGACAAAGAGCCTGAGTGTGGTGCAAGATAGTGGAATGTGGTATGGAAGGGCTCCCAGCAGAGAGGCTGGTGTGGGTTCCTGCTGGGAAGAGTAGAGTTTTAAGGACTAGACATTCCTAGATGTGGGGAAGCTGTCTATGTCTGGGACTTTTGGTGGGGATTATTTGAACTATGTTTTGGCACTTGTTGCTAGACTAGAGGATAAGCTTGCATGGAGTTACTGAAAGGGGAAACTGAGGCAGACACATGTCATGCCACAGCCTGTCCCAGGAAGGCACTCCCAGGTGGGGCCACCCTATGACAAGGTTTGAATTCTGGAGTGCATTCTGGCTTTGATATCTGTGGTGGACATGCAGTTCTCTGCTCAGACAATCTCAGTCGTCAGATGGTTCTAGAAAATGTTTCCTGTGAAGTTGGTACTTAGCCATCCTTTATACCTGGAAGAGTCACTCCATATAACTGTAAATAAGGCAAGGAACATAAATGATAGCCCTCCACTAAAGAGGAAGATCAAGCCATGAATGTGTGCTCTCTCCCTCTCCCCCATCAATTGTATGTAAAACTCAGCAAGGCTGTGGTGGTACCTACTGTTGAAAATATAAATGTCAAGGTCCTCTATAAGTGACCACCCAACCAGGGGTTCCTTTTGAAGCTTCATGTTTTTTCTCAGCAGTGTGCTGAATATTAGGAAATTCTGGTCAGGTTAACTAACCAGATATAACTCCAAACTGTCTGTCATCTTCTTTCCTCATGTTCCCTTTGGTTCTGAGTGGGTTTCCAATCTTGTCTGACTTGAAAATTTCTAATAAGTTGAAACGTCTTTTGTGTGTAGCTAAGGTAGAGCCATAGGGATTCCTTGACCAGACTGGCTTGGGAGGATGTATTTCAAAGTTGATTTTTAAAATAAAATCAATAGAAATATGGGGACATTTGTGAAAGCAGCATTAACATGCTGTAAAATGAATTCGTAGTTGTGAAGCAGTCTGGGTCAAATGCTTCAAACATGGGTGCCTGAAGTAAGGCATGTAAATTGCTGTTTTGCAACTCAGAGTCTTGAGTTTCAGAGGTGCTGAGCAACCCCAACTCCTACTTCTTTCTGTAGGCTCAGCACCTCTGAAAAGCAGGGCACTAGTATTTAGGTCCCTCTACAATCCCCTAAATCCTTACTTTTAGACATCCAGGTTTGAAAACTTTGGCTTTGGCCTTTGTTCATTTGCCAGCATCAGGAGCCTGAGGCATAACATCCAGCTTAATGAGCCTAAAATATGGCTTGTCTGATGTATACCTGTATTTGCAAGGCTGTGTCATATGTGAGATGTCTTTCTTTAAAAAAGACATGAAAAAGAGCCACTCTGCTGTTTTAAAAATATCTCATGATTCATAAAAATCTTACAACAACAAACCAGAACATGTAGAAGAGGGGAAGAATAGCTAAGGTAACTCATTTCAGTGTAATGTTGCCAAAGGATTTTAGAAACTACAGTGAAGGAGAAAACGTAAAATAAACAAAAATGATTATCTTTTTACATCAATGCTGGCTTCAGAAGAGGGGTATGAATATAAGAAATATTCAAAGGAAGGAAAGGCTCTCCAGTTCAACTTGTGTATCCCTGATTTGGGTTTGTATTTGTATTAATCCAAACTCTTTACTCTAAAGGGCCAGATCCTTGGTGGTTGTAGATTGACATAATTGATTTTCACTAGGTGAGAGCTGGCTCAGTGTCTTCAATCCTGTTGTTATCCAGAAACCTATTGACAGTAGCTATCTCTAGAATCATTAGTTGCCTTCCTGATCATTTATTTATGTTCACTACCCTGAATTTTCTGTTTTCTATATTGCATGATGCCCCACTTTCAGATGATCACTTGGTTTTCTGTGATCTCTTTCATATTAGGAATAACTTCCACCTAGTCACTTTGGTCTCCTCATCTCCAATGAGAATACATTGCTGAATCAGTCTGCCCAGCTCTAAAGCATAAACAGTAAGGGCTCGTCTTCACTGCCCTGGGAGTGTGCTTCCCAGCATGGGTAGGCAGACACCTATAGCTCTGCTTGAACTACCATGCTGAAAATAGCATGGTTGTCACCTCAGGCTAGCTGCCCTAGTATTTACAAACATGCCAGGAGCCCCTGTGCGCTCAGGAATTTAGCCCGAGTTGGTGCCCAGGCTCCCCCAGATACACTGCTATTTTAAATATGCTCGCTTAAGCAGAGTTAGTATGTGTCTACCCATACCGGGAGGAACTTTCCCAGCTGAGGTTCAGACATGCCCTAAGTTTCCATCTGCCTTCCAGAACAGTTTGTCACTCGGTTCTGGACTGATACACCACATTTCTCTGTCAGGATTGCGTTTAGTATGTGATAAAGCAATGCATATGTGATGGCAAAGGCTTGTCAGCTGCTATGATGGATGGCATGGCCTGTGTGCGGGCAGTGCTCAGCTGATGTCCAGGCAAGGCGAGGGCTCAACAGCTGGAGAGAGAAACAGTGAATGCAGCATGGTGCTACCAATGCAACTGGAGATCCAGACAAAATGGCAGGGTTTTGCTGCCTGCGGAGGTGAACTTGGTATAGTATGTGAGGGCTCTTACAGAGCAGACGTCCTGGGATAAAGACACTGAAGGAACTTGCAGTGCAACTACTGTCTTTCTCATGCTGCAGTGCTAGGTGGTAGTGTCAAAACAGTATGTCTCCATCTTTAAGACAACAGACCTTTTATATTCTAAGGACAGAGCTGTGCTTGTGTGTGCCGGCTCTACACCAAAGACTAGAAGAATCAGGAAATGGAATAGCACTGGCCGTGGCACAGGCAAGCCTTGTCCAGAAGCTGGTATCCATCACCAGGAAGTTCTCAGTGGAGCAACACCACTTCAGTTGCCGCAGGACCACTTGTTGGTAAGCTCTTTGGGACAGGGACGTTCTTTTTGTTCTGTGTTTGTTCAGTGCCTAGCACCACGAGGACCTGGGCTATGACTGGATTTCTAGCCACTATGATAATACAAATAATCTCCCATTCTGGACTGTGGAGACACTTTCCTTTCCATGACAGGAAAGTCCTGTGAAGAGAGCATCAGGGAAATGCATAAGGCGAATACATCGACTCTGTGTCTAGGGCTAGTATTAAGCCATTTTTCTTTTCTTCTCTCTATCCTGTGCCGCTATCCAAAGCAAGAAATAAATGAAGTAGCTGAGAAGAGCACCTAAGCTCAGGAGGCGCTTAGAACGTTCAAGGTAAGAATTAACCATTGGACTGTGTCTGAGATTTGTCAAGAGAACACCTGACACCATGGAAAGACAAGGTAGAATACTCTATTATAGAGCTTAACAGAGAACCCACAAGTAAATCCCTGAGTGAGTGTACTTGTCTAATGTAGGATACGACAGGATTTGTACTTGATGATTTTTCTCTAATAGCCACTTCCCTTCTGATTAAGGATGTGACTAAGGAGTTTTTACCTCACCATCAACTACTTATTTGAAGGAAGAAATTTCCCTGATTCTTACATTTTTTTTCACCTGTATGTATAGATTTTGGTTGAAGTCCAGTTTCCCTTTGTCAATAGGTAGTAATAAGTGTCACCTTTACTTTTATTTAAGTGCTGGTTGTAAATTAGAGAACAACTACTGGAAGAGTTAAGTGGACCATATGTCGGACTAAAGAAAGGTTATTATTTTTATTTGTTGTGATTTATTAACTCTTCCACTACAAAGCCCCGCAAAATTAATAATTATTCCAAGTCATTATGGGTAAACTTTAATATCCTTTCTTCATTAAAAAGACGTGGTTTCCTTTCATGCCTAATTTCTATTCTTCTCCTCCTCCTCCTCCTGCAAATGTCAGTATGCAGTAGGCACCATAGAATTTTTTTTAACTCTTCATTTTATAAACATCCTCAAATCTCATGCATATTACAAAAGCTAATTGGTAAAATAAATTGGATTAATTTTTTACTTCAATGTTAATGACAAGTCACAACTTAATTTTAAAAATGAAGAAAAACGAATAAAGAAACAAAACTCTGTTGCTTGGCAAAGAGTGCACATTACTGCTTAGTTAATATTAATATTCCAGAATTAAAAATAATCCATGCCTAAAAATTTAAAACAAGGAAAAAGTATGGTTCACATATGTTAACTTGCTTTGGTGAATAAAGGTCAAAACCACAGGGCTTTTAAGAGACTCTACAGCTGTGTATTTTTGCGGCCAGTTTAAATTGATTATAGCAAGTTCATAAAAAAAATCATTTGATAAGTTTACTTTTGTGTTGTTTTGTTCCCACTAAACTTCAGCTTCGGCTGTATTAAATAAAAGTACATTAACCTCACCATCTGCTGTACAGCTTTGGTTTTTGTTCTGGAGTTCAAGCTGAAATGCATTACTGCAAATTACGGGCTAAATCGCTGAAATTTGGTGAGACCCCTGCAGTCTAATCCATAGGAAACAGCCAATTCTTCCTGAGTTTTCTATGGTTGATTAGTTGTACTGTAATTAAAGAAATTACTAATAGTCTTCTGTCTGGATGTGATTAACCCTATAAGTGTTCATACTTACATTTTCTAAGCATCTTGTAACACTAAGATTCAGTTTATTCTCATTAACAAGGAGACAAATGAAGAAAGTATTAATGCTATGGGCTGTGTATCACGAGTTGTGTTTTTTATCTTCTGTTTCAACTGCCTGTTTAATGTAAACATTTATAATGATGGTTGCATTTTAAGTTAAAGAAATGGAATGGCATTTGAGTAAATGGATATATGCCTTTCAGTAGAACAATTAAACATGAACAAAAAGAAACTGGACCACTGATTCCAATCTGAACATATGAATCATAATTTGGTTGCTGATCCTCCACATGGACGGAGTTATGAACACGATAACTGAATTATGGCCTTTACATAGACTTTTTTGCTGTGTTTTCCAGGATCTATGTTTCATCCAAAGAAAACACAACTCTAGCTGTGATCACAGCCTTTATCATAAAATTGAATGCACAGTAATCGTGAGTCTGCACCAACAGCGCTACAAGAGAAAGAGATACCCTTATTTCATCTGTGTGGAGTTCTAACTTTTGAAGCTGAGCTATTGGGGACAGTAGCCCATGGCATTTGCAAAAGCTGTCCCACGTTTCTGCTGGCATTAAATATCAGATCTGCTTGAATTCTCATTTGGGACCCTAATGTAAAAACCACTGGAGTCAATGGAAATAATCCCACTGACTTCAATAGGCATTGGATTGAGCCCCAGTACTTCGATTACGAGATCTGTTCTAGTCCTTGACCTTGTGGGGCTGCTTTTCTGCACCCCCAGTGCTGGATCAAGCCACAACCCCATGCTGAATGCCTACTGAGTTCCTGTATTATCACAGACATGTCCCACTTACTCTATTGCTATCTACAGGAGTCTAAAATCGAGTCCCTAGCCTACCTCTCTTCTATCCTCAAACAACATTTGGTCCATGGAACTCCCTCCTCCCTTAGCTGGCTAATGTCTGACAAGGCCTGTGTGGAGGGACGGGGAGGGAAAGAGCAACGTTTTTAGAATGTTCCTCGCTCCTACAGCTGTGCAGCCTTTGCATGAGCCCAGCTGCGCCACCGTTGATTCAGCTCTCTGCCACATACGGCGCTTCCTCTCACTGACTGACAGAAAGCACCGTCTGTGGCAGAGCAGACTCTCTGCAGCATTGGCACTAATAGACTAATGCCCACTGAGGCAGCACAGCAAAAAGGCCTTGAAACGTTGTGTTCAAAATGATTTAATTACCCCACAGGACGGGGTAAATGAAGGAGGGCTGATAGGAGGTGGTGAATGTTTTTTCATCTGTTGAATACTCTCTGACAGCATTCATGCTTGTTCTGCGTGTGCCTGACTTGAGGCAAACCATCTGCGCAGCTAAGAGAACTGGATCCAAGCGCTGACCAGGATGCGCTATCCTTCTGAATTTGTAAAAGTCACTTAATGACATTGCCTTCCTTTCTCCACCTGTAAATTGTGGGGTAAGAACACCTCCTTCTGCTAGCATGCAATTTTGGGAGGTAGTTCACACAAAGAATATTTCACCTCTAGGCATAGACCTAAAATCAAAAAAGTCATCCCAAAAAGTGATACTTGGGGAAGGTTGAGTGCATAGAAACAGGGCTCTAATAGAAACTGCTTTGTAGTCTTGACAGTTGTGGTTGCTGTTTGCTTGATTACTATAATAAGAAAACAATGAGTGGTACATGTGTGTTGGGCATTTGTTTGGAAAACTTACAAGGGCAAATGAAAGTGCTTGTGTACTGATCCTGGAAAGCAGTTACAGAAATCTCCTTTTCCCTGGATAAAGGGGTGTCTGATACATAAATCTGGATTATATTTACCTATTAGCTGTTGAAACTGCTGAAGTATTTGCAGCAATATTTGTACCGCATCTCGGCATTTCCCAGTGTTTAAATCTTGTTCTGTCTCAGTAACAAACTATCTGGAAAGAAAATAACCCAGCTATGGACAACGGCAGCATCTTGCTAGGATGTAATATGATAATCCCACTGTCCATATTTCCATACTTTCTCCAGTCATTAAATGGAATGCATTTTAGTTACATGCGCTAGATATGATACATATTAATGGACTCTTACAGTAAATACAGTTTAGCAGTTTCAATTACTTTAGCATGTAAATTTAAGTTCCCTGGTGTGGTTTTAAGTGAAAAAGCAGCTTCCACAGTATATTTCTGAGTGTTGATTGGCCTCAGGTTGTAAGCATAAGTAAGAAATTGGCTGCTAATTGAAGTAAATTTGTATGGAAAGCATTTATACATTGTGCAAAATAGTATATTACAATAATTCCTGTTAGCATTACAGTAACTAAAAGTTTGTCAGCATTGCCATTAGCAACTTCCTGGTTTTTTGGGGGGCGGAAGGAAGTATTTTAACTGGGCTGTGAACATTTGCTCTTTGCTGTGTCTTGGCCCAAATTGTGTCAGCCTATGAGCAAATGTGTGATACAAAAGTTAGGGAAATAACTGAATGTTGGTTGGTTTTTAAACCTATAGCAATGTAAATTATGAAAAGGTGACAGACTGGGCTGTGCTAATGTAGCTCTCTGACCCTCGATAACCTCACAGCGCACGAAGTGTGGGGTAGTTCGCTATAGTATAATGAACTAAATCAAAAGAAAAAATTTGGGTGGTGGGGAGAGGGAAGGCCATACTCTCATCTATCTTAAGTATGGCCTATGCATGGCCCCCAAAGTGGTAGTATGTGAGAACCTCACAATCCTTAGTGTGTTTTTCCTGGATACTTTTGTGAGGTAGCGAACGTTTATTGTTCCTGTTTTACAGAGGAATTGCTGTGACTGAGTGGTGAAAGGGAAGTCTGTGACAGAGCAATGAATGGATCCTGAGTCTCCCCTTGCAGCACCTAACCACTAAATCCTCCATCACTCATGGCAGGCATGAATCCCTGCCTCAAAGCAGGTTTCAGTGTGTGGAAGGGGTGACTGTGCAAGATCATGTTGATGGAATCTCTATTATCCCATGTATTACTTTCTCGCATGGGTTCTACTCAGCAGGAGTGGGAGGATGCTGTGTAGAGCAGCCACCGTGACCTCCCCTGGCTTGTGTTATTGGTGAGGAGACTGATGTAAGCAGTGGGCTTGGCTGGGTAACAGCATACAGCTGATCACCCCTGGAAAATTAATTCAAATTCAGCCCAGAGTGGCAACATCCAATAGCTGATTAGAGCTGAAGGTCCTTGTTCTGTTAATAGCAAACAGGCATTCCCATCACAAAAAAACTCTGCCCTAGAGAAAGGGTGGCATAGGAAACCAGCATTCCATTCCCACCTGTGCTGCAGATTTTTGTGACCTTTGGCAAGTCACTTAATCTCTTTCTGCTTCAGTTTCCCATCTCTGAAATGGTGGATTATAAAACTTTTCTTCCATTTTCTCTATCTTGTATTTTTAGATTGTAAACTCTTTAGGATGGTGACTGTCTTATTATGAGTTAGTACAATGCCTAGCCAAATTTGATTGGAAGCTGTAGGAATTACCAGAATTCAAACAATAATAAAAATCAACCTTCTTGGAAGTCTCAACAGAGAGCCCCTGGACTGAATGGGAATACAGGTTTAAATTATTTATCTGACCCTCTGAATGATGTTGATGCTCATTGCTGAGGTGGTTTGACGAAGCTTGCACTTCCGCACCTGTGCTGTATTTGTTCTGTTCATGCATGTACGGTAGGGCTTCAGCCTGCAGAGGTCTCCATGCCATAGCTCTCATGAGACCTGTTTTCTCCTTTAACAGATAGATGGAAACATTTGTTTAAGGCAAAAAGTGTTTAAAATATAAAAAATAAACCTGGGGCACATTCATTATTTTTGAAAACAGACTGTAAATTGCTTACGAGTATAGTGAGGACTATCAGAACACAGATGACCACTGAATGTTCTTGAGACAAAATTTATTTTTCTTGACGTGATAATACTGACTGTCAGTACAGTTGAGCTCTACAGAGGAGACGACTTTAGAGGGAGAACTCAAGGTTTTCTTTAAGAAACAAACTCCTCAAGAGTTTGCAGATGTTGATGAGATCACTGCTCAGATCATCTTCGAAGCCCAAGAATACTTATATTTTCAGCAGAGGAAGATAGCTCATGTCTGGTGGCTTTGATGAGAATCTGCCATATTTGACTGGAAGGAGTGGCCTCTCTCAGAAGCAGCTGACACTGGTTCTTCTCAAAGGCAGGATACTGGACTCAGTGCTCTCCATTGATAGGGCAATTCTATATTCTTAACAGTTTGACTATAAAAGTCTTTATTATGTTTTGGCAGAGTTGGAGAAAAGAAACCTACCAGCACAGTGTACTGCAAACAGCATCATGACATTAAAATTGTGACCTCCTACCAAAGGTGAATGGCACAAGTGTCTGTGATTCTTCTGCTGAATGCAATGGAACCCAAACTAGCGAAACAGGTGATAGGGATGGGTGAATTAATTCTAAGGAGACTCAGACTTGTGTGTGTGTGTGTGTGTGAGTGTGAAGAGGTCAGGATCTTCCATTTGTTTGCACTCCTTCATCTTTTGCTCAGGATAAAAAAGACATGGTTTTTGGATCAAAGGGAATACTCACGTTATCTCTGGGTATTTTTATGTCTTGTAAAAAGAATCAGACTCAAGAAGGAAGCAAATCTGGGAAGGAAGACAGGCATTTTTCATTCTCCAGCTCTATCCTGTCCATGGCTGTTAAGACACTGGCAGCCATTAATAGAAAATAAGATGAAAAATTGATCCTATATTCTGTACATGGCATTGTTTGCAATCTATGTGAGAGACAGACTTTTGATCTCCTGTAAAACATTTTACATAAAAATTGGGACCAATGAACTCTCATTAACCAATGCTCCTTTTGCTTCAACTTTTAATATTACATTTGACATTCTTATTTGTTTGCGATCCCCCCCAAAATCCTGTTTGTGTTTATGGAACAAGTTTAAGATAAATGAAATGATCTTAGTAGTATGTTTATATTTTACTTACAGAAGGCATAATGATCTTTATTTAAGCAGTAATATTTCTAAATAGTTTAAAATTTTGCATGCAAAATGTTCTGCTCCTCAGGAGCACTAGTATCAATAGCTCTCATTTTTTATCCCATTACATTTAGTGAACGGGAACTGAAATATGAAATGCTTGTCACCTACTTGAGAAATGCAGGAAGGAGTAGTTGGAACAAGTAGTTGGAACAAAGAGAGCTGAACAATTGAAAAGCTGTCTCTTTAGCCCTAATTAATTTACTTAGCTCTAATTTATCAGTCTACTTTAATAAATGTTTAGCAATAAGGTCCATGAGACTGAAATTATGTATGTTGTCAAATATAACTAACACCATACAAAAAGCAGATAATTTAACTGCCTAGGGAAACAGAGGTTCAAGTCAGAGGAAAGATGACTTGATCTAATTACAACTAACTGCTGAAGGGGTTTGGCATAGTAAAAGTGCCTTATGACAACATTATGGTTATAATCTACTAAAGAAATAAAGAAAACTGTCTCAGTATTGACAGTCTTGCCTTCTAAAAGTGAATGTGAGGACCAGAGAATTGCTTCTGGATCATTTGAATTGAGAACTGGCTGAATTCTTTGATGTTAAAGATCTGTGGCCTGTTTGCACCAGGATCCTCAGCCAAAACTTCCTTCTGACTGCTGCAGCTCTACTGGGTGTTGTGTCCCAGTTGGTTACTGCCCTCCACCCAGGATGTGGTTGCATTTAACTGGTATCCAATGGAGTAGGCCCAAATTTTACTCTAAGAATCCAGTGTCATATAGAATCATGTAGAAGCCAATAGCTGCAGTAGGGACGACTCCTGCAAATGCATGTTCCTGGGAGTAATGTAACTCCTGTGACAAGTTCCATTGTCTTCAGTGGAACTATTCATGTGAGGAAAATTACACAGAGTGAAATTCATCCCTTTGTAAGAGGGCTGGCAGGAGGCCCGTGGAATACATGAATCTCATTTAAGCCCTAAAATGTATTTGTACAGTGCCTCAGACAGTGAGGTCCTGGCTCATGACTGGGCTCCTAAGTCCTATGGTAATACAAAAGTAAAATAAGGCTTCAATGCCATGTTTGCAGATTTGAGGCCATTAGTCATATCCTATATCATGTGATTTTAAACAACAGCCTATTGAAGTCAATGAGTTCTGCTTTAAAAGCAATAACACAATGCGTCTATCGTCTGAAGTGCTGTGGGATCCTATATGATGAAAGGCACATGGTTAATGTAAAATATGATGTAAATATACAGAAATGAAAATAAATGATTATGTTGGACCGTCACTCTAACATGTATTTTTAAAAAAGTTTATATGTATTAATGTTTAAGTGGGATTTAGAGGAAACAAATCCTCATGCTTTTTTGTTTAAAGAACACATTACCTAATGACTGTTTAACTTTCTGTGATATGTCAGACTGAAAGAGAACCCTGTCCTGCATTTAAACACAGGTGTTTGACAATAAAAATACCCTTCTTGATGTTATTTAAAATAAAATCCTGCTATACTGACATCCTGCAGCTGTTTGAAATACAAAATCCCCTTCTATAGTGCTATTGGAAAATATTAGTGGATAAAGAGCAGAGCAGGTCATGGTATTTCTAATTCAGATTAATGACCCTATTCAGCCCTGTCTTCTTAGCAGGAAATTAGAAAGTGCTAGGAAGGAGAAAATAGTGATTCATAATGCGTGACTCTTTGTATTGGCAGTTGCACTCATTAAAAGCTAAAATATTGTTTTGATATAAAATAATTGTCTGACTTATTGGTGGGGGGGTTGGGGGTGGAATATAGCTTTCTCCACCTCCACTTACAGAGAGTCAATGAAAAATCTGTTGGTTCTAAGGATGAAGAGAATCGTGCTCAGCATCAGATCCCTGTCATGTTATGTACTCAAAAGCCTTTTAAAACTACATAAATGACCAACCACCTTTCTTCACAAATGGCTTATTACTGCAAGTTTTTAAGGGACATCAGCGAAAGTCATGAGGAACCTGGTATTGGGTTTGATGCATATATTTTAGATGGGTAAAATGCAGTTTAGTGCAATAGGTCCAGCCGTTCAGGCATCTAAGAGAGCAGTATGTCAGCACTCTCTCTCTCTCTCTCTCTCTCTCTCTCTCCAAGATCCTCTGGACTGGATTCACACAGAGTAGGTGCAAGAGCAGTTTTGTGCTCTGGCTGCACTATGCAATGTCTTCCGCATTTGCTAAAAAAGCTCCTCCCTCCTACATAACTGAAAGTCGATAAAAGAGAATGTTTTGAAATATTGCCTAGCTAACCAATCCTACATAGAGAATATTTAAGGCTGGGGGAGAATAGAGGGGTCTGCAGAGAGCTTTTCCACATGACACTGGTGTACAGAAGCTATGTGTAGGGAAACAGAGGTTAGAGTTAACTCATCCCCTATATGCAGGACAGTCATGGGGCTATAGTACCTCTGTTGTTCCACTCAGCTGACTGGTGCCCCTCCAGTGCCATTTGAACTGTGGCTGGTGAACCTCCCTCTGCTTATGTGTGGGTTCCTAGCCACTATATCTGCATAAGAATGGATACAGCCCCTCAGCCAGCTTCCCACAGTTCCATCCGCACCACGTGTGCCATGAAGAGAGTGTAGAATCTCTCTATTTGGCCAACTAATGTACAGCCTGCCTCTCCCACTCCACTGTGGGATTACTGTGTGGCACCTGTAGCATAAAGGACCTTGCATGGGCCTTCTGCAAGGGTGTGAAATATCCCCAACAAAGACAAAAGTAGTCTCGGAATTCATAGCCACTAAAAATTCCCAATTCCCCTCACATCTATCTGCTGCAATGCAAGTCGTAACCAGGGGCTGGAGTTAAATAACTTTCAGGAGATTCTAGAACTTCCTGAATAGGCATCCCAGCCAATTGACTTGCTCTTCCTTTTAAGACAGTTTTTGAAAAATGAACTCCTTGTGCCCACTCTTTTTTTAAAAATAAATCTCTGGCAGGCAACAATTAAACATCAAACTAGTAGAATTTTACTCTGTTCTCTTAACCCATCCAAGTCCAGACAGCAGAAGAGGCGTCTTTACAGCTCTAGTGATTACACTCCACAACGTTCACACCCTCTCTCGCTTACTGCCATCTTGATTGAAGCACGAAGGTCAAAGGTCTTTAAAAACTAAATGTACACACACACTCTCCTGGCTCTTCCCCCTTGGTGTCATGAAGACAAATGACATTTTTTAAAATTCTCCCAGTGAACCCACATTCATTTTCTGGCTTCTTCTTCTCCTCTGTCATTTCTTAATGAGCTGCAATCCCATCACCTAATGCTTTCAAATCTGCATCTACTGCTGCAAAGAAAAGATTTAAATTGACTCAATTAATTCAATCAGCTTTTCAAATGAAATCGACTCTAGTAACACTAGAGTTTCTATCCCTTGCTATTTAAACACACAGGTACTGTGTACTCTATGGCAGTAGTCCCTGGGTCTCTTAGTTGGCAATACAATTAGGAGGGGACACTGAATTATTCTCCTGCCATGTCACAGGTTTAATTGAGAAATATATGTCCTCCTCTTGCAGTTTGTTTTTTTTGGGGGTAGAACTTTAATATAACTGATTCTTTTTAAGGTCAACCTGGAGTATTGCATACCCAAGGGCTCTCACCTCTCCCTGATCTTTATTAGGGGAAAAGGAGAGGTTCAAAATTTTTTTCTCTCAGCCCCTCATTCTCTACTGGTCTTATGTTTTATTCTCTTATTCCTCCAGTGCTGATTTATTCAGAGCATGACTCCTCTGCCACAGGGAATAGCAACTGTAAAGTCAGATATCATCTGGGTGTCTTACCTGTTCGGAGCAGGTGTGAGAGCTGTCACCCATGATGCCATGCACCATGAGCTGGCTTCCAGGCTGCATACGTTCTGTAGCTTTCCTGTTGAATCTTGGGTCTGGATCTGATCCCACTTATCCTGGCTGTTCCACCAGTGTTTCTCCATTGGACTGGATTCATACCAGTCATAAATCTGTGAAACTCCTCTGACTTCACTGGAGCTATGTTGATACCGCTGCCTCATGGTTGACCTCAGGTAAGTCACCTGACCTCTCTGTTTCAAGCTGCCCATCTGTAAAAAGCATATAGCAGCTTGAGTGGGTTAATTAATTAGTGTCTAAATTGCTTTGAAATCCTCTGATGAAATGTTCTGGAAAAGTGCAAAGTGTTATACTGTAATTACTAAGTGTGCAGCTGCAGATGTTGAAAATGGATCTACGCAAAGGCGTCTTTGCTCCCCACCATTTCCTAAAATCTGCTTTTGTCTGTATACACGCACTGCATATAAAGCAGTCAATGTGGTAAGCCTGGTCTTTTGTAAGAGACCATGGCTTTATCATCCGACAGCAGCTTCCACTTGGAGAGGACAAATAGTAGCTACTTATTTGTCTTATGTTAGTAATGTTTTGTCATTCATCCTCACACGGCTCCTTGGTTGTATATTGCTGTTCTCCTTCGATTGGTTTTTGAGTGTCACTGTAGATAGACAGTACTAATACCAACGCTTTGGCTCTCTCATTCTGAATTTTAAAAGAGAAACTATAATCCAAGGTTTCTAAGCATTGTTCCCTGACATTGTTATCATATTACCAGGTGGAAATGACTTGCTTCCTAAACTATGAAAATAATTTTGAATTATTCTGTTGAAGCTGCCTCTTCTGAATCTTTTCCCCATTTTTCCTGCTCCGTGTTTTCACTCTGAAAGAATAAACATATGGAATAGCTTTCATAGCTGGATTTTTAGTTTACTAATTTTCCCCCCGTCTTCATTCCGCAGCTCATCGAAATATATTTCTTCCCAGTGTAATACAGATTATATAAGATATAGGAGTGTCATTTTAGATTTGTAAAAGAACTGTACCTGAAACTCCAAATAGTGTAAATAGAAGATACAAAATCCTGTGCACTG
This sequence comes from Mesoclemmys tuberculata, assembly GCA_007922155.1. NCBI lineage: Eukaryota > Metazoa > Chordata > Testudines > Chelidae > Mesoclemmys > Mesoclemmys tuberculata. The sequence goes on along the minus strand of ML675614.1, from coordinate 21,519,495 downwards.
AAAGGTTGCTGTGGGCCTGATTCTGATCCTATTTATGTTGCTGTAATTCAGTTATTTTTAGTGGAGTTAGTACAGTGGTGTGAAATAAGACTAGGCCTCTTTAGTCATATTTCAGCACCTCCTTAATTCATTATGTGCCAATCTGACAAAGAGAAGTGGTATGCTATTTTGTTCTGGTTTCTTACTGTATATAAAATATTGTATAATTGTATCATGGTGACGTTATATAATGTAGTGCAACATATGGTGTCTTTCAAATGTGTATTATTTTATACTCCTGCTGCAGGATAATCCAGATTGTCAATTAATATCATTGCTCTCATTTGTTAGGTCACTAAAAATACTAGGTATTTTCCACCTTATTCTTGGTTACAGCATAATGGTGGCAATTTAATTTAATGTTTGCTGCACCTTTTTTCCAAAAATCTCAAAACACTTTGCACGTTAATTGATTAAGCCTCACAACAGCATGGAAAGTTCTGAGGTAGGTGTGATTACATTTTATCCCCATTATATACCCGACAACGATGGATGGAGAGGTGAAGTGAATTGCCCAAGGTTATGTTAGCACCATGCGCACATATGGCACTGAAGGAGTAATGTTATTTGCAATCACTGAATTACAGTAGCCGCACTCATCTGAAAAACTGATGAAATGAAACTGTTGGCACTTTAAAAAAATATTACTGTTGTACATTTCACAGCTGTAATGGTTGCATTGGTGCAAGGCACAACAAAAAAGACCCAATTTTGAAGATGGATTTTACATTCATGCTTAACAAAAAAAAACCCCCAATCAAACAAACCGATCCCACCACTCTCCAACTCCCACCCCACAAATGTATATATAGACATGGTCACAGAGTCATAAAATTGTAGGACTGGAAGGGACCTCAAGAGTTCATCTAGTCCAGTCCCTTGAACTTATGGCAGAACCAAGCATTATCTAGAACATCCCTAACCTGCTCTTAAAAATCTCCAATAAAGGAGATTCCACAACCTCCCTAGGCAATTTATTCCAGTGCTTAACTACCCTGACAGTTAGGAAGTTTCTCCTAATGTCTAACCCAAATTGCTCTTGCTGCAGTTTAAGCCCAGTGCTTCTTGTCCTATCCTCAGAGGTTAAGGAGAATTTTTTTTCTCCCTCCTCTTTGTATCAACCTTTTATGTACTTGAAAACTGTTATCATGTCCCTCCTCGGTCTTCTCTTCTCCATAGTAAACAAACCCAGTTTTTTCAATCTTCCCTCATATGTCATGTTTTCTAAATTTTTAATACTTTTTGTGCTCTTCTCTAGACTTTCTCCAATTTATCCACATCTTTCCTCAAATGTGACACCCAAAACTGGACACACTACTCCAGCTGAGGCCTAATCAGCGCTGAGTAGAGCATATTCCACATCTGGTATATTGATAAAATAAGAATAATATTGATGCTTAGCACTTATATAGGGCTCACCTGTGCTTCCTATACAGACCTATGCAAGATGGTGAGGGCACAAAGGTTGCCCTTCCCCCAACTTTTCTCTTCTGTGCAGCCTACATAAGGGCTGCCTCTACACTCATAGCCCATACACTCAAAGGAGCATAGGACAATCAGTTGAAAAAGGAGTTGAGAATTGGTAGTGGCATGGCTCAGCTCCTCTGTGTATGGCCAACAGAGCTGGCTGGCCATGAACAGAGGAGCACATGACACCTCTTAAAAGGTTGTGGTAAATTACTTCATGCTGAGTACCACTGGGCGACTGCACACTGCCCATAATTCAAGGCTGTGCCTTTAAGGCATATTCTAGTTCATAGTGATTTACAGTTTTTTTCCCTCTGAGTGCTGAATAAACATGAGATAATTACTCCTCACAACATCCCCTGAAAGGTAAATAGGAGTAATTCCTTGCAGAGAGGGAACATGGAATACAGCAGGTGAAGTGTCTTGCTCAAGGCCACACAGTGTGCCATGTCTGTTCTGTGGAAAAATGAAGGAATTCGGCCTTGGCTTCAGTCAACACTTTTCCATGAAAACCAGATACACTAAATTAAAAAATGAACAAACACAACATTAATAGGAAGTCTACAAAATATTGGATTAGATGGTAAAGAAAAGAACACACCATCATCTAAGTTTCAGCACCTCTGAAACGCAGGCCACTTATTTAGGTGCTTTAAACTGTACATTTAGGGGCCTTATTTAAACCCCTGATCTTGAAAACTGTGAATTTATTGTATAAATGGAGAATGAGTAAAGGTTGGGCTGCAGCAAAACCAAGTGGTTGAGGGACTGATTTTCCTTGTTAGTTGTAACAGTTCTCAATAGTTTTAGTTTCATACTTTGTTTTATTCTTGTGGCTTTTTTATACCCTTTATGGGGAAGTGAGGTGGAAATGTTGTCAATAGGCCTAGTGGGAAAAGCATTTTCTAAGAAGGATGTGCAAAAGGCAAGGATGCAGGGACAGCAGACTGGATCAGGAAGGGATTCCAAGGTTGCATGCCATGGATATGAGAGAATCAGAAGGCTACAAAGAGGGAACTATGAAGAATGGCTGAATGTCCTTGTAGATTTGGTATGTGAAAGGCTGTGTGATGTGTCTTGTGTGGCCAGGAAAGATTTACAGCTGACATTTAAAATTTCCATTTTTAGATGGTGATATCCGAGAATTCACAGATAATCTATGAAGAGGAGAGGCAACAAGGATGAACTAGAGCCTTTAGCAGTGGATGAGTCAAATGACTGTTGGACAGGCCCATCAATACCTCCTGTGTGAGTGTCACTGGCTCTAAGATGACACTTAGATATGTCAAGTGTCTCATTAGAACACTTCTTCTCAGTTGGGGTTTCTTCCCTCCGAGACGATGCCTTTTGGTCCAAGTGGTGAGCGTTCACCTCATTCCAAACATAGGAGGATCACATCCGTCTCAGACAGGTTTGAATCTTGGTAGAATGGCAGTCATAAGATGAGGAGAAATACATAGCTGTAAATTCTACAGCATCTAAATGTGTGACACAGACTCAAAGTCAAACCCAGGCTGCAACGTAAAAATAAGAGATGGAAGCTTAAAATGACTGTGAATTATTTTAATGTCTAGGCAATTTTCTGTACACTGACTAATATTTCACTTTCTTTTCAGTGGTTCAAAGGCTCATGTAAGACTTCAGCAGAGCTACCCCCGTGTACACCAGCTGAGGATCTGGCCCTGGATTCCTTCACTGAGGGTATGTCCACATTGAAACTGGAGGTGGCATTTCCAGCTGATGCGGATGTACACTCGTTAGCTTTGATTGTGCTAGCACAGTAAAAATAGCTGTGTAGCCAGGACAGGATGGACTAGCCACCCAAGTAACAGCCCATCTAAGACCCTAGGTGTGTAGAGTGACTAGCTCATGCTGCTGTGGCTACATGGCTATTTTTGGTGTGCTACCTTGATCACAGCTAGCCTAGGTATGTCTACCCAAGCTGGAAATTAAATCTCCCACTACAGGCAAGAGGTAACCCGAGTTACAAAGCGGGTACAGCAGCCCAGGCAGTGTCACTGCAAGCTTACTCACACTGCCATTCCCATCCCCATCATCCTCGCCCTGCAGCAGTCACTTCTGGTATTACAATAAGTCCACCTCTATGCCCGTTCATAGGACTGGGGCCAGCACTTATTACAATAAGCAGTTAGAGGCCTCAAGTGAGAGCAGGCCCACATGGTAATAGACAAGACAGGCAAAGTGTGGGAGGGGAAATGGGCTCAGAGTGGTGAAGTAAGTTGCCCAAGGTCACCCAGCAGATCAGTGGCCGATTCAGCAATAAAACCCAGGTCTCCTGAGTTCTAGTCCAGTGTCCACCTCACCAAGCCCTCTGTTACATCCTTCCCTTCATTCAGCTAGCACAACATTCGCCTTTCTGGAAACAGCCTGGCAGAACTGCAGAGAGCTGTTCTTTACAAAGTTTATGACTAGGGCTCTTCTTTTTAAATCACAAGGAAACATCCAATAGGAGGCAATGAAAATAACAGGGCACAGGTGCAGCCAAAGGTCCCAATTCTGCAACCTATATGTGGTTAAATTTACTACCATGTGTGGTATAACTGAAATCAGTGGGACTACTCATGGCCGCAAGTTTAAATACATATGTAAATGTTTGCAGGATCGGGGCCTAACAAAGTGAGCATAGGGCTGGGCCAGGAACTTCCAACTTTTAAATCTGTCTCCGACATTGATTCTTCCTGTGGCTATGGGTTGCTCCCTTGATCTCTTTCTCAGTTTCCTCTTCTATAAATAGTTACTCTTATTATACAGCAGACTGTCAAGAGTGTTGTAAGGATTAATTAGTCAATATTTGTACAATGCTTTGAAGATGAAGAGAGCTAAGTATTGTTATTTAAGATGGCAACAAATATGTTCCGTGCACCTGCTAGAGCCAAATCTATTTTCAGTCAGTCTTCTGGGTAGCAATCCAAATCGAAACAAAAAGCTTTGCCAAGTGGAGTCACTTGATGTGAAACTTACAACTCATTTAATTTTCTTTCTTAATAGTTGTAACCAAATTGTGTGGCAGCAGCAAATGGAATTCTGGGCCAGCACTCTCCCTCACCAGGTAGAAACTATTAACGAGGACTTGCTTAGAGAAACCTCTTGCTGAAAAGAAAACTAATCATGTCAACTGGCATGACCTTAGGAAACTCCCTGTGTGCTCTTTGAAAATGTGTGCACTTCTCAGATTATGTTACCTTTCTTTTTAATAATCCAGAACATTAAAAAGTAGGGAAATTTATTTGACAGTTGGCAAAACTTGCCAGCAATTGCCAAAAGAGCAGTGCAGTGCAGAATTCCCTCCTCTGTACAAACAGTACAGGTCCTTATCTACCTTGTCTTTCTTCCCCCAAAGGAATCTAAGCCATGCTCACACGGGTGATAAAACTAGTGCTGATTTCCTGTAGCTTTTGACTTGCCTGACAGCTTCTGATCCATGTTCCACTGCTGAGTGCAAGCACCAACATCTTTCGGTGATGTATGTTCTTATTTATTTGTATGCATTGAAGTTTGCATTGGCACAAACAAACAGATTTCTATGTTTGGTTCAGACTTGGTTGTGGAGAGGCAAGGTTAGTTAATGTAAGGCTCCAGAATTCTGTTCCTGGTGTTGCCATTGGCTGTGCGATTTTAGTCGTGTCCCTTAACTTTTCTGTGCCTCACCTTAGGGTACATAGGAATTTCAATATAGGATCAAACCAATGGTCCATCTACTTCAACCTCTTACCATCACAAACAGTGGCCAGTATCAGTTGCTCAGAGGACGTACAAGCAACCCCATAAAAGACTTATGAAATAACCATCCTAGAGTTACATTTCTTCCTAACCTCAGGCTGTTGGTTGGTTGGTTAATGACCTGCAGTATAAGGGTTTGTATCCCTTAAAAATTTAAAATCACTAAGCTGGGCTTAGTGATAGATGGTTGCCGTACACCAAAGATCACAAAAGATTCAGGTTGCTTCAAGTCCCAAGAGACCAGTTGCTTACCCCAGGTCAATTTGTACCTCAGATTTCACACAAAGACAACAATAGTAGCCAATCCTATAGTAAAATAACTGAGGGTTTATTAACTAGGATAAAGAAATGAAAGAGTTATTTACAGATTAAAGCAGGCAACATATATATCAGGGGTGGTCAAATTTACTGACCCCCGAGACCTCCCTTCCCGCTGGGCAGAATCCTCCAGCCCAATCACCCTGCTGTAGGGCAGAAACTCTGAGCACCCCACCCCATTCTGGTTGGCGGAGAAAGGGGGGCATGGGCACTTTCACTGTAAAAGAGCTGTATGTGGCTCACAAGCCACACTTTGTCCACCCTTGATATATACAAAAATGAGTTAGTCTGTGGTTCCAAAAGGTTACAGAGTTGTAGTAATCTGTTAGCACTGAATGTCTTTTAGGGCTAACCCAGGTTGACCCTGGTGATTTCTGCTTCTGTTTTGTAGCTCCCACCATGTCAGAGTCTAAACAGCAAAAGAGAGAGAGAAAATTTTCTTGTGTCCTGTTTTATCCCCTTCTTTCAGCACTCAAACTGATGGGATGGGCTTTCTTGCATGTAGGACCTTCATGGATGTGAGAGGGCCATTAACCTCATCTAGACGCTCCCCATTTAGTTTTGTTAGTCTTTCTTGATGTATGGTATACCATTCCTCCTGACTGGCTTCAGAGGTTCAGAGCAGACATTTTTACAGTTATAAAGCAAAACTTAGATATCGCCTGATAGCCTGGGATACAGACATTACAAGAGAAATTAATGCATTCAGCAACTTACAAGCATTCCATAGAGTCTAAACACTACACGCATTCTTGTAAGTCTAACAGTGATCTTGAACAATGCTAACCAACAGGTGAGCTGGTCTTGTTTCCAGTTATGAATTTGTCAGTGCTCAGCCAATGCCTACTGACCCTTAGCAAGAGCTGGTACCTGGTCTACCAGCATCACAATAGCTACAGCTGCACGTTAATACCACAACATTTGCAGGCAGATTTAATCAGATCATAGAAAAGAATATCTCATCAATAAATGTAGGCACAGATTTAGTAAAGGTAAATGTAAAATTTCTCCATCACAAGCAACAGAACAAGAAAATAAAATATGAACATTTCACTCATTAAAATTGAACAGAGCTAAGACAGTTGTGCTTGTGGCAATAGTTTGTTCTAACAGAGTCCAATTCATGTTTTTATTTCTTTAAAACAGTGTTTATTATGGGGGGAAAAAGATGTTTCTTTGCACAAATCATGTCTTACTCAGCTTTTGAAAGCTGCTTTCTGTGACTCAGTCAGCTGGCACAAGGAAAACACAAATCATCATATATTCACAAGAGTTTAAAGAGAGAGAGAGCAAGGGTGAGGAATGATTTCCTTTAGTTAAATGCCATTGTTAAATATTCGTTAGCGGAGACCTTGTGTTATTAAAATAAAGAGGGCAACATAGTTTTTTTCCTACAGAGAGTCTCATATAATTAAACAGATGTTTATATTTTATTTCACTGATTATAAATTACATCGCAGTTATAAAATATACAAGGGTTTTTAGAAAGCATTTTGTATCATGTTAAAAATACAGCATAGGGTAGACTGGCAAACAGCAAATGCCGGAACCATCAACTAAGTTATTAATAGTTATTAATAATTTCTTATTTATTTAATAATTGTATAGAGTGCCAGAAGTGTGTATGACGCTTTGCATAGAGAGTAAAGACACAATCACTGCCTCAAATAAACGTGGGATCTGAGGATCTGATCCTGCAAATGGTTTCTACCCTAATTAAGCACACTCCTTCCCAGAGTCCCAACGAAGGAAGTCTTTGCAGATTAGGATCCTAAACGGAGTATATCAAGAAAACATACTGGGGACAGTAAGTGGCTGGGAGAGGGCAGAAGGGCTGTGGGGTTGGTTGGCTGCACCACCAAGATCTCCCGTTTGTTCCTTTCCTTTGCTGACCTTTGTATTTCTTTCTTTTCTGAATGAGGGTATACTGAGTGGATTAGGGGAGGGGTGCTGCGCTGCATCGTGCCTGCCACTCGCACTGTGCAAGGGTGGGACAGCAAAAGGAATGTTTTCTTCCCTGCTTTGTGATTCCCATGCAAAGTCTGATCATTATCACTCTTTGTGCTAGCAGGAAGGCAGCTACCCCGATGAGAGCAGGGAGAAGGGTGGGCCACCCCCACTGCCACTGGCCAGCAGAGGTGGCTGGAAGCAGTGAACATAGCATACTATAGCATCTTAGCTCCAGTCACAATCCTTTGAATAGAACAGACGTCAGCAGCTCCTCCTGAGGCTGGGTGGCTGCTCACTATCCCAAACTCAGGGCTGTGACTTACTGACACAGATGAGCCCTAAGATTTTAGTGTTCATAGGAATGGATGCTCTAAACTGCTTCAGAGAGGTGGATAGTTTGCATAAACAGAAGGATTGTGGGAAATCATCCCCTTTCGCATCAAGACATGCAGAAGGGAAAATCTAAGTGGGAAACCCCAGAGCATTCATCTGGCATCTGCAGCAATCAAGGAGTCCTGTAGAATCCTATATTCCTGTCCATGAGGCCATAAACTTTTTATAGCAATGGCTCTGTATATTTGCAGAAATAGTACTGTCTCCATTTCTAGGGCTGGGTTCTCCAGTGCCTTGCACCTCATGTAAAGTAATGCCCCCAAATCACATCAAGCAGGATCAGCCCTAGTATTTAAGGACCCAGACCTGACTTCAATGAGCGCAGGACCTGGCCCCAGATAGTGGCAAGCTTTCCACACAACTGCCTGAAATTTTGACACAAAATTAAGTGCTATTAACTGAAGGTCATATGTGTTTTTTTTTTGTTTCACCTGCATCTTAGGTGTCAGCTGTATGCACATGAACATTTTAATTAAGGCATGGAGTGTTAATGTGTATGGTTTTAGGTAGGCTTGGTCCTCACTGTAAGCCTAATAGACTTATTCAGCCTCACAAGCATGAATGAGTCTGTCGGTTACCTTTGCCAGCTGTCTTTGGCAGAGATCCCTACATACATACAACGGGATAGGAGTTTTATTTATAGAATGAAATTTCCAAGTTTACAGAAGCCAGTCTCCTCAGAAAGAGCTAGTGTTATTCTTTGCTACTATACTTAATAAAATACGACATGGTCATCAGTACATGTTTTCTTTATTGAGGGCTATAGGTTAGTGCCTGGGACATTTCCATATTTTCATGCACCCCCAAGGTCTTTCTCTCAGGTTCAGAATATTAGAGCGAGCAGTGACGATGGCACACTGAAGTAATAGCTTTCATGGTATTTTTTGCATAAGGTACTTTCAGGATTAAGAACTTTAACCCAATGGGTTGGTAACTTTTCAAGAAACATCCACAAGTTTTCTTCATACATCTGATGCATATTGTCAGAAATAACCATGAGGCCCAGTGTAAATTATGAATGTGTATTTCCATTTGATCAGGTGTGTGGGGCCCTGGAAGTAACTTTTAGTAGGAAGAGAGTATCTCGTGGTTAAAACAGTGGACTGGGATTCAGGACTTCTCTTTTATTCCTGTCTCAGCTCTGATTTTCTGGTAACCTATGTAAGTCCCTTACCCTTTTAAGTGTCCAGTTTACCTGTATGTGAACATACAATAACATTGTCTACCTCTTAGGAGTGTTGGGGGTGGTTAAAGCCTGGAGTCAAGCTATTTCAGCTCTCTTGAACTTTGTAGCTATGTCACTTTTTGAACAAGTCCCTTCACTCCCATGTGCCTCAGTTCTTCACCAGTAAACTGGGTATAATATTTATCTACCTCAGAGGAATGTCGTGATTCTTAATTTATACTTTAAAAAAGCATGTATTGACCAGTTTGCAGGCAATTTATAAGCACAAAAAGTGTGCTTTATTAATCAATTATAAGGCATACAGAGAAGAAACAGAGCATTCTGTCATACCTAGTATCCATGGCAGCATTCATTCTGTGTCATAATGGCTGAACACACAAGTGTGCAAAGCTTTGTACTGAACAGTATGTGAATCTTTATCACACTCCAATATCTATGGGCTGAATTGTCCCCTGGAGGTCATCCTCTGAAGGAACGCTCTCTTTTAACATGTGGAAAGAACCATTTCCAGTCTACGAACTCAGCACTGGGAAGTTAAAAAAACAGGCCAGGGCATGCTAGAGTGCTGAGTGCATCATCCTTCACCCTATTTGCTCAGTGGAGGATCCACCTCAAAGTTAACAGTCTGAGGTGAAGCTCTTCTGTATTGTGGAAATCAAAGGGAAGCAGCAGGTGGGGACTGAGCCACATAACCAGGAGGCTTTGGAATTGATGTGGAGGCAGAGACTTTCCGTGAAGGTGCTAGGGCATGCAGTGGATTGCTTGAGATTTGTGGGTTGTGGTCAGAACTCCTTGCTCACTCTGTAGACTCCATTATGGAATTCCTCATGGAATTTTGCTTCACCTGGGTCCCTTCTCATGTATTTTTCTGTGGGGAGGGGCTGTCTAGCCCTGTATGCCGAATGGATCTCTGAACGATCAGAAATAGGCCATAATAGTGAAGAGATCCTTTAATTTTGGAGTACAACAGGACTCCTATTGTAAAATTGTAACAGGGAGCCATCTACTGGTGAAATGAACACTGATATAGGCTGTTTTTATACTGTTCTGGCTTCAGTTATGCTTAGGTATACTTTGAGCAGTTCATAAAGTATGTGTAGGAAACAGGTGGCTTACTTAAAAGAACAAGAAAAATGTACAGTCATCACAATAGTATATGTAGGAACACTACCTCTTCATTTGCAAAATAAAGTCTCTGAGGAGTTACAATTTGAAGAATTACCTGAATACTGAATCTTGATTTCACTGTAAATTTGGAAATTAAATATTTGTGTCACAGACTTCAATTTGATCAGTATGTGGACGGCCCTCAGTGCAGTGGAAAAGGTAGACTTGTATCCATCCAACTAATTGCATGTCTCCAACTAGGCTTCTCTGAAAACAATGGCTTTGGTTTGACATTGATTATATGCCATATCATACAGACCAAGAAGATAACTGCGGTAATCATTTTACAGTTTTTGAATGGGTCTTCACCCTGTGGATATAAGGATTAAAGAAGGAACCAATGGTAACAAGCAGTGAGAAAATGTATCATGTTGTGATCATGGGCTCTCTTCTCCTACCATACACATGACCAGTCATCATTGGCTTGTGATGTTTTATGTTTGGCTCTTATTTGACTGACACTTGATCTTATCATGATGGCTGCGTAGGCCAAAATGTTCAAACTTATTTACATTAGACTTCTAAATAGGGGTTTAGGAGCCTATCTTTCAGGCTGAGACTCATTCAAAAGCTGTAAAATGATTACAGAGGTTATTTTCTTGCTCTGCATGGTATGGCACATGATCATGCCAAAATGATGGCCTATTGTCAAACCTAAGTTTGAAAATGTTGCACTTATGAGGTTTGTATTGTTCTGTTTCCAATGGAGCTCATCTCTGTGCAACTCTGGCATGATGAACCTTATAATGTTTTCAGTGCTTAAATGGAATGAGTTAATATAAGAGATTATTAATTCTCCAGAGAGACTGTTTTTAAATGATTGTGACTGGCAATAAATAAATTCTTACCCAAAAATATTCAAAGCAGTGCTCATGCCTGTAAGTCACTTGACTCCTATTAAAGTCAATAGATGTCATGTGACTTAAACTTTGTCCAGTAGGTAACATTTCCTAACTTGGAAAGAAAGTCTTTAAACAAGACAGGACGTAGAGAGCTTCTCAATTAGCTAAAGAGAGGCTGAGGAAGGAGAAAGCCGGGCTGTTTTTGGACACCATTAAAATAATGGGATTTTTTTTCATGAGCCACTATTCATCAACTCTAATCTGAGACATTTCTGAAAGCTTCAAGGCATGTGAAGGTTTCATAGACAAATCTTTAATGAAGCATGAATCATTCTCTAAACAAGTTAAGCAGTTTGAGGCTGTCATTTCACATGCATTTTGATATTTCAAGATAGGCACTTTCTCTAAAAGCATTGCTGGTTTGTCTGCAGGAACCTGGCATGGACAGATGGGCCCACTTTGTACTGGTGTCTTTCATCTCTTTTGGAGAGATCTCAGAAGATTGTGTTACCTACTTGCTTACGTTACCTGAGAACTTTCACAGGAGGGAGGGATCCCAGTTGTTTCCTGTGCTTTATGTTGCCCTTCATGCTCAGTGAATATGTGTAGTCTGGGCTTCAGTGCTATGTGTATGCAGCTCCATGGAATCAGAGGGCTGCAGTCTGTTCATTTTCCATATGCTTGTCAAAATGCCAGGATAATGACCTAGATGGAGACAAGCTGGTTTAGATTCAATCTGGAGATTAAGCATATGGGAAGGGGAAACATCTTGACTGGTGGGAACTGTGTCAGCTCCCTTTATTGAGGGGTCATGTCCAGCCTTTCTCCCAGTGTTCTACAAACTATTGGTCTCGGCTCCAATACTAAGCCTGGATTCCCAGGTGATAGCTCTAAGCTACTTTCTTTCACCTTCAACTGGCCAGCAGTTGCAACGTTTTCTCTCTAACACAGTCTTCAGTACAGTTATCTGTGCCTTTGTTACTCCAGGGCTGGAGCACTACAAAGAGCCCTACACGGAGCTATTTATCCCTTGAAGATCATTCAGAAGCTGTAGGTACTGCAGACCGAAACAGTCTTTATTATGAAAACTTTACGTGCTTTCATGAGCATTAACGTTCCTAAAGGTGTGTGGGTGGGAGACCAGGTGGGCAGAACTGATAAATGAGGAAATGAGATGGAGGATCTACAGAACTGTAATTTCTTATGAAAAATGATGTCAGCATAGGCTGACATTAGCACTTTACCCACGTGAACTCATGTTCAGCACTGGCTGTTATTTTGCCTCTGAGTGCACTTCAGATTATTGGTTGCTGACTAGACAGCCCTGAATTGTCCCCTAGCTGCCTCCAAGCTTTCTCCTCACTATGCTTCACACAGCAGTTTAGATTGCCTGAGGTGCATGGACATTTTTTGTCCATAACATTAAACTTCTGGTTGCTGTTGGCAGGGCATTCTCAGCTGAGATCCCTGGCTACACAGTCCTGTGAATGGTCCGGCCTTTATTGTTACACAACAGGCCTTTGCAAAATCAGTTATTTAGCCTATTTTGCAAATATACCATTCATAATGGTATCCACATTTCTAGTTCATGAAGAGTTTCCAGGAAACAAACAAAGGGCAGTAAAGTATATCCTTGAGGTTGACTTTGGAGAAAAGAGTTGGATGGGAAAAGAGATGAATGCCAGTTATTTGTTCAACAGTGAGGACTTGTGGGGAAAAGTCTTTTTTTGTTTTAAACACCTGGCTTGCTATTGTTATGCTTGTAACATTTGACATGCAACTGTTACGAAGTTGTGCAATCTCATGAAGGGCAATGTGACTGACATCAGCCACAGATGGGTCTTACCGTACTAAGGTTAGAGTGAAAATCACTTTAATATTCATGCTAAATGAAAAGCACTCTTGTCCCACTCCCCTTGTAGCTGAATGAAATTGGGGCAGTTCAACTTGCTGCACAATGCATTGCACTTATGATAACTAGTTACAGTAGACAATACTGTTTTTCTCTGGTAGAGTGGACTGAAACAGTCTTTATTATGAAAACTTTATGTGCATTAATGTTCCTAAGGGTGTGTGGGTGTGAGACCAGGTGGGCAGAACTGATAAATGTAGAAATGAGATTGAGGATCTACAGAACTGGAATTCCTTATGAAATATTTCTCCACCTGCTGTCTCTTTTCTTAAGTTAATTTCTATAAAAGGGAAACATTTGCATTTTCTGCTTTCTTAAGTTTTTTCCTCTTTTTATTAATGTAAGGAAATGCAGCTCTTATGAAAGATTTTGGGAGAGAATACACATTAGGAAAGTCTTCTGTTTATCCATAAAAAAGGTACAATTCAGCTGGCTGCAGTGCAAGCTTGTTCATGCTTCCATACCAATGCCTCAGTCCTGACTAGGCGTCATCACAGTGGGTCATACCACAGCCATCCTCATTCATTCCTGGGCTCTCTGCTGAGCCTACCGATAAGGATGCCAAAACTAGAGGTTTTCTAATATATGTCCTTCAGAAAATGGACTGTTTTCCATCAGTGTATTCCACATGGGTCACTGAACAACCATCCGATAGTGATAACACTGGGAGCTACACACCTGGGTGATTACCTCATGTAAGGCTGTGTATTCCAATACCAGGCCCACATTTTCAATGAAACATCCAGTAATACATATGTTCTTATTGTCAACTGCCTCAACGTTTAGAGTTCCAGTTCTGAATTACTACTACTATCCTTTCCTTTAAAACTAAAAAATAAAAATAGGCTTCCATTGCTGAATATGAAGTAATTGCAATGGATTCCCTTTCACTCCAAACTCCATGTTTCACTAACTTTTGTTGTTCCTCCTACAGGGTAAGAAGGCATGAAAGATGGGATTCCAAGAGTGACTGCAAACTGTCACGAGTAATGAGAAGCTACACATTCTGTATCAAGAACTCATAATCCAGAAGGCTATGAGAACTACGATTTAGGCTTGGTTCACACTAGAAAATTACATCTGTTTCCTACATCGGTAAGAAATATGGAAAAATCTATGCTCTGAGCAGTGTACTTAAGTCAATCTAAGTCCCCATATAGACAGCGCTAGCTCTTGGAAAGGTGGATTACCTATGCCAATGAGAAAAAGATGGTGTAATGGTCTTAGAAGATAACAGCATGGATCTCACTGGCAAACTGCTTTATAAATTAAGGAAATTATCAGGTTCCCTTTATGGAATAAAGAAAAATAGTTAAGCAATGAGACTGAATGCTAGCAGGCCTAGCTGTAAAGAAACTGTGAGGCCAACTAGCACGCTCAAAAATCTGCAATGTAATGGAATACTAAACTGTATTATACGTGCAGCCACTAGGTGGTGCTGTGTATAAATACATCTGGTGTGTATAAGCAAGCTCTGTGGCCGGTCCATGCCTGGTATAGAAGTATGTGACAGGCAACTAGCCATAGATGGCTGTTAGGAGTCAGTGGGTATGTCAGTGACTTGATGAGAATAATTGTCTGATGATAAGTTATTAGTAAGAGCTTTATTCAACAGGACCTGAGTAATTTATGTTGCTTTTGATTAGGGAAACTCCTTATCTTTATCAACTAAACCTATATATTGGAGGCATTAGATCTATATTTATTTATGTAATGTGGAAAACATGATAAGTGTGCTATTGATTTTATGGATTGAAAACATGTAACATGCACATAAAAACCGAATTTAGAATAGAGGTCAATTGCACAAACAGGGGTGTGCACAAGGGGGGGAGGGCAAGCAGAGGCATGGGCCCCCAGTAATTGGTGGGTGCACAGCACTCCTCCAGGCCTGGGATCATGGCGAGAGCTGACATTTCCTCTGGCCCAGGTGAGGAGAGCCAGCTCCTCCGGCCCTGGGGCCATGGCTTTGGGGTAGAAGTGGTGGGGGGCCTATCTGACTGATTTTTCGAGATCTGGAAATGTTCCTGGTTTTGCAGATTGTTACTTTGTAGGAAGACTAGATTGACTGTCAAGATAACTCCCATCCACCTTTTCCCCAATTCTTTTCATCGGTTTGCTTGAACACAGAAGATCATAGTAAATAGTCCTAAAGGTACACACAACAGTCATTCAAATACGTCACTATTCATGGACATAGACTGCCCAAAATAAAAAGAAACCTTCCCCAAATGATCAAGCAAAGAATCTTTGTTCACATCTTTAAGACTCTTTGTAGAGATACTTTGTCTACTGATACCTTCATATTGTTGCCCCCACCATCTGCTGAGAATTTGGTGTTGCCCGCCTGCGGCTTTGCACACGTTTAAAAAAGTTAATTCACAACATGGCATTTTTCCCTGTATATTTATGTAGCACTCGCAATGCCCCAACCCTTCTACCTCTCTCTCTTTATGGACTGGTGCCAGTTGCCTAGCATGTGTATTTTGTCAGTATTCTCTGTGTTCCCAGCAGGCTGAGGGAGCTGGAGTACCTTGGACAGGACAGCTACTGGCAAGGACTGGGGAAGCAAGAGGGAGCTCCTGTCTGGCTGCTGAGACTGGACAACTGAAGTTCTGAGGTGAGGGCAAAGAAGATACTGAGGCTGTGGAGCAGTGGCCCAGGCAATTGTAGCAGTACGGAGAGAAGGTAAAGAGGTGCAGCAGGAGACTACTATCTGCAGGATCCCGGGGTTGCGACCCGGAGTAGTGGGTGGGCCTGGCTCCCCCCCAGTGTGTTTGTGGAAGTGGCCAGGAGATTTGGGGCCTCGGGCTGTTGCACATTCCGTGAGGCACCGTATTCTCAGGGCACCTTGTAAAAATGTGTCCTAGATCTCAGTGGTCGTGTTTACCTTAAAAGGCCAGAGTTGCATTTTGTGACATTCAGTCTCAGTTTAAGCACTGTGCACCAGCAAAAAAAATAAGGAGAATTTTTACAAGTGAAATGGTCGGAGAAGGAGTGTACTTGGGTTGCTAATTCTAATCATAGGCTATGCTCCTGCATTGATCTCTAATTCATTTTATCAATTAATTAGTTAATACCTGTAAAGTGCTTTAAAGATAGATACTATATATACACTCAGTACTATTATTGCTATCATTATCCGCTAGTTTTAATTAGTTCTCTTTTACTGTAATTGGATTATGGACATATGAACTTGGAGATATTGGTTTTGGGCCAAACTCTAACTCAGAATCCCAATGAAGTGAAAACACACACAAACTCTCTCTCTCTCTTTCTTTCTTTCTTTTAGAAACAAAACCAAACCAAACCCATATGTTCTGATCTAAATCCCCCTGAAGTCAATGGGAGTCCTTCTATTGCCTGACATGAGCTTTCTTTCACTAAAAACCTTCATTCAGCTCCTGGACTCATGCACTACCTACATACAATGCAAAGTAGCTGTTGTATCTTTAAAGTTAAGGTTAAGATTTTGTCATAGTTATTTTTAGTAAAAGTCAGGACAGGTCACAGGCAATAAACAAAAATTCACAGAAGCCCGTGACCTGTTCCTGACTTTTACTAAAAATAATGTGACAAAATGGGGTGGGAGGGGAGGACTGAAGCCTGAGTGGTGTATCTGTGTGAGATTGCGAGCCCTGCTACAGAAGGGTGGTGGAGAAGGAGTCCAGCACCTGCGCCCGTGGCAGCTGGGAGCTCCAGGGGTCCTGCTCGCTGACAGCTCTGGCCTGACATCTTGGGGCTGAAGTGTCACAGAGATCTCTGAAAATCACAATCTGTGACTTCCAAGACATAATCTTATCCTTATTTATAGGGAAATTTTTGTCCCAGTAAAGAATAGGAATGAGACAACACAAGCTGGCTTGATGGATGAGCCCCTGTACATACCCTACATGAACTGATGGTACCTGATGGCCTTCTTCCCCCTTAAAATTACCCTTGATTGAGTCCCATTCAGTCTGGGCCAGTGACACCTTTTCTATATGTAAATGTAAGCTGGTTTTAAAGGGTAGGTTAGGGACCTACATAACTAGAAATGGGAACTTTACACAATTAGGAAGATTCTCAACTTCCCAGTGGGGCCAACACTTGCTCCTCACCCTGGAAGAAGCTGAATGATAGGAATTTAAATCCATGACAAATGTGTGGCTAGGGAAGCTATTTTAGGCTGGTTTTGGAGGTTTTTTTCTAGCCTCTCTTGGATGCAGTAAGGAAAACTGCAATGCTGTTCTTTCATCTTTGTCATACAGTTCAGCAGAATCCTATTCCTGAAACACCTGTGTTTGAAATCTCCCTGAATGTCATTCTAGATACTTTGCCTTCTATTTTGGTACAGAAATATCGTAGGGTCATAGTGCCTTCCAGGCTTATATAAACTTATAATTGGTTTAGTTCCAGAAGTAATGCATTAAGGAATAATTGGGTAGCTGTCTAAACATCTCCTGACCACTGTCTGCTCACCATTGCACCTTCTGGGCTGCATTTTACATCCTTTAGGGGTTTTAATGATCTTGAGACCTCTACTTTAAATCTCCCACAAAGCACTATGGTGGAAGGAGGAGTACATAGCCTACTGTAAAAGACAATTGTAAAGGAAAGGTCTATAGGGGACATATCATACAAAACAGATGACTGGAAAGATTCTCTGTGGAACTTGTCCTTCATTCAATTCCTTGTCATTTCTCTTTTTCTCCATAATCTTGCTGAACTGCATAGCTCCCAAGCTAAAGATTAAATAAATTACATGTTCATTAGCAATAAATTAAATTCCCCATCAAATGTTAATCATATTGCCAAAAATGCCAGGATCTTAAATGTGTTTACCTGACTTCCGACCAGACACACAAATCTTAAATTTTAATCATTAACAGTGGTTCAAGGTAACAAGGTTTTTTAAAAAAGTGTTTATATCCCCACTTTAGCAATTTTCCCCCTTTTTGTCATTTTCTCTGTGCAAGCAGCAGTCTGCTTCCCCATGAGAGATCAGGGATAAAGCCAACAGATATTGAATTCAGCAAGGGCCGGATCCAAAGGCTCTTGCAGATAATGGAAAGAGTCCTATTGACTCCAGTGAGCTTTGGATCAAGCTCTAGATTATCTAGCCAGCTCTGCCATTACATAATCTGAGCACCTGGTAAAATATGATTAAAGCCTGATTTCCTTGTTAACCATGGATTGGCATGGGTTAGAGTTGCCTTGTCTTCAACTTTCGACTTTTATGTAATGATCTCTTATCCTTAATTTTCCAAACTCCCAGGAATGACCCCTAATTGGCTCCTGTGTAAAATATCAGAGGTTGAAACCTGATATTTAAACTTGGATTAACGATTGCTATGTCTTTGCTGGAAATCACGTTTCTGGATTAGATTCACTTTTGTTTCTCATTCTGCTGCAGTTGCAAGAATTCCCTATGTGGAGGTCTTGTTTCATGTGCATTATTTATTTTCTTGCTACAAACAGCAAATATTGGTCCCCTCTATAGCTCATTTGTCTTTGGTCTCAACTATTTTCTTGTGTGAAACAATTGTTTATATTGTAGCATTACATTTTATCTTCAGCAATTCTAGTTTTAGGCCATTGTCATACATCAGTCATGACAACATGCCCAGCAAGTTGATTCTCTTTTCTTTCTGCTCCTCCCCACACAGATTAAAAGTTACATGTTATGTAACTCCTAATAGTTGGAAATTTGCTAAAGTTGGCCACATTGTGTTGATGGTTCTGAAGTATGTATGTATTTGTTGTGCTTTCATTTCCCATTAAATGTCCTTTCTAGGAATGACTTTCTTCCTATCTAATCCAATGTTTGCCTCCACTCTAGTCTGTCTAGGTTCTTGTGTGGCCCCATCATCCCAATGTGTGAACACCTTGCAAACATTCATAATTGATCCTCACAACACTTCTGTCAAATATTGAAATATTGTTAACCCCATTTTGCTGCAGAAACTATGGATTTATTCCGTGGCCTAGGTCAGACCAGATGATCATACTGGTCACTTCTGGCCACAGAAATCTATGAATTAGATGGAGAACCAAGACACAAAGATGTGACTTGCCCAGGAAGTCTGCGGCAGAGGCAGGGCCCAAATCCAGAGCTCCTGAGTCTTGATCTCTTAAGACCACCTTTCTTCCTTCTCCCATCGCAAAGCTCTCTCTCATGGTTTGATTTCCATTCTCCCTCCCCACGTTTTGGAGAATGGATTATTTTTTGCATTTATTGACTCTCTGAAATGTGCTCTCCCACTCTCGCGTTCCCTGGTATTACAACGCACTTTTTAGGTTAAATTTCAACTTTGCATCATGATCATTAACCTGGTATTTCTCCAATCTTTTCTTCTGTTAGTGGCATGTGTCAGAAGCTCTCCACAGGCAGCAATTTTTTCGCTGCCTGGGCACCTTGACCAAAACTGGATTGATGTCTAATAGCCTTAACTACGCCTAATTTTTATCCGCCTAACTCTACTAGATGACCTCTTATTCAGTCTGAAAATTTCACTTGGGCTCCAATATCCTTGTCTAGGCTTCTGATGCCCAGAAATTAGGTACATCAAGTCCTGGGCATAGAAGTCCTGCATGGACCTAGCAAACCCCTTTGAAAAATCACACATCTATCTTCATGTAGGTGTGTCAGAAACTCTGAAAATTCCAGCCACTTCTTATCAAGCTGATTAAACAGTTATAGTTTAAGGTAGCAGGCTTTTAACAAGTGCTATCTTTTCTTCTTTTTTTGTCAGTAAACTCAAGTGATGAGTACACCAATAATATGCATGTCACTGCAATACCTGTACCATACAAAATGTTACAACAGTGTGTTATATGAGGCTAGTTCTTCCTGGAATACTTCAATTACCTAAGATATCACAAACAGCATAATTAAATATTTAAAGAATTTGTCCTGCTGAGGGGAATCAGCAGCATGACTAAACAGTTTGTCTTATGAAGATGAAAGTCACAGAGGCAACTGATCCGTGTGGCTAAACACTAATCATTTAAGAGTCTCTTGAATTGCCTTTCCAGTTGCTTGTAACCTTTTTTTTTTTCAAGCGTGGCATTCCCTTCATTTACATATGTGTCAGTGAGTATTTCAGTGGTCCCCAGAGAATGAAGATTTTTAAAATAGAACATAATAGATATCAAATAGGCCACCACTTGCCAAACTGTCAGTACAATTGGCAGTTGTTATGTCATTTGACAATATTCCCAGAATCAGAACGGAGTGGAGAGAGAAAGATACAGAGTAAAAGAACTCTGATATTACTGTGATGAGTGTGATATCAATACCTAGGCAGACAGATGGATAGGATTCATGGACCATCCTCTTTCAGTATCAATAATCTTAATCATTTCCAAAATTGTTTGCATAATTTGGCACAAACCCTCTTACGCGCTGCCAGGTCAATGCAGGGAGTCATTAGGAGAGTTAATACCCTGCAATGAGAGAAGCCAGAGACAATTCACACTCATCTCCTTACAGATTTTTTTTGTTTGCCCTTTCTGGTCTCTAATGCCTGTAAACCACATGCACGAACAATGGGCAAATGGAAAGGTAACTAGCCCATATTAGAATGCTATACTTCCTAGCAGCTGCAATCTTTTCTCCTCTCTTATCCCTGAAGACCCTGTATTTTGAACTGCTTACGGCTATCTTTGTCAGTTAAGACAGCATGATGTTCTTTCTTCAAGCATTTAACATCAGTAAATTTCTCCATGAATTCCCAGTTTGAGCTTTATTTTCAGCAGAACCAACCATCTTGACTGTGAGGGGTAAAATGTTTCCCTTATTTTCTTTATTTCAGCTTAATGCCTAATGTGTACCACAGTCCCCATGGTTTCACTGTTACCATCTGCACAGGCATTGTCTAGACATTGTCTAATTTCTGTCGTCACTGGCCCTTTATAATCTTTTTAGATTTTATTACTAGGTTTATTGTTGCTTGACAGAATCCTGCTAACATGGAACTTAAAATATTCTTTGTCCCTTTACTTCCATTTTGTCCTTTTCCTCACTGTAAATCTTATCTTTTTCTACTCTCAAGCTACTTTACTATCTGATACTTGCTGCCTCTTACATTTTTTCCCCCTTAACTAGCTTAATATATAGCTTTTCTATGAAAAATGGCACTGTCTTACTCAGCTGATCTGCTCCCTAGAACTATTCAGAATATGTTACCAAAATGAGTGGTTTTTGCTGTTTACTTCTCTTAACCCTGCAGGACCCACATGGCTAAAACCAAATAACCTTCAGACTCTATTCCTGCTTGTGCAAAATTATTAGAATTGCTAAGTAAACTTCAACCAGTTGTATTTGTGCAAATTCCACGAAGACAATATGTGTGAAAGGTCTATTTGTTAGTAGACAGCTTCATTCTATACTAGTTGCAATTTCTGAATAGCGTAGAGAAGGCCACTGTAGAGCTTTTTGCAGTAAATCCACATGACATTTTCAACATTAGCTACAACTTTGACAGTTTTAGTCAACATACCATTAGCTTTTCTTCTTTCTTTTCTTAAATTATCTTTGGAGGGCCGGTCAAACATTTTCTCTCTCTCTCACTTTTTTTTTTTTAACAGAAAATTGGGTTTTGATCAAATGAAAATTTTCATGGAAGGTGTCTTCTTTTCTCACAAAGTGCTAATTTCTTTTTTCACCAGAAAACTGCAAAGCAAAATTGTTTAGCCAAATAACAAATAATGTTTGTGGCTTTAGTTACTCAACAAAAAGTCAAGTTTCTACTGAAAATTTCTATAAGCATGGTCTGAGTGGCCCTCTTCTTTCTCGGTCAGCTGAAAGGGGGGGCACTTTATTTGCCTGGGCTCTGTATCTGCATAGGTGCTGAGCAGCATGATGGGAAATGGTCAGTTTAGGCTGGTATTGGGTTAAAAATCACTGGACTGTTAACTGCAGGGGAATAAAGTGTCTTCCCATTGTATAAACAAATGGCAGCAGAACTGTTTCGTCTGTTTTGATGAAATATTCACTCTCATCTGAACAGAACTCAGCAAAGGAGGCATTTGGATGCCAGTGGCTATAAACGTAGTAGGGAGGGGAAGGAGATGGGGGTATCTCCTGCTGAGGCGAAATTAGCTCCAACAAGGGCTATCCTCAAGCATGGATTGACTACCTTCTTCCATTGTTAAAAGGTAGAACTAATGATTCTTTTCAGAGTCTTTTGTTTTCTTAAAAAACAGGGAGATCGCTCCTACCTCAGTAGAAGGTTTTCCCATGAGTGAGAGCTGACAGCTGAAACTCACTGAAATCACGAAAGGAAGGGGGAAAACCTCATCAAGAGACTGATCACCAGGAGAGGGGACCTGGTGAGGCCCACCAGCAGCGGTTGGGGCCCACAGATGGCAGGAGCCCATGGAGGGGACCGGTCAAGCCTGTGTCTGGCAGGAGACACCAGAAGGGGACTGGCTGAGCCTCCCAACCAAGAGGTGGACACTGCAACTACGGTGGTCAGAGGGACAGGGGGAAGTGAGAAGGTAAAAGCGAAGGACACTCACCATGTACTCTGAGGTGGGAGGGGTTTGGCTTATCGTGTTCCTGAATTCTGTTTGCACTGTTTCCCCAAACCAGTGCTGTGTTACGTCCTTCCTTTTATTAAAATGTTTACTTTCTACAATTCAGACCCTGTGCTTGCGAGAGGGGAGGTATTGCCTTTTGGAGGCACCCAGAGGATAGGTTGTGGTTTCCCAGGTGACTCGGGGGGGGATTGAGCAGGTTTGGTGTTGTATCATTGACAGAAGCCCCTAGATATAGAACCCAGCCCTTTGCTGCTGCCGGCTCTGTCTGACAGAGGGATTATATTTCACTGGTTAAAGAACCTCTTTTTCGTATCAAATTTCTGTGGAAAAAGTACCCCATTTTTCAACCAGCTCTAATCTCTTATTTGCATATAAAATTTTCAAAGCTGTATTTTGAATTGATGGGAAGGGAAGGGGTATATACAGAATTTACAGATTATACAAATATACAGAATTACAGGAGCCATTCCAGACAAAATCTTTGAAATGTTTCTGTGCCTTTGCAGGAGAAAGCTGATTATTTTGTGCCTTTGAGAGCTCCATCCCTTCTCCTTAGTGGCTGATTGAACAAGGTGTGCAAATTCAGAGCTTCCAAGAACAGCTGCTGTATTTGAAGGATCTCTGGAGAATTCTTATTGCACGTGTTCATTCCCTTCCAACCATAGCTTCCCATTTTAAAGATGACACTTAAGTTAGTCTGGATCTTGCATGCATATTACTTCTGTGAATTTAACTCTCAAATCAGTGATAAATCTGAACTTGAAATGAACTCAATCCCTGCTGTGTGTTTCTAATCCCCTCCCCTGAAATGGATGATCTGAGGTACCTGCCGCACAGGACTTCAGAGCCTGAAACGGTCAATGGCTTTGCTAACAGTCTGCTTCTACATGCATTTTAAGCTGTGCCCTTCAAGTGAACTTCTGAGCCATCTTTGTTTCAAGGTTTTGATATGATTATACACAAAGATGTTAGCAAATGCCATGATTGTGGATATTGATTGGAATGGCAGAGCCTACTTACAAAACACCATATCTTTGAAGGGGAAAAATGCTTCATTTTAGCTACACCACTCACAAAACCTACAGGACCAAATTCCCTACTGGTGCAAATAGACACAGCTCCCCTGAACTCACTGCTGCTTTAACTAGCTGAGGATCACTCCCACTGACTTTTACTGTGGAGTAGTTTTATTTAAAATTTAACTTTACAAACCTATATAAAAATAAGCTATGCATAAAAATATTATCTACTAGAGAAATCATGAAATAGACCCATTTAAAAAACAATACTTTGTGTCTGCAAAAAATAAAAATACTATGTCTTGTGTGAGGGATCAGATGGCTCAGGGGATTGAGGACAAGCTATGGAACATTTCACCTCTAGTTTGATCACTGGCTTGAATCCATGTAGTTAGTCAGTGACTGAAAATGGTTACTATGCAATGGTTGTTTGGTTGCCTATGTGGAGTAAGGGCTATTAGTCCAGTTGTTAGTGGATGAGTGTGCATATTGAGACAGCTGTCACCCCAGTGCATATGAACTGGCACTCTTCCTGGAAATCGCAGCAGGGAAGAAAGGAGCAAAAGTAGATGGAAACTAAACTACACTCTCACTTCAAGATAATGGGCCTCTTGGGCTGCATCTTGTGCAGTCATTTTCACCAGTCCAAATGCATGTTTATTTGGTAGCCTTTTGCCCTCACTTTTTTGCTGGTGTGACTGAAAACACATGGTACAGGGCAGTGAGAATTGGGCCAACAGTCTCTTCAGGCCAAAGGTGTGGCCTATTGACTCAGTGTTGAGGAAAACTAGCACTGCACCTCTTTGGGGAATAAATTGAAGTTTTTGATTATTTTTAATCCATCCATTTTACATGAACACTGAATTCACTGAAATATGTTGTGCATTTGCTTGGATGGGAGCTTAGCTATGTGCCAATAACTTACATTTTAGAGACTGAGGTCTACCAAAACACTTTGAAAAATTATTAAAAATATCAGTGCAAATTAATACAATTAAAACAATCTTCCCAAATTTGTTAGTTTGTTACAGGAACTTGTATGGAAATTATTAACTCACAACATTGAGGTCAGAGATCGAATGAGAAGAACCTGGGGTGAGGAACTGTGAAGTAAAAGAACAAAGGAAAGTCAGCAAGTTTAGCATTTCCTCCATATCTTTTCTTCAAGCAGGCAGTGCTTGTGACTTACAACTGGAAGAGGACTTCAGTGCTATGCAGAAATCTGGCTCTATCTCCACTGATCCCAGGATAGCAGAGATGGAAACAGAGCACTTTGTGGTGCTGCCTGATTCCCCCCTCACAAGTCATAGGACCATTAGTTCCCCCCATAGCTATGCCTAAGGCATTTCTCTGAAAGCAGGCATGGAGGAGTGGTAAAGCTGTATTCACTTCCTTGTTGATTAGGAGAGGACCATGTATACAGAGCAGTTGTTCTCCATCTTCACCCCTTCCCAGCCTATGGAACCCCTATTGCTTGGAACATTTGTAGTGGGGCTTGGAGGGAAGAGAGCATTTTGTGGAGCATACCCCCTTCCATCACTTCCCACTGCTTTGCTTCTCTCCATCTGCATAAATGGAGAGAAGCATCTGGCCCCTCATTAACTTACTAATCAAACATGAAGACAAAATGAAGTCTGAGGCTCCCAAAATGATAAATAGAAGTACAATTAAAACAAACGCACAGCTGTTAGCAAGATGAGGCTCTCTTGCATCCTGGCCAGAGCAAACTGTCAGCTATATGGAAAAACTTGCTAAGCTCTTCAGGGTAATATCAACCCCATAAAAATGTTATGATTAGCAATTCTAGTTTAACATCTTTGGATGCCTTCATGTTATTGTTGCAGGGAGGTTGTCTCCTGAACTGGGAAGATGTCAGTTCCTACAACCATATTGAATTTGATGTAAGAAGCATTTATCCAATCTATTTTTTTTAAATCCTAAAGCAGTTAGTATATTGAGTGACATGTGCCTTACTGGAATGAATAAATAGGTCTGGAAACTTAGGCCAAAGTTTTCAAAAGTGGTCTTTGAGGATATTTTGTGCTGCATTTGCCTTTCTTCCTCAATGGCAGCTACTGCAAGTATAGATGTGACCACAGGAATTGCACGTGTCACGGAGGAGAAAAACACACTTCAAAGCTGATTTGGCACTTGTTTTTAAATGAAAATGTCCTGGAATTTTTTTTAAATTCTCAATTTGTGGCTGTCAGAAGTAAAGCCAGTCCTGAGGATTTTGAGACACAAAACAATGCTGTTACCAAGCCTTCCAGTCTTTTTCTTCCTTTGAAGGCTGGCTGAGCTGTATTCAGCCCAGGAGCTGGAGAGAGAGTACTAAATCCATTCTACTCCCTCTGATCCTGGGTGGTTGAGTGGCTGCACTAAGCTACAGGGAACCATTGAAGCTAGTGGGATCTGCTCTTGTGGCTAGGAATTGCAGAGCACTAGGTGCTGGGACTACAGCTACTCTAGTCTGTAGTTTGACCCTAATAAACCCCATACATTGGGCAAGGCAAGAGCAGATGGTGTAGAGGCAAGTATGTAACTCTGCCATTCAGGAATTCTGCCCATAGCAGGGGATGTGAGCTGTCTCTCTAGGCAGGATGGAATGGAGGCAGAGGCCCTACATTACTAACAATTATAACTGCATGTGAAACTATTTAGGTCGAGTTATTTCTTCTGAGTTAAGAATAAAGCTCAGTATCTCACACTTAAAAAAAAGAAAAATGGGAATTAAAATAAAAAATAAAACACAGAAAACATAGCCAGCCTCTCACACTGGGATCCACGCAATCTACTGTTCCCACCAGTCCACAGCTTCTGTAGCAATTATTAATGCTACTACCTTTTGGCTTGCTGCTCATGTCCAGTGTCACTAGGGAACTAGCTAACAAAACAAAACCCACTGAAGACAACAGTGGGAGGGCTTCTGAAACTCTGAGTGCACTTGGCTGCAGAAAGAAACAAAAACCAACATATAATGTGTGGAACATTGTTCATTTTTCACATAACTAGGCTGAATGCTGTTTGCTGTCTTTACCGTACAACAGGAAGCTGAGTTAAGGCTGGAAGGTGTATTAACATTTTTTTACCCACTACAATAAGCCAGGTATAGAAAGCCACAAAATTAGGATCTGGCTCCAGATCTGGATCGTGACCACCCCGCATTTGGGCTTGTTCAAATTGTGGGGTTTCTCTTTACCCACCCTAAAGATGGGGATTTTCCAAACAGGCTCCTATGTGAGAGTTCATATTCAGAATGTCCAGAATTTCAAGGTGTTTATGTCCCAGGTTTTTGTTTGGGCCCATTCTCTAGCCATGTGTTTATAAAATGAAAAAAACTCAGCACTACCCAGATCAGCCTGTTATCCTTCCCTTCTTCCACTTAAAGGCTCATGGTGTTAGTTTTCTAAGAGTTTCACACCAAAGGGAACTGAACTACATGGTAATATTTGTACCTATTAAATCCCCATGACAAAAGCAAACCAGAAAATAAAACCATACCTCCCTTCAGTGTTCTGTTGTGGAGAAGACTAGGAGGATGCACTAGCAGCTCAGAGATAGGGAGGAAGAAGAGAAGGAATCTTATGCACAAACCCTGTTTATAGTAAGATCATTTTAAATAAAAAAAAACAAGTATGCTGTACTATATATATGCCACTGCCGATCTTTATGTATAACTTGTTATGCATCAGTTGTTTTCTCTTATGATAGGGGAGGAAAAAAATCAATGGCATAAATAAAATATACCTTCCTTTTCCGGTTATGTCCTGTGCCCTCTATCACCACCCCACACACAAACTTGGCAGTTCTCTATTGAATTTTCACACAGACCACATGTGACAAAAGATACCAAGAGCCTTATACTGTCTATGAGCATCAGCGGAAATTAGATATGGGGACTGAAGGCAGAATATACCTTAAAGGCTGGATCTGGTGTGTTGAATATATAATTTAAAATTAAATGAAATGTTTTGTCCCCTTAGATGATAGTTCTATTATTTGTTTCCATATTATAGCTAGAGTATATAGCGAAGCTACTTAAAAGTTACCGGAACGTTTCCATTTTAAAAGTTTTTCAGTTCCTTACAAATTTGTCAAATGGTTGCATTTTGGGCTGCAATTTCCCAGGTCTCATCTCTGGCCAAAATAATAAAAAAAAAAGTTTATGGAGAACTTGAACAAAAAGACAATTGAGTACAAAGGCATCTACAAAACTACTCTCTTGCAACTGTATGTTTATGGCAGCCTCTTTTACTGAACAACTTTAATGCTTAATTGGAGAAGGCCAGACAGTGGTTAATTTATTACTGTAGTGCCTAGAGACCACAACCAACAATCAGGGCTAGGCACTGTACATTGGGGCAACTACTGTTATTCCACTGTTAAACAGCTTGCAGTCTAAGTAAAGATGACAGCAGGTGAATCCAACAAGCAGAGAGGTGAGCAGAAAGTAAGAGTGAAACAGTTATTAATACTTCACTGGTTACTAAGCTAGCTGTCCAGCACATAAACAGCCCCAGCTAGTAAAAGGTTATTCAGGTAAGGAAAGGGTTGCAAGTTTGTGACTCGTGTTCATATGGAGGCAGGATGGTCCAGTAGTTAAGGCACCAGTGTAAGAGTTTGAATTTTCCACTATAGATTGTGATACCGTGGGCAAGTTACTTAGCTTCTCTGTGCCTCAGGTCCTCAGCAATCTGTAAAAGTTGGGAGAACAGCACTGCCCTGCCTCACAGGGCTTTTGTACATTAAGAGCGTGAGATGCTCAGAGACAATGGTGATGGGCACCACACCGTATAAGGATCAGGGCCCTGTCTTGTAATCCCCTTACTCACGCTATAGTCTCATGGGCTTTACAATTATGAGTGAGGTTTATTCAGCTTAGTAAGAGCTTGCAGCATTGAGACCCCAATGTTTAATCTGAAAAACAAGTATATTTCAGAGGTAATTCTTATCATAAAAATTGGGGCTGGGGGAGTGGGGGGGAGGGACAAAACAAACCCTCTCAGTCCTAGGAAAGTAGTAGACATTGGCGCAACTGCACCAATTGCCTCCTGGCACCTCCTCATAGCCAGAGGTCAGTCTGCAGTGCTACCAATTTCGCCCCTGTTCAGGGCCCCCGAGTAACTCACAGTCCACAGGTGGTTAAAATATCCCCCTCCTGGGGGCCCATTTATTGAGTCCTTACATACTGCTCTGCCAGACCTAGACCCCAGTTCAGTCTCTCTCTCTCCCAATAGACAGGGAGTCCTGAGTCTTCCTTCCCAGCCCTAAGTCTCAGTTCAAAGTCTTTCATGTTTTACTTGACCAGAGCTCAGCCTTCTTCAATCCTCTTGTTCTAGCGTCCAGGCCTAAAACCTTCTCCCACTCAGCATCTCTAACAGAAGCCTCCTGCTCACTGCAGTACTTGGTTTCAGGCTTTTCCCTACAGGGGCCATTCACCCATTCTATGGGCTCTTTACAGTTTCCTGAATCCCCACCATACCTTCATTGTAGCCTCCTGCTGCTGTTTGTAGGGCAATCACCCTTATCTCCCGTAGATATGGCTCATTCTGTAATCAGGGCTGGTGGGCACCAGCCCTTAACAGGCAAGTCACCCTGTTAACAAGGTGAAATATCTGAGGAGGGCCTTGAGAGTGTAGTTTTAATATTGCCATGAGGAGGAAATAATTATATAGCACTTCCCACTCTCATTTTCATCTTGTTACACATGCACGGGGAATAGAATTCTTTTTTATTAAAATATTTAAGATTAGTTCGTGCTTGATAATTTCTTGTTTCTATTATTAGAGATATGTCTGAGCTAAACCGTTTTAAATGTGTCATTATTAAATTTTCTCTAAAAACTATGTTTTATGGGTATCATAATTTTCCTTGCATTCCTGTGAATATTATACACCAGTGCAATCCATCCTGATGTCAAAGATATGGAGGGCTGAATGGAAGGCTCCAATGATTCCCCTAACCAGTGCACTTCAGACCCATGTTCTTCACAGGTCTCAAAACAAGGTATATGAAATGCTAGCCCTGGTGAGTGTCATTAATGGCTGGTCCAAGTAGGAGGTTATTCCATGTGTGGACATTTTTGGTTTAGACTCAAAACAGACATTTTCAGACACCGTTTTTTTATTGAAAAATATTATTGGAATTATAAAAAATCTAACCCAAATTAATCCTTCAGCTAATACACTGCTAATTTTTGAGAATAAGTAAAATAATTAATTATTGCTGCCTTTCTTGGATACTTTTTTTAGTTACATCAACATGGAAAAAATAAACTTTATTTGGGAATGAAAAAAAGAGACACCTTATTGATGGCCTTTTGCTAAATTTCCACTAGAGTGGGTCAGAATTTTGCTGTTGTTGTCAAAAGGCTTTTTCAATGGAAAATGTCTTTTCCACTAATGGAAATTGCCATGAAAAAAAAATTCCATTTTCATTGAACATTTTTGGATATTGATAAAAAAAACCAACAATTAAAATATTTTTAGTTTGGGGCTTTCATTTAAAAAAAGCCATAGCCATAGCCATAGCCTTGCGTTGTGGGGTAATCCAGACTCAATCATACTATCTCTTCAGGCAGACTTTCCTCATGCCATCAACTGTGGGAGAGAGGGAACCACAGCCCCACCCAGTCCCTACTCACTTTGTTGCACTGTAATTTTGTCTGTGTCCTATGCCGTCCCACTACCACTGTGTCAGAGCCAGGGAGAATCAGGATCTTTTTACTGAATTTCTTTTCATTAAGATTAGAAATTGCATGGCTCAACAGCAGTACACTAGAAGATCTACATTTTGCTGACAACCTAACTCTTCTAAGTGACAGGTCACCTAAGACTGTCCAGCATCACAGAAGAGATGGGGTTAATAATCAGTTACAAAACACAAATCTGAGAACCCCAGCGACTCCCAACTCAAGCATTATGTTAAGAGGGCAAGGAATACAAGAGGTGAGTCAATTCAAATGGGACACTAACGTGAAAGCAAAGGAGGATGTCCAGATGGAAATAATGTCACAAATCAGAAAGGCAGCAGCTGTGTTCACCAGTTTAAACAAAATTTGGTCTCTGAAAATCTACAACTTAAAGACCAAACTGTGAATCTTCAACTCAAATGTTATTTCCATTTTAACATTTGTTTGTGAAAGCTGG
This sequence comes from Mesoclemmys tuberculata, assembly GCA_007922155.1. Lineage (NCBI taxonomy): Eukaryota > Metazoa > Chordata > Testudines > Chelidae > Mesoclemmys > Mesoclemmys tuberculata. The sequence goes on along the minus strand of ML675614.1, from coordinate 21,488,788 downwards.
AAATCCACCAAAGGTTTGCACAGACGTTTAAATGCTTTGAAAGCAAATGCCTCAGGAAAATACTAGGTATTAAATGGAATTAATTTTATAACAAATGCCAAGATTCTTCAGAGAGTTCAATAACTCCTTATCACCAAGGGTATCCAGAAAAAAAGATGGAAATAGCTGGACTGAGTTTAAAGATAAAGCAAGAGTGCCTGCCATGGGGCAAGCATGCCACTGAGCAGCTGGAGGAACGTGCAAAAGGCGCTGGCTGAAAGAATCCTTCATACAAACACTATTTAAAGAGGGAAAACTTATGGGTTAGAAAGATTAGAAATAGTTATGGGTTAGAAATAGAAAAGAGAAAAGACTTCAGATTTAGCTATTGTTATGACAACTTTAAAATATTACCAAGAGCAGAAAATAATTCTAGGCTAGTGTGCTCCTATGGCAATGTCTGGCTCCCTTTTATAAACAGACCAGGCAGTTGCCTGGGGCAGAAAAATGTTGAGAGACTTTACTATGACAGTGCATCCAAGACTCTCAGGGGTGTATGCTATCCAGCAGCAAATGCCTTATGCCAGAGCCTGTGTTGCTTGTGACAGTTTCAGACCTCATGAGCTACCGTTATTTGCAAAAAGAAAAGAGGGAGTCTCAAGAACTGTCGATGTGCCCTCAAGAGCAGTGGGCAGAACTCTCCTTTTATATTCCTAAGTAGTTATTGAATCACAGAATTAGAGGTAAAGGTCTCTGTGGTAAAGCATGGCTCTCTCTGCCTGTGCAGGATTGTTCTGGAGGGACTAGATGACCAAGTACAGCGAATCCACCAAACAGCTTCAGTTCATCCACTTTTGCCCACAGTAAAATTGAGATACATCAGATCACCTTATTTGGTGAGGAACACTGATAGACAGAGGCTACGCTCTCAAGTCATCTACAAAGACAGTTAGTTCTAGTAGAGGATATTTATATTTTTAGTAAATTGGAAAATGTTGGCCCTGGCAACCATAAAATCATTCTCACAAGGTTGGGCACTTGGCATTTGAAAATCCCAGCCAGCAATATATTGCAGGAGTGCACAACGTCCAGCAAAATGGTGTTACAGCCAGTTACACCAGATCTGAATGTGGACCATAAAGGTAAATTCTCTATGTCTGTAAATGAAGGGTGAGGACAAAGCTGATAAAATGCAGGTTTTTGTTGCTGGCAACACCAAACAAGCAATTTCATTTATTCTATCAGCGAGACAGGAGTGCTAAAAGGTAGGATGTTTTTGTGCAGTTACTTTTCAATTTAAAATTGTTTATATAAATGTATTTGAACATTGGTTTCAAACCTCACTCTCCCATCAAATTATTCATTAGGCCTCAAGGTTGCAAAATCTGAATACCTTGTAATGTACTGTAGAGAGCAGTTTTATTTGGCTAGGGGCTGAGCTGGGTAACAAGAACAGAAGCAGCAGCAACAGCTAACAATTATGAACCTTCAGCAGTTACACTGCCCTGTTCACGGAAGTAAGGTGAAAGATTTTGAATGGGTGAGAATAATTAACCATTAGAACAATTTACCAAGGGTCCTAGTGGATTCTACATCTCTGATGATTTTTAAATCAAGATTGGATTTTTTTGTCTACAAGATGCGCTCTAGGAATTATTCTGGGGGAGTGCTCGATGTTCTAGGCCAGATGATCACAACGGTCCCTTCTGGCCTTGGGATCTAAGAATTAAACACCAGTGACTCCTTCCCACCCCTTTGGGAGACGGGCAAAGAACTCTTCCGCCCAGGGTTGAGATGATGGGGAGGTGAGGCGGAGAGGTGAAGTGGAGCTGGTCAGGCACAGGCTCTAATATTCGCTCCCCCATTTCTTATGGCTCGTGTCCAGGCCCCTAGCGGCTCCCAGATGAGGATCGGTGCCCCTCCCTTCCAGCTTCTATCTTGCCACTGGCCCAGGGCGAGGAAAGCGGGCCGAGAGAAAGCCGAGCCAGGCGCAGAGGCAGCGCCGCCGAGCGGCATGCGGCAGGGGGCGCGGGTGAGCCACACTAGACCGCGGCTCCCTCCCCGGGCTGGGCTGGCACATGCCACGCGCCCCTGCGAAGAGGCAGAAAACAGCCGCGCGCCGCCCCGGCTCGGCTCACTGGGGCCGGGCGAGCCTCAGCGGGGAGGAGCGGAGCGGAGCGGCCCGCGTGTCGGCGGCTGCTGCCGAGTCCCATGCAGCCTCCTGGCCGCCCAGCGGGGAGGCGCCCGGGAGGCAGGCGCGCTGCTGCCCGCCCCCGTCGCCCTTCCCGGGGCGCGGGCAGAGGGGGCGAGAAGCCAGGCGGGGGGAGCCGCCGCGGCTCGTGAGGGGCGCCCGCCCGCCCGCGGGACCCGCTGCGCCTCCCCCGCACGATGGTGCTTCGGCTCGGGGCTGGGCTCGCCGCGCTGCCCCCGCGCGGGGCTCCCTCGCCTGCCGCCGCAGCCGGCCCGAGGCACGGCCGGGAGCCATGAGCGCAGCCCGCGGCGCGGCGCGGAGGAGGCGGCGAGCCCGCTGCGGCTGAGGCGCCGAGGACGGGGCGATCCCCGGGCCGGCTGCGG
>ML675614.1:21408114-21476235 GCA_007922155.1 Mesoclemmys tuberculata | reverse complement strand
ATTGAAGTCAATGGCAAAGTTCCTAATGACATCAGTAGTGCAGGATTAAACCCTCAAAGTTAAAAGGTACCTTTTCTACTTCTTAGCTATACTATAACTGTTTTGTCAATTACTCTAAAAAATGTGCAAGATAGACATTGGTAATAAAGAACTACATTTTCAGAAATGGCCTGTAAATCTGCTTTTGCACAATTCTGTGCATACCAGTACATGTGCAAAAATCCTGCACATCTGAGTGCAGATTAGGAATTTGTGCATTAAACTACCCAGATTTTGAGTGCAAACTCAGGTTTTACATGTGTAAAGATGATGCAGTTTATAAGCATGAATGTAGAGGGCCCTTTTGAAAACGTGGCCCAAAACATGGTAAAATAGAATAAAAATAATGCTATAACCATTGCATTTAAACAAAAATCAAGCTTGTTATAGGTACTTAGGATCCTTTGTAGTTTAAATAAAAATCCACCACAGTATATATTCAACTAGTACAAGACAGCATGTGTTTGATCAAATATCAATGTAGTGTGTTCATTTTATGATATACTTGCAATATTATTTGTGACTATCATTTGTTTGACCAACAGGAGTGAAATGTTCACATTAGTGTATGATGAATAGTAAGGTTAAAAATTGTTTCAATTTATGGTATGTGTTAAATATATAATCAGAATTTTATCTTCTGCATCAGAGACCTGATCCAAATCTCTTTTAAGTCAGTGGAAAGACACCCATTGACTGCAGTGGGCTTTGGATTGGGCTCTTCGGGTGTACTTCTGCCTCGTAGTAAGCCATCGGTCAGTGCTTCACAAGCTTGAGCCCTATGTATGGCTAGAAGGTGTGTGTGTGTAAAAATCTGGGATGTGTATTACTTTCATGAGATAGTGTGTTGACATTTTGTGAAAATTTTCTGCACTGGGGATATGAACATCATCATTTCTGTAAAAACACAAAAAAGAAAAATCCTAACATACATATACACAGTTGCATTGCTTGCTCTTGATGTTGTTAATCTGTCACATTTCTACTATAAATTTTGTCTAAGATTGTGAATTTGGCAGTTTCAAATAACAAGGGGCTGAAACAAATAGCAGATTATGATCATGTCACTCTTATGTGACAGTTACCAACCTGAACACAAAAGAAGTTGTTTTTACTTAGCTACAAATCCATTTCTAATACATAAATTGTGAAAAAATAGAGAATGTTTAGAATTTGAGGTCCCTGACCATTATATTGAAAAATTCTATTATACAGACTTGAAATGGCCTAATTGCTCTTGGTATTTGGAAAGCGCTTTTGTAAACAGTCAAAACATTTCTAGTAAAACAAAATCACCTGTATGTGCTTTTCATGCCATCCAAAATTATGCTGTCATTAATACTTGCATGATGTCTGATACAGCAATATAGTTGGTAGCATAGTTATGGTGGCAGAATTTTGCCCTATATATGTTATAATAAATGCATAAAAATAGTTTAAGCATTTCATTGAAACGCTATGGAGTTAAGGCTATATTAGTAGGCTATTAGTAGGATATCAGAATTGCATGATATTAAGTAAATATGCTGCGATGTGTGGAATGGTATGTATAGTAATACTTAAGGCCTAGTTTTCCCTCTGATGCATGCTTACCGCTCCTACTGAAGTTAATGGGAGCTGCTTGCACCTGAGAGTAGTATTTGTAGGCACAATTGGGTAAGTAATTGTTTAAGGTGTTGGGTAAGTGTCAGCTTTAAGTTTAAATTTCTGCCCTTCCTATGGCAAAAGTATGATTTCATTTTAATATGGTTTTCCTGTATTCATTTTCAAATTCTAATGCTCATCTTGTAAAAGTTTTTCAAAGTAGAAAATAGGAAAATGTTCTATACATTCCACCAAAATGGGTTCCCACACCTGCTCAAAAGTTAAGTGTGTGCTTAAATGCTCTGCTGAATCAGGGCCGGAGAGTAGAAATTGGTTCAACTGAAAACCTCTACTTCATCATAAGAGCTTAAACCAAATACAACCTATGTTGTAACAGTTAATAACATTTTACAGTGATCACTCTTGGTGTTCTGCTTAATGAGCACAGAACTATTTGGGGATAAGAAGACTGCAGAATTTATAGAAGAAAATAGCAATGATAAAATAAGTTTTTGAGTGAACATTTATGCAATCTAGAAATAAGGTATGACAATTTTTAACTCCGACATAAATATAGGTATTGTATATATACTTCTGTATACATTAATATGCTTTGAGGGTTTGTAGTTTGAGTTGTTTTTTATTGTAAAGCTCCCATTTTCTGAATCTTTTGTTTTAGTTTGGACTTTGATTTTTGTGGCAAAGGAAAATATCAAAGGCTTTCAGAACTGCCTCTTGTTCCCTGTTGAGGTTATTAATGAGCCAAAGTAAAACTGCTGACTAACACTAACTGATAGATACTGCTGGAGATATGGGAACTCATGTACAGAATAAAAGTGCAGTAGTATTTCTCTTAAGCAAATGTATTTGTAGGTTCAATGGACGCACATCTTACATTCTGAACAATTACTGCTGTAAATGTGTTGCTTTCTAAGAAAAAACAGTGCATAGCAGAACATAAATTCTTATATATGAATAAGCACAGAAGAAATTCCAATATGTTTTCAGGGAGAAAAGGTGAATGGTAATTCTGTAACTGATTTAATTGCTGTCTGCTGGGTAATATGCAATATGGCTAACATGGCGATGGCCAAAGAACAAAATAATAGCATATATTCTTGTGCAGGTTTATTTAAGGTACAGTGGCTCCCTTCAAAAAGTCAGTTTTATCAACAGTCAGAACACAATGCTATTTAAGATGCAACAATTATTTTCCTACACTTAGAATAATATAAACAATTTTGGTGTCTCAAATATTATGGCGTGGTAACTTGTTGGTAAATTTAGCCATTTTAATGGAAACCACTGCAGTCATGTCAGTAGGGGTCTGATTTAGCACTTCTTACTCAGGCGGGTAACCCTTACTCTTGCAAGTAGTTTTGTTGACATCAATGGGACTATTTAGATGGTTCACATGAGTAAGGGGTTCAGGATTAATCCAGTTAACAGAATGTCTACGTGAAGATCTCCTATTGATTGCTGTGGAAGTTTGCTCATTTAAGTGATACAGAATTGAGACATACTGACCCAAAGTCCATTGATGTCAGTGGGAGTCTTTCCACTGGAGTCCGATATATGGGTATCTACATGACTAGAATATGGTGGATTTATTAGAACAAAAAACATTTTTGTAGGCTAGTGTAGTTAATGCAGGAGGTGCAATTTGTAATACAAAGATTATGCAACCTTTGGAAAGCTTCATGTTTACTGGAAAACTTGTGTCTGAACACTTTGGAGAGAATTGTAACGCTGCCTTACATATTGTTAGCCACACTGGAAAATACTTTATTTATGTTTTAAATGTTTAAATGGTGAATCATCTTTTCAGAAAATGACTCCATATCTGATAGGAGCACTAATGTTTATTTATAAAGCGGCCTCATCTAGTTTAAACAGTTGGCTGTATGTATTGGCACATCACCATTCTGATTACTAGAAGTTTAACTAAAGATCAAACTGGGAATCATACAACAGCTGATTGTAGAGATGCTTCAATCTATATCTAGCTGATACTGTGTAGCAGACAATAGTGCACATAAAATAAGGAAATGATTGCATTTAACAGCCCTCTACCCCAATAGAGGGAAGAGCAGACAACCATGAAACACGCATATTGAATGAATGCAATATGTTTAGTCTGTGTGCTTCTATTTCTGAAATGCCAGTCACCTTTTCTGAAAGTGTTCAGCTAGAAGTTCAGCACTATGCAAGAGACACAAAATAAAGGGTGTAAACTTTTAAGATAGGCTTACTATAAGCTAATGAGAATTACCCATTTTAAGATGACGTTGGCCAAATTCTAAAGTTTATTGTTTAAGTGGTTAGTCAAGCAAAGAACATTTTGGGTGCGATTTTCATAAACACTCATTGGTGACTTAACTCTGCTCCTGTTGGAATCAGTGTCAATTGCATCATTGACTTCAGTGGAAGTGGAATTAGGCCTACAGAGTGCTGTTGCGGAGATGTGGCCATGCAGCCATGGGATGGACACTCTGGCCTTACTTGTTAGGCTAGTATGGCAGAGGGCCCAGACCACTCCCATGGCTCTTGTTCCCTTTGGAAGTATAGTAGAGGCAACAGCACACTGCCCTTGTATTCAGGGAGCATGTGGGGTAGGATTGTGGCTGGTTCCAGTGAGACATAAGGGGGGGAAGAAAGTTTCTTTTGCCTGTCTCAATGTCCATTTGCACACCCACACAGGGCCAACACAGTCTGCATTGACCTACATTAAGCCTGGTTGCTGTCAGTTTTCGCTCCTATTTTGCATCTCCCTTTGGTATGTATGGTAGTTGTGCTCATTACTAGTGGCAGAAATTGCACCAATTCAGGCTTTCTGTGATTTAAATAAACAGTAACCCTTTTAACTTGAGTGTCAGATCTAGGGAATTGCTCTGTAAATGCTGCAATGATCAATCTCGGGAACTAGAGAACAGTGGGCTCCCCAGTATTACAGTATGACTTCACCATATCTTTTAAAAATCACATAAAATTAATCTTGAGATTTGTATTAAGGTTTAGTAATATTATACATCTCTCTGTGCTTCTGTCTTTCTATCACTTCCCAGTATGCTTGGGCGCATTAATAAAGGGGATGGAACATAGTAAAGAACATAATATAGATACATTGATATCAAGCGATGGCATGTGCTCAGATGGAGTATTGTGCTTAATTTTGGTTCCCGTATCTTGAGGGTACAGCAGAGATGGGAAGCTTCAGGGCAGGACAAAGGTGGTTGGGGGGAAAGCGGAATTTACATAGGACAGGAGACTGCAAAAAAGTTAGGATTAATTAGCTTTGAAAGGAAAAGTGTTGAGGGGACTTACCAGTATTGAGATATATGAAGTTACAAAGGGTATAGGAAAAGATTTTCAAAAGGCACAACTAGGAGGTAGGTGTCCAATCCTCATGGACTCCTAATTGGTGCTAGGCGTGTAACTGCCCTCTGTGCCTTTGTAAATCTTCCCCATGGTAAAAACAAACACTCCTCCTGTTGTGAACTGCTCCACACTGTGAGATGACAGTTCACTCAGTGAATTGAATGGCAGGAGAGCATGAACTACATAAAAGGACCCTTCTATGAAAGGAAATGCTACTTCATCCAGCATGTAATCAGCCTCACCACAGGAGTTGAGAGAGTGAAATACCTTAGCTGGGTTCAAAAGGGGCTAGGTGACCAGCCATAATACATATAGATATGCATGTTAAGATAGGGATAGTTATACTCTGTGATTCAGGGCATCAGCTGGTTGCCTTAGACGTCAGGAAAGACTTCTGCTCTTCCTCCATCTATAACATTGTACACATGGTCAGGGACCTGATCCACTGCCATTGAACTCAATGGAAATACTTGGGAGTTGGTTTGGAATCCAGGTGTCATATGGGTTTTGTTGACATTCCTCTGAAAACCCAGACATGAGACCAATACCAGAGGTGGGATCACCCAGGTTGTTATCCGAGTGGCCTGACTGGTGTGACAGATCCTACATTGCTAGAAACCTTATTTGACTAAGCCGTTTGGTCCCATGCATGCTGCATTCCTCAGATCATCTACGTTCTACCCCGTATGTGATGGAAAATGCCTCTTAAGCAATATTTACAAACAGTCTTAGGGTTCCGCCAGTTCAACAGGAAAGGTTAGTGATAGGGGAACTAAAAAAATGAGTTGTCTCTACATCTGGGGAGTGGAGTTTACCGTGTGATAAACCTAGTAGATCCATGAGTGAAAGGCCAGTAACATCTGCTAGAGCCAAATCTGTCCATGAAAATTTCTAGGCACTGAGGACATTAATATTTGAAACCCCTTTAACCTTATGCGTATGTCTTTCCGCCACTCTTCCTCTCCTTTTCCTTCTATTTCTCTCCTATCCTTTTCTGCTTTCCGATGTCTCCCTGTCAGATCACCTTCCTCACTCCTTCTCACCTGTTGCTGCACTGAATAGGACTTAAAAATAATTTGGTTTCCTGGCATCCAGCTGCTGCTTCTTGATGGGCTACTTCAAAAGTAGTCCTGCCTTTAGCACTGTAGCCACTCTGGTCTCTGCTTTGCATGTGCTTTGTTTCTCACTATGAACTAAAACTCTGTCCAGCGGCTGCTGTAAAGGTCCAGTGGCACCAAAGTGGAATTACTGGTGGTTAGAATGAGTGGGAATCATATCAGGGAAAGCAGGACAACTTGCCTGCAGTAAAATTATCTGGCACATTTTTAAAAGTATGCTTTATTTGAATGAACTTTTATGACTAGCAGACCCTCTGAGTCATAGTCACTTTTCCCAGGTAGGTGTGGCTAGAGCTAGGCAGACTGCAGTTACCCGGAGGTATCTGTGCAGCCCTGTCAGTTTCAGACCAGCAAATGCCCTGATGTTCCCAGTATTTGACTTTTGCAGAACAGAATCTAACAGCTGTGCAAGACTGTCTGGTTCATTTGAAATGTGTGACTACCCACCTCATTTCAAGTATACATTAGAACTTAAATGAGGTTTGAAGACAGACTTCCAGAGGTGAAAAGATAGCATATTAAATCACTGTGCCACCTTCAGCAGAATCCTTAATTTAAGCAATCCAATTCTCATTCAAATCCACTGATTTTACTGGGGTTACAACAGGGATGCATTTGAGGTATAGTTTCTTAATTGATTTGTATATTATATTTTAATTTTAGATTAGTGACTATGAGGCTGTTTCTGCACCCATTGAAATCAATGGAAAGGGTCATTGATTTCAGTGGCAATTGGGTCAAGCCTTGAAACATTTGCCTTTACCTCCGAGAACCATCAAGAGCTTGGAGGAACTGAGAATATTTGTCTACCTAAAGTATGCAGTAATATTTTTGGCCTGGGAGGTAAGGTCTTTCCCAACACTTGAACTCTTAACTCAGTCCTTTATTAAAGGGAAGCTCCTGTTGATTTCAGAATTGGGTGTTATGTAATGCAGCACTTTGAACTGCGTTCTGGGTTTCTGTATTGAAATGTTGCAATGTCAAATATGTTTTTAGCTATATTATGGTGATTAAATTGTCAGACTATCTGAGATATGGCTGTTTGAATGCAGATCAACTATAGTATCATAATTCTTTGTAAGTACTGCTTGCTTAACCTCTTCAGTCTCTTAGGCTTTATAATGGACATTAATCAAAAAGCCTCTTTTCTTTCCTTCTGCATATGCTAACAGAATATTTCTTACTGCTCTGTTGAAATACTAGACCCCTAATGAATGGCTGCCAGATGTAATGGGACTGGAGTAGAATAGGTAAACAGTGAGTAGTAAAGAGCCAAGTGGTCAGGTAAAGTGGAAATGCAAATACCAGTAGCGTGCGTTTACTGTTCAGATGTAGAAATCATGCTGTACATATGCTTACTGGTGTTATATGGTGTTTAGGGATTCCAAAGGATATATCTATTTAGTGAGGTGTAATAAAACTCTGCCTGCCTAGTTTTCATTGCTAGAGTGATTTTGTTTATTAGTTTTAGAGCAAGCAAGTATTGCCTTAATTACTGAGCCAGAGAACTGCTAGGCTGAATTTAGTTCTTTCATGTCACCTGCAAGGTTTTTTCCCCCTATCAAGAGAGCATTCAGCATTATGTTCAATTAGTGGTCCTGAAATAAACATTGTCCAGGTGGTGCTACTTGAATAGTTACAGTGTAGTCTACATGAAGAGAATCAACTTGGAACTCAAGCTGCTTGATTTCTGAACTCTGCTGCTTTTCCAAGAGAGTAGAAGTACTTCAAAATGGCATGTTTTCACTGTCACCGGATCAAAACTGGCCCATGCTATGATGGATCTGTGTGCAATCTTGTATTTTAAAACTGTAGGAGTGTATATTTTCTAGTCATCATTATTATGGTCTTTCTGAAAATGCTTTGGCGTTTAGAGTCTCAAATGGAAAAAGAGGGAAAATGCTATACAGTGGCATTTTGGGAAAATATTTTTGATAGGATGAGCCTCCTTAATCTTGTGATAATAGGGGAGTTGGCTATAAGGACTAGGCCTAGAAACTATGCAAGGCCTAGCAAAATATAAAGAATTGACCAAATTGCATAGGGAACTCAAATAGAACAATGACTGAGCTCAAACGGTTGAGCAAGAATAGAACAGAAATATGCTCAACTGCAGAAATATGCTCAGCGGATAAGCTCACCCACAGGTCAGCTACTGAGGGCGAGCAACCACAGAACACGGGATGCACTTAGGCAGGCTTCCTCAGGATAGCTAAACTGTGTAAAATTGTTTGACCACAGAGTGCTCGGAAAAGTAAATAAATACTTAGAGCAGACGGGTTCAGTGGACTGCAGCCTGGCTCAAGAGCGGGGTGTCTACTCTTGAGCCTCTCGAGAGGACACCAACTCTAAGAAGCTTGCGAGCTCCAGATCCCAGTGACCACCTGTCGAGAATGAGGGTTTTGAAGCAAGGATCCAGACCAGAGGCTGAGGCAGAGTCTGGCTGTGACTCAGGGAGTCGGGGGGATTTAATTGAGATCTGCGAAGCACGTCTGCCCTAGGCAATTGCTAGCATGCTTATAAGGAATAAAGGCTAATAGGAAATTAAGAGAAATAGTTAGGTTTGTTTAGGTTTAAGGATCAAGTGTAAGTTGTGTATAAGTTAAAGGACTTGTCCCAGCGACCATCTGTCCAGGATAAGGATAATCAATGGAGAAGCCCCATAAATAGAACTGATCAGTGTGTTAATTGTCAAATTGTTTGAGTGTAAGAATTATTGTTAATTGTCTAGTTTGTTTGTGGTATTGTCAATAAAACTATTAATTGATTCAATCCAGTGGCGTTCTTTACCATCGGTCTCAGAATCCTCGTAAAAAAACCTGGGTGTCTTGCTACCTGTCTAATTCGGCCACTTCTCTACTAAATTTTAATAGCAGCAAGAATCTCTTAAACCACAGTTAGCACAATAAAAACACAATTTGCCTGTTGGATTCATTGCCACAAAATACCATTAAGACTAAGAGCTTAGTAGGATTTAAAAAAGGATTGGCCATTTCTTGGGATTTTGAGAATCTACAGAGCTACAATAGTAAAGATAAAAACAAACACACCAAAACTTGGAGAGTTTTGGAAGAGACTGAAACCCTCTTGGAGGAGGGCATAAGCCAAATTCTGCTAATAGAAATTTGGAAGAAACTTTACTGTGGGCAGGTTATTCCATGACCACCTACTACAGGGTGTCTTGCATCTCCCTTTAACACAGCTCGTATTGGTCACTGTTAGAGACAGGATATAGGACTAGATAGATCCACAGTGGCAATACCTATGTTTCTAGGTTACAGTTCTTGAAAGATGGCTTTCTTTTACCATACCTGTGTGCATGTGTGTGATTTGTCTACACACTGGATCTCTAGCTGTGGCCACTAGTCCACTGATGCTAGAGTCCTCTATTGCAAAGGTAAAAGCATCTGTAAGTTTCCCAGCAGTGATGATTTGATCACGAACAGATCAGTTCGGAGTCTTTTAGAATTTCCAGGCATTTTTTGATCACGGAAGTTAAAAATAAATGCACCCGACCCCAAAACTAAACAGCGCTTCCTCTGCACTTTTATGCTGCTGCATGGCTTTTCTTTGAAGTAAATTCAGTTGTGATCACTTTTGCAGACGGTCTCAAAACGGGGAGTAGCAAGTACACAGGAGGAGCAGAACCAAACTGCAAAGAGACCTGGAACTTAGAGCAGCAGAGGCTGAAAGGCAATGAGGCACATTTCAGTTGTAATAAAGGTAGAGTGTATCCAGAGGAAATTAATTGTGGGAAGAGGGGAAGAGAATTAAGTAGCTGTACCAATCCAATTAAAATGAGTGTTTAAATCTTGTATTTATTCTGATATAACTCTTTCATGTAACTAAACACTGTAGTATTCTCCAAGAAGATGTGAGACAAGGATTGGAGGTGTGCCCATTAGATAATTTGGATCTTGAGATTTAGTCCACAGTATGAAAAAGTTTGAAATCCTGTGGATAGCAGTTGGTCTTTTATTATAGCTTAATAGAGACTTGAAGGAGAGCTCAATGAAGCTTAAAAGCTTGTCCCTTCCACCAGCAGAAGTAGTTCCAGTAAAAGATATGACCTCACGTACTGTCTCTTTAATAGAATATAAACAGATATGTGCAGATTGGCTGTGAATAGAAAAATTTCAGTGGTTCATACTGCATCAGTTTTGCTACCGAGCTTCCAGTGTATTTTCATTGTCCCTTGCGTATTTTGCTATAAAATCTCTGGGAAAAGACTTTCATTTTTTACCCCTGTGATTCAGTGAGTAAATTTCTCAGAAAGTCTGGTGTATATTTCTCTAACATCTGATTTGTGTGAAATTTGCACTAGGTTATCCTGAAATGTATTACAAATAATGCTGGATGATGGAGGAGAGGAGACTGCAACATCTATAGTCCAGTTGTATAAAAATGTAATATAAATTTTAAGCAGTTGTTTAGATTAGTCAAACACAGCAGCATTTAAAACACTGTGAGGGATAACAGAGATTTATTACAGTTAATTAAAATCTAATTAAAGCAGGGTGGATTGATTTAAATCACCATGAGAAAATCATTGATTTAAATCAAGTTTCTCACTGATACTTCACATATTTCTTAAACAATGGTGCCAATCTGATCACTAAAACATGTTAATTTAGAACTCAGTACAGCATTTTACAACAACGAGGAGGGTATAATTTGTGTAATTTTGTAGATAACTTGATTTTTATTAATTTAGGAAATAGTATATAATAATCATTATTTGTGTCAAGCTGCAGATGCAGCAGAAGTACATTAGGAATGGTAAGAACTAAATCACACACACAAACACAATAGCACTTATATTTTATTAAACTAAATTTTCAATGTTACATAAATGTTTCACATTTGCAATTTCAGCAGTCTCCTGAGGTACCAGCTGACGGCTGTCTTTAAACTCTTTTTTAAATTTTCAAATTTTATTAACTCTAACAGACATGTCATCACAACACTAAATGTACACTGTCCTTAAAATTTCTACAACTAACTCAAATCTTCCCCCCTCCCACGGTCATTTTTAATCATAGACTGAAACAGAAATATGAGTTTTCCTGCTTTTCCACTCCCAGTTGATTTCTTAGCTTTGAGTGAATCATACCAAGTGATGAAAATATTTTCTCTGTTTGCAGAGAAAGCTACTAATGTGAAAAGTTGGCTTAGCAATTGAAGGAACTCTGTTTCAAAGTACCTGGCTAATGATTTCCACCAATTCAGGGGAGTGACTTTGTTCAAAACATCATCAGTAAACATGTACTGTTTAAATGGTTCCACTCCAGCCCTGAAATTTATTATGACTGGCATAACTGAGGAGTGATTTTGAGATGCCCATGCCATGGCAGCAGCATCTTCTTCAGAAGTTAGGCATCTACCTTGATATCTGGGGTCAAAAATGTTCGCAAGAAAACTAGGTAGAGCTAGTGCTTGATCCATTTGCTTCTTTATTGCCTGCAGCTTAACTTGCTGGTCTTGTATTTCTTTCCAAATTTCAGCAGAATCAGTGATGCAGCAACAATTTCTCTGAAGTTTGTTTAAGGCTATGGATATAGGCTTCAGTGTACTGAGCATATCCTCTACATTCCTCTTTAATCCAATGTTAGATACTTTGGATGAGATTCTTCCATCTATTTTATCATGGTTTTTTTCACAAAGTTAATTGAGAATAAGCCAGTTCTTAATAAATGGTTCAAAACCATCAACCACAGAATTCCATCAAACATCTTGAGGGAGAATTAGTTTGGATCCTCCTGCTCTCTTCAGTGAAACTGAAGCAAAATGGTTGTTACGGAAGTATTTTGTGACTTCAACAGCATTTTCTTTTATTCCTGGAGAAGACATACTTAAGTCTTTGGCAGCCATATGTTATTAAGGAGCATCCTTCTGTTTCTTCTTCTAAGTATCTTCTCATCTCTCCTATGTTTGCAGCATTGTCTGTGACAAAACCGTGCATGTGACAGTTGAATTTTTGTTGCAGTTTATTACAGCTTTCACTGCCACTTCTTTTAAATATTCTGTTGTGTGGGCATTTCCCGATGTATCTATTTCTGAAAGATATGCAACCCCATCTTCTGTTGTCACACAGACACGTATTACTGTATCATTGTCTATATTGCTCCATCCATCAGGACTGAAACTGGCAAATTTCCCCTCAATATTTCTTGCACACTGTTCAAGTTTCTTCTCATACACTGTATCTAGCAACCTTCTACCAATATCTGCTCTACCAGGTGTAGTGTGGTTTAAGGACTCAACCATGTCAATGAAGTGTTTATTGTTAACAATGCAAAAAGGAGACTTCGTGGCATAAATGAACTGAGCAATCTTTTCATATATGGTGTCTTGTTGGTATTTGCTGGTCCTTACTACAAACCCATCCATGGTGGTGGTTTTACTGGATGATTGAAATCTTTGGCTTGCTACTGATACTTCTGTTATTTGTTACTGCTGCTAACAGTACCAACAGATGACTCTGAAGCTGTTGCAGACAGACAGTCACAGTCAAAGTCTCTTAGGTTTAAATGGGATCCTGAAACAAAATTCAGAAATGATTTTGAATAGTCGTTCTCAGTTCTTCTCACTCCATTATTCAGTCAATCATTTACATTTTTTTCAGCAATGATGCAGATCCGATTCTAAATTAGCAAAAAAGCTAAGACTGACTGCACTTAATTGAGTGCACTTAATTTTGGAGTAGGCTCCATAGAACTCACTGGCACGTCTGGTTTTTGAGAAAACAAGTATAGGATGGGGTTTCCTTGGGAAAGCTGAGACATGCTGAAGTAAAATAGGGAATAGACTTATGGCATCACCATTATGGTCTGTGACCGTGATGTTCCAAAATAAGGGGCATGTATTTTGTAATATAAAATAAGAAAATGAAACCCAGTGGCAACTGGCAACTTTAGATTTTTCTTACTGCAGCTTTCTGTACTGTATACCTGAGTGATAGATTCTAAACATAGTTCACTAATTAAACAAGCCATAAGGATTAACTAAGCTAAACTTTTTTTCTAGCAACATCCAACATAGCAAATAGCTTGGGAATTTACTTGTTAAATCACACTTATACTAAAGGGCACAGAGAGAGTCTTGAAGAATGATGCATTGCAAAGTGAATTACTTAAGTTACTAACTGGTTGATCCACACTGTTTTTCAGACATATCTACATCTTCATCCACATCATTTTCTCCCAATAAGCAGTTTTCATTAAGATGTTTCATTCTTGCAACTAGACCCTGCATCTCCTTCTTGCACTGCTTACACTTGACACATTTTCCTTTTTTACCCAGGGAAGAAATTTCTTCAAAATATTCCCAGATAGGGTCTCTCTTACACCTAGAAGTCATGACAGCTTTTCTGTGGCAAAAGTGTGGGGAAATATAGGAAGCTGTGTGTGTACTGAATAATGTCTTCCCTTTTTCTTTTCAGTTCACTCCGGTTCCTTTCTACTCTACCTCTGTCCTTTGTCTCTCTATCATTAAGACAGTGTCTTAATTAACTCCTTTGCCTTGCTTGGCTCAGCTCCATCACCACATAAGCCCAGAACAACATCAGTCCTATACAGCCTGTGTCTTTCTTTGCACATGTGATTTTAGTCAGCTGAGAAACAGAAACTGAAATAGAAACTGGAAGTCCAGAACTTTCAAGAAGCAAGAGCTGGTAGTTAGACTGGACAGACTAGCGCCATTAATTCATTTTTATGAGACTGTAAGTGTACGTTTAGCATGTTTGTGATGAGATTAAATTGTAACTATTATTTTTTAAACGAGAGAAATTTAGTATTGGTGATTTTAAAAAAAATCAAAAGCATCTAATTTAAATAAAAAATCCAATTTTTTTTATTAAAAAAAAATCATTAATTTTTATCCACCCTGAATTAAAGTGATTCTTGAGATAAACAGCATAACAAAACAAACATGAACTAGTATAGTAAGTACATGACCTAGTAGACATTTAAATGACGTTGTGATCTTGGGAAGCTCATATCAGATCAACAGATCTTGGTTACTCAATAAGTTTTCTGGCACTCCTACGACATTGTTTAGATTTCAAGTTTACATGACATAGAACATGCAGTATCCAGCTCCTTCTATTTAATCAGCAGAATCTGATTGATCTTCTAATGCTTCCAAATGTTTGACTTCCTGGCCAAATGGCTATGGATGCTTAGCTATGTTTCTTTTAGTGTGCCTGTTTTTATGGGCTTATGAATTGTAAGGCTCTGCCTTGATCATTGCCTGCAACTGTTTGAAATGTGGATTTGCAATTAAGACCTATAGTGCTTTTTGAAAGATTACTGGAGTGATTTGCTACTGTGTTTGCTGGAGTGCTGGATTACTGGAGTGTTTGTTACTTAAACAAACTATATGTAGCTGGACTAATGCACTGGTCCGTGACCCTCATCCTATGTGGGTTTTTGAGTCTCTTATAGTGGATGAATCTAAGGATTTTAAAAATCCATCCTATGATTTTTGTCCTCTGAGGTCAGTAGTGAGAACATTAAGGTAGATTTCAGGAAAATATTGTCTAGCTATGGATGATGTATTATTTATCTGGAGTTAGCGAAACAAAACCAGTAAAACTAAATCTGTTGAGACAAACGTGGTGGGACAAAAATTGGAACATTCTAACTTTGTTCCTGCAGTGCTCTTTTGATGACATAATTTAACTGTTATTTTAGTACATTGTTTTTGTTTCTGTTGTAGGACTTTGAATGATTTTAGGGTTTACAATGTTATTAAATCCATAAAAATAATGAAACATAAAAGCAAAGCATTCCAACAAAGTTTTTTTTCCTAACTAGATCTCGAACCACCAAGACCAAAGGCTCTGCAGTCTTAACTAAACAGCAGAAGACACCAGACTCAGTGTCTCCATGAGTACAGGTGCTTAGTATTCTTTAATTTATTCCGTGTTGGAACTTGGTAAGAAATTAGACCGGATATGCTCTGCAATCAATATGCTGAATGCTACATTTCAATCATTTGCTGCTACAGAGCATGTGTCTAGTTTGGAGAGCTAGGGAGAACAGAGTACCTTGGATATATTCAACCAAACTCTGTTAGCTTTTGGGTATTTGCATTCGTGTCTCTTACCACGTCCATTACCAAAGTACTAAAATGGAAAATGAGGAGATCTTTTAGAATCTACTGAAAAATTGTACCCAAAATAGTAACGATGAAACAGCGGATTAACTGAGAGTACGAAAATGACTGATCACACTGTTTTAGAATTTTGGATCTCAGAGTTCTGTCACCACAGGACACCCGATCATCCCCGTTTTGTTGAGAATGACTTGGATAGTTCAACTCAGTGTGTTGATTACAGTCCTGCTGTTGTATGTGGGGTTACAGATCCAAAGGAAAAAAAAATGATCCTTGTGGAAGTCTAATAGCAAAAAAAGTTATTGCATAAAGGGAGCTGCATTATCCTCTTTCTTGACTTTTCTGCAACAACTCAAATTAAACAGGTTTATTTAATACGCAAGTAAACATTTATCAACAGCCACTTGGACGTGCACACTGTAGATTTTGAAGCTAGAAGTCTGTTTCCAGGACAACACATTTTTATTCTGTTACTCTGAAGGTGGTTTTTTTTTTTTTTCTTTTTCTTTTTTAAAGCCAGCAAACTCAGTTGCTGGCAGGATTCTGATATCCATTTGGACAAGGGGGTTGTTTGAATGACTGAAGTATATTCCAGTGTGAAATCACTATTTTTTCTTTGAGAACTAAATAATGGTTTGAATGCACTAATGTGCAAAAGCACTATGTTTTATTAATATGGCAAATCTCAGCTTTGTGTTTTTGCTTAGTATGGTAATGGTTACATTTGGAAGAGATGTATTTGTCAGTAGATTGCTGTTAAATATCAGTCTTACTTATTACTTCCTTGCTATAAGATTTCAGGAAATCATTATCTGTATTCTGGAAAAATAGGATGAAACAGGTGAAAATTTCCCCCACATTTAATAACATTCTTTTACAGACCATCAAATCAATTAACATTTCAGTGAATTTACCTGACCCCAGTAATTTTCTGCATTGTTTGCAGCCCCAAAATACACTGTATTAATGAATGCAAACCTGAAATTGAAAGTTACTGGAGAGAGACTATAATCAAGAGTGAAACTGATGAGTGTATTTGCATTGTTCAAAATGAGAGAAATAAAGAATAAAAACAAACAGCACTAACAGTGAGAAATGTTGTCTCCCAGAGAATGAGGAGCTCCCTAAATCAAAGCACTGAGACTCATCCAGCATTTCTTTCTTCCCTCTCAGGGCGCTCTCACTAATCTCTCCATTACTGTCCTTAGAAGTGGGCGGGGCGTTTCTAATGTGAAGCCGCTGGACAGACAGGCAGACAGATGACATTTATCCTCATTTGTCTCTTTCAATCTCAAAGTGCTTTTTGCACTGTGACAGGCTGGTAGAGGAATGGAGAGAGCACAAATGAGGAGAGAGGCAGATAGCATACAGGCCAGCCCGGCTGCCAACTTAGTATTTCAAAAAGAAGGGATTGTTTTTTTAGCATCCCTACTTCTTCCTCCCAGTATTATCATAATTGGGGTCAGTCCTGCATTGAGCAGGTGGTTGGACTAGAGGACATCCTGAGGTCCCTTCCAACCTAATCTTCTGTTGTTGTTGTTATTAAATTAATAATAATAATGATGAATAATATCAATAGGCATTACACACTTACATTTGCCAGTGGTATTTCTTGCTGCTTTTTGCGGTACTCTGCAGCTCCCGATCTTGTACAGAAATGGAAAAAATAACAGATGTCCCTTGTAACAAGGGACTGCTCACAATCCTACTCTTAGGGAGGGCAGCAGCAGGCCAAAATCAGGAGATGCTTGAGTAATCAAGAATACAGGAGGTTGTGGCCAACTCTGGGGACTTTACAGGAGTGCGCAGTTTTACCTCTGGTCGTCAAAGCTGCTTTTGTTAATTGCCTTCAGGAAAGGGCTTCCCAACTATGCCAGAGCAGAACAAGAACATTTGGCCACAACTCCTCTGAAGATTCTTCCTAAATTCATGATGAAGATTCTCCTGCAGCAGGATGTCTGGATGGATCCTGAGCATCTCTTGTGCACTGTCTCCAATGTCATTATCCTGACCCCAATTCCCGTGCATGTCAATGAAATCGAACAGTCAGAAGGCCTGATTCTTATTTAGATTGCTCTGGCAGTATAAAAGAGCTTCAGTGTAAATGAGAATAAGGCCTGGGGCTCTGCTTTAAAGGAAAGGGTTTTGTGGGTTTGATGACTAAAAGGGGGTATTTCCCCATCAACATCCCTGTAGTAGTGGCAGTAGTTGGGCTCAATTCCCTCCCTGGCACAGGGAGATGTAATATGATCCTGCCTGTCGCTGCAGGGATAGCTATGCCCTAGAGATTCACTTTGGAGGAAATGCATGCTAGATATTTCCTCTGGAAGAAAGGCAGCTTTAAATTAAATTGGGGAGGGGTGTTTAGAGGAAGCTAGTGGCAAAGGCTGCTATCAGGGTGTGCTGGATCATGATCTGTGTTGCCCATTTTGGGAACATGTTAGCCAATTGCAGAACTCACTGTGGACTTTCAGTCTCTGGATTATTCTGGGAGACTGCAGCTGCCTAGGTTAACTTGAGCTGGCTCAAGCACTTAATACTGTAAGTAGCAATGTCTTCTAATCCTGTATTGTGAGCAGAAATTCTATTAAAATATTGGTGTGATGGTCTGTCTGTTTTCTGTAGCAGAGATTGCTGAGGGCTGGCTTATATTACATGTTATGTCATAGTTTCTGTTTCCACCTGTTCAATAGTAGGTGTGCAGAAGTAAATTTTCAGTGAGAGTTATTCTAATTGTGCTTGGCATTTTACTGTATGCTGTTATTTTGCACAGGCTGGCATGGCCTGCTGTTTCCTAGGCGCTCTGTACTTCCTGGGAGCTCCTTGAGTGCCATCAGCTCTCTGAGAGATCGGGGCACTGCGCACCACTCAGGAAGCATGCCTCACCTGGTAGGGGCCATTATAGCCATTCAGCTCCTGTATTTATTTGTTCGATTATCCTTGTTTTTATAAAGACATCTTTTTAAAAAAGTATTGTGCAGAAAACTGGGGAGGTGGGAAGGGGAGATCGAGCCGCCACCGAAATAAACATACTGTGTTTATCCTTCCCAGGGTTATGTCTACAAGTGTTTTTTGAGCAGAACATCTGGCAAAAGAAGGGACAGAAAATCCCTAATATATTGGTCAACAGACTAATCTCATTAATGAATCTGCTGGCAGTAAGCAATTGTAGTAAGTCCTCCCCCCTCCAGCCCCAGGACACATCCCCTGACCTGAATTTTGCCGCCTTGATTCTAACGGTATAAACTGACTACTGCATTCCTCAGAGTCCTGATGAGCGGCTGATAGGCAGAAGTGAACACTGCAGCCTCTGGAATGGCAGTGGCCTTGGTGAGTGGGGCACTGTAGCCTTGTTTGTTTTTTCCACTTGTAGCTTGGTTGCAGCGAAGATCCATGAGAAAATCCTCTCCTCTTTTACACCTTTTAGTTGCATGCCCCCTGGTCCTGCAAAGACTTGACATAGGATTAAACAGGGTGCATGGGTGTTCCAGGACCCCCTCTTTGCCTGAATGACAGAGGATATGAGTCTGTTACACCTTCACCTAGAGAGCCTTGGCTTCTAAGCTCCAGCTGGAGAAACTCATACTTTCAGCTCTGGAGGTCCCTGTTATACAGATGGGGAATTTGAGGCACAGAGCGGGGAAGTGACTTGCCCCAGGTTACCCAGCAGCAAAGCCAGGCATGGAACCCGATATCCTGAGTCCCAGGCCAGTGCTGTACCCAGTAGGCAACACTGCGTTCCCTTATAGGTCTTTCTGAGATAATGTCTGGGGGAAAATAAGACTTGACTCGTGCATAGAAAAACTTATTTTTAATCATTATCATTACCAACATTATCATGTGTTTCCTTTTAAAATCAGCTTCTTGAGGAGATCCCTTTTTTGCTGGGCCAAAGGGAAACTAATCTACTTTTTTATTTTTGATGCAGAAAACTCGTTAAAAGATGGCAAAATGATTGCAATGAGATCTCCTAAAGATCCTTGCTCACAAGTAAAAAGTGCAATTTCAGGCCCTCTTCTCCCCCAAAAAATCTTAAGCAAAGGAATGAAGCTTTAAGTAAAAACGGATGACGGGATTACATGCTGTGCTCATGTTTGTGAAGGGAGGTTTAATTTCTGATCTTGTTTCTTGTGACTTGTTTTTCATGTTGCAGTATAGTGGAGCAACCTTAGTCTTTGTATTACTACTAAAAAACTTCTGGCTAAGAAAGCTTATTTATTTATTTTATTTTTTATTTTAGTTTATATTAATCAGTGGTGCAGTCAGCTGTTAGCCAGAGATTACTAACCTGAGGAGAAACAAAAGAGCATAAATCTTTGTGATCGGAATTCAAAATTCTATGCTCAAGAATGATTCATGGACTTAAAAAACCCCTGACTTCGTAGAAAACTGTGTGACAGGATGGTCAGTCTGATTTCAGTCAATACTACGGCATCTTTGCAAACATGCTGGTGGGAAGTGGTGGGTAGAAGATTTAAACCTCTGTGACTGGTATTTAAGGCTATGTCTACCTTGTTCTGTGGTTTAGACTACAGGTGTGTGAATTGCAGAGTGCACCCAAGTGCTGCACTGTGATTCGTCCAGTTGTCTGCCATGGGTGCAAACAAAAAGGTACCTAGTTTGTTTAAAGGCCCACATGGGGAAGTTATAGCACAGCACTTGGGTGCATGCTACAATTCACTCCCCCATAGTCCGAACTGTGGGGCAGGCTAGACAAGGCCCTAGTATGAACAAAGAAGAGGGAGTAGTCTGAGTGACTTGGCAGATGGAACAGCCTTCAAAGGGGAGCAGTGGGGGCAAAAAGCCTAGCTGCCTTCAAGACTGAGATTGATAAATTTATGGAAGGGATGGTATGACGGGATAGCCTAATTTGACAATTCACATATCTTTTTGATTATAGCTGTAAATATGCCCAATGGCAGTGATGGGATTTTAGATGGGCTGGGTTCTGAGTTACTACAGAGAATTCTTTCTTGGGTGTCTGGCTGGTGAGTCTTGCCCACATGCTCAGGATTAGCTGATCACCATATTTGGGGCCAGGAACGAATTTTCTCCCAGGGCAGATTGGCAGAGGCCCTGGGTTTTTTTTTTTTTTCTTTCCTCTGCAGCATGGGTCATGGGTCATTTACTGGTGGATTCTCTGTACCTTAAAGTCTTTAAACCAGGATTTGAGGATTCAATAATTTAGTCATAGGTTAGGGGTCTATTACAGGAGTGGATAGGTGAGGTTTTGTGCCCTGCATTGTGCAGGAGGTCAGACTAGATGATCATAATGGTCCCTTCTGACCTTAAAGTTTATGAGACTATGATATGTGGAGAATGGAACTCCGGTGAACTAGCCTCTTCCAAGCTGGCGGGCTTAGTGTTCTTTGCATAGTAGCCTCATCATTTCTGGCAGGTAGGTTGCTGCTGTTGATGTTTATTGTGTGTGATAGGTTGACAGAACGATTAGTTGAATTTTTATGAAGGAGATGCCATAAGTTTGAAAGAAACTCTGGAAGAGAGCACCCATAGTCCATTTTGTATAGGATGGTTATGTATTTCAGTGAATTGTACAGCAAATGTTAATTTCTAAAAGCACTTACAATGGGCACCATTTGCAGTTAAAATTGAGATTTTCATAGCTGCCTAAGGAATTTGGACATCCAGTTGCGACGTGCATCCAATCCCTTAGTGGCTTTTCAGATCGTAGCCTGAACGTCTGTAGTGAGTGGTACTATAGCATCTCCTGTTATAAGGGCAGAGAGATACTGCAGGTTACTGCAGTGTTTAATGTTGAGTTTTTAATGGGACTTTTTATCATACGCCTGTCTGAGCACAATTTAATCTCTCAAAATCATCCAGAGATTAAATTCCAGATGAGTTTCCATTATTGTTTTAATCCTATATAAAAACTAGTGCAAACATCAGGTTATTTGTTCTGAACATGATTTACCAACATTTTTATAGTCTTTTTATGATCTGTTTCTTAATTAGATTGGTCTGATTATTGGCTTCGTGAAATATGTGCATATTTTAAGGGTCACAGGGCAGTAGCTTTTTGGCAAGACTTCATTACCTTTTGTTTTACAGTCAGTGTCTCTTGCAAGTTGAAGCGTGGGAACATATGGTTTCACTTCTGATATAACACTCTTGTATAAATGTCTTTGCTGTAAAAAATTCTGCAGAGACATATAATTTCCTCCTGTGAAAACATTCCTAATGTATTTAGCCAATTTTGCAATAATAGCGTGGGTTTAAAGCATTTGTGTCACTCAAAACCTTTACCAGGAATAGGTCAAATAATTAAATCATGTGCCCCAATTTAAGATAACGTGAGCAATAAGTGGTTAGAAGTTTAAAGAGCCTGATCAAAAAAACAAAACAAAGATTAATAGAGACAGTGAAAACAGCACATGAAATCAATTATTTTTAGCAAAACGCACATCAGAAATTCTCTGAGAGTCAAACTACCAAGGCCCATGCCCCATCATTTTACTTTTAAGATAAACCCATTTAATATGGAAATCACTGAAAGACAACAACCATGGGACCCCCTGATGTTGTTTGTCAGAGAAGAACTGCATTATATGCGGTTGCTTCTTGTTTTGTGTTCAGTCTAGTTTTAAATATCCCAAGTGATAATG
Organism: Mesoclemmys tuberculata; assembly: GCA_007922155.1. Taxonomy (NCBI): domain Eukaryota; kingdom Metazoa; phylum Chordata; order Testudines; family Chelidae; genus Mesoclemmys; species Mesoclemmys tuberculata. Next base: position 21,454,373 of record ML675614.1, on the reverse strand, counting down.
CTTCTGTTCTGCAATGAGCCATGTGAAGCTTGAGTTGACAGTGAGCCATTTGGGTTGAAATCTCAGAGAAACAAATTTAAGTATACAGGACTGGACAGGAAGAGTGTTCAGGCATGGAGAAACAGATTGGCAAACCATTAGCACAGAGATGATAGTTAAATTTGTGTCAGTGGATGAGGTAGGCCAAGGACAAACAGCAGAGGGGACAAGGACGGAGCCCTGTAGGTCCTTTACAGAGGGAGCAAGAGAGAAATCACCGAAGGACAATATCAAAAGTTTTGGAAATATTGAGGAAGCTGAGGCTGGCGTACAGACAGGAACTTTGTTTGGGGGTAGAGTAGAAAGCAGGGACGGATTAATCTCTCCTGTAGGCCTGGGACTATTAGACTTTGTGGGATCCTGTATTCAAGTCTTTTTCCTAATTTAAAACAAAATTATCACAATTATGGCATCGAGGCTATAAATGCTATACTAAACTTGCCTTTTTATTAACTTATAGCCATTCCGTGATTACATTTCAGTCTTAAAACATGTAAGGCATCAGCAACCTCTGGCACACGTGCCAAATGTGGCACATGAGACGATTTTGAGTGGCACTCATGTAGCAAGATTTATGGCACTTATAATGAGATGGACACCGATGTGAGGAAAACAGCAGTTTATTATTATTGCCGGCAACAGACCCGATTATACTGGGGCGTTGCCTTATATACATTTCTAGGGTTACATGAATATTCATACATAACATCACTACATTTTACATAGATAAGGTGGGTGAGGATGCGCAGTGTGGTTTTCTTTGTCTGAGATCTTGTGGGAGAGTATGCGCAGTTTGGTTTTCTTTATCTGAGATTTTGTGGGAGTATGCGCAGTGTGGTTTTCTTTGTCTGAGATTTTGTGGGAGTATGCGCAGTTTGGTTTTCTTTATCTGAGATTTAGGCCATTAGGTGACTTCTTAGGAATGTGTGAGAGTGTGCGCAGTGTAGTTTTCTTTGTTTAAAATTTGGGCCTATCTGGACTTACCCTGGCACTAAAATAAAGCTAGCCTTTTACTTAAGATTACATACCATAGAATGATACAGACTGATGATTATATTCCCCATTACTCTACAGAATTATGTGCACGGTTAGATAGTTAGCCAGGTGCATTCTATCTACAATACAACATGAGTTATGATTTATGACCGGCCAAATGAAGCTAGGGAAAAATGTATGTAGTCTGCCTCAGAAAGTAGCCTGCCTTCTACCTCCCTTTGATGCTTAAGCTTGCCTGAAGCATCACTTAATAAACGTACTTTCTGAGTCCTCGGGGAGTGGCCGGTACTTAGACAGTGCCATTATGTGTGTTACTGGTTTTTTTTTCTACTACAGTTTCTATGAGGTTTTGACCCACGGATATGACCAGGGGTACAACACATGGTATGAGGAGGCACCCCACCATTAAGATTAGTATTCCTCCGGCCATAGTTTTAGCCCTCCTAGGGAGTTAAACCAGCCGCCGTACCAGGATGTATTGAGCCTCTTCCAGGTTTGTACTGGCACATGAGCTAGCTTTTTCATTTTTTTTTTTTTTTGGTTATCTGTTTTACCACTTACTTTTATTATTCAGGTGGAACCTCTATTGTATTCACACCCAGGTTATTATTTGCAGAACAAAGCCCCACGGGTTATTAACTTTGACACCTTACCCTATTATTTTGAGCAACGAGCTGGAGAGAGGCCAAATGGTTAATTAGACCTCTTGTGCGGTGCTATTCTGGCTATAAAAAGCCTCGGTCTGAAAACCCTTTAATATCTCTACTTCAGCCAATGCGTCTGCTAAGCCAATGATAGACCCTTTCTTTACCATTTTATCAGCAGCCTTCTTTTCAAAACTTTACTGCTGACTTGCCAAGCTAATTTTGCAGCGACTGCAAAATTCCCATGTTTGGGTTTGGAACTGCTACATGTGCAAGTTCCCGTTATCTGTACCCGGGCCAGGGCTGAACCTGAAGAACTGCCATGAGAGTGCATCTGGAGCCAATCCTGGGCAGGGTTTGTGTGGGGATTATAGCACTCAACCTTATTACCTTTAGTACACGTTAAATACGTGGTTGAGCTATATACACAGGTTTCCTGGGTATCTGTGCACCTATAATGAATGTGGAACAGGAGGGTTTTCATAACTCGATCCCGACTACGGGTCTCGACTATACACTGGGTGCACTCGGGCAGTGAATTGGTTTTTACAATGCTTATGCCTGCTATCATTATAAAAATGTGTGTGGTTATTCCGGCTGCTCCTGAACCGGTGCCCATTGTATAGGTGACGGGCCTCCGGGGTTGATTACAAGTGCGTGGTGCCCTGGGGCCCTAGCTATGGATAGGTGTAGACTTGTCTAGGGACTGGTGTCTGTGAACCCAACACAGGTAGCAACACGCAACGAGTGCTACTATCAGGATGAATATAGCCAACCCAAACCACACCAGTTGCATTAGTCACTCCCAGTCTTCCCCTGTGCTGAAGCACGTCGCCTCTGGTGGACGTGTGGCAGAGGTGTTGTTCTTCTCCCGTGCTCACCTTCCTTGCCGGTCGGAAGGGGCAGGGGTTTCAGGTGGCTTGAAGGTTTGCAGGTATCTTCCCCTGTTCTCAGGACCTTTCCGGTGGGTCCTTGGCAGAGGGCCTGGAGAGTCTCAGTTTTAAGGGATTCTCTGGGTCAGGGTGAGCCGACCAGTCGGCCCGTGATGGCTTTAGTCTGGTCCACTGTATCCAGGAGGCTATACCTTTCACCTTTACGGCGGTTAGGGTGGCAAATAACACAGGGAAAGGTCCCTTCCACTGCGGCCTTAGGGGCTGTAGGTTTCACTCCTTTACTCAGACGCTATCTCCTGGTTGAAAGGGCTGAAGAGGAGAAGTTAGACAGACAGGGGCCCTTTCCTGCGTTCACTTGGTTAATTTCCTGAACTGGTTGCCCAACTGTATGAGTTGATCTTTGGTATTTGGAAAATGACCAACTTTTACCACTTCAATTGGTACTGGATTTTCTTTTCTTTGCATTTGGTTCTACCAGCCAGACCAAGTTTCCTGGCTGATGAAATGAATTCCATGGATCCTGAGGTCTTGGTTTCAAATTTGACCATTTGTTGACACGTTTTTTAATATACATGAGAGCTATGGGTAAGACCTTTAGCCACATAATTTCAGATTTAAATTTGATTTTTCTTTTTACAGCTCCATTAGACTGGGAGTGGTATAAACAGTGCAAGTGTTGTTGAATTTCTAAGGCTTTACACAAGTTTTGAATGACCAGTTCTATGAAGTGGGTCCCTTTATTACTATTCAGAATGACGGGTAACCCAAACCTAGGTGTAAATTTTTTTTAATAGTTTTTTTTTCTCCAGCCTGAAAACTTATCAGTAATGACTAACACACATTTAAAGTTACAATATTTAGGCATTTGGATACAATTCCTGTGCAAGTTCACAAAGGGAATGCAAGAGAAAGGCTTTGTTATATAGCCTTCTTTGTTTGAATGAGCTGACCACAATTGCAGAGCCACTTGTACTAACAGTTCCTGTTGCAACTAGGAAGTGTTAGGCTGGGTGTCTCTTTGGTCAGAATTTTATAATGATGTTAACATTGTTTCTCCTCAGGCTCTGGCATATTAAGATATATACCATTTGGGATACAATAGATAACACAGCCTAATTCACACAACAATTTTTTTCCAGTAAATTAGCAGATACAGAAGGACTAAACAAGAAAACGTTGTTCAGAGATAGGTTCAATAGTGACAGGGAGAGGTTGGGACAACAGGTGGTGAATAGGCTTTGGGCTTCCACTCTGGCCCCCTCCAAAGAAACGCTCTTTTTTTTTTTTTTGAGCCCTAACAAACTCATTCTGCATGTGGCTTTAATTTGGAGCTGTTCCAGGCACACCCAATTTAAATTTAACTGACCAGAGAGGAATTATCCTTGCTAACAGCTATGGGTGGATCTTCTTCCCCCGCCCCTGTCAGGCAGGTAATTTGCATCTACTACTATTACAGACATGAGCTAGTTTACTAGCGTTCAGATTTTAACTGTTAACCATTTCAAGTTTGAACCTGGCTTTAAAGAGATACCAACCATTCCCAACAGCATTTCATAAACAGGGTTTTGCATTGCCAATTTTTTACTTCCCATAACATCAGATGTACAAGATATATTTAAAGCATTTAGAAGTGAGAGTTTGCCTGCTAATCTCTGCATTTTGACCAAGCCCAGCCACACAAGGCTATTTAAGCTTCCCAATAGTTTCCACTCCATTTGGAAACTTCTCCAAGATATCCAAACTGGATCTTTCTAAAACAAAGTTAGTGAATCTATTTACATTTGAAAAACTTTGACAATTAGAAACTGAACCAAGTCTTTCAACATGTAAACTCTTCCTTGCTACCGTCAATGACTCACTCTGAACTAAGTGAATCACTTTGTTTTTACACCCTTCAGTTGCAGAAAGCTGTTTGCAAGAGCTATCAGGAGGTTTTATTCTTTCAGGAGCAGTTCTAGGCAACAATTCACTTTCCACAGAAATGTCCTTTCCCTCTTTTGCTAGAGACTGATTCAAAGAAACATTTTCCTGAGCCCCAACAGACTCCCTCTGGATTTTAGTTACATCCAGAACCACTTCTGGCACAATTGACACCTCCTCCACCAGCATAAGCTGAGAGGTACTTTCTGCCTGCCTCACAGACTGAACACTGGAGACCAATTCTCCTCTTTGAATACAGTTACTTTTTGATACTTTTCTGCTTCATGCAATACTTCCCAATACCATGCACAATGTTAGTAATAAGACAAACAACACAAAACATAATACACAAAACACACTCTTTGTTGCAACAATAGATCCATAGTTTTGATCTTTAGTTGTTTCACTGGTACCAGTTTCTTCCTTTCTGCAGTTCTGAAAGATAAAACAAACACTTTTCTACCCCCTTTGGGGCTGTAGATTATTCCTTAGAATATTTCTTTCTTTTACATATTTTTTCCTGATTGCAGGCAAATCAGACAAATTACGTGTATATTTTCCTGTATCCTCTATTCCACAAACAGGCCAGGTTTGTTACGTTTTTTTTTCCATTTGCATTACTTCAGGACACTTAACACATTGTTGTCCAATCCTTTCCCAATCTTTCAACTTCACCAGTTTCTTCTCCCCGTAACTTGCTTGCATAAATACATCACGACTCCAACCTGCTTCTCCATGCAACCACCTTATTAGGGGGTTAACTGATTTCACACATTCACTTTCCCTCTGCAACTTCCAAACTTTCCAGCTCAACACTTGTTTCTCCAACACAAAACCTAATACTCCTTGTGAGTTTTGTATTGGCACCTGATAAAGTATGTCTGTTAAATTCAAACTTTAAACTCCAAATCGCTATTCCTCAAAATGCGCTCCACCCTAGGTCCAACTCCCTGAAACACCCACCGAACTGTCCCCACCCGCTCACCAGCTCTTTAACGGTTAACCACCATTTTCCACTTTAAGGTTTTTCCTTGACCTGGTGTTGGTATGCCCCAGGTTGGAGACAAGAACCGGGAGTTACCCACAGGAGAAACTCTCCTCTTCCTACAGTTTTAAAAGCAGTTGCTTTATAGCTTCTCATCCCTCAGGTTTTGTGGGGATTTTTTTATCTTTATTAACCAATTGATTACATTGGATTTTAATTGTGATTGATACTAATCATTTGATACTATTTTTACTACTAATACCTTTATAACATAACATTTTAACTCCAATTTTTTTATGACATTTATACCTAACAACACACTGTTTTCTATAACAACTTTAACCATTTTTACTCTCCCAAACTCTATAATAACTTTAAAACTTTTTCTTTTTGTTTTTATGTGGGGATAACTGATATTTATGCCCCTGTATTTAATAAGAACTAAATTGCTTTAAGTTAACATATGATCTGTTGTTTTTTTACATCTTTAAAGAGGTTCGACTCTGTCAGATAACATTTAACCTCTACTTGTTCTTTGGCTCCGAAGGTGGTGGCTCCCACTCTAGGTTTGCATGATTTTTCAACAAGCAGGACAAGCCCATTCCGGTTGTACTTAACTGCCATGATTTAATTTCTGACCCGTGAGTTAAGTGAATCAGGATTTTTTTTTTCAATGTTTTAGTTAATGCCAACTGATGATGATTATTATAGGGACATTCTTCCCTCTCCAATGCCCTTACTCCATCTGTTGGGAATCCTGTCCGTGACGCCATGTGGTGACAAAGGGTTAAAAACTTTTTAGTTCGTCTATTTTCCACGCCTTAGATGGGCGGGGGGGCTTGGAGGGAAAAAGTATGAGGGGTTTTCTGATCTTATCTACTTTTACTAATTTATGACTCTGTGTCAGTTTTACAACTTGAAATGGGATTCTAAAGGGGTATATTTAGACTAAGTCCCACCAATGATTTCAGACAACTAAACAAGACAGACACAAGAAGGGGGGGTTTACGGACCAGACAGTAAGGGGTCTGTCTGGTTAGACTTTTAGGTAACAAATAACACCGCTGCCTCCTTGAGTGACCCAGACGCGGTCGCCCGGCTGGGAGCTTCACTTTCCGAAGGACTTCACTCGGGCCCCAGGAGGCGGACTTCACTCGCCACACAAAGACTTTGTGTCTCTTTCACACACACTCACACTCTACCTCCCAACAGACCTGGGTCGGCGGTTTCGAACTCCCCTCTGGAGTCTACTCGGGCCGCCCGGAGGGTAATTATTCCTCCCTTCCTCTCTCTACTGAGAGGGCCTGAACCAGCACTGAACCAGACTGACTGATATGTTCGCCCTGTTTCCAGAGGTCTCACCTGTTCCTGATGCAGAGCTCCTTCTTTCTGGTTCCTCAGGTCGGTGCGGGTCCGTGGCCGAGATGGCAGGTTTGTCCCCTCGGTCTCCCCTCACAGAACCGATCAAAGGTAGAACTTGTACCTCGGCGCGCCGACCGATGGGTAGTGGGAGGCGATCGTGGGAATCCCCTGCCTCTGGCCAGGCGGCGAACAACGCCCCAATCCCGGACAAGCCCCCAGAAATGTAGCAAGATTTATGGCACTTATAATGAGATGGACACGGACGTGAGGAAAACAGCAGTTTATTATTATTGCCGGCAACAGACTCAGCGGAATATTTCCAAAGGCTGAGCCCCGATTATACTGGGGCGTTGCCTTATATACGTTTCTAGGGTTACATGAATATTCATACATAACATCATTACATTTTACATAGATAAGGTAGGTGAGGATGCGCAGTGTGGTTTTCTTTGTCTGAGATTTTGTGGGAGTATGCGCAGTTTGGTTTTCTTTATCTGAGATTTAGGCCATTAGGCGACTTCTTAGGAATGTGTGAGGGTGTGCGCAGTGTAGTTTTCTTTGTTTAAAATTTGGGCCTATCTGGACTTACCCTGACACTAAAATAAAGCTAGCCTTTTACTTAAGATTACATACCATAGAATGATACAGACTGATGATTATATTCCCCATTACTCTACAGAATTATATGCACGGTTAGATAGTTAGCCAGGTGCATTCTATCTACAATACAACATGAGTTATGATTTATGACCAGCCAAATGAAGCTAGGGAAAAATGTATGTAGTCTGCCTCAGAAAGTAGCCTGCCTCACTCACATTCATGCTGGCTGCTGCGTGATGCTGCTTAGGGCCAGAAGTGGTTCCTGGCCGGGGCTCTGCGCCCACGACACCTGGGAGAGGTGCGTTGGGGGGGAGAGGGAGACTTGGCACGCCACATCCGAAAGGTTGCCATCCCCTATTTTTGTGGGGCTCCCCCTTAGCCTGCGGCCCTTGGCTGGAGCCCCTAAAGCCCCTGCATTAATCTGCCTCTGACAGAAAGAGGAAGTTGCAAGAATCTCAGTGGTGGAGAGTGGAAATTGAGTGATATCAGGGAAGTCTCCTGTTGATAGAAAAAAGGGATTGATTTGGAGAGATGATAGTTTAGAGTGGAGGTGTAAATAGACTGTACCCTTCTCTGAAGATCTCCATGTTTCTTATGAAAATTTGCAGGATGGACACTTCTTGGTGTTTTAAAAATTAAAGCTGTATATTGTAAAGGAAATGGCATTGAGCTCCTTCCTTTGATTGAGCAGCTCCCGCATTTGATGAAACATTCTTTTGCTTCTTTATAATGTCTTAGGCCTGTTTGCACAGAAAATCTAGTACAGCTAAACTGTAGGTGAGGGTTATACCAGTTTCTCTTGAAAATGCTGACAGACAATGCTCTTGTAGTTTCTGAGCTTTAGATTGTTATTGAGTATAGAATTGAGCTTAGTTCATTCTCTATATGTAGGATGGGGTTTGTTTAGAACTGGATATTGGCTCTAATGCTCAGTTCAGGCGTGAATTTTTGTTTTTTTGGGGGGGCGGAGGGCTAGGGGAATTCAATTATTGACGTTTTGGGTCATTTACAATGAGAAGTTTCAGTTACATTGGCTTGACACATATTGGTCAATTTGAAATTAACAATATTAAACAACATATGGTCCGTATACAACATATATTGTTATATAATTCTTCCCTTTTTTCCAAAGTTATTTAAATACAGCCTTAACATGGTGTGTACGTGTGCACTTGTGTAATAAAAAAATGAACTTTCTATTTATTTAGGCCTAGGAGTTAATGCAATGTGTAAATCTGGAGAGCATGGCACTTTTCTGACACACTTCATTATTTTCTTATACAAGCAGAGCTGAAAGCTCTTTCTTTCTCTCTCTCAGTGTAATCTGTCTATCCCCAGTGAAGGTACAGTACTTTTTTTTAACTGGGCTATTGCAAGTGCTCTCTGTTCAGTGGTATCTCGCATTTGCCTAGGGCTGATGAAAATCATTATTCCTTTTGGAACCAGTTAGAAATGTTCCATTGTGTTACTTACTGGGTTTTGCTCCATCTCATGATGATGATAATGATAAATAATGAGTATAATAGAACTAAAGAATTGTACCTCATTAAAAACATTGCAAAAATTAAAAGCATTAAAATAGCAGAACTACCTTTGAAAAAATAAAACTAGTCAAAGGGATCTAGAAAAACAAAGGGGAAAATGGGTAAAAGGACAGAGAGGCATGAATATAGGGGTCCACAATTCTTGCAGTAACAAATAAACCTTCATAGCAAGAAGTGTTAAGGTGTTTTATAAAAGCCAGGGAGAGCTTGATGAAAATGGCTTTTAGGGAAAAGCAATTCCCACATTTTAGACCCACCTTAAGAAGCGGAGGTGGGGAACTTAAATGATGGATAGTGCCTGAGTGCAGAGACCCCCCATGCTGAGGTTCAAAGATGAGATCTCTCCTATAACTGACTCTGACACCGTTAAGGGCTTGGAAAATCAGCCGTGCTATCTTAAAATCAATCCACTGCAGCAGGCAGCTGATGTGAAGCACTGAGAGGGTGGCCTTTTCATGGTAAGAGTAGCTTTAGCCAGAGGGCATATGTGCTGTGTTGGCTGCATTCTGAACAAGCTGCCAGCACTGGGGAAGCCCTGCTAAGCGGGGATTACGGTAATTGACCCATGTGGTCCCGAGGACAAGTGTTGCAGTTGTGAGGTTTTCACAGGATAAAGAGGGGTCTAGTAGTTCAACTGTAAAAGCCCTGTTGCCAAATCACATCCAACCTAAGGTGGCTTGCAACAGAAAGGGGGTCATCTAACGTGACATGATGCTTGAAGTGACTTACGATAAGTACATTGAGAGGAGGGAGCCTTCTCATCACTGCACTCTTGGCCCTGCCTTCTTCCAGAGCCTTTCATAAAGCCACCACAAAATAGTTTTCTAGTATTTAAAGAGGGGTTAGTAGCTGTGTTGACCCCTAACAGTTGGGAATGCCAAACTCTGGGCTGTTTTCTGCTCTAGGAGTGCTGGAAGTGGCGTGGAGAGAGCCAGGTAGGTTCCCTGCCAGTAGGGACTCCCAGCCAGCACACACTGCTTTACCCCCTTTATAGACATTCCCAGTTGGCCACTGTAGAGGGAGGTTAAGGGGCCTGCCCCCTCCCTTACCTGTCCCTGACCCTTAGTACCTGTGGGAGCACTAGGAAAGAGGAAGGCCTGCTCCCTCATTATAACTCTGACCAGCTCCTGCGTAGGGGAATGGAGAGTCTTCTGGTGTCCTCTTCACCCCTGTGTAGGAGCTGATCAATGTCTGGTGTTTATAGTAGTAGCCCTAGAAAAGGAGTAGCATAAAGCTGAAAAAATTAACAGGAATTGAAGACTCAGAGGCTGATTGAGCCGATTAAGGGGTGACTTGCTACAGAAAATTCCACCCAGGTGATTAGTTACCTTTTTGTTCCATTGGAAATGATCAATTCCAGCATCATTGAGAAAGGGAAGGGGTGGGTGGGGTGCTAGCACTTTGGGGCACAGTGCCCAAGGGACTCACTCCTTTAATCCCCCAAGTGACTCAGATTAAACTTTTTATGTGGTTAAAGTTGGACTTTTTAAACTGCTAGCCCTGTACACTCAGCATGGAGTATCCCTTGGTTCTTTCTGGCTTGCACATCACAAGCAATACACATTTGCCCAATGGAACCTGGTTGGCAATTCCAATGATAATGCGCAAGTCAGAAAAGAATGAACTCATTCTCCTCTAGCAGTATGTGCTCTACTGTATGAACAGCAAAGAGTGGTGAAAAGCTTTTTTGTGTTTTTAGGAACTTAATATAGCCTTCATCACTGTAGACTCTCATGAACCGTGATGAGTTTATTCTGACAATAGACCTGTGAGGTAGAGAAGTAGTAGTATATTCGAGAGCTGGTACGGCTGCACTGGAGGGTGGGGTGTGTGTGGGGAGAGTGTGTGTGTGATAAGGCGGTTATTTCCTAATGCCCAGGTGGCATTGTCTGTTTCAGAGAGATCATTCTTCTAGACAGTGTGAGGCTAGCGCGCAGGCGTGTGCCTTCTACCTATTACTTGCTCATAAGCGGCATGATTGGGCCCTGAGTATCAATAACATGGTCTGTTAGCTCAGAAAAAATACTGAAAAGAAATAAACGATACATTTCCTATTTAGAAATAAATCTGACCTGTTAAAGAAAAGCTAAATGAACAGAACAGTGAGTGTTAAATTCACTCCTAAATAGCAAATCACATAGGGCCAAATCCTACTTGCCTTATTCATCTGAGTTTTCCCATTACAGCAGTTGGGAGTCTACTCATATGAATAAAGCGTGCAGATTTTATTTTTCAGTATGCTGGTGCTTTGATTATAAATATATTAATTTTACTTTAAAATCTTCACTATAAAGGTAAGATGCCATGTAGTTTCAGAAACTTTTAGCAGCTGCCTATTGAACTGTTATAAATAATTAACACCTCATTCATCATAGATGATTCTGATGACTTGTCTGTCTTTAGTATCAGTTTGACCTTTAAAGTACGCTTCTGCAGTTGGGTTGTAATTTAAAAACAACACATAAAAAGTCTGTTAATAAATCTCTTTCAGACATTTCCATGTTCCCTGTGTATTATTCAAATACCTTTTGGTTAGTTTTGGAGAATATAAATAGTATTTCTTAACAGTGACTTATTTTGCAGTGGACATGACAAGAAATTTTGTTTTTGATCTCTAACAGCCTGAAAAGGTCAGTAAATATATTTACTAGTGTTAATTCTAAAATGTACAAAATACGTCATTTAAAGAAAAATGTAGACTAGTGATACCATTAATCAAGGATAAGATTAAATTGAAAATGTTATTGAGAATGAAAATCCTGGCCTTAGTGGAAAAAGTTTGTTAGTCACTCATTTTTCTTCCAAAAAATAAATAATCAGGAATATTGCAGCATATTATTAAACTATTAATTTGGGCAAAATTAGTAAGAGGATGAAGTCTGCAAGACAATTTGTCTGTAAAAGTTAAGGTGGGCAAAAATACTCATTTCAATCAATGATGCAGATATAAAATGACTCCTCTTGTGCAATGATGGGAAAGTGGTCCTCTAGAAACTATGTAAGGCATAAAGATATGGGGTCTTGATTAGCATCACTCGTATTACCATATTAGGAAATGCTCCAGGGACTAACTCCAATACAAGACTGATAACAGGGCCGAATGCTGCTCTGCAGCTTTCCAGCAGTTACATTATCCGGCAACCTGCTGCAGTTCTTGAGTGCCCATACTGATTGAACTGGGCAGACTTAGGCAAACAAGGAACAAGAAAATGTCTCCCATAATGCACAGAGCCTTAAACGGAAGCACAAATGTGTAATGTACATTTTTAATGTGCACTGACCTTTTAGGAATATGCACAATTAATATGAAACTTAATTCATAAAGCTCATGTTGCTGCTTCCTAGAACCAGCACTTTTCCTCTCTTACATGGACTATTTCTGGACTGTTTTAGGCATTTTTCTCATTATGTACAAAATTCTAGAAATTAATATAAATGTTGTAGTCTTTTTTTCCTCTGAAAACAGAAGAACTCACTTTGGTATCATATCTAGGATCAGCTAATCTAGCTAGTGAAAGAATTTGGGCCTGGTCCTGCATTTGTTATGCAAATAACTTTATGCATTTAACGATTTCCATTGAGTCCACAGTCTCTTAGACTGTTATAGAACTAGTGTTGGTTGCATGACAACACAGAAATTCTAATGGGCTGGGCATTAAATTGCTTATTATATGGAAACCTGGTAGTGACTCCTATATTTAGGTTGCTGAATATTTTCCATTGTAAAGAAAGCTTGGAACTTTTTCTTAAAGAAGGTCTGCATCCCTATTGATTTCAGCAGGCCTGTCCTGTGACCCCCACTGGGGGTGCAACCCCCAGGCTGAGAAACACTGATCTAGATGAGTTGATGTACCCCCTGAAATACCTCGGAGTACCCACAGGGGTACATGTACCCCTGGTTAAGAACCACTGTTTTAAACCTGCTGCCTATTAATTTCATTTGACCCATGGTTCTTGTGTTATATGAAGGAATAAATAATACTTCCTCACTCTTTGTCCATGTAATTCATGATTTTATAGATCTTTATAATATCACCTTTTAGTTGTCTCCCCTCTAAACTGAATAGTCCCCGTCTTTTTAATCTCTCCTCAGATGGGAGCTGTTCTATACGCTAATCATTTTTGTTACCCTTCTCTGTACCTTTTCAATTCTAATATCTTTTTTGAGAAGGAGTGACCAGAACTGTATTCAAAATGTGGGCGTACCATGGATTTATATAATGTCATATTTTCTTTTTTATTATCTATCCCTTTCTTAATGGTTTCTTACATTCTGTTAGCTTTTTTTACTGCCACAGCACACTGAGTGGATGTTTTCAGAGAACTATCCATGATGACACCAACATCTTTTTTCAGTGGTAACAGCTCATTTAGATCCCATCATTTTTATGTATAATTAAGATTGTTTTCCAATGTGCATTACTTTGCATCTATCAGCATTGAATTTCCTTTGCCATTTTATTGCCTAGTGACCCAGTTTTGAGTGATCTTTTTGTAACTCTTCCTGGTCAGCTTTGGATTTAACTATCTTGAGTAATTTTTTATCACCTGCAAACTTTGCCATCTCACTGTTTACTCCTTTTTCCGTATCATTTGTGAATATGTTGAACAGTAGTGTTCCCATTACAGATCCTTGGTGGACTCTGCTATTTACCCCTCCCAATTCTGAAAACTGACCATTAATTCATACTCTTTATTCTTTTAACCATTTACTAATCCATGAGAGGATTTTCCCTCTTATCCCATGATTGCTTATTTTGCTTAAGAGCTTTTGGTGAGGTACTTTGTCACAAGATTTCTGAAAGTCCAAATACATTAGATCCACTGAATCCCCCTTGTCCACGTGTTTGTTGACCTTCTCAAATAATTCTAATAGATTGGTGAGACATGATTTCCCTTTCCAAAAGCCGCATTGACCCTTCTAAAATGTACTTTGCATATCTATGTGTCTGATAATTCTGGTCTTTACTGTAGTTTCTACCAATTTGCCAATTTCAACCAAGTTAAGCTTGCAGGCCTGTAATTGCCTCTTGAGCCTTTTTTAAAAATTGGTGTTACATTAGCTATCCTCCAGTCATCTGGTACAGAGTCTGATTTAAGCACTAGGTTACATACCACAGTTAGTAGTTCTGCAATCTCATATTTGAGTTCCTTCAGCCATCTCGTCCTGATGACTTACTAATATTTAATATATCGATTTGTTCCAAAATGTCCTCTGTTGACACCATAATCTGAGACAGTTCATCAGTTGTCACCCAAAAAGAAATGCTCAGGGATGGGCTTCTTCTTCACATTCTCTGCAAAGGCCTTGTCTTTCTCAAATGCTCCTTTAGTATCTCAATTGTCCAGTGATCCCACTAATTGTTTGTCAGACTTCCTGCTTCTGATGGACTTAAAAATGTTTGCTATTAATTTTTGTGTCTTTTGCTAGTTGCTCTTCAAATTCTTTTTTTCTGCCTGCCTAATTATATTTTTGCACTTGTCTTGCCAGAGTTTATGCTCCTTTCTATCTTCTGCACTAGGATGTGACTTTCAATTTTTAAAGGCTGCCTTTTTGTCTCTAACTGCCTCTTTTTTGTGTTCTTTGCTATGGTTTTGTTTTTTGGTCCTCTTATTATTATTATTATTTTTTTAAATTTGGGATGAACATTTAGTTTGAGCCTCTATTATGATATTTTAAAAAAGCTTCCATGCAGCTTGCAGGCAGTTCACTTTTGTGACTGTTCCTTTTACTTTTCATTTAACTTGCTTCCTAATTTTTGTGTAGTTCCCCTTTTTGAAGTTGAATACTACTGTGCTGGGTTTCTTTGGTATTTTCGCCTCTAAAACGTTGTTAAATTTAATTACATTATGGTTGCAACTACTGGGCGGTTCAGTTATATTTACCTCTTGGACTAGATCCTGTGTGTCACTTAGGACTAAATCAAGAATTTCCTCTCCCCTTGTGGATTCTAGGACTGGCTGCTCCAAGAAGCAGTCATTTAAGGTGTCAAGATACTTTATCTCTACGTCCTATTCTGAGGTGACATGTTCCCAGTCAAATGGGGATAGTTGAAATATATTATTATTTAGCTTTCTGAAGAAGTCCAGTGAAGCTAAATTAATTTAGAAACAGGTTGAGTACAACAAATATATAAGAACATAATAAAGACATTTAGTAGAGCCAGATGGCTCACGCTGCATTGTCTTTTCAGCACTGTAGAGCTGCTTAAAAGCTTAGCAATGTGCTGCTAAGCATAATCAAAATGATCCATTAAGCCAGAGACAATGCACATTACTCACAAGTCAAAAATGGCTTAGTAGTTACATTTTTCTTATGGTCCTCTTTTCTAACAGATTAAATGTACAGTGCAAATTGCCTAGCATCTTAGGCCCCAGTCCTGCAAGCATTTGTGTATGTGCCAGACTTTAACCACGAGTGGCTCCATTGACTTCAATGAGACTTTGTTCACGTGCTGAAAGTTAAGCATGTGTGGAAGTATTTGCAGAATTGGGGTCTTATTCTTATTCAGAACGGTGCAAAATATTCATAACAAAATTGGAATCACAAGAGATAACTGTGTTGGGGTCTTTGTCGCTCGCTTGAAACTCAGGCCTGGTTCACAGAAAGATTTCAGTCAAATTTGGCTTTTGGAATCTGTATCTCAGAAGTTGTAAAACAAAGTCATGTGGATCAAAACCATAGAAAATGTTCACGAGAATCCCTGAGAAGAGAAATGATCCGGTCTTGTATAGCTCTAGTAAAGAGCACAGACCCAATAGTCAAAGTAGTAAATGTAATTGTAAGAAAGATTATAGTGTAAGTACTATTGTGAAAGCAAAGCTTAGTTTATATAGTGTTTTCAGTTTCAGTTTAGTTTATTGACTTTTCTATAATAACTCATTAGCATAGTCGCTTAATTCAGCATGGTTTAATGTAACCACATGATAACAAGATTTCATTTCTTACATAAACAGGATTATGGTAGAAAGCACTTTTTATCATTGTGTAACCAACCTTGGCATATAAACTCTGGGCCATCTTCAGACTGATGTAACTCCACTGATTTCAGCAGCATTATGCCTGTTTGCAGCAGGGCTGAATTTGATCTTGAGCATAATGGAGATAGACATATTATTGCAAACCTGCCAGTAACTAAAATAATCACAGACTTTTCTTTGTTTTTCCTTGGTTTATTTTTGATAGCTTCTGAGGGGCTGTCCAGAGGGACACAGCACGGTGTCTTGCTGCTGTTTAAATGGCAGTTTTGTTTTACAGAACAGTAGGCGTTGCTGGGAGTATTCACTAAAGATACTCCTGTTGTTTAGGCTTGCAATAATGTTTTGCAAATTTTAGCAAATATTTCCAGTCCAGGCAAATAAGAACCTGATGATGCAGTTTATACCTGTTCTGTATAGTGGCGTTTAGCACATTCAGGGTATTGCTCATTTTTTGTTTTAAGTCCAATGCACAATCATACACTCTGATGTCATGGCGATAGATATGAGACAAATGCCTGTCAGATGAAGTAAAATAAAAGCTATGAATGGATTTAAACTATTGAAATTGTGTCTTGTATCGAGTGACATTCATATCATGCTATTTCTTTTAATTTATAAAAGGTGAATTGTACTATTTAACTAGCCACTTATAGTCCCATGCCTATTATTTTTTAACTCTTAAAATCCTTAGGCCAGATTCTGATACCTTTACTGACATTCAGCTGTCCAATCACAGGGTGTACTTGCAGCTGTTTAAAATGATTATACACTGAAATGGAGGTAGGAGTGAATATTGTAATATGTAATTTTTGAAAAACGTCAACACCTGCAAATGTTTGAAGAGAGGCACAGAGGTAAGGCTTTCTGAAGATAATGCATTGGGCCACACTGAGCACTGTTATCAAATATCCATACCTTAATGCTAGTTCATAGGAAAAACGTCTTCAAGCAGAGGTACTTATGGCCTATCTGTGTCTGCTGCAGAGGGCTGGTATCATATTGCCAATTTCTGGGGTAGGTTATGACTTGGACTATACAAAGGAATAAGGTGCAGTAAGAACCCCCTTACAGTCCTACACAGGCTACTCAGATGTTGGGCTTAAATGTTTCGGAGTAAGTGGAGCTAGTTACCTGTTTACTATGTCCTTGGTAGGGAGGAGTAGGGAATGGAGGAACCCTCGACTGTACCCCATCTTCTTGAGGCCAGAGTGATTGAGCTAGCATTGGGTGGACAGTAATTCACTGCTGATCTATATGCCAGCTGTAGATTACTATGCCCTTCCCACCCACCTTGCAGCAAGGAAGAAGCAGGGGAGAAGGAAGTGAAACTATAAGAGGAATGTCTGAATCATGATGCATGATGGAGCCATTTCACACTACCCCTTGCTGAAGGCTGTGCCTAAAGCCACAATCCACCCCTAAGGTTTCCCCTCATATGAATTTTTCAAATAAAGCTGTGTTTTAATTAGGAGAAAATCTGAAATATGTCTTAGGCTGGGTCCACACTGACGGCGGCAAATTCGCTGCTGTCAGATCGAATGCTCTGGATTGACTGAGCGGTCTGTGTAGACCCGCTCAGTCAATCCAGCAAGCGATGCAGGAAAACCACCCCTTCAATGCTGCACAGTGTGGACGGCGCGCGGAGGAGACGCTGCAAAGGGACTGCTGCCGAATCGCAAAGGGAAGTGTAGACCTGGCCTTAGTTGAAAACTGTCTGTTCCCCCATGTTTGGATACGACAAGAATGAGTGAACAGGTTTTCATGGACTTTTCCAAAATAATTCATTCTTTGGCTGAGACAAAGCCGGAGAAATTACGGTCCAACAGAGGTGTTTGTAAAGGAAGGGCCACCTCACAATTAACAGTCACATTGTTAACCTGCCACTATGACCCGGTGCATAAATAGCACTGCAAATGCCCAAAGAGTCAGAATGGCATAGAGAAAATCCTGACTACACAATACTGAGACAAAACAGTATATATTTGTTTAAATTTGCTGTTTGTGCATGTACTGTGGAAACATCCATTTGTTAGATTTGGAGGAAGAAAATCCAGCATTGACAATAACTTTTGAAAATAATGAAAACTTATTATGTACTGTGTTTTATACAGTTGCTAAACAGATTTAGGTCATTAGTTAAGGTCTGCAAAACAATTTCCGACAGTTCAGAAAACAGATTGAGCCTTTTTTCAGTCATTCATTATAAGTACGTTTCTTTGAAAATTATCAAGAAACTAACTAAATAATCTTACAAAGACAGAAGGTTGGAAAGCTTTCTTAAATAATTTGTAATGCATAGGAAAATGTCATGAGGTTAAAGGCTAACATATAACCGGATTACCTTTAATCTCTCAGTTTATCTGAATGGTAATTCTGATAAATTTAACACCAACCAAAGACATCGTGGGGGTGGAAACCTTTCTTGGAAGATACCTGAGAAGAGAAATGGATTTCTTAGTTAGATAAACAAAATTTAAAGCAAATTTATCTTCAGTTTTTAAAAATTAAAGTTTACAGGGCACAACTTCTGCTTGGAGAAAAGGCTATGGTAGCTGAAACTAGTTTAGTGAATGAGGATTGCAGTTACATAAAAAATCCTTTTGATGAGGTGCAGAGGAATAATTAAGGTTTTTGTAATTAAGATTTCAATGTACAGTAAAATATGCTTCCACAGAGGGGCCATATTGATAATAATTTCCCCTGCATTATAGGTAGTTTGTGAGCTGTGTATTGTAGATTTGGACTTTCCTGTAAAGAAGAGTGGGCTTTTTTCAAACCAAATGATTTGTGTTTCAAAGGGATAGTTATTAGTATAATAAGTTACCCAACTGAGTAAGCAGGCGTATAAAATATATTGTTGGTTAAACAAATAAACATTGTGACCAGG
The DNA here is from genome assembly GCA_007922155.1 of Mesoclemmys tuberculata. NCBI lineage: Eukaryota > Metazoa > Chordata > Testudines > Chelidae > Mesoclemmys > Mesoclemmys tuberculata. Next base: position 21,435,522 of record ML675614.1, on the reverse strand, counting down.
TACACAGGATATATTTGAAATGATACAAATTAGCAATGTAAAGAAAAGATCTCACATGGTTGTAGGTAGGACATTGTTATATTAATAGGCAGAGGATCATGTGTGTGCAATAAGTCAGTTTGTAAACAAGAACTAGACAGAGAATGGTGGACCAGTCTGTGTATAGAGGCTGAAGTAGGAAGGTTGTATGTGAGGAAGCACTTAAGGCATTTGGTATCGTATTTCATAATCTGTCCTATTTCATGGGGCTAGAGTCATTTCCTGTTAGTTTGCAAGGGTGGTCTCTGCTTTTTCTTTGATATTTTTCGTAAGTGCCTGCTCACAGTGCCAACAAAATTCAATTGCTTAAGATGTGGTCTTCTGCCAAGAATAGAAGAGCGTTGCACACCCTGGATGGAATTCAGCTCCCAGTGCCATTGGTGTAATTCTACTGAAATCTCAGTTACTCCAGCTGTGAATACTGTAATTTACGGCAGATTTTTGGAAATACCTTGCTCTTAAATCAAGAGGTTGCACAGATGGGTGTTCTCTTTGTATCGGTTTCCTTGTATTTCAGACAAATTGTGCTGGATGTGGAAATGTTGTGTTGGGGATACCTGCTCTTGGGTTCCTCCTCCTCTTGCAGCAATGAAGGCTAAGTCATGACAGGAGTAATGAAAGGATCATGTAGCCAAATCTCTGAAGTCAATGGAAAAACTTCCACTGACTTCACCTGTTGTTGGACTAAGTTCTCAGATCAAAGCAAAAGGGGCTATGAGCTATTTCCTAAAGTGCCATAAAGGAGTTGATGAATACAGGCATATAGAGAGCCAGTGGTGCTGAGGAATTCTAAGCTTTATAGGGAGAAATGAAAGGCAAACGAGTTTGCCCTAGAAATAAAAATGTAATTGTAGCAGTTGGAAAAAAATATAAGTGCTTGAAATTAGCAACAAATTCCCCATTTTCAGAATAGTTTTTCTAAATATTTTTAGTAGTGAATGCCACAGACTCCCTTATGTGAAATACAGGCATTTAGCTGAACTGATTGGACATAAAAATAAACCAACACCATGAGCCAGCTCCTCAGTTGGTGTGAAGTCAATGGAATTACTGGAGGCATTTCTTAATTATTACAGTCTGATATTTGTATTTTGCAACCATTATATTTGTTCATCATATTTGGAAGGTGATAGGTCCGGATCAGAGCCCGGAAGGTACAAAAAAGGATAGAAAAGATAAAAAAAGATTACTATCTCTAAAGCAGAAATAAAATTATTACTCAGCATGCAACTGACCCCTTGGGAATGAGAGTGATGGATGTTTGGAAGACTACACTGGTAGTTCCAGAGTGTTCTGCTTAGGTTATTTATCACCATTTTGTTTTCTGAGAGATATGGAATGGCAAAAGAGAGAAGAAATTTACCGTAGTATTAAGAGCTTGTAGGGTAGAAATGATTTCTTTGCATAGGGATTTGTGCTTTGTTCTTGACATTGAGCTTTCGAAAGGGACATCATATTCTCTGATTCTCACATTAGTTGTTACTATGAGTGTAGGAAATGAATAGGTTAAACTGAGAAGGAAGAGAGGGAAGAAATGATTGAGAATTCTAAGCACATGCCTGTTAGGCCCTTTAAAACAGTAAAATCAAAATCCTTTGAAACAGTAAAATCAAAATCACTGGTACAATCAAGGGGGACATTTCGTGTCTCCTAATGGGGTATTATTTGTAATCTTCTTGTGGCAAATACCGAACAACCCCTACGAACATGGGGAGAACGGATACATGAACTTGAGAAATGTTCAAACTCCTCTTGAGAGAATGAAAATAAAATTGAATGGCAAATTTAAGATATGGGGGACTGTTCCTGCTCCCATTGAGGTCATTGGGAATATTGCCATGAGCTTCCACTGGAACGTGATGAGGTCATGCTCTCTTTCTGAGATCTCCAATATTTGTATTCAGTTCACTGCTGATTTTAAAAGCTCTGCTTAACTGGATGGAGGTTTAATTAACTTCTCTGTGTTGACTACAGATATCACAGAGAAGTTACATAGGTTGAATTGAGTTTCTTTCCTGAAACAGGATTTCAGGGCTCTGCATTTTGCTTGTTGGCATATCTGCCTTCTGTGTGGAACTTTCCATCTGTGGTATAGGATGCTGCTTCACTGTATACTTTACAGTGGAGAAAATGATTTTTTGTGGCTCCATTCGATATTTATGGTTTGTGGGACAAAGATCTAGACAAAGAAGTGTCAAAATTACACACATGTGGATACCTGTGGCCAGAATACCCCAAGACACACACGCAAGACCTATTCAGTTCCATGCACACGAATAACCGAGGGCACAAATTGGATCTCATTCTTTACTTTAAGCAAATTAGGGAATGGTTTGTCAGTTAATAGACATAAGCTGGGTGAGTGCTAAAATGGGACCATTCTCATATGACAACTTAGTGGATCAGGAAATATGTTTTAGCTTTGTACAATTTGGAGGTGGTAAAATCTTGAGTATCTTTCTGCTGCTGTCTCTTTTTCTTCACTTTCTCCACTTTTCTGTTTAGTATGCTAGGTCTCATTTACTTCATTCATCAAAATACAGTCCATTTTTCTCAATAGCAAGCTATACAAAATGCCAGTGTGATGGAAAGGGACATTTCCAGATGATGCTTAAATCAGCATTTGCATTTAGCTTAGACAGTCGGCTAGGAGAGAGCTAAATGTGGCAGGATTGCAAAGAGCTCACCTATATAAGAGCTTCTTGTGAACTGATTTTTAGAATGACTTTGAAGACCCTCCCCAAAAGGGAAAATTTCTTTTACTCCAGATTATACCCTACAATTGTTTAAAAAACGCAAATGTCTACTAATTGCTTTCAGTATTGGTGTTATACTGCTTGCTGCTTCTACTATGTTACAAATGTTTAACACAGAGGGCAGAAGTACTGCTCTAGGCTAATTTGAAGGCTGAAATAAAAGATAAGGTCTGTAAAGTTTAATTGGCTAAACTGCAGGAGGTGACACCACCAATTCAATTAGTATGTAAGTGAAAGAATGAGCAGAGGAGAAGATGTCTGAAATCATTAAATTATGCTAAGGCAGAAAGTTTCAGTAGTTGAAATAATTAAATAATTTTCTAAAAATCCAGTAGGATTGAGAAAGGTTTTGATTTATTTTAAGCCCTGATGAATATAATGTGAAAACCTATTGCTGAGTCTTTGGTCTCTAGCTAGTTCACAGTCCGTTTAATAGAAGATACAGATACTTTTACCATGATAAAGTGCTGCTTCATGCTAGATCTGCTAGTTCTGTATCAGTGATTTGGCACTGAATTATCCTAAAAATGTGGAACCAATACGCAGAATTAGTATTTAGTGGATTTTTCACTTTCAGTTGTTTAATTTGCACACCCTTGGATCTTATTTGATTGAAAAACATAAATGAAAGACACCAAGAACAAAGGATGAAAGATTTGTTAAAATGTACTTTTTACAGCTATAGAATTTTAATCTTTTCCTTGAGCTATTTTAGGAATCCAGTCTTGTCGCCATTTATGGCAACCTGTTAAAACTAAGGTTGTTTGTGGCTTATTTTATTCTGGTTCCATTTGAAGGTGGTGGTACTGTTCTTTAAAGCCCTCAGTGGGCTCAACTTGAACTATCTCTGGCCAATTCACCTCTTCCTGTGTGATCCCTTATAGTGGCTTCAGTTACTGGGACACTCACAACAATTCTGAGTTTGAAGCTCTAGGGAGTTTGGGGCAGAGTATTTACTGTGATGTACCCAGGGTAGTTAAACACTCAGCCGCTAGAGATCAGGATGAACCCAAGTCTTGCATTGTTCAAGCATCTTTATACACCAGTGCTCATGCTGTCCCAGAGTGACAGAGGAACTCAGCAACATCTCCCTAGAGAACAGAAACCAATGGCTGAAAATAGGCAAAAGTGGAAAATTTAGGTCCTAATGTGAAGAGAATACATGGTGAACCTTGATTGAAATAGATATGTGTTAATGCACTACGTTACATTTAGCTCCTATAATTTCTTTTTATGTTCTGCCTACTCTGCTGGCATGTCGGTACATTCCGTGTTTTAAAAACGACAACAAATAAACATCACGATCAAGGCATTCCTAAGCATCTGAAAATCATTGAAATGTGCACTGCAGTAGGAAGCAAGATGTTATCAGAACTCCGTACGTCCAAATGTAAGTGCAGTGCAGTGAAATTAACATTTGTGAGCAGATGAGTATGCTTGTTTGTAATGCATCATGCAGCTGTACTTCCTCAAGTTATGCTCTGCTCAGATTTTATAAACTAAGCAGGGATAGGCTCAGTCATTACTTGGATGGGCGTCCTCTAAGGAAAACCCAGGTGCGGCGGGAACTAATGTTGGTAATGCAGTACACAGCATTTTTCCTGTAAGTCAGTAATAAACACTGTGAGAGTAGAGGATGAGAGATTAAATTCAGATCCTTCTTACTTGTTGTTTAAAGTCACAGAGACTTTTTATGAGAGTGGGAATTTTCCAATGTTTTATGTCCATTTGGTAACGTGGGTAATTATATTGTGCTTACCCATTTTTCCCTTGTCATTTTAACTGGATATATTATCATTCAGTGCAGCAGTGTGCTATTAACAGTTATTGCATGTCATGCCAAAGGCTGTCAAAATGGTTCTGCTATTTCTAACTAGCCAAATTCAGTCTGCTACAATTCCACTGAAGGTGTGTTTGTAACTGATAGCCGAATTTGCCACTTAAAGTTTGATACAAGTCTCCTTTATGTTGGTGTGACATCACATTCAGTGGAATTCTTCTATGAGTAAGAAAGAGTCAAGGTTGAGGATGGTCTCTTAGCAGAATGTGAATGATCAGAAAGGTCCTGCTGAGATACTGAGCCTCCTGCAATTGAATTGCTACAAATCTTTATGATAGTTTAATAATCTGAGATAGTGTTTATGTTAAAAAAATAAAGATACTTCTGTTCCATCCCTAATTCCCTGCCACAATCCATTATTTATTTTAATTTCCAAAGATTTTATATAACCATAAGTAAAGTGTCCCAGGAGGCTGCAAATTGTCCTTGACTGTGTCCGATAGAGAACTCCATGTTCCTGAACTATGTGCATTTCCCTCTCTCTTTGACTACATCCCTTGCTGAAGTAAATGCCCTGCATAGATTTGTTCTTTCTCTGTCTTGGAGATACAGTTTCCCACACAGATACAAAGCTTCTGAATAATCTTTATTTAAAAAATAATTTCAAAACTTGTGAGTTACATCTCTGCCCTTCATGGCTGAGTAAAATAAATAACCATCCTGTAATTATGCAAATCCCTGTGATCTAATTATGAGAGAGCCAATGTTCCTTCATTGATCTGATGGTATATGACAACTGATCACTATAAATTATTGACATCATTCCTATTTAACAGCCAGTAAACCCAACAAGCCAAAAAACCCGTTCTGCTTGGTTAAAATCCCTCATAATTTTTTTACTATCATTTTTGGATTTATCACAGTGATCAGTGTTTGGGCTTTCATGGCTACATCTGGCTTGCCTATCTGATGAACAGCTGTACTTATGAAAGAGATGGTTTCCTTAATGGGTCCTTAGTGTTCCACAGTTTTCATCCTTGAAAAAAGTTGTAAAAAAAGGAATGAATATTGATAGTGCAGTAAACTCCAGTGTGTGTTAAAGGACTTTGCAGTGCAGTCACAAAATAACAGTTCAAATTATTGACCTCTGAAGTACAAAATCATGAAATTTAAGTTATAGAATTTTTTTTCTATATTAAAGAAACTAATCCCAGGTTACATTTATATTTCTTTATCTTTGTCTGCAGTCATACTTATTGTGGGCTATTTAGGAGTTAAATAGCTTAAACTCATAAATTATGCTGAGTTCATCCATGTGAGTACTTGAACAGTACCATGTTTTGTCCTAGTGGAATAAACTCAGCTGGAATCAAAATATCATTCTGTTTGGGAGGAAAGATGACCTTAACGTTATGGTGCTGGTCTGAGATGTAGAAGCTCTGGTTCACTTCCTAGCTCTACTATAGACTCCCTGTATGATGGAGTCACATAGAGGGATTTTCAAAAGCTCTCAACACTGCCCTAATGCTGCTCCCATTGAAGTCAATGGCAGAGGTGCAAGGAGAGCAGAGTTAGGCCAACACTGAATGCTTTTGTAAATACCACTTTTAATCTCTCTGTATGTCAGTGACCCATCTGTAAAACAAGAGTGATAATATTTCCTTTCTTCTGTGCTAAACTTGTCTTGTCTATTTAAACTCTTCAAGGCAGGGACTGTCTCTTAATAGGTGTTCTGACAGTGATTAGCACAATGGGCCTCTCATCTCTTAATGATAACCATAAAAATTTTGTATCATATTCAATATGATGATGTGTTAAAATGTCATTGAACCCTGTGAAAAATCATGGAACCCAGTCCTCAAGGAATCCATTTTCAGGCACTTGGAAGAGAGGAGGGTGATCAGGAACAGTCAGCATGGATTCACCAAAGGCAAGTTATGTCTAACCAACCTGATTGGCTTTTGTGATGAAATGACTGACTGTGGAAGTGGGGAAAGCAGTGGACGTAATATATGTGATATACCTTGACTTTAGCAAAGCTTTTGATACAGTCTCTCACAGTATTCTTATTGGCAACTTAAAGAAGTATGGGTTGGATGAATGGACTATAAGGTGGATAGAAAGCTGGCTAGATCATTGGGCTCAACAGGTAGTGATCAATGGCTTGCTGTCTAATTGGCAGCTGGTATCAAGTGGACAGCCCCAGGGGTTGGTGCTGGGGCCAGTCTTGTTCATCATCTTCATTAATGATCTGGAAGATGGGGTGGATTGCACCCTCAGCAAGTTTGCAAATGACACTAAGATGGTGGGAGTGGTAGATATGCTGGAAGGCAGGGATAGGATACAGAAAGATCTAGACAAATTAGAGGATTGGGCCAAAAGAAATCTGATGAGGTTCAACAAGGACAAGTGCAGAGTCCTGCACTTAGGATGGAAGAATCCCATGTACTGCTACAGTCTGGAGACCAACTAGCTAGGCAGCAGTTTGGCAGCAAAGGACCAGGGGGTTACAGTGGACAAGAAGCTGGATATGAGTCAACAGTGTGCCCTTATTGCCAAGAAGGCTAATGGCATATTGGGCTGCATTAGTAGGCGCATTGCCAGCAGATCAAGGGAAGGAATTATTCCCCCCTGTTCGGCACTGGTGAGGCTTTATTTGAAGTACTGTGTCCAGTTTTGGGTCCCCCACTGCAGAAAGGATGTGGACAAATTGGAAAGAGTCCTGTGGAGGGCAATGAAAATGATTAGGGGACTGGAGCACATGACTTATGAGGAGAGGCTGAGGGATTAGTCTTGTTTAGCCTGCAGAAGAGAAGAATGAGGGGTGATTTGATAGCAGTGCTTAATTACCTGAAAGAGGGCTCCAGGGAGGATGGAACTAGGCTGTTTTCAGTAGTAGTAGATGGCAGAACAATGGTCTCAGGTTGCAGTGGGAGAGGTCTAGATTGGATATTAGGAAAAACTTTTCCACTAGGAGAGTGGTGAAGCACTGGAATGGGTTACCTAGGGAGGTGGTGGAATCTTCATCTTTAGGGATTTTCAAGGTGTGGCTTGACAAGGCCAGGCTGTGATGATTTAGTTGGGGTTGGTCCTGCTTTGAGCAGGGGGTTGGACTAGATGACCTCTTGAGGTCCCTTCCAACCCTAATCTTCTATGATTCTATGAACCTTAGTAATATTCTAGGATCTCCAAAATTAATTTTATGACTTGTTACCTTCCTGCAAACAACACTTTGGGAAGTGGGATCACCTCAGCAAAATTAAGATGCCTGGCAACCAATCCAATCTTTATGGAACATCTCTGTGCTATACAAAGCAATAATGGTAGTTTAGTAGAACCATCAGAGTCCGGGCTGAACCAATTCCCCAGTAAGATGGTAAGAGGTGCTCTACAGCTGGTGGTACCATTTGTCACTCCAGATGCATTTCAATGGTTGTAGAAGTGTCCCTTGCATATAACTGGTTTGGAGGTTTCAATGTAATTTACATGGGTCTGCTACCCAAGGTTTCTCAGTCCAGTGACTTTTAATCTCTGCGAGTTGGTATCAGGACATAAACCAAGGAAGCGTAGTACTTCCACCTGCTATATGGATGGCTTTACTTCTGGTCCCCCACAATACTCCTCAGAATCACTTGCACCACAGTCTCCACTTACTAGTCTGAAGGACATACAATACAATAGGTGATTCAATTACCCTAAAAGTTAATAATACCCCCAGAAGTCTGAGGCAGTCTTCAGGCAGTCTTTGGGTGAATCAGTCACAGATTTCTGGATGGCCAGTCTTTCCTTCTGCGCCTGGGGATCTTTCAGTGTGCCCACAAAGTGATCCACTAGTCTTGCTACCACCCTTTTACACGCCAAAATTCACAGAGACATGTTAATCAAGAAAATGATGCATAGCTGACCAAACAAATCAATCACTAGCCAGGAGTTACAGAGACATGTCACTAAAAAAAGATATATATTGTTAAGCAGTCAGTTTTGAGCTGTTAGTCTGATAGCTGAATTTCCCCATAGCTGCAGTTCTAAAACATATCCAGACTTCCTGTTTTTCACAGACCTCTTCCCCAGTATATTCAGAGAGAGAGAAAACGCATAGAGCCAGGCTCCATCCTAATAATTGGCAGTGGCTTGGACACCTGGCTGATTGCTAAAATGCCACTGTACAGATCCTACAGGACAAGTGTCTATAATAGGAAAATAACTTTTTGGACAAGTATATAATATGTTATCAGGAAAATGTGTAAATATATTATTCCTTTTTGTAATGTAAATAATTATTAAAATTGAAGCCTCCGAATTGGTGGGAGAGGTTTATTAGAAAGGGTAGAATGAGAGGAGATTATTGAATCATAGAAATATAGGACTTGAATGGACCTCAGTAGATCATGTAGTCCACTGAGACAGGACTTGAAGGCACCTTGATAGATCGTCTAGTGCATGAAGGCAGGACTAAGTATTATCTAGACCATCCCTGACAGGTGTTTGTCTAACCTGTTCTTAAAAATCTCCAATGACAGAGATTCCACAACTTTCTTAGGTAATTTGTTCCACTGCTTAGCTACCTTTACAGTTAGGAGGTCCTTCCTAATGTCTAACCTCAATCTCCCTTGTTTCAATTTAAGTCCATTACTTCTTGTTCTGTCCTTAGTGGATAAGGAGAACAATTTATCACTCTCCTCTTTATAACAACCTTTTATGTACTTGAAGACTGTTATCACGTGCCCTCCTCTTCTCCCCAAGTCTTCTCTTCTTCTGACTAAACAAACCCAATTATTTTAGTCTTTCCTCGGAGGACATGTTTTCTAGACCTTTAATCATTTTTGTTGTTCTCCTCTGGACTTTGTCCAATATGACCACTTTCCTGAATTGTGATGCCCAAAACTGGACACAGTTCTCCCATTGACACTTGCTCAGTGCTGAGTAGAGTAGAAGAATTACTTCTCATGTCTTGCTTACAACACTCCTGCTAACACATCCCAGAATGGTGTTTGCTTTGTTGCAATAGTGTTACATATTTAGTTTGTGATCCACTATAACCCCAGATCTGTTTCTGCAGTGCTCCTTCCTAAGTAGTCATTTCCCAATTTGTATTTGTGCAATTGATTTTTCCTTCCTAAGTGTAGTACTTTGCATTTGTCCTCAATTAATTTCATCCTATTTATTTCAGATCATTACTCCAGTTTGTCAATATAATTTTGAATTCTAATTCTGTCCCCTCAGTGCTTGCAACCCCTTCCAGCTTGGTATTGTCTGCAGACTTTATAAGTTTACTCTCTGTGCCATTATCAAATAATTTATGAATATATTGAAAAGAACAGGACCCAGGATAGATCTCTGTATAGGACCCCACTCGATATGCCCTTCCTTCACAGCTTGACTGTGAATTCTTGATAAGTACTCTGAGTATGGTTTTCCAACCAGTTGTGCACCCACTCTATAGTAGGTTTGTCTAGGTTGTATTTCCCTAGTCTGCTTATGAGAAGGTTATGTGAGACAGTATCAGAAGACTAAAATCAAGATATATTGCATCTACTGCTTCCCCCCATCCACAAAGTTGTTTCTGGTCAAAGATGTATATTAGGTTGGTTTGTTCTTGACAAATCCATGTTGACACTTACTTATCACCTTATCTTCTAGGTGTTTGCAAATGGATTGTTTGTTGATTTGCTCCACTATCTTTTTGGGTATTTAAGTTAAGATGACTGGTCTATAATTCCCTGGGTTCTCTTATTCCCCTTTTTATGGATAGGTACTATATTTTACCCTTTCCAGTCCTCTGGATCTTTCCCATCCCCCATGAGTTCTCAAAGAGAATCATAATGGCTCAGAGATCTGTTTAGCCAGTTCCTTAAATATTCTAGGATATATTTTGTCAGGTCTTGCAGACTTGATGACTTCTAACCTATCTAAACAGCAAGAGTCCTGTGGCACCTTAAAGACTAATACATTTATTTGGGCATACATTTTTGTGGGCAGAAACCCACTTCATCTGAAGAAGTGGGTTTCTGCCCATGAAAACTTATGCCCAAATAAATTTGTTAGTCTTCAAAGTGCCACAGGACTCTCATTGTTTTGCTAAAAACAGACTAACACTGCTACCCCTCTGGAACTCATTATTGTAGCTAAGTAATTCTTAACTTGTTCTTTCCTTATTTTCACCTCACATCCTACCCCATTTACACCAATGTTCACTATGTTAGTCTTCCGATCACTGCTAATCTTTCTAATGAAAACTGAAACGAAAATGGCATTTAATGCTTTCTGTTATTGTCTTTCCCTTGTCATTGTCTTTTCTCTGTCCTTGGTCATCTTCTTGCTTATAATGTATTTGTAAAATGTTTCCTTTATGGCCCTAACTAATTTAATCTTCTTTCGTGCCTTGGCCTTTCTGATTTTGTCCCTATATGCATGTGTTTTTTTTTAATTCGTCCTTCATGATTTGACTAAGTTTCCTCTTTTTGACCTAGTTTCCACATGATACATAGTGGATGGGAAGCCAGAAGGGCAGCAGACTGACACATTTAGAACAAATTAATAAATTAAACAATAATCACCTGGATCAGATGGTATCCACCAAGAGTTCAGAAGGAATTTAAATGTGAAATTTCAGAACTAGTAACTGTGGTATTTAAATTAGCTTCTTTACCAGATGACTGGAGGATAGCTAATTTGACGCCAATTTTTTAAAAAGGCTCCTGAGGTGATCCAGGCAATTATAGGCCAGAAAGCCTAACTTTAGTACCAAGCAAATTGGTTGAAACTATAGTAAAGAACAGAATTATCAGACACATAAATGAACACGATTGTTGGGGAAGAGTCAACATGGTTTTTGTAAAGGGAAATCATGCGTCAGCAATCACTAAAAGTCTTTGACGGGGTCAACAAGCATGTGGAGAAGGGACATGCAGTGGATACAGTGCACTTAGATTTTCAGAAAACCTTTGGCAAAGTCCCTCACCAAAGGCTCTTAAGCAAAGTAAGTGGTAATGGGATAAGAGCGAAGGTCCTCTCCTGGATCTGTAACTGGTTTAAAAGATAGGAAACAAAGGATAGGAATAAATGGTCAGTTTTTAGAATGGAGAGAAGTCAATGGTGGTGTCCCCCAGGGTCTTTTCTGGGACAAGTACTGTTCAACATATTCATAAATGATCTGGAAAAAGGGGTAAATAGTGAAGTGGCAAAATTCGCAGATGATACAAAATTAGTCAAGATAGTTAAGTCCAAAGCAGACTGAGAAGAGTTGCAAAGGGATCTCACAAAACTGGGTGACTGGGCAAAAAACGGCAGCTGAAATTATATATATAAAATTATGGGTTCTTAATTTAGCTATTACCACTCAAGGAAAGAGATCTTGGAGTCATTGTGGATAGTTCTCTGAAAACATTCACTCAATGTGCAGCAGCAGTGGAAAAAGCTAACAATGTTGGGAATCATAAGGAAAGGGATAGATAATAAGACAGAAAATATGGTATTGCCTCTTTATACATCCATGTTACACCCATATCTTGAATACTGCATGCAGATCTGGTCACCCCATCTCAAAAAAGATATTGGAATTGGAAAAGGTACAGAAAAAGGTGATTAAAATTATTAGGGATATGGAAAGGCTTTCCAATGAGGAGAGATTAATAAGACTGCGACTTTTCAGCTTGGTAAAGAGATTACTAAGAGTGGATATGATAGAGGTCTATAAATCATGACTTGTGTGAAGAAAGTAATTAAGGAAGTGTTATTTACTCCTTCTCATAACAAAAATTAGGAATCACCAAATGAAATTAATAGTCAGCAGGTTTAAAATGAAGAAAAGAAAGTATTGCTTCACGCAACGCACAGTCAATCTGTGGAACTCTTTGCCAGAGGATATTGTGAAGGCCAAGTCTATAACGGGGTTCTAGATAAATGTATGGAGGTTAGGTCCATCAATGGCTTAGCCAGGATTAGGCAGGAATTGCTGTTTGCCAGAGGCTGGGAATGGCCAACAGGATAGGTCACTTGGAGATTACCTGTTCTATTCACTCCCTCTGAAGCACCTGGCATTGGCCACTGTCGAAAAACAGGATACTGGGCTAGGCGAACCATTGGTCTGACCCAATATGTTGTTTTTATGTTCTTAAAACTTAGGAGTAGTGACCTGAGTTTCCAAAGGTGGAGGCAAGAGGCTGAGAGGATGACATTTACTTTAACCATGTCCTGAACAATATAAAATGCTGCATCTCCAAAATGTACATACATAATTCCAGACTGAGGATCTGGGGACATGAAACAGACCACCTGAGCATCATTTTCCTAGTTTAGCTGAATCCCTCAAAGGAATTAGTTTTGATGGGTAAATCTCTCTTCTCACATGTATATAAAGGGCTCCTGTTTATGCCAGTGGGACTTGTGTGCATGCATTCATGAGCAGAGTTTGGTCTATTACGTATAGCTGAGGGTACATTATCCTTTTATAACATTTATTCTTTGCACAGCATGCTTCATCATTGGTCTTTCATTGCTGAAAAGGTAAAGAAGTGGCAAACATCTAGGAAGGAAGTATAGTACTTTGGACATACTATTTTGCTAATGATAAATATGATGCATCCTGCTAACTCCTTTAGGGAGGAAAGCTGTTTGAAAATTGTTCAGGCAGTTCACTGGGAAAGGTATTGTCCAGTATACTTGTGCTTTATCTGTACTTTGGAAAGTTACTGCAGTTTTCTTTTTACTTGTTACTGGATGATTTCAGAAAGTGACAGGAGATATACAAATAGTGGCGTTACTCAGTTGACTGTATCGAGATGTCTCAATTTGTGGAAGCCATGGTGTGTCACCTTGATAAATGTTTCCACTTTCCCATCATTACACAGAAACAACGGAGAATGGGTGAAGAGATCCAGAGTATGGAAGCATATTTTATTATACTAAGAGTGTTTTCTTGGCGCGAGAAGACCTTGAATGTGAATGTTTTTCTTTTGGTTTCATTCTCTAGTTCTTTTTCTAAAATAAAGTTATTAAAAAATAAAATGAAAAATAATTACTGAAGAATTACTGTAGGTTCTACCTACAGTTAGGTGTGAAGAAAATTCATAATTTCCAAGACCAGAAGGGACCATTAAGATAATCTAAATTGATTTCCTATATAATACAGAAAATAACTCTGAATACATCATTTTAAACCTCTAGACCGTTAGCAATGCCAGAGTATGGGTCAAGGAACAGAGAAGGAAAAGACAGGATGAACTGACTTCAACCATTGCATGTCCCCTGCAATTATGGAATTGATGATGTAATACACCAAACCGATATTAGTTATTCCAAAGTATCGCATAGTAGTTAAAAATGTTAAAAGATTGTGTGACATCCTCAACTAATATAAGCTGGAGTAGCTCCATACACTTCAGTGGAGTTGCTTTATTTCAGTTGAAGATCTGACCCTATTTTTAATATTATCAACCACTTTATTCTTTTGTTTCTCAATTACTGCCAGTCAGGTCAAAGTCCTTGGAAGTGATAAGAAATGGGTCATTGGCAATCCTAATGTTATTCACAGTTAGTAGCTCCCTAATGTCACTACCTCCATCATAACTTTTTTAGAGCAATCTATTGAAATGCATTTCCTGCAGACCTAACTAAATGTTTTTACACAGTCTACGAAACAGATTTCATTGGAACTTTACATACAATAATGGTATGCATGTAGAGATCAGGCCCTATGCATGTTGGATTGGGGTTCCAAAAGATCTTAGCCCGGCATAACTATGGCTCCACTGAAGTCGGTGTTGAAACTTGTCGTACCTGCAACGGGAGCAGTGCTGGGCATTTCTGAAAGTCCACACTGAGTGTGCATTTTGTGTGAATGTGAACATTGCTTGTATGTAAGATCTTTCAGAATTCAGAACTTTACATGTGAAACTGGGAGTGACTTTTAAAACTTTATTCCATTGGGTGCCTAACTTTTAAAGCTGGTACACCTGAGGCCCCCATAGTCATGCTTGCCTATTCCACCATAAAATGAAGAGGTACTTGTGTGTACAGATAAGATAACTGCACACCTTACTGCCTTTTGGAGTGTGTGCAAATGTCCCTTGACTTAACTAAATGTGTGGTTTTGTGGGGACATTGGTTGTGCCCCAGATTTGAAGATTGGGTCCATAATGTGCAGGTAGACTAAAAAAAGGCCATGTGCATACTGTGTAGCCTGATACACAAGACAGGCCTTATTATAAATGCAAAGCTGATTAATTCTTCAGCAGGACTGCACATTAAAGATAAGAGGAGTCAAACTGAGGACATAGCTTCCCGTTTTTCAGCATTTAGCTTTGGGGTATAAAACTAAGGTAGTCCAACACCAAAACTTTCTTCACAGGTAATATAGTTATAAGTGAACTGTTCATTTGGGATCATTTTAGCCTGAGTTGAAAGTCTAACTTGATGATTTTCTGATAGTCTGGCCTTTTCTGAGGATTTATGAAAAAAATGCCTGTCACTTTGATTTTTGTAAGCTGCATACAAACATGCGAGAAGAATGAGCTGTATTAACTTTTTTCAGGGATTTTTATCAGCTGCTATTTTATTGGACTGGTGAGTTAACACCATTAATTTTCAGTTTTGTGCCTTAAAGGTTTAAAAGTAATAGTTAATAAAAGAGAGCAGGCACTTCAGCGCTTCTCAAAAATGATAAATGAAAACTTCACACAAGACATAGTAGGATTAAAAGAGATCAGCCCATATTTTATAGGTAATGTGTTAGGTTTAGTCCAGGTCTAGGTTGGATTCTGCTAACATACCCCAGGTGTGGGGCCCCCAGCAGTGAAATGCTGGCCATAGGGAAGTTGTGGTAAGACTAATGGGTCACAACTTCCCTTCTGCCAGGAGGCCTCAGGTAGCCAACAACTCGAATGTGAGCGATGCTGGCTGGAGAAGATGGTGCCGTCAGGGTAGTAGGTGGAATTCTCTGATTCAACATATCCTAGCTCTATATTCTATGGACCTCTTCCCCTTCCCTCCCCTCCCCCCATGGATATGGCAGGCATGCACTACTGGGCAGAATAGCAAAAGGAGTGTACGTGATATCATCATTGTGTGCTTCCTCAGTGAATCTTCCCTGAGGGCGCAGAGAGCCAGACTGAGACTAGGAGTTGTGATTTGGAAGTGTATCGATGCAAATGTGACTAGCCCAGTAAGCCTCCTCATTTGGGAGGCTATGTATTGTATGCAAACAAAGGCCCTCTGACTGACTCTGGCCATTAGGCCTTGCTGCCCTGCACACCAGGGCCGTCCTGCTGACTCTGGCCATTGGGCCACACCACCCTGAGGGGGTAGTCATATCAACTCTGGCCATTGGGCTGTGCAGTTCTGAGAGAGAGAACAGCTGCATTAACTTTGGCTAGTAAGTTCCAACCCCTGAGGCTAAGGGGGCTGGGGCACACAGCCACAGGGCTGTAATGACCCCTACTTGCCCCAAATAGGGGATGGGCACACTTGCCCCACGACACAGTGTCATACCCACCAGGTGATTCAAGGAAATATATGTCAGTAACCTTCCCCTTTCTATGAGGAGATATGGTGGTTAAAAAAGAAAAGGGGGCACCTTTTGGATTGTGAACGGTGAATCTAGCTAGCTAATTACTTGTGGTAGCTGAATGGTAGGAGAAATGAGGAATGCTGCATGCCATATTCTAGACATGCTTATAACAAAGTGACTGATACAATTAATGTCCATGTTCTCATTAAGTCAGAATTGTGAAAATTGGTGTAGCCATTCATTATGGGCTGCTGAGTACCGCAGTCTGATAGGCTACCTGCCAATAACCCTCTGATCCACGACGGGTCTGATCCTGGGCCTGTTGGAGTCAATGGAAGCTTTGCCATTGCCCGCAGTGGGATCAGGATCAGATCCTAAAATGGCACAGGATTTTCTGGGTCATCTGGGAGGCATGTTTGGATTGTGATATCTCCCTTTCCTATCAAGTGGAGCATCATTAGAAGCAGGAACCCTCTATGGAAAGGGAGGACAAAACTCACAGCTCATTATAGAGTCATACGAGGCACTCGCTCCTCTTAGAGTCACAGTCACAAACTCGGATTTACCCATATGGTAGCATGTTTGTTGTGACGCTGCTGAGCAGGCGTGGAGATGGCTATTTTATTATTTTTACTCTGATCCTTCCATGAATATCTGACTGATTTGTTAAAGTAACACTGTTTGCGTTTGCTGCTGTACCACATACGTTTAAATTGTTTGCCATGTGCCTGTGAAAGGCAAGTGGTATCATTGGTCTCACAGCTTTGTAATCAATAATGTTTGTGCTGTGACAGCGTTACTGAGCCACACTTTCCCCCTTTTCTTCCCTTCACCTTGCCCTGCACCCTGGCTCATGGAGACAGCTGTAATCTCTAATTGCACGAATGTGCTGAATGACAATTCCCATCCTCCTTCATTTGCTCTACTGCTTCCAGCAGCCAGGTCCATACTGATAACTTTCGCTCCCACTATTTGCCTGACAGATTCAAATGTGTGCCTTCAAGCAATGGTTCAAATTACACCTAATAATCTGCTCCCTTTTCCTCTCAACTTCATATTGTTGGGAATTGGATCAACAGATTCCAGTTACTTTCTGAGGGCCAGATCAGAGAGTACAAGGAGCCCCTTCCATTTCCCAACCTGATATGCCTCTGTTCTGAAGGTGTGGGGAAGAATGGGGTAGGAGCTGGATCTATATATCCTGGAGACCCCCATCACCCATCCATATAAGGGATTCCTCAGCAGGGTTAGTGGGCCAGATTCCATTGTCTTTGCATCATCAGAGGGCACACTGGGAAGGCATGGGACAGTGAATCAGGCCCCGTATGTTTTACCCTTGCACCCACCATGCTGCAGCTGGCCACAGTTGTAGTCCTTGTAATTTTCTCAAAGCAAAAATAGGTGATTTAGAATGTCTTGCAATGTAATTTGATATAACAGGCATTATAAACTTGGTAGCATGGCAAAACTTAACAAGATACTGTAATACCTGGTTACAAACTATACGAGAAAGGTAAGATTACACCAAAGAATTGGTGAATAGTGTTGTATCTAAAGGGTTTCATAGACTCTAATGAGATAAATATTGCAAGTAGAGAGAGCCATGTAGTTGAAACTATATGGGTACAAGTCTTAAGTGATAAATAAATATATTAGTAGCACAGTAGGACTGGCCACCAGTTCAAGAAATAGAAATTGAGCACACAATACTTAAAGAGATCAATGAGGCAGCTAAATCTAACAAAATGGCAATAATCAAGGTCTTCAACTACTCACCTGTAAAACAGTCAAACAGCAGAATGGGACAAATTACAGTGAAACCATTCCTCGACACTTTGTGTTCACTGACTGGAACAGCTAGTTCTAGAGCACATAAGAGGAGAAGCTATTCTTGACAATCGTTAGTAACACAGCAGCTAATTCAAGAACTGACAGTAGCTGAGCCACTGAGTATTAGTGACCACAGTGTAATTAGGTTCAACATCCAAAGGGCAGGTAGGGAACCAAAAAGTGACACAATTACACTAAATTTCAGAAAAGGGGATTTCATTTTAATGAAGTTAGTCTAGTAAGCGCTAAACTTAAAGTAAGGGAAGTAATATCCTTAGAAGTGGCATGGATAGTCCTTGAGGAAACGATAATAGAGTCTCACAGGGCATGTGTAACATTGAACAAAAAGGGAACAAGAAAGCCAGGAAGTAAACCAATATGGTTAAATGGCAAGGGTTGAGAGTCTATTCAGGCCAAGCAGAAATCCTTCAATATTTGGAAATCTGACCCCAGTGAAGCAAGAGCATAAATTACAGCAGGCAATTAGAAGTTCCATTGATGGGCCCACTGGAATCTCCAAGGGCTAGGGAACAATTAAGGAAGGCAATGACATCACTGAGAAGCTAAATGATTTCTTGCATCAGTCTTCACCACAGAGGATGTTGGGAAGACACCTCCTGAAGACCTGCTCTTTTCTGATAAAGATGAGTTACTTGGAAATTGCAGTGACAGGAGAAGTAGTACAGGAGAGAATTGATAATTTCAAAATCCGTAAGCCACCAGGCTCAGATGGTATATCTAGGAGTTCTGAAGGAGATGATGTATGAAGAGACTGAATTACTAACACAAATATCCAATCACTCGTTAAAAACACCTGTTCTTCCAGAGGATTGGAGAATAGCAACTATTGTATCCATACTTAAAAAAAGTTCTCTAGTGTTGATCTGGGGAATTACAGACCAGTAAATTTTACATCTGTACCTGGGCCATTGGTTGAAAAAATAATTGAAACCCAAACAACAAAATACCTGGGAGATCATTAGGCAATTAGCAAGTTTTCTGCAAAGGATACTGCTGGGGGGAATTCTGTTCCAAAAAATAAAAAAGTTCTGTGCCAAAAAATTAAAATCTATGCACAATATTTTAAAATTCTGAATATTTTATTTGTCAAAATAATGAAATAGAATCATGCAAATTTCAATTATTTTGATAATTTATGTAAACTACAATGCAGTTGATAGAGAATGGGAGTGGGCGCATTGGAGGAAATCCTAAGCCCCTTTTGTCTAACAGTGATGTAGCTAGCAGTGAGGTAGCATATGCTCGGTATTACATCATAGGTAACTGAAGAGCAAATGAGGGCTGAGGAATCAAACTCACGTTTGTATTGGATACTAACCATCTCCAGAAAGGTCAGTAGTAAACCGTTCCTGGAGCACATTTTTCAGTCAAAAACTGTAGACCAATTCTAATCACTAAAGCACCATAAGCATTTATTAGGCCATACTCTCATTTACAATACGGCTCCTGTACACCCATCTGGCAATGTAAAGGAGCTTTAAAACATTTACACCTGTTTTATACTCATGGGGGAATTCACTAAGAATAGGAACAATTCACTAAGAATAGGAACAATTCACTAAGCAAACAGGCTGCTCTGCCTAAGGGGTCAGAGCCGCCTCACTCCTACCTCCTCAGAAATACCCCAAAGCCCTGCCCCTCCATGCCAGGCATGGCGCAATAGTGAGTGAGAGGGACAGAGTCTCTCACATGCATGAATGCACGCCTTGCCCCCCCTCCCTCAGTGGTGATTTACGTCTCTGCCAGCTGCTCTGGGTGCCTGGACCAACATGCCTACACTACCGTGTAGGGGCATGTGACTGCTCTTGCGGCTTCCCCATCAGAAGTCATTTTTCTGCAGGGAAGCAAAGACATCTGGGAGACATGAATTCTGTGCACACACACTGGAACAGAATTGCCCCAATAGTAAAAGGAAAAATTACGTCTCACTAATCTCGTTTATCCACTACTTTATTAACACATTCAGAGAATTAATAAAGTAGTGGATAAAAGAGAACTGGTTAACATAATTTATGTGGACTTCGAAAATAAATAGCACAGGAGGCTACTAAATAAACTAAGTAATCATGGTGGGAGAGGCAGAGTATTGGCTCTGATCAAAAACTGGCTAGGAGACAGAAAGCAAAGAGTAGAATTAAATGGTCAATTTTCATCATGGTAAAAGGTTATCAGCAGGTGTCTCAAGGTTCTGTACTAGATCTTGTATTATTTAATATATTTATTAACAACCTAGAAAGGGCCATGAGCAGGAAGATAGCAGGAAGTGATTTAGGTAGTCAGGAGCAGAGAGGACTGTGAGGAACTTCAGAGAGATCTAACCAAGCTAGATGAATGGGGAATATTAGGGGAAATGAAATTAAGTGTTAATAAATACAAAATAACGAACATTGGGAGGAAAAATGTGAACTATTCATACACATTACAGGGTTCTGAATTTACAGCATTAACTCTGGAATTATGTGGGTATCACTGTACACAACTCAATGAAACACTCTACTGTGTGGTCAAAAATGTTAGCAAGATGTTAGGATGGGAGACTATTGTAATACTTTATATAAATAAGCCAGTCTCTAAGTATTAGGGAGCTGGGGCAGACCTGTTGAGGGGGGCAGAATACCCACATCTGCTTCCTGCCAGTTTTTACACCTTTCACTGAAGCATCCGGTTCTAGCTGCTGTTGGAGATGGGATTCTGGACTAGATGGACCTTGTGTCTGAGTCAGTCTGGCAATTTCTATGTTTCTGGGATAGTTTGGTTATCAATCATAAGTGCTAAATATTGCTATTTTAGTGTCAGTGGACAGCAGCAACATTAGGATCAGTATCTAGACTTCACCAAAATTAAAGGGTGCTGGAATTTTTTTTTGGGTAGGGTTCATCTACAGAAGTAACATAGGGCCAGACTCCTGAAAGTGCACACTCATTTTTGTGTGCACCTGTTGAAAATCTGGCTGTGATTGGGGTTTACCCACCCCATGCTAAACCAGAGCAAGGCCTGGGGCAGTACTGGGTGGGGAGGACCCACCTCACAGCAGCTGCAGGGAATGCTGTAGGTGGAGGGACAATTTAAAAGGGCACCGGCAGACCAGGTAAGGATGGGGAGAAGGAGCTACAGGATGTGGAGGCTGGTGCCTGGAGCTGTGGGAAGAGCAACTGCAACACGGTGAGGCTGCTCTGGAAGCAGTGTTCAGGACCACCCACCCTTTGGAGTTGGGAAACCTATGAGATGCCTGGGAGTGGAATGTTATCCCTTGGCAGGCTAAACTGCTACAGACTGACCATGCCCCAAACAGAGGTGCTCTAGTCCAGTAAGAAGAGACCCAGGGGGAGTATAGCTTGGGGCTGCTGGGTGAAAAATGAGATCCATTTCAATTTAGGTTTAAAAACTTTCTTTTAGCTCTTGTGATGTATGTTTAGACACCACACTGTTACTCATGAATTATGTATATGTACAGAAACAGATAAGACAAAAAAAAAAAGTAAGTGGTCAAGTTATCTTCCTTGGGGACAGTGTAACTTTTCCAATCTCTGGTCTCTGCTATGTTCACCCCTGTGTCTTTTCCACTGTCTTATTGTCAGTCATCTATTTTTGATCCTCTGTTCAGTAACTTTTTACAGACTCAGTTTACCAAGTTACCTCATCTGTGGCCTATCTATTGTAAACCCCTAATTTCTGATGCATAAATCACAACTAACATAAGCTAATATAGTTTTCCTTATCCTGCTAAAACTTACTTTTATCTGTCTGTTTTGCAGCATATCTTTTCTCTGCTGTCAACCCCACTAGCTGCATCCAGTTGTTCCTCTTACAGCAGTTTATTTGTCTTACTGTTTTTGTGTCCCTGGGTTTTTACTTGTTAGCTTGTCTTGTTAGGAGGAAGGGGAATACACCTGGAGCCTACAACTCCCTCTTGACCCTCTGCTTCACCCTGCTATTTGCAATTTTACGGGTAAGAAACACAAACCAGTTTCACATTTTATACAGCCCTGAAGTGGTTTCTGCTAAGTTCTCAGCAGAGAGACATCAAAAAGCAAAAATGTCTTTATATTTTCTTAATACTACATAGAATATAAATTATCTAATATTTAGTATATAAGAATGGCCATACTGGGTCCACCTAGCCCAGTATCCTGTCTTCTGACAGTGGCTGGTGCCAGATGCTTCTGAGGGAATGAACAGAGCACCGCAATTATTGAGTGATCCATCCAGTCCCAGCTTCTGGCAGTTGGTAGTTTAGTGACACCCGGTTGTGTCCCTGACCATCTTGGCTAATAGCCATTGATGGACCTATCCTCTATGAAAATATCTAATTCTTTTTTGAACCCAGTTATATTTTTGGCCTTTACAATATCTCATGGCAATAAGTTTCACAGGTTAGTTGTGTGTTGTATGAAGTACTTCCTTTTGTTTGTTGTAAACCTACTGGCTATTAATTTCATCAGGTGACTCCTAGTTTTTCTGTTCTCTGAAGGGGTAAATTACGCTTCCTTATTCACTTTCTCCACACCATTCATGATTTTATAGAGCTCTCTTTTCCAAACTGAACAGTCCCAGTCTTTTTAATCTCTCCTCATGTGAAAGCTTTCGTCTCCCTAATAATTTTGGTTGCCCTTCTCTGTACCTTTCCATTTCTAATAGATCTTTTTTGGGATGGAGCAACCAATACTGCACGCAGCTTTCAAGGTGTGGATGTACCAGGGATTTATATAGTGGCATAATTAGATTTTCTGTTTTATCATCTATCCCTTTCCTAATGGTTCATAACATTCTGTTAGCTATATATTTGAGTAACACAGTTAATTACACAGTTCTCTAATTGGGTAAACTGAGTGGTCCAGACACTGAAATACCACTGAAAAACCCTGGGTTGGGAACTAGTGGAGTGGGAGGGCCTATGTCTCCCTACCTTGCTCCTATCTCCCCTCTGTCATGACAGAAGCCCGAAGGAAAAGGAGGGGATTCACAAAGTGGGACTGAGGCCTGGCATATTTGACCTGGCAGGGACCCCTCCAAAAGGGAAAGGAGCCAAGAAAACTGGAGTAACAGCCTGACCATTAGGCCAGTTGACTTTTGGACTGATCTGCTACACTGGCCTGTTCTTTGTTATGAGAAAGATTAATAGAAATAAGCACATAACAAAACCAGAAGTGGCCCAGTAGTAGTATTTAGAGTAGTAAGAGTCCGAGAGTAATAAGCGCAGATGGAAGGCAGCATTCATTACACTTGCTTATTATATGGTAGAATCAAATGTGCTGGAATCAAAGGTGAAGAAATACACTATGCAACAGATGCTTTTTAAAAAAAATTATACACTCAAATGATGAGGTGGAGAGTAATCTGCAATACTCCATCTGGCAGCTGTGAGGAGAAAAATAACAGCACTTGAGAACGTTATTAATTAGCACTGAAGTGGACAGTTTCAAGTACTGCAACTTCTACAATAAAGACCGATTGGAGACCTAGTAAGTACTTAGCCTGGAGTGGCTTCCCTGAAGCTGCATTCAGGGAGTCAGATTGAGCAGTCGAATAAATGGTGATTGACATTTCATGCCAGGCATAAATTGGTTATAAAACAGGTGTAAACGATCAAGTAGCATAATGTGCACCAATTTGGCAAAACAATAGGAAGTACACTATCATGTGCCAAAGGGGTGTAGCAGAATAATCTACCACCAGGTGGACATAAGGTAAAGAGTCCTACACCCCAGCTAAGCAGGGGAAGTTCCAGTATTATCTCTTATCGGTTTTACTGAGTGACTTACACTCTTTTATGCTGTACCTCCAGATTGCCAAGCTGAATTTGGCATAGAGATTTCCTTTGAATCTCATCAGAGTTTATTCACCAGATAGCATATAGCAGGAGAAAATGTTTACTGTTAAAGTGAAAGTATTGTTTTTAAGAATACCATTCTGGGCCAAAATCTGTTCTCAGTATGTCCCATGCAACCATACTGGGACAAATTCACTCTTAGGATATCTCCACTGATTTCCTTGGACTTACTCCAGAAATAGGTTTGGCCCATTGTCTTGAGGTATGACCGAAGACAGAATTTGGCCCTCTGCACTTACAGTGAAAAGATTACAGCTGTTACAAAAACCAGGATTACAGCTGTTACAAAAACTGGGAGTGATGGAGTGAGGACATAACTTTAGTGGTGGCTGTCTTGTGTTGGTTACAAATCAAATTATATTATGTCTTCCTGGTACGTCCTCTTGACCTTTAAAGTGCTGTGGAACCCTGGCCTGAGTTATTTCTCTGATGCAATCACAACTTACTGAAGATCACAGTCTGAGAGCAATATCCAAACATGCTGAGGAATAGTGAAACTAACTTAGTCAGATATCACATTGTGGTGTTTTCTGCTGCACTGGTTGCTGCTCTTCTGCCATCCTCTGTCTATCTCTCTGACTTTTTGCCTTTGCTATTGTTTCTTGCTCATAGGTGCCTTGTTGGAGTTCCCTATTCTAATACGATGTATTATTATTAACTAAATGGTGGTAGTTCTCAGAATGTCCCCTGCACTTTCCAAAAACACAGGAAGACATAGTCCCTGCCCTGAATAGTGCACAATTTAAAAGACAGACAAAAGAAGGGAAGTGGAGTGGTATACAGCAACAAGCAAAGTGGTCAGGTTGATAAGCACGTGCCTTATTAGTTACACGTTTGTTATGGATTTTAATTTTTTATATCTTTTCAAAGTTAAACATATTAAATTCCTCTTTTCCCTCTGTAACTCAGCCCTTACCTTTTCTCCGTCCCCCGCCCCACAGCTGTTCCCATAGTTCCTGCAGTTCACCATAAAGTAAAGAAGGGAATAAGTACATTACTTTGTCAGCTAGTTTCTTGTAGGTGCTATGGAAACGGGTCTTCCGGAGGGAGTTAAATTCTTGGCTGGAAAAATGAAAGCTTGTTGTTTGTTGTCTTACTAGAAATGTAATAAACTCTAGGTAAAAGTCTAGGATATTACTGTCCTCAGGTTGATAAAAGCCTGCACAGAAAGTATTACTCACTCCTTTAAATTACAAATGTGCAGAATTATAAACAATTCCTGTGGAAGACTAGTTCTTATAAATTTTCTCTTTCATTTATGATAAACAATATCCTGCCCATTATTAAACCACCTAAAAGATGGCTAATAAAAATTCAAGCTGAATCTATTGGCATTCCCTTAGACCTGCTACAGCCCTGGGCTCTCTGAATTCTCATTATGCCTAAAAGTACTATCTGAGAATGATGTCAGTATCAGTCACGCTGTTTCCAGAAGCATTCTCCCTCTGTCCGCCCAGTTATGGTACCTCAAAACAACAAACAGATACATGCTGTGACTGGGTGCCTTGATGGGCCACACTGAGAATGCCACACTCAGGTGAGACTGCAAGAGACAGGGCCGGCAATTCTCAAAAACTGGTGTTTTATTTATTATTATTATTTATTTATTTGGTGGAGTCACCAAACCAGTATCAAGATAGCTTCTGCAGCACCACATTAGTTAACAGCATCTCCTTCAGGCACTCCAGCCCTTGGCTCCCTTCCAGACAACCAAGTCTAATATAGTAAGAAATTATTGAAAACCCAATTAATCATATGTGAGGTTCCACTGGACCCAAAGGATCTGACACCTTCCCTCAGGTCAGCATGAATCTCAGATCTTACCCAAATATCATGCTGTCAGCCAATTCCTGGTAAACTAACTAAAGATTTATTAAGAAAAAAAGAAGAGTGTTAAGAGATGACATACATACAAGTGATTTTCATTGTTCAAGACTCATAGCAGTGATGAGATCTGCTGGCTTGCAAAAGTCTCTGGGATCATCTCAAAAGGTTTGAATCTAAATGCAGTTTAGATGTAGAGTCTGTTACTCTTTCTATGCATTTTCCAGAGTATTCCAAGTAATTACTTGGAAGATCTCAGTTCCACAGCTTAAACTTTTCTTTGTTCAAAGTTCAGCAGATTAAAGGATCAGGCCCAAGGTTTCATTTTTATAGCTGAAGCAGGCTGTTAATTGTTTTGAGCACAGTATTTGACTGAGCATTCTTCTTTGTTGAGCACATACCGACCCACCTCTTTGAAGTTAATATTCAATTTCCTATGCATACACAGGTAATATAGTTCTTCTCATTTGCGTAAGGCAATCAGCTGGTCCTTTATTATAACAGAGATAGATAAGATGAGGACAATGTAAATAATATTACTTTCTTGCAGAATCTCACATCTTTGATCTTAAGGTTAACTGAGCACAGTTGCATACATAATGTAAGGCAATTAAGCCATGAAAAGGAGTTAGCACCTAAAAACTAATTTGGTTACATAGGTAAACTTCTAACAGGATACAAGTACACAAACACATTTAGCATCTACTCTTGATTTCTGTTACTACAAATGGATGGGTTAATATTTGCTGGTCTAGTATATCTCTTTGATATTCACATACAAGTGAATTGTCTTGAAACAATTGTAATGCCTCTTGTTAATTTGTTATGGGTCATACACAGGTTGACTGTCTGCCAGGGTCACACATGGATATACCTGTTGTGGACAGATATTTTTCATTGGTAACTCTGTGGCTAAACAGAGAATGTCAAGGAATAAATTATCCCTAACAGGAACACTCACTAGAAAAAACCTCATAGCTAACATTCTTAAGGACCTTCAAGCACCTTCTTTGTAGTTCACTTAATACAGGAGGTGGCATTCCAGTTTAGAGGCATGTTCTTACTTAACACCCAAGGCATAATCCCAATAATGTCTGTTTACTGAGATGAAAATGCTAGCATGTGCTACTGTTTCACTCTGCTGGAAGTAAAGTGACCAGATGTCCCAGTATTATTAGGGGCTTTGTCTTACATATACAACTATACTGCACCTCTACCCCCTAAAAATTGTTATGACTTTTCCCACTTGCTATCTGGTCACCCTACCTGGAAGCAGACGCTTTAACAAGACTCCTGTGATTATCTGGGGAATCTATGTAAAATTTATTAATTCTGTTTGATATTTGAAGCTCTTTATATGGATCTGTGTCAGACTGCAGACTCCATTTGCAATATGGGGTTTGTTTGTCTTCTCTGTTGTGTTTTTACTGCCATGTTGGACTGGAGTTCCAAGAGATAGTGGCACAGAGTTAAAAATAGTTAAAACTTTGTTTATATTCAAATAGAAGCCCCCTAAACAGAAGGCTGGCTTCTACTTAGGAAAACTGGTTTCTTAGGGGAGAGTTTGCCTGAAAATGAAGTTGCTTGGCAGGGGTCAGTGCTCACCTATTGAGACTGATCAAGAAGATCACATGGTAGACTCAGACTTTCAGGTCAGAAGAGACTATTATGATCATCTAGTCTGACCTCCTGCATAATGCAGGCCACAGAGCCTCACCCAACCACTCCTGTAATAGACCTCAACCTATGACTGAGTTATTGAAGTCCTCAACTCATGGTTTAAAGCAGGGATCTCAAACTCAATTGGTATGGCGGGCCACAT
>ML675614.1:21260079-21408104 GCA_007922155.1 Mesoclemmys tuberculata | reverse complement strand
GCCGCAGTTGGCCCGCGGGCCGCGAGTTTGAGACCCCTGGTTTAAAGACTTTAAGGTAAAGAAAATCCATCAGCAAGTGACCCTTGCCCCATGCTGCAGAGGAAGGCAAAAAGGCTGGAGAAGACTGGAAGGTTATAAAAGGCAGCAGCTGCTCTGGGTTTTTTTGCAGTTACTTTCACCTGTTCAAGCCGATGACAGGTGTTACAGGGGTCTGATTTGGGGTAGAGGGACTCACCTGTCTGCCTTCGGGACTCACAAGGGAAGGGTGAGCTGGAGTGAGGAGCATTGTGTTCAGGGTGCTCATTGTTATGTAAATGATTGTGCCCTATCTTAGGAGTAATTCAGGCCTGGTCTATACGTATAGTGAAATTCAACGGTAGTCAACAGGAGTTACACAAGTTATGTAGAGTAGCTTGCGTAACTTCCATCAGTGAAGACATACTCTCAATTAGGGCATGTCTACCCTGCCACGGCAGCTGGCATCAGTGCAGTGGCATTGATTAAGTGGGTTTGTGTAGACCCGCTCAGTCAATGGGAGAACGCTCTCCAGTTGACTGAACTAGTCCACCTCCCCAAAAGATGGGAGGTGTCATGAAGACGTGGCACTGTGTAGATACGCTAGATAGGTAACGTAACTATCGTATCTCATGTTGACTCAGTGCGACCATGTAGACGAGGCCTTAGAAATCTTTTGCTAAGCCTGTGTCTGTTTACTTTCATTGTCATGTGTTTCTGAAGAAGTAAATTTCAAGGCTTACACTTCTGATGGGATTCTGAGGAATATGGAAGAGCTTTTGGGGAGTCTTGGATTAGATGACACCAGTTTCAGTGTCTTGGCAGTTGTACTGTGTGGCTTCCACTGCTAAGAGGGCACCTGGAGTGACTGCCTTCAGGTCCAAAGTTAGAAAATGTGTATAAACTCTGGCCAGCCCCAGCAAGCTAAGGGCATGTGGGATTCAATGTTTGGAACCCTTTACAGCAGTCTCAATGTCCAGCAGGGGGAGCTCAGCCAGATCTGTGACAACTCCAAACTATTTATTTGTTATGTTGTCTCTCCATAGTTAGGGTTGTGACCATCTTTCTGTAGTAAGCCCAAATTTAACTCTCAACCCTCTCACTATCTTAACCAGAAATAAATCAGTCTACCTGAATATTTCTTATGTGTGGTTCTCCACCAGAGGACAGTTTTGCAGCGTGGGGATGGGGGAGATTTGGATGGTAACTGGATTAGACCGTTTCAGTTCAGAGGCATTTCAATTTTGTAAAATTCTTCTAACTCTAGAAGGGGCCTAGGAACACTGAATCGGTGGGTGGGTGTGGGGGATTGGTCCTCAATAAGGATTGTGGACTTTGACTATTTCTGGCAATGTAAGGTGCTATGTTTTCTAGGTAATTTAACATGCTTTTGGGAGCTCATATGTGTACACTGTAATCTCCTGATGTCTGAGCTTGATTTCCTGTGTTGGCAATAATGTGTGAGTCTCACTGCTCCATGGGGAGCATTCTGCCTCAGAGAAGACAGGGGCCACGGAGGTTTTTCGCCTTCCTCTGCAGCATGGGGCATGGGTCGCTTGCTGGTGGATTCCCTGCAGCTTGAGGTCTTCAAATCTCATTTTTGAGGATTTCAACAACTCGGTCATGGGTTCGGGGTTGTTATAAATGTGTATGGGTAGGGTTTTGTGGCCTGCCTTGTGCGGGAGGTCAGACTAGATGATCATATTGGTCCCTTCTGACCTATGAGTCTATGAGTCTATAAGACAAAATACCTCCTGGAGCTCCTGAGTATGGAGGGGTAGCGTGACCGCTGCTAAAGACCATGTGGAGCAGAGCTTACTATCACTGCACAAATGTCCAGCCACACTGCCTGCACTACCCTGAGCACAGGCACTACAATTCTGGCTAGTCTTTCTGCTGGCCAAGCAAGGAAGGAGAGGCTTCTGATGTCCCTCCCTTCACCTCTCAGTTTCATGTGTGCAACCTCATTGAGACAGTCATCTTCACTTTCCACTGTTACTTGCAAAAGGGCTGGGGAGAAACTGGCCCTCTAGGAGTTATGCTTGTTTCCCTCTGGAGGAATGATTTCTTATGATACAGGCTGTGAAGTCAAGCTTAGTGAATCTCACAGCATCCATCCATACAAAAAATTCTAGAATGCATCCCACCATTAGTATTTCATAGCTGAAATTACTGTGGCATGTATGGGAGAAAGAACACATACATACACTAGAGGGCTGTAATTATCAGCATTAATATAGTTTACACATAAAGTATTTTTATTACAAATTTACCCTGAATAATGGAGGCAGTAAAAGTTTTTCAGCTGATGTAGCAGGTTTTCCTTTTCTCAGATAAAGTCTTAAGAAAAATAGCATCACCTCAAATAGTATGTAGAGTATAGCTCAATCTATTGCCAAAATAAAATGAATAGCTAAATGGAATGCTGTATGTTGGGGTACTTTGCTTGTCTTTATGAAAATGCTTATAAATGTCAGTACAAAGTGGTGGTTATAAAAGGATGTGAATGTGATGTGTCACAAAATGGTCAATCTGGGTAATGCGGAAAGATGCAGTTTTCTGGAAACTGCAATTGTTAAAATACGAGTTTTAAAAGGAATATCACATGAAAAGAAAATCACTTCCATTTCAAAAACTATCTGGTAAATGGTATATAGACTCTGCTATGATGAGGTATGTCTACTTGTGTCCAGCTGTGTAGGCTCTTGGATGATGTGAAACTATGAATCCACCTTAAAATTAATAATCACGGGGATACTTTAAAACAGTAGTTCTCAGACTATTTACCATTGTGGACCACATCCAATACTACCCATATGACCCTGAGGATGTCGCATGGACCACATCTGTGTGCTAATTGGGCTGCAAGCAGCCCATGGGCCACAGGTTGATGTTTACATATTTATTAGCTTTTGCCCTGCTTCTCTCTAGTACTTGCTGTTTGGGCAATGCCTTTCATTACCTATGGTCTGACAACACAGTATTGTTTTCAGAGATTAGTACGTTCAGCAAATAAAGATAATCACACTGGGCTAAAGTCTGCCCATGAGCTATGGGGCTGTGCTGGCCCATGTGACTGCAAGAGCCTTGCCTGGATTGTGGCCCTAGGTGCAGGGTGGGGTGAGGAGGGAGCAGGAGCTGCATAGCTGTGTCCCCCAACACTCCTTCTGTGTGTGTGTGTGTGTGTGTGTGTGTGTGTGTGTGTCGGGGGGGAGGGAGGAGGAGGTAGGTAGGAGTGAACAGAGCTATGGTCCAACCAAAGAAGGCTGATGGGGTATAATAAATCTTGAAAAGGGCTGTGGTGAAAGTATGCCTGCCCCAGAGCAAGAGGAGTTTCTCTCTGAGACAAATTCCTTCCCCAGGTTCCTTGTGAAACAGTGCAGTTATAGGCCGTCCTTTTTACAGATAATAAGAAAGAGAGACTGAGAATGGTGTTTTTGAAATACAGCACATAGTGCCCTCGGAGTAAGATGATGGTATCTTGTTTCCTATCTTCCTTTTACATCTAGATTGTAAGATCTTTTGGGCAGTTTTTCAGCAAGGTCCTTAAGCATATGCTTCACTTTAAGCATGAGTCGTCTCACTGAAGTCAATGGGTACCCATGGTTTAAGTACCTTGCTGAATCAAGGCCTATGGCAGGGCTATTTCCTGCTGCTTCTGCTATATATGTGAACAGGCCTCAATCCAATGAGACCCCAATCCAAAGCTATGCTTTCTTTCTTTGGAGCGGTTGTTAAGTTTCTGGAGTGTGTCACCTTTTATTATGTTTCATCGGGTTGTGGAATCAATACTGGTCTCTTCCCAAGCCAGTCACCTTTGTGTCACACTGTACAATGTAGAGTTTACACTCCCCACTCCTTTTTGTAACTTGTTTTCCCTTCTGCTTGCATTGGGAGTGTCTGGATGGCTGCAAGTCATAGTTCTGCTGGCACATCCAGGTCTTGTGAGGTTCTCTGGCGTTTGGTTTACAGGTATTGCTTGTTTCACTTGCCTTGTCTCCTTCAGGCATTTATGTATTGGTTCCGTGCCTCTCTTTCCCTGGGGTGCGTGATCTTATCTGTTGTTAAATTATTTTGATTTTTTTTTGGGAGCAAAAAGCTCTTAACCTACACAGAACACTAATAAGCTAGATGGCACCCACAAATGTTACTTTGCTTCCTTTATGAAGATGGGTGGCAGAAAAGGGCCTACTTATTACCCTTATTGGTAACCAACCTAGTTTTGAATGGAAGGAGTACAGATCCTCAGAAGACATAAAATGGTCTGTGTACAACATACTGGGTGGGTTGTGGTGAGTAGCCAGCCAGCCGGTCACATGATGATAGCTGGCAAGATCAGAAGCTGATGAATTACTCCTGTTTAGAGGATCTGTAAGGCCTGGTCTACACTTACCTTCCAGATTTGGCAGCAGTCGACAGGAGATACGTAAGTGATGTAAAAAACTTGCATATCTCCCGTCGACTTCGCTGCATCTGTTCCACGCGCCGTCCACACTGTGCTGCGCCAATGGGAACAGAGTTCCCAATGACGCAGCGCTACACCACTTACGAAGGTGGTTTTCCTACGTCGATTTCTGGATCGACTGAGCGGGTCTACACAGACTGCTCAGTCGATCCAGAGACATTGATCTGACGGCAGCGAATTTGCGGCCGTTAGTATAGACGTATCCTAAAAAAAAGTTTATTGCAATGTATAGATGGCTGCACTGAATCATCTTGTGGCTCTGATGGCAGATGCAAAAGCTGTATGCACCCACCCCACCTGGTGCATAGCTGCCCTGAGTGACTGGTCCATGATTACATAGCAAATGAGTTATAAGTGCAATAGAACTCAGGCTGGCTGGAAAACATGCTTTCTGTTTCATGAAAACGTTTGCGGTTTTGACAATTTTTCTGTTTGGATGTGGAATGAAACCTAGACCTTTTGAAATATTTCATGGAAAAACAAGATCTCCCCATTTCAGAATCAGCAATAGCCCCATGATCAAGGCTCTCATGTGGGAAGTAGAAGACCCAGGTTCAAGTCCCTGGTCTGATTGATTTAGAGCAGGGTCGAAACTAAGGGTATGTCTACACTGATGGCAGCAAAGTCGCTGCTGTCAGATTAATCTTTCTGGATTGATTGAGCGGTCAGTAAAGACCCACTTAATAGATCAGGAAGTCTACCTAGTAAAACTGCCTCCTCAAGTGGCGTAGTGCTGCATCAATGGGAAGACACTGCGCAGAACGGAAGTACAGCAGTTGACAGGAGTTACGCAAGCTACTCTGCATAGCTTGCATAACTCCCGTCAACTTTCCATTTAAATGTAGACCAGGCCTAATTCTCCTACATCCTAGGAGAGTGTTCTAACACTGGTCTATTTACTATTCTGGGTTGAATTGGTCTGTCTTTCTGGTTTTGAACAGAAATTCCATCCTGGACCTGAGAAATGGTTTTGATGAATTGGCATTTTCCAATGAAAAAATTGTTTGGTTGAAAAATTCCCAACTATCTCTAAACACAACACCTTACTTTTGGGAAAGGGAATAGCATGCTGTGACTGGCAGATTATAGGGAGGGTGTAGTTCTTGGACTGTGTTCTTGTGATGAGGTGAATTCATTAATTTGCGTGTGGTAGGCAAACAATTTTTATGCCATTAAGTGGCAATTGGTAGAGAGCATCCTGCATTTTTTTACTATTCCAATGATATGGATCATATGTGTTCAATTTCAGTTTCATGTCCAGTGTATAGGGTTTCAACGTTTGGCTACATCTCTGCTTTTACAATGATAAAAAATTCTGATCTGGTCAGATATCCCCAGATGAATGTCCT
This sequence comes from Mesoclemmys tuberculata, assembly GCA_007922155.1. Taxonomy (NCBI): domain Eukaryota; kingdom Metazoa; phylum Chordata; order Testudines; family Chelidae; genus Mesoclemmys; species Mesoclemmys tuberculata. Next base: position 21,402,275 of record ML675614.1, on the reverse strand, counting down.
TGTCTTGGAAACAATAGGGTATTATGGTCTCATAAGTCTGTTTGATGCAATGTAATTTTTTTCTTTTCTCTTTCTAGGGTAAAAGAAATGATTAAATCAAAATGATATGTATTGTTTGATATGATAGCTCTTGCTCAGTAAGGCCACTACTTTGTTTAGCTTTGGGGAGAAGATACAAATAACACGTCTTTTCTATGGTAGTGATCAAGGATAACAACTATCAAAACAGCAAGTAACTCTGAGCTTTGGAACACTTTCATCCTTTCACTCTTGGGCTAAATTCACTGATGGAATCAGGAACTGTAACGCAATTGAAGTCAATGGGGTTGTATCCACTTAGGTGAGCACTGAATTTGGCACTGTGACTGTCAACTTTCAAGAGAGCAGAATCCACAGTTGCAATGCAGTGAATTAAACTGTCCCAGGCTGCTGCCCTCCTTTTCAAAATTCATTAGGCCATATCATGGATAGTCTGTGGAACTTCCTCTTTGGAGCATAGAAAATGTGAAGAAGTCATATTTCTGTATTGCAACAAAAATCATTAATTCCTTTTCTCATCTCACTCAGCTCCACACAATGGTTCTGATGGGACTATTTCCCTACAAGAAATCCGTTTAAAAATATCAAAAACAGATAGCTGTTAAATAGATTTTAGGTTATTTTTTAAATTTGTTTTACTTCTAAAACTGTAAATTTAGAAATGCATTAAATTTTGGTCCTCCTGGATTAAACATTTAAAACAACTGCAGAAATCTCTCTGAGGGATTTTTCAAGTTTGTTGACATGGTTAAGGACAAAAATAAGGGCATGATCTGAAGTTTATGGAAAGACATCCATTGATTTCCAAGGGCTTTGGATCAGATCCTAAGAATGGTTTTGTTTGTTTGTTTGTTTTTAAAATAATAGGTTACCACCTCCCAATATGTAAGTTTAAAGTAAAGCATGGCACTGATTCCACATGGGTGAATTGTTTGTATACTGTAAGGCTCTGAATTTTGTAAATGCTTTTTTAATGCGTAGTAGGAGATGGCACAGACACTGAAGATGTAAGCACTCATCCTCAAAAAAGTGGTTCCTGTTAGCAAGTAACTTTCATTTAAGGCCCAGTTCACCTTAAATATGTCTTGGGTTAAAAAGCAGAAAATCCTACACACAGCTACAGGCACAGAAAACATGCTCCATGTGTGGTCAGATAATTTAATAAACAATTAGTTACAGTGAGAAAATTGATTCAGGAAAAAAGAAAGGGGGGGGGGGGAGAGTCTTCAAAAGTGACCTCTGATTTTCAGTTCCTCAGTGTTTGGCTGTCCAAGATGGCTCAGCTTGGGGACTGAGGCACCCAGAATCAGCAGCTGTTCTTGAAAATTTTGGCTGCAAACTTCCACCTATCTCACTTTTAGATACATTTTGTGCAGCTGGGCCCACAAATGTAAGTGATAAAAGTCTTGCCTAGGAGCCTGAAAATCTTGAGAGGTTCACCTCAATTTTAGAGACTCAAAGTTTGGTTAGTTTGGAGAAGTTTCAGATAAACATCTGTTCTTGTGGATTCTTATTCAAACAAAACCTTAATTCTCAACCATTCAGGTTAACTCATTGCTAATTATGGCTTCCATTTACCTTAGAAGGACAAAAAAGGAAACCTTGTATTGATAGCTATGTCATTATATTGAGTTTTATGTCAGTCCTTAGGTACTTGAGTGCTGTGCAACAGTGTACAAAATAAATATACAACGGGGGGTATTCAGCTACATTATTCATGTTCTTTATCAAAGCCTCCATGCTTTTACTCATGGTGAGCATGACTCATCAGATTTGCCTGCATCTGTCAGATAGCCCTTCCTGAACGTTTTCTTTTATGGTCTTTCAGGCAAAGTGAGTTGGATGTATAAATTCTTTTAGAGCCAATGGTAGTGAATAATAATGATCTTAACAAGGACATATTTCTGAGTACAGTAGTGCACTAAAAATTCATGCTGAAGTGTTCCATCTGAAGCTTAGATTTTTGTTATTTGCAGTAGGTGGAGAATGAAACAACTCTCAACCTTGTAAATTGAAATGCTTATACAATAGAGAAATCTACAGCTCTGGCATCTTTTTTTTTTTAATTAAAACCAAGCTCAGTATTCTATCAGTAACCAATTTCTCATATGCAGATTCTTGCACTTACCAGGTGGTGTTGGTGCCTAGATATTCCATGGAGCCTCAGTTTGTAGGGTCGATTGTGAGCTTGCCACATGTTGAGTCAGTTAGCTCATTTTAAGGCTGATTATTCAGAATCAGAATATTCACTGCCATTGATATTCCAAGTGAATCTGCATAGGAGTTATTAGTCCCCTTGTTGTGAAATAAGTGTGTGCCTGCATCAGTAATGCATACAAAATGTACCAAACTAGGTACTTTTGGTTTTTAATAGAATTGTATTTGCATTTAATTTAACATTTCCAGAAGCAAACTGCAGTATTAAATTATTGCAAATCAACATCACAGGTTGTCCATTTTAACAGCTGGTTATTTACATGCCTCATTAACGTTATACATTAACAACATTGCTTATAGCTACTAATGTTAATTTATTAAGGGGTTTGTTGGTGCCCTAGACTTTGACCTCTGGTGACCTATATTCACTTTCTGATGGTGAGCATGAGTAAAATGAATTTTGTCTTAATCTCCAGTTGTGCTGATGCAGTTTGGTAAAGTGCTAAACAATCTGCAGTTGGTGTTAGGCTTCAAAGGAAGGGATGATGCAAATATGGATTATGTAGTGCATTGGCAGAATAGTATGTGGGAACTTGCACTGTGCATTTGTCAAGACTACTGATTAGTCTGTACATTGTGAAACTTTAGTGAGTAATGTTTACCCTATTCTGGTCTGTTTGTTTTGTTTTTTGTTTTTTTAATTTCTGATATGCTCCGATAAGAACAGACTGGGCACTGTATATAGTCCTGTCATATAATAATTGGGCTTTTTAATTTTATAACACAATTATTGTGTGAAAGGACCGATCTCTTCTTCCCTTCCTCACTAAGTGTTCGGCTTCTCTAGTTACTATTTTGTTCTGTGTGTCTTAGGGGAGCACAGGAATCATGATTGTATTGCAGGGAAGGGAAACATTTTGCACTTTATTTACACCATTGCACATCCATGCACCGGCCAGGCACAGTCTAGTCCCCAATGACCTCCAGTTCCGCTAACCAATGAAGGCCACTGGAAGTGCCTACAAACCTTCAGAATGTGGATCTATGCTGAGTGCTCTGCAGAAACGCAAACTTTATTTTCATTTTAAAAAAGTAGCTACTGTGCATGTGCAGCAATCGTTTTCCTCCATGAAAACAACATAAGCATTGTTAGCATGTAGTTCGCATGGGGAGTAGTTGCAGAGATGTCATGGCCTTTCAGATGACTATTTTCATTTAAAGCAAGCTCTAAATATGTATACTGGAAAACAAAGAAGCCATTATAGCTGCTGTCACAGTACATGTGCTAAAAGTTAATAAAATATAAATTTCCAGGATAATCTTTGAAGGTTCCGAAGAGTTCTGTTATGTTCTGTCAGATCAATAATATGAGGTATATTTTAGAATTCTGTCCCCTCTTCCAATTGTTACATTATGAGGAAGGGAAACAAAAACTTAAGACAAAGATATATGAAAATGAAAAAGTCAGTTCATCCCGTTATGCTTAAGCACAGGGTATTTTGGTACATATTGTAACTGATGTGCCTTAAAGCAGATTGCTGCAAAAATCAGGGGAGTCCCAGATAGAAATTAATTTATAACTCTTTGTAATTCAGACCATAGCCACCATTCTGCAGGTGCACTGTGATCAGCCCCACTGAAGTCAATGGACTTCAGCTGGAGTACAAAGGTTCCTCCACCCTGTGCACATTGAAAGATCAGGGCCTATGGCTGGTTTCCATTATATGCCTTGTGCCAGTATAATCAGTTCCATGACACATTCTGTAATACATTGTATAAAAATGTATTTGCAGTAATTGTTGAAAAGTCAGCATTTACCCAGGGTTACTGCAGAATTTCAGTATATCTAGAATGGAAAAATAACGGTGGTATCTCACTTGCGTAAATCTTGAGTTCTTAATAGCAGCTCCTGTAAGAAGTAATTTTGGTAATCATTAATCAATAGGCTTTTAGAACTATTGTCTCCACCTCAGGAGCAGGCAAGTCTGTGAGTGCAGTGTCAATTGTGGTGATAAATTGCATAGTCATTGCTTTATCAAACTTTGGTTTGATATGAAATATATTCAAGAGGCCAAATAACCAATGTTAGTTAGGTTTGTTGCTCTAAGCCAATAATAATAAAGGACAGGAGAAAGATTCTACACAATACCACTCTCCGGGAAGCTGTCGTGTGCAGCAATGTCATGTTACGCAGAAGGTATGGTCCCCACGTTACAAATTTCAGCTGGTATTTATATGATGATTTTACTGGCACATCTCTTGATATGTCACTAAAATCCAACCCATTTGTCCCAATTCCCTAATTTCTTGTTTTGTTCCTTCCTGATCTTTGTTTTAGATACTAGCATTTCAGGTATTAGTCTCTGGAGGTACTTCCCTAGCTTACATTTGTTCCGTCTTAGTGCATCTTGATTTTTGATAAGTTTCCTGTATGCTTATTCGAAGGCTTTCTTCAGCTACCTCCAGCTGTTATGGGATACTTAGCATAAGAGAACAGGATTGTAGTAAAGGTATAGGCCAATTTAGGCTATATAACTGCTATGCTGTTTGTGCTTAATGTATACTAATGTGTACATGGTGTGGCTAATACATATTGTCAATATGGTATATATGCTAACCAACATATATTGGTCAACAGTTGAATACAGTAATAAGGTGCACTGGTCTTTTTGGTTTCAGTGGTGTTACACCAGCAGTGAATTTGTCCCTTATGGGATGCAGGAATTTGTCCTTGATGTAGTTTTTGGATTTCAGTATCATATCTTAGTAAAATGCATTGATATTTCAGTTGACCCTGCACTCATGGAAGATGCCTGCCCTATATGCTTAGATACTTAGGCCAGACTCTCATGTCCTTACTCAGTCATATTGAATAGAACCTTGAGAGAATATCACGGAAATCAGTGGGACTACTTGAGCAGACAGGTGCCAGTCCTGCAAGTTACAACACACAGGTAGTTGGTCTCCTGCACCTACACAAAGCATCACTGAAATCAATGTTGGTTTTAGGTGCAGGGTCAGGTCAGAAGTTACTATTTAGCATGAGTAAAATTGGCAAAATCTGGCACTTCTTAATTAATGATAAATAAAATTGCTGTTAAAAGGTGCCCATAAAAACCATTTAACCAGAGTTATCACTCCACAGGACCATGCTCTAGCCTAGTCTCAGTACAGGAAAATACCTGTAGTATCTCAGGTACTGTGATGTGGAAACTTTGGGTAAATGGTGGCTTTTTAATAGTCACTTTTGTAAATGCATTATTATCAATTGTGTTGGATCACATTGTGGAGACGTGTTTAAATTACTTTCTATAAGTACTTTGTATCTGCTATAGTCTCATCTGTTAAATATTTTAAAATATATACATGACAAGTATGTTTTAATGTAACTTATTATTTATTTAAAATTTCTATTAATCATTGCTTAATTATTAAATTATTACTTAAATGTTCCATGTTACTGAATATACTCTACCATAATATATAGCTACTGTCTCACTAATAAATATTGAGCTGTAGTGTACTGTAATTGAGAGCAAGATTAATACTGAAACATTATGCATATTATCCACATCTAAGAAGAAGAAGAGACATGAATTTCTATTAGTTCTCATTCCTGTCGCCTGTTTTGACTTTCCTGTCTTCAGTAGCTTCAAAGGAGGGGTTCTCAACCCACAGCTTGTGGGCTGCTTGCGGCCCAATCAGCACACAGCTGTGGCCCATGTGATATCCTCAAAGCTATACAGGTAGTGTGTGTATATATATATATATATTGTGTTGATGTGGAATATACCTAATAAAGAAGGAAGATAAAACCAAACAAACCAGTAAGAGAACCAAAAAAATGCCACCTTGGCTAAACAGCGTAAAAGAGGTGGTTAGAGATAAAAACTTCAATTTGAAAGGAAATCAAATCTTACTGAGGAGAACAGAAAGGATCATAAACTCTGGCAAGACAAGTGTAAAAAAAAAAAAAAAAGACAGGCCAAAAAAGAATTTGAAGAGCAACTAGCAAAAGGCAGCAATTTTTTTTTTAAATACATCCGAATCAGCAAGTCTGCCAATCAGTGGATCCACTGGACAATCAAGGTGCTAAAGCAGCACTCGAGGAAGACAAGGCCTTTGCAAAGAAGCTAAATGAAGTTTTTGCATTGGTCTTCACTGCAGAGGATGTGAGGGAGTTTCCAACTCCTGAGCCATTCTTTTTAGGTGTCAAATCTGAGGAATGGTCCCAGATTGAGGTGTCAATAGAGGAGGTTTTGGAATATATTGATAAATTAAACGGTAATAAGATGGTATTCACTCAAGAGTTTTGAAGCTATTCAGATATGAAATTGAGGAACTACTGTGATATTTAGCCTATATCACTTAAATCATATTCTGTACCAGATGACTGGAGAATAGCTAATGTAACTCTGATTTTTTTAAAAATAGACTCAATTACAGGCTGATAAACCTCACTTCAGTACCAGGCAAATTGGTTAAAACTATAGTAATGAACAGAATTATCAGATTCATAGGTAGACACGATATATTGAGGCAGAGCCAACACTGCTTTTTGTAGAGAGAAATCATACCTCACTAATCTGTTAGAATTTTTTGAGGTTGTCAACAACCATTTGAACAAGGGTGATTCAGTGGCTATAGTGTACTTGGACTTTCAGAAAGTCTTTGCAAGGTCCCTCATCATAGGCTCTTAAAAAAGTAAGGATTCATGGCATAAGAAGAGAGGTCCTCTCATGGATCAGTAACTGATAGGAAACAATGGGTTGGAATAAATGGTCAGGTTTTCATGGTAGAGAGAGGTAAATGGTGGGGTCCATTCCATACGGGGGACAGTGCTGTACAATTTATGCATAAATTATCTGGAAAGGGGTAAACAGTGAGGTGGCAAAGTCTGCAGATTCAAAATTACTCAAGATAATTAAATCCAAAGATGACTGGGAAGAATTACAAAAGGATCTCGCAAAGCTGGGTGACTGGGAACCAAAATGTCATATGAAATCCAATGTTGATAAATGCAAAGTAATGCATACTGGAAAGCATAATCCCAGCTATACATACAAAATGATGGGGTCTAAATTAACTTTTAGTGCTCAAGAAAGAAATCTTGGAATTGTCATGAATAGTTCTTTGAAAACATCTGCTCAACATGCAGCGGCTGTCCAAAAACTAAAATGTTAGGAAAGGGATAGATAATAATAAAACAGAAAATATCGTAATGCAACTATATAAATCCATAGCACCCCCACACCTTGAATATTGCATGCAGTTCTGGTCACCCCATCTCAGAACAAATATATAGGAATTGGAAAAATACAGAGAAGGACAACAACTCTGACTAGGGGTCTGGAGCAGCTTCCATATGAAGAGATTAAAAAGTGTGATTGTTCAGTTTAAAAAAGAGACGATTAAGGGGGGATATGATAGAGGTCTATAAAATCCTAAATGGTGTGGCGAAAGTGAATAAGGAAGAGTTATTTACCCCATCACTTAACAAAAGAACCAAGGGTCACCCCATGAAATTAATAAGCAACAGATTTAAAACAAATAAAAGGGAGTATTCCTTCATACAATGCACAGTCCACCTATGGAACTCGTTGTCATGGGATGTTGTGATGGCCAAAAGTATAACTGTGTTCAAAAAAAGAATTAGATAAGTTCATGGCTGAAAGGTCCATCAATGGCTATTAGCCAAGATGGTCAGAGATGCAACCTTGTGTTCCAAAGCCTCTGACTGCCAGGAGCTGGTACAGGATGATCACTCGATGGATCACTCGATAATTGCCTTGTTCTGTTCACGCCCTCTGAAGCATCTGGCACTGGTCACTGTCGGAAGACAGGATACTGGGCCAGATGGACCATAGGTCTGACCCAATATGGCCATTCTTATGTTTTTACTACATGTTATGAGACAGTCCTTGCTCTGAAGAGCTTATACCCAAAATAGAAAAACACACAGAAGGGAGAAAGAGTGTCTCAGAAAGGTGATGGGACTCGCCCAAGGGCACACAGAGGTCATGGGCCAAGCTAAGGATGGAAATCAGGTCTCTTGACTCCTAGTCCAATGCTCGATCTAGTAGAGATGTATGTGCTCCTGGTGCTTGTTTCCATATTGGCTTCAGTGGCACAATACATGTAAGTGCTTAGAATGAGCAAGGGTCCACTATAGCACATTGAGCATATTACTAATACAGTAGTGAGCTTTTCTATCTTAAGTGGGTCAAAAGTTCAATAGAGAAACTTTCATCACACCAGCTGAAGGTGATATAATGGGGGAAAGAACCACAGAGAATTGCAGTGTGTGTGATACAGCAGAACTATATAAAATATATTACTATATAAAACATTTATCCTCTGTTAGTGTTTACATTTAATCATTTTTATTGTATATTATGGGGGCCCTAAACAATGCATTCTTGGAAAACAGATACCAAAAAAAATCTTGCAAGAGCTGCTTTTCCTGGAGTGTGAGACAATATTTGTCAGTAGTTTTTATTGATAAAATGTGTTTGAGTGCAGGTCATGTTGCAATAAACACATTTCTGCCTGTTTTACATGGTAGTACTTAAAATTTCATAGGCAATCACATTTAAAGTAAATGAAGAACAATACAGTTGGTGGTTCAGCAAGGCCCAGAATTCATCACAGCCCACAGACTGCATAGCTGGGGAGAGGCTCAGTGGGTAGGGTGAGCAAACCTTTCTTTTTACAGCATATAGAGCATGACCATAGAAGCTACTTCAGCCCAATCCAAGTCCTTAATCAAGAAAAACTCCCATTGATCTGTTTAGTAGGCTCCATCAGATTATTTCAATCACTGGTTTCACTACAGTTATAATGTAAAGAATTCTTAGGGTTTTCTAAAACAGAAAGAAGCAAGACAACAAAGAACACAGACATTGTGTCTTTCTACACTTGGAGGAAAGATGGTGGTTCTCATACCTACCCGCACTGAATAATTCTAATAAACTAATGAAAACCAATTTGGAACACCCTGCTGTCACCGCACCTCTCCATGCAAATTCCTCCCATGGCTTATTTTTGACTGGGCCATTGTTTGAACTATTTTATTATGAAGGGCTGGAGCAGTCAAATGTTCCTTAGATTTTCAGAGATGGGGTTGTTCATGTTTAGGTCACAGTGTCTGAAAAATGTGGCCTAAATGTCGTCTTTACATGGAGGATTCAATCTGTTGAACCCTGTGTCTGTGCATTACTTTTTCCTTTAGGATGGGAGGAAGGAATGGAGGGGAGTTAATGCAGTGAGATACATCATAGATTTGTGCTTGACACTCCAAAGGTGTTGGTGGGAGGGAAGCTTGTAATACAGGAGCCCTTCCTCTCTCCAGGAACTCTTCCTCTCTCTAGTGCCAAACCCCACCTCAGTCCAAGGACAGTTAGCCACATGGTGTTTAGTGTGGAGTGGTTTCTAGATATTCCGAAAATGGCAAAGTGTGATGTTACTATCTCCTTTCATTGCTTTTGGGGTAATTATTTCTCCTTTATGCCCTTTGCACTGTGCAGTACGAGGGAGAACTTTGGCCTTTTGTTATCCACGTGTGGAAGGGGTAGTATTCTTTCCCATAACAGAAGTGTGTTTAGACTTTGAGGCATGCATTTTGAGAAGAGGAACACTTTTGTAAAATGACAATCAGCTTTGAAAGTGTCCCTGTTTGTAAAGGTAAGTTAAAAGTGGAGCTTGAAACATGTGTGCCCTTTTAAAATATGCTGTGGTGCAAATCGGCTCAAATTCTCCCTTTCAATTCCTGTCTTATCCTATCAGTGTTTCTGCTCTTCAAGCTTAGCTTACATCCACACCATAAGAAAATCAGCATGCTCAGTTTCAGAGTAGTGTCACAACAGAGACCTGTGTCGGAAAGTAGCTTTATGGTTTCCATCAGTTCTCAGTTGGCTTTTTCACTGGAAACCGTTTGAAATTTTCTGGCATCTCTGCCATTCAGTTGCCCAATTTTCAGGGTGAAACTTCAGAGTTGAGTGGGCCAGCATTTGCCAAAAAGTTAATCTCTGATCGACAGCTCACTGCAAATGAAAAGGCAGAGTAACAGCCAAAACAGCAAAGGCTCGATGTGAATGATGGGTCATGGATCCAAAGATAAAATAAATAGCAAAAAATATTTAAGGTCAAATGTTGCTCTCATTTATGTTAGTGTTACTCTCCGAAGCGCAATAGAGTTACTCTAGATTAATAGTATTGCAAGGAAGAGAAACATTTGACCCCTAAGTGAAAGGGACATGTAAATTAGACCCCTCGTATAAAATTAATCTTTGCACAAGTTACAATATTTTTGCTGAAATCATTAGTGCTCTTACAATCTCCTATTCATAAAGATGCATAAAAAGTTTCACACATAGGGTAGTCTACATTTGAGCTGGGAGCTGTGATTCCCAGGGGACTGTGGGCATGCCAGCCTGGCTACATTGTTTTTAGTGTGCTAGTTTGAGCAGAATTAGTACAGGAATGTCTTTGGAGGTAGGGGATCACACCTCCCAGCTCAAATGCATCCTTAAGGTGAAACTGTCCATCTAAAATGAAAGGACTGTGGATATTGACTAGTAAAACTGAAGAGATTAAGTAGAATGTATTTTGTTAAAGAATTATTTGTCCAGGCAAACTGTAAGAATCACTGTTTTGTTAAGGTGTGTATTCACCTTGTATCATACAGATATATGCCCTAGTTCTGCAACTTCTTGCAGGCGAGTGGACTAATGCACTTGCATGGAATCATAGTAATTTCTCTAGGGCTCAACAGTCTGCCTCAATTCAAGAAGTTGCATTAGAATTCTAAGCAGGGATTCCTGCTACATACAGTATGGATTAAAAATCCATTTGATATAATCTCAGGCACATTAAGTTTCATTACACAAACACATTTTCAAAGGAATTAAATAATGTGTGATTGATTGCTCTCTTCAGTTTTACAATCATTACAGTAATACATTTGACTTGAATATAGCAAGCCAAAAATTTCATCTTACAACAGTTTTGTAAAATACTAAATTTAGCTTACATGAATTGGTGGAATCTAGAAATGACATTGCTATCAGAATAACAGCAAATACTATGTCTGGAATGTACTCATGATTAAAGTGCCCATCTCTCTTATTTTGACAGGTTGCATATGGTTATATGTATATACCATAATATCGATTGATCAAGTGATATATGTATATACCCCAAATGTGTGTATATGTGAGAGCATATATATTTACTTACCTTTTAAAAGCATATCTCCCTCACATTTAGGATAATTACAGTTGTCAGTATTCAGTTAAATAGGTTAATACTTCAGGGTTACATTTTCAAAAGTGTCTAAGACTCTCCATGGGACTTAGGCTCGTAAGTGCCTGTATCATTTCTGAAAATAGAACTCAGGTTTCTAAGACACTTTAGATGCTTTTGTGTATTTTATCCTACATCTTTTTTTAAAAGTATGTATTGATGATTATGTAAATGTTTTCACCAGTTTTTAAATTATTTTACCTGGTTTGTAAAGTAAAGGCTGTAGGCCAAATTCTACACTTACACATCTCTACTGATCTCCAGTACCACTCCCCCCTTTTTGTCTTCTTCATAAGCATCTGTCTTTTACAGGTTGTTCAGCTGCAAAAATATACACCATGCCAAAGTCTGCTTTCGGGTCAAACAGACATAACTGAGGGCAGAATCTGATCTTCTGTATATTTTTTCCCAGCTGAGGATCCTGTGGGATGTAAGAGACCTGTTTATCAAGATGATGGGAAACAGTATGCCAACCTTTCTGGGCCAATCAGGCATGTAGGGCCTTATTCCTCACCCACAAAAGTTAGTGGAAAGATTTTCATTGACTCCTGCTGGCTTTGAATCTGGTTCATAAAAAGTAGTACACTTGTCATAAATTGAGCTGTGCATAAGGAAATGTTATGTGCAATCATTTTATGTATATAATGTAGTGGTTTTGACTATCTTCTAATTTTATTAAATATTGGTGCAAACTGTTATCAGGAATGTAATTTAGCAGGTTTGTGTATTCCCAATGGCACCTACATACTCAAGTAATACCATTAAATATGGGCATTACTGTGTTGTGATCCTAAGAAACTAGGAAGATCAAATAATAGCTATTAACTTGTCAGTTTTAGGAATTATCAAACACTGGAAGTGGTCACAGTGAAGCAAATTCTGAAGTCTTTATGTGGTCCTTAATCACACAAAAATGAAATCAGTGGGCATTTTTTGAGTAAATACTGTGAATTACTTATGACTCCCTCCCTCAAAAAAAAATTCATATTTAAAGTATACAACATTTATGTTAGTGTAATAAGCAAAAATTATAGTAAAAGTCACTTTATGGATGTACTAACTAGTAATTGGTTCTGTTCTTTTACTGTAGAATACATTTTTGTGAGGGATAGGAAGCTCACCTTTTGATTATGTGCTGTGTCATTACTGAAGCTGCAGTACAATCAAACTCCTCTTCGATTCAACAGAATGTCAGTTTAATATGGCACCAGCTTATTGAACTTTAAACTAGTTAGGAAGATTTTTAGAACTTTTAAAATAGTTTTTCCACAGAGGGCTCAAACAAATTGAGCAGCAGCCTAAGGCTTGGTCTACACTACAAACTTACTTTGGTATAACTACGTTGCTCAGGGGTGTGGGACATAATTACACTGATCTAACCCTGGTGTAGACAGTGCTATGTGGACAGGAAGGCTTTGTCTGTTCTACCGCCTCTTGGAGAGATGAAGTACCTACACCAATGGGCATAGGTAGGGTCTTCCTAAGCTCTGCAGTGATGCAGCTGCAGTGTGTAAGTGTAGACAAGCCCATACTGTGAACAGAACTTTACAGTTATGAAATATGACATTCATAAACCATTGGTCTTGTGTAATGGCATCAGTAATTTCCTCTAGGATTGATGAACTTTTATATGAGGGTTCACAGGGCCAAGTAGACTTAATTATTGTGTCTAATAACTGATCATGGTCCATGGGACTGGTTTCATGGTAACAAATGAAGCATGTTTCAGCTCTGAGAAAAGAGGAACAAATTCATGCAGCAGAGGGGACCAGCAGTACCAGGAGCAGTAGACGAAAGTCAATTATTTTTGAAAGTGTAAATCTGCAAATAATTTATTGAAACTAGCATTTGTTATATTAATCTTTCCCGCCGGAAGTTGGATTTCTCAGCACGGCTAGCAAAATAGGATCAAGGCTAACCAGTAATATTTCTCCGAGACAGACCATGTGTCGGTGAGACTAGACCAATAGGTTTGATTCAAAGCCCACTGAATTAAATGGAAGGGCTTCCAGTCAACAGCATGCTTTCTGCTTTAACTTATTGTCACAGCACTTTTTGACTTGGGTTTTTGAATGGGCCTCAGATATTTAAATTAGTTTGCCTATAAAGTCTGCAGGAGGGGAGTCTTGCTTTGACAGGACTTATGAGATTCATCAAAACAGGGCTTCCCACCTGCAGTCTTTAGCAAGTCCATAGCAGATGTGTGTGCTAGTGGGAATTACACTTGGATGGGATATAGGGATAGAAGGAAATGAAGGGGATAGGGAGAAGCTTTTACCTAGATGGAAAACTTTCCAAGTGCTTAAAAGTTTATATCTAAGGTGAAGGTAGTTGCACTTCTTCTATTGCTCAGAGCCTTCTCCATGGCTTACGCAGTCTCCTCTTTATGTCCTTGTCCTAATGGAGTGAGGAGTACGCCCCATCACAAGTTCTTTATATTACTTATCTTTGTGTTTCTACACTAAGGAGATTAAGAACAATCTGCTCTGAGTAAGAAGCTGTACAGAGGTGTGATGCCCCCCAGAATGGACTCTGAGAATCAAAATACCAGTGACAGATTAGTTCCCTCTCCATGTCAGCCCAGCTGTGCTGGTTGGTGAGGTGACTCCATCCTTTAACCCAGAGCCTACCCGCTTCCTGTTCTGCCTGCCTACTTGCCATCCACCTATGCAGGAGTGGGGAGTAAGACACAGAATAATCAAAGGCTTTGGGCCCAATTTGCTGCTAATTAGGTAATATGTGTGCCCATGTCACTTATCTTGAAAATGATATGACCTATTTCACTGCTTAGAAAAATATGGAGGCAGTTAAGGCTGATGCATACTGGAGAGGGGGAAATAGAACTTTATACCTGCTTTGAATTTGTTAGGGCAGCATGCCATTGTTCAATAAATTCCCTCTGTACTAATTGTAATGGGAGGGAACATAAATGAAATTAGGTTAACCATAGAATACATGGTTAATGATAAATTCTGAACAAGTGCATGGTTCATATTGGTAAAAGTAGCAACAGAGTCTGCGCTCAGATTCATGCATACAACTCCTATTAAAGTCGGAAGGACATAATTTGAGCATAGTCTGATAAATCAATTTGTTAACAGAAACCCACACTTACAGTGTACAGAGAATACCCTTAATGCTATACAGAAAAGGAGACATACACACACACATGCACATGATAACTGTGGGCCTGCTGCAGAATTGGATTCCCGTGTAGGGGAGAAAAAAGTACAAACAACTTGTTAAACAGTACCTCTCAGATGCTGATTCTTTAGGTATTTTCCTGGGAATACAGCATAGTATGTGTTTCTTCTAGAGGTTTTCTTGAATATATCTAACATTGTAAAGTCAAACTTCGTTAAGCATGAAAATATTTACTGCACTTTAATGCTGATTTTACTACAGTGTATGATGGGAGTCAAGGGAGTACACTTCTTACTGGAATAGTTGCCTATGTTTCAGTGTCTTGTGTACATCATGGCTTTCCCTATCAAACAGAACACTGTAGTTCTCAGATCGTTACAGAACATTATCTTGGATGAAACCCTCCAAAATGCTTCCTGAGATACTTCATCCAGAATGGGAATTTTCCTGAAAATTGTGGAAGATTTTGGTATTTGATGTTTTTGCTGCAAAATGCATAAGGCTCAGTAAGGTTTATTCCTTACTGCATTTCAGTAAACGATATGCTAGTATTACTTAATTAAATATGTAGTCTTTATTTAATTGATTGGGTGATGTATGTGCCCAAGTAATGATTTTATTAGATTAGTGGTAAATTTAATGCAGTGTCTGATACCATTGATTCAATAGTCAATTTTTCAGATTTAATAACAAAATGGTATTGGTTTGATAAGTGGCATATTCAATAACATTAAGAAATAATAACTTTAAGATATAAACGTTTTGGGCTGTATACATTATACTTTTAATGGAGGAAAAACTTCAAGAGGATTTGTAGTATGAGATATTCAGTGACATGATTCTTAGTGTGATAAACAAGTTGTTTTACAAGGAAATATACACAAAGTATATTCACGCATGCTTGAGTGTCTATGATACTTCTGGATTCTGAATTGAAAGATTTGCATTCCTTTTCATGTAAAGGTGCAGTTATCTGAATCAGCAGATTTGGTAGAATGCTTTTACAATTGGAAGATAAAAGACTGAGTAAATGTATAACTTATATAATGCGGAAGGCTAAATTTTACAAGGATAATTGTGGTCCTTTGTCTTTAGTGATGGAGGAATTTTCTTTCTCTATCCTTTGAATGTTTTAAACATTGTGTTGTAATTGCTACTGTGTAAGTGAGCATTTGTACAATGCACATAGGCTAACATTTTTCAGTGTTCATTAATTTTGGGTATCTGTTTTTGGGTGCCTGACTTGAGACATCTAGAAGCTGATTTTCATAGATACTGAATGCTTGCAATGTCAGTTGACTTCAGTTGAAGTTGGGTGAGCTGGGCTCTTCAGAAATTCAGACCTTTGTCAGTGGAATTCACCTTGTGGGCCAGGAAATCCACTGCAAGACAGGTGGAATTGAAGACTCCAGCGCTGTGGATTGTGTCATTTGGCAGAGCCCATAGAAATGGATGATGGCTAGTCACATGATGAAATTACCATTACATTTAGCTCTACTATAGTCACCTTGCTGGAGTGTCTTCAGAGAAGCTGAGGATTAAATAGACTGGAGAACTACCTTCTTACTACTAGAGATGGTCCCTCCAGGTCAGGCTTAAGGCAGATATGATACAGTAGTTTTGAGAAGTAAGCATAGATGGCTATATCTGTTTTGTGGCTAAAAAGAGGACTTTCCTCTAGTTGTGCTAGTCAGTTATGCTGTACTTTTACGTATATAAACACACATGCAAAGAAATGATTTGAAAAAAAAAAGAAAGTTTGCAAGTGAAATCCAAAGATGTGAAGAAAGATTGTATCTGGATATGACGCTTTTTTTGTAAGGACAACGTGCAGCCTGTCACACCATAACAGGTATGGAGGTACGGTTTAGCTTGCAACACTTTATGTTGTCAGCTTAATAACAGCAAGTTTCACAGACTGATTGATACTGTTAACTAGGTTTCTAAAATACTTCATATACTAATGCCAGCATTTTTAATAAAACATTGTAAAATATCACTTAGGCAGTAGGTATCATGCTGTAATAAATGTGAGGTCATAAGTTCTATTTGTCAGCTATGAAAGATCTTTCAAACAAAAATAATTTCAACTGTGATTTTAATGTTCTCATTTAATACTCTGAAAGGCAGTTACCAACTAAAGGAATGAAGTGGCATTGTTAACAGGGGGTATTACATGAGCTACTACAAATACTTTAGGAATCTTCATTGCATAGTCAATTACTCGGAACTAATAACGGTTGGTACCCACAGTTAACAATTTTATTAGCCAATACTTTGATGCTAAATTTGAGGTATTGCAATACTTTAGAAGAGACTCTTGTCTGTGGTAATGATTTTTTGAGGAGGGTGGCTGTATTAAAAAAACAGTTATGCTCTTGGTTTATAATAAATTCTTTACCAATTATAACATAAGAAACATTTTGCTCAGTGATGAAAAATGAGGCAATAAAGACAGTATGATGTACCCAAAATAAAAGGTTTCTGTTTATTACTTCTATGGTTTCTTTTTTTCAAACATATCTACATCACTTTGGCTTCCACACTAACAGATTTGTTTCATTCGTTAGTTTAATTTGAGATCAAGTTTACTCTTTTTTTTTTTTTTTTTTTTCATTCTCAAAAAGCTTCAAAACCAAACCATGAGCTTATTTCTCAGTCGCTTCCTAATAAAAGCATGTAGGGACAAAAGATCACATTCTTTTAAAGCTGCTTCTGCTATCTCTCCCCTACCTTATATTCTTCTAAGAGCTGAGCAAGGACTGACATGTATACAAATAAAAGCTTGCTTTTATTAATGTACAAAATGATTCAATGATTTCAGTCATTTCTGTTGTTTTTATTACTGTGTGTTTATAGGGCATATATTGCTTATGGAATATTAGAATGTCAAGCTAACAGAGTTCAGTTGAAGATTATAAGTGTTCATATGTTATGGACTGGATTGCCTAGGAGATTGGTAAGGGGAGAAAGGTCACCAGTTTTAATCTAAAACATGTCAGCTGGAACTGAACAGTGTCTTCTCAATGGCCATTGTGAAATGAAAGGTTGGTTTCACTCTTACTATATCAGTAGAGAGGCGGCTATGTAGCAAAAACCATTGTCATGCTTTCGGACCCTTGCTGGAGGTTTCAACAGAGGGGCCAAGAGCTGAATAAGCTTGGAGACTGAAGACTGGGGCACAGCGGCAGCATGTCATGGAGAAGATGGTACTGCCAGAATTGTACTTATTCTCTGGTCAGTAGATGGAATGACAGTAAGGCTGGGTCTACACTGACGGCGGCAAATTCGCCGCCATCAGATCGATTGCTCTGGATCGACTGAGCGGTCTGTATAGACGCGCTCAGTCAATCCAGGAAGCGACGCAGGAAAACCACCCCCGTAAGCAGAGTAGCGCTGCGTCGAAGGGAGCGCTGTTCCCTTCGACGCAGCGCAGTATGGACGCCGCGCGGAGGAGACGCTGCAAAGTCGACGGAAGATATGCAAGTGACGTAAATCACTTGCATATCTCCTGTCGACTGCCACCAAATCGCCAAGGTAAGTGTAGACTGGGCCTTAGTCACCTTTCACAAGCATTTACCTTTGGCGTTTAGATATCATAGTAGCAGGAGCCTTATAAAAGCCTCAGACAGATCTATTGTTTAGGGTTATGTACTGATTACCACAATTTGTGCCTCACAAGTTAAGTAGACTGGTGCAGTGAGATTCCTCCTGGGCTTCATAGGGCCTTTGGCTTGTCTCCCATCTCTGATTGTAGAAAGCACTGCTTGGGATAGGGATTTTTTTGGGGGGGAGATGGGTGCAATTGTTGAAGAGACAATACTTAAATTCGCTCAGTTTTAAGGAATGATCTAAAAAGGATGACTGTTGTCAAGGACCCAAAGGCCACAGAGCATGATACAATGCTCCTTTGCTCTATATGCAGCAAACAGGCCCCTCTGCACCACTCCCAAAGTCAGTGCTAAAGGCTACTGTTTTGCTTGGTGTGTAAAAAAAATTTGTTGTAACTTTGCACAATGAAATTAGCTGAATGGTATAAGGATGATATGAGGGCTCTTCATTAAGGATCTTGTGCTAGTCAGAAAAAGAACCGATCTTCCTATAATTTCCTTCTGATCATCAAGTATATTTCATGTCTGTTGTTTTTGTCTGTCCTTTAAAATTATAAACTCCCTGGAGTAGGGAGTGTCTTCCTGAGTACATGATATAACAAGTACTGTTGGAAAACTCAGATATCTATGCAGACTGGCTCAGCAGGAGCAAAACTAAGCTCAGGAATATTGTGAGGAAAGAATCCATCCATGAACTTCTTTGTAACTGTTGGAAATGGGAAGAAGTAGACTCTGAGGTGGAAAAATTGTCAATCAATTGCTTGCTTTAGCTTTGCAGCCTATGTGGTACCTTAGAGGGATATGTATCAGATGCTTTGTCTCTTATACCTTTCTTTATACTACTCTTCTTCCTTTGGGTCTGATCTTGCAAAGTGCTGCATACCTGAATTCTCAAGTCAAGGAAATCTTGGCTATCTGTAAATCTGCAATTTTCCATAGAAGAGCCAGTCCCTCATTCAGACCTGGTCTGTCCGTGCTGACAGTTGAGAATCTAGTGTTCAACAGACGGGGTTGTGTTGTTCAGCCTCTGTTCTGCCTGATAATTCTTCTGCTTCTGGGGCTATTACAGAGTCTAGTTGAAGTTTGTTTATGCTACCAGAAAAAAAGTAAGCATGAATTCTTCCCTCAGACATTGGCAAGTTTCCGGAAAGAAGAGCGTTTGCTTGCCAACTGTCTCTGGGACTCTGTGTGTAGTAATTGCTAATATTAGAGGAATGAGAGAGAAGGACATTTGTTTAGTATCCCATCACCATATACTGAGAGTGGTTTTTTTTTTTTTTTTTTTTAGTTTGCATTAGGAATCTTCATTTCTCTGAGCTCATGACCAGCAGTCCTCAGTAAAAGGCTACTTTGCACATGGTGAGGAGAACAGGCCCCATGCAAAAGCTTGTCTCTGAGTTATATGCCTACAGCCGCTCCCAGTGAGACTTCTGTTTCAGATGGAAAGGTTTATTATTCAGTAGGAAAAGTCAGCATTGTGTTTCTCTTGAGGGTTTTTGTTTAGGCTGCTGCCTCTTACGTTTCTTAGGAAGTTTTCAAATGCATATGAGATCATTAGCAGAGCATGAAAAACCCCTGTGCTGTGAAGCAAATTTTCTGTTTCCGATAGGAGCCAGAAAAACAGGAAATTTAGTGCTGTAGTTCTTGCCAGGTAGCCCTGCGGCCTTGTACTGAGAGCAGTCTCTGCCCTTCTTGTGTAAAATATGATGTCGACCCAGTGGCTGGAGATGAGAGAAATCGGTTTCCCTGCGCTATCCCACAACTACAGCGCACTCTGTGGATGAGCATGAGAGCAAGGCCCTCCCGACCTCTGAACCAAGAGAGACAACCAGAGCTGACAGGGAGACGGCAGCCAGCAGCCAAACCTGGTGACACCACAGTGAGTGGATCTGTTCACGTGCAGACAGAACAGAAGGAGCCACCAGTTCCGCTCCATCTGTGGGTTTGCCAGAGGCTCTCTGTCTGGTGCCTTCGTGCTCTCCGAGGCAGGGACACTGCTGCACACCTTCTTGCCGGTATTACTGGCCCACAGGGTCCTGTTAAAGATGAAGCAGGACCAGGCGAAAGTGATACTGATAGCCCTGGCATGGCCACGACAGCACTGGGTCAGCACCCTGCTGGAGCTCTCGACAACGAGCCTGCTGGAACTTCCACCTTGGCCATACCTTGTGTCCCAGGACCATGGCCATCTGTTGCATCTGGATGTAGCATCCCTACAGCTGACAGCATGGCTGCTACATGGCTGAATACAGAGGAGCAGGCTTACTTAGCGCAAGTTTAGCTGTTTCTCATGGGCAGCAGAAAACCATCTAGCTGAACTATATACCTAGCCAAATAGAAGAGGTTTCATTGTTGGGCCTTGGACTGGAACCTTTCTTCTCACCAAACCTGAGTACAGTCCATACTGGACTACCTGTTACATCTCAAGCATCTAGGCCTAGCCCTTTCGTCAATTAAGGTTTACCTGGCGGCTATTTCGGCCTTCCATCCTCTGGTCCAGGGTAGATCAGTTTTCTCCCATTACGTGACAAAAAGGTTCTTAAAAGGCCTGGAGAGACTTTAACCACAAGTCAGAGATCCTATTTCTCCCTTGGACCTGAATCTAGTCCTTTCAAGGCTTATGGCCCCCTCATCCCCTTGGAGCCATTAGTGTCCTGCTCTCTACTGCTCCTCTCTTAGAAGGTTTTCTTTCTGGTGGCGATCACCTCAGCCTGAAGGATTTCTGAGATCGGAGCTCTCACCTCGGAACTGCCTTACACAGTGGTTATACAGACAGAGTTCACCTGTGATCCCACCCAGCCAAGGGTGGTGTCCCAGTTCCACAATAACCAGGATCTATTCCTGCCTGTGTTCTTCCCCAAACCACACAGCTCCAGTGAGGAGCATCGGTTGCAAAGCCTCCATGGTAGACAGGCCATGTCCTCCTACATCGAAAGGACTAAACCCTTCTGAAATTTGACACAGCTCTTCATCGCAGTGGTGGAAAGGATGAAAGGTCTGCCTGTCTCCTCACAGAGGATCTCTTCACAGTTAACCACCTGCATCAAGTTTTGTGATGAATAAGCAAAAGTACCTCTGCCAGTGATTGATTGCATCAGCTAACTCAACCAGGGTGGAAGGCTCATCAGCATCCATCATAGTCACAGGTACCGATCCAAGACACCTGCAGAGCTCCTATATGGTCTCCAGCTCATACTTTCGCCTCCCATTACGCTATCACCCAGCAAGCCTGGGACAATGCCAGCTTGGTAGAGCAGTGGGATGGGAACTGAGTTACTGCAGAGAAATCTTTTTTGGGTGCTGGCTGGTGAGTCTTGCCCACATGCTCAGGGTTTAGCTGATCGCCATATTTGGGGTCGGGAAGGAATTTTCCTCCGGGGCGGATTGGCAGGGGCCACGGAGGTTTTTCGCCTTCCTCTGCAGCATGGGGCATGGGTCGCTTGCTGGTGGATTCCCTGCAGCTTGAGGTCTTCAAATCTCATTTTTGAGGATTTCAACAACTCGGTCATGGGTTCGGGGTTGTTATAAATGTGTATGGGTAGGGTTTTGTGGCCTGCCTTGTGCGGGAGGTCAGACTAGATGATCATATTGGTCCCTTCTGACCTATGAGTCTATGAGTCTATGAGTATTGCAAGCGGCAATCCATGAACTCCAAGCTCACTTCCAGGGATACTGCTTGTGAGTCACATAACATGGAATCGACATGAGCAAGCATGCGGAGAAGAAAAATGGTGACTAACCTTCCGAAACTGTTGTTCTTTGAGATGTAGTGTTCATGTCCATTCCACAAACCGCCCTCCGTCTCCACCATCAGAGCTGACAGCCAGAAGGAACTGAGGGGGTACAGAGCCGGCGGTGCCTCATATACCACAACATGAGCTTGGGGCTCCAGGGGGTGCCAGAGCTGGCCCTACAGATACCAGTAAGGCAAAAAAATCTGACAGCTGTGCATGAGGGTGCACACACATCTAACATGGAATGAACATGAGCAGCACATCTCGAAAAACAACAGTTATGGAAGGTTTGTAACTGTTTTATTGGCGTCACAGAGTGAAATTTTGTGGCCTGTGATATACAGAAGATCGCGAATCAATCATAATGGTCCCTTCTGGTTTAAAATATCTGAATCCTTGTATCTGCTTTTCCCCATTACCTTTAAGCTCCTCAGGGTACTATCTGCATTGTGATCTAGTACCTACCCTGTGCTAGGTCAATTACAGAGTCTTTCTACCTATCTAAATACTTTTATAGCCCTCATCACTTTACTATCTCAGCTCATTCTAACTTAATAAAATAAGAGGTTGTCTTTTTTATGGTCTTTTTTTAATGAGTTATGGTAGAAATATGTATATGATATCATCTGATTTGCAATTCCCCTCTGACTGTTTTACTTATTGCAATTCATCCTTGAAGTCATATCTGTCTTCTATCATACAGGATGGTAGGAATAGTTATATCTTTTTGTCTTAATCCTAAAAACTCTCAGGAGATGTATTTCCAGTCTGTAGCTGTTGGGAGAGTAAAATGTCCACATTTTAATTCTTTCTAGAACATACTTGTTGTTTATTTTTTTTAAACAAAAGTACTATATTTTTCTATGTGTATTAATATTAATAAAATTGTTATGATAGCTATAAAAAGACTGTTGGTTCTATCATCCTAAAATATTTCCCCTAATTATTAACCCACAGTTACTGAAACACAACTATTGTGTGAAATATAAAGCAGCCTACTACCCAGTTTCCCCGAAAATAAGACCTACCCCGAAAATAAGCCCTAGCATGATTTTTCAGGATTTTTGGAGTATGCTTGAAATATAAGCCCTACTCCAAAAATAAGCCCTAGTTACAGTTTACAAACGGTTCACAAGTAAAGGTCCCCATACACTTTGTTCATGGAAAAAAATAAGACATCCCCTGAAAATAAGCCCTAACCCATCTTTCAGAGCAAAAAATAATATAAGACCCTGTCTTATTTTCGGAGAAACACGGTATATAGAAATGTCTAGCCTGGCCACTTAGGTTTGTGTCATTGCATGTAATGTGACAGGTCTGCTATGGATACAGGGTTGCCTACTCTTTTATTGTGAGTCTAACAATATTTGGTGTTTTTCTTAAATCCTCAATTCCTGAAGTCAAGTGATCAGGCAGGACTCTCAGCTTCCATATTTGTTTAAAAAAGCCCAAATGTTTAGCCCTTGTCATTGTAGTGAAAAGCTCGAAAACATGACCCAGGTGAAACCTGAAAGGATCAAAAACAAGGAGGCAAAGAACCAACACATTTAAAAAAAAAAAAGCCCTCATGATTTTTGTTTCCTGTCTCCTCACTTTTGAATGCTTGGTGATGGCAGCTTGGGATGGGGCTTGGCATGGGGCTACTATTTTAGGGTTACAGTTTGGCTTTGATCAGTATACCTTCTTTCTTAAAACTTAATCCGGAGTCCATTGAAATCAGTGAGCTTTTCTGTTGGCTTCAGTGGGATTTGGATCAGGCCTTTGAACTGTTTGCTTAAACTGTAAGCTCTGGTGGGCTTTATAGCTGTATAACACCTACCACAGTGGGGCTTCTATCTTGGTGGAGCCTCTGGGCACTATTGTAATATAAACTTATATATAAAATTACTTGAACCTCAGCACCTCTTTCATTACAAATTAAGCACTGGAATTAGGCCCATTGATTTTAGTGGGCTTTGGCTGAAGTCCTGGTAGGGTATTAAAAAAATTAATATAATTCATCATTAATACTTGGTCCTCTGTCACAGATACCAATGTATTACATTTTATATGTCAAAACCCCAGTGTTTGAATTTTTATATGCCAGAAGATTTCCTATTTTCATATGATTAAAATCAGTGGACATGTGCCTCTCTTATAAAAGCCTTATAATTTAGCTAAATTTAACACCAGATCACCAAAAACCAGGCCTGTGAGCAATGGAATTACATCCATGGTAAACTTTAAGTCCTTACCCCAAAATGCTGAAGTATAAAATTTTTTATAATGGTCAAAGTATTTGTTTATTCCACACATTTGCTAATATAGCTAAGGGGTTCTTGCTCAACTTTCTAAAAAGCTTTTCTGGGCCTAAGAACAAACTTGGAAAAAATTAAATCCAGAAAAGTAAAACAGACTCTCTCCGGCTTTTGGCTTAACACCAGTGTGCAACTTTAACCAACGCAGTCGCTTTGAGCTCCTTCAGTCAACTCAGCTTTTGTAACTCAAAGCTTTGGGTGACATGAAGCACAAATCTGAAATACAGAATTAATTTTACTGCTCCTTAGGAAGTCTCATTCATTATTCCAATACAAAATTGTGTACTGGCAATGGTTTTAATGCAGCTAGTAAGATGCTCTTTGAAATGTTTATCGCTCCAGCCATGAAGCGGAATAACTTTTCTTTTTACTACTAATGATCTAGGTTTCCGTGACTGAGAACTGAGATAAGGATTTAAAGTGCTACAGAGGGAACATCCCTGCAAATTCAGTGAGCAATCACTATCATTGTCAAATAAGATAATTTACTGTAACCCTTCTGCCAGGTGGTTTGCAACAACACCGGCCGAGTTTAATATCTAGGGTTCCTTTTCAACAATACAACACCAACCCAGCTTGTCCAATAACCTGGGACAATTACACAGCACTCGTTGGGCGCCTCCAGAAGCAACACTTCCCTTCTTGCAAGCACAGAGACTGAGTATAGAAAAGAAACTTAATAAAAGGGGCATTACCTTGGGAAAATGCTGCAAGCAGGATTCATAAGTGTAAAACCACGAGCAAAGCACCCACTCCTGAGTATGCTGGGCAGTTTCCTTTTGCCTCAGGTAATTCTTAAATCCAGCAACCGGAAGTTTCTTCAGCGTGCCCCTCCCTTCACAGCACACCACTCACGGTTGTTGTCCTTGGTTTGTGCAAGCCCAGAGCTCAGAGGTGCAACTTTAGAGTTCACTCCGTACCCTGGTTAAAGGAGGAGGGGGAAGAAGGCACCTTGCTCATTCCGCCAGCTGCCCTGACAGCTGCTCACTCCAAGATGTCTTGAGGTCCAACCACTTAACACAGCTCCCAGGGATTTCAGCTCTCCGTGATTTTAGCTGGTAGTGGGAGAGCTTCACTATTGATGCACACTGAGGGCAGTCTCTTCCATCAGAAACACTTATGAAATGCTTAGACCGGGTTATCAGTGATTCCAGCTAATCCACACCCCTAGGTACAAGTAGATGTCCACACCCTCTTTCAACTCCACTGTGCTTTGGCAGCCATAACTTCTGCCTAGGGAGTGAAGTTTAGCTGAGGGGGAGTCCCTCAATCAGGGTATGCCAAGCACAGTTCTGCTGTCCTTGGTTCCAGTTTTTCCACTGAGTTCAATGCGCTTTGGATCAAGCCCGTTCTGAATACCAGGGCTTCCTTGCTGCATTCAAAGTGCAGTGGGATGCATCTTGAGGTAGGGAAGCATTGCAAAAGAGAGCATAGCAGTATAAGGAACTAACCACTCAGTTAAATGAGAAAGGCCAGTACGACCTCTAACAATCCTGAAGCACACAAAATGAATTCTGGAACAAGCCTACAACTAGTGAAAAGACTTTAACAATGGCATAATGGGTTCGATTTTTCTCAGTTTTTGTCAATAACTTGGCAGACATGTTTTATGCAGACGGAAGCTGAACTAAAAGGATATCAAGTAACCCAGTGAGAAAAGCACCGGGACTGTCAAACTCGTTAGTCAACAAAAAGCGTGAATCAAAGGTGTGAGTGTTACAGCAGGCCATCATAGTGGCTTTGTGATGCAGCTGTTAAAAGAAATCTTACATAGAGGTTTAGAGGAGAAGTTGGAATCAAGACTCACATGTTATATCTGGTCTTAGATCCACTGATGATTTCCTAGCCATTGAGATGCTCTTTTATAGTAGAGGCTTTTGTCAAGAGCTATCAGAGGGATCCAAAAGCAGAGCTTTTGTTAGAGCTGAATTCATCTGGAGGAAATTTTGTTGCAGCCAAAGTTTTATGTGCAACAAATAAAACCTCCTACACTGAGACAGTAGAATCAATATTGTTCTTAAATGAAATATAAACCTGCTTATCCTCAACAGAAAGTAGAAACCCAAGCCTGTATTTTTAATAACCTGTCTCAAAGGCAACATCTAAATAGTGAATAATAGTGTGGCTTAGAACAAATCTTAGGGGGACTTCTTAAGTGATATCAGCAGGAGTCAAACAAAAGTCTGCTGCTGAAACAGAATTATGCCATCAAGTTGAGTAAGAGCAAAGCTAATGCACTCTAGCCCTAGTCAATGCAGCCCCAATTCAAATGGATCTCATCTTCCAGTATCAAAGTAGCACTTTAAGTTAAGACAAATCCAAACACTTGGACAACCCTAGTCAGCCTCCATCAATAAACCATTAAAGCGTTGACTGTAGTAGAGTCAAGGCTATGAAAAAATACAAACTTCTGACTGCAACAAATAGAATTTGCAAAAAGCTGCAATTGAAAAAACACCAATTGTGTAAGACATCTGGATAAAAATGTCTAATTATAGAGACATATAATTACTTACATGTCTGGATCACATGTGTGTTGAAAACAGGAGAAATAGCACCTGTTGACTGAGAAATGAAAATAACTGTTTCGATCAAAAAACTACCGTGAAGGATACATTCTAGTTTTAAAAAATAAAATGCTTAAATGCACTAAGACTTAATTTTGAAATAATCAGAGCAGTATCCATGAACTTGAGCTTAGTGAATCGAGGGGAAAAAACAACCCCAAAACCACCACCAACAACAGAAGCTGTATTTTTAGTTACAAGAAAAAACTAAGTAGTTGTGGACCAATAATCACAGATGGGAGAGCTCAGTTTTGCTGTAGCAATATTTAAAACAAATAATTATTCCTGTCAAAAAAGCAACAATATGAGTGATACAAACCCTATTCTAAGGGTTTTGCTGCCGTAGGTATTCTAGAAAACATATCTTACCAGTCACTTTCGCAATAAACAGTTGCTAATCATTTCGCTGAGCTTAACACCATTCTCCCTTAGGCAAACCTCTTTTCTAACTGTACGATGGTGCTCACCTTAATATTGTTGGGTTACAGGGGAATTTCACTCTACTGTAACAAGAAGCTGTCTAGGACTTAAGAATGTCATGTAAGGGATGCAACTCTAATAGGGCTAGCTTCTGCTCAGTTACACCAGTGGAAATACAGAGTAACTTCAGTGATATCCATGGCACTACAGGGAATTTTTATTGGTGTAAATAAGAACAGAAAGCTGACAATATATTCAAATACAGTAGCTAGATTTTACAATGGGCTGGATAATAACATTTCTAGTTATGACTGTTAATATTGGAGTAATCAGTCATGCTATGAGCTGTTACTTGGTCACTGTAAAGTTTAGGAAAAAACTTTCCTTGTACTACATTCTGTAGCAATGCATAGTTGGCTGTGTGCAGATTCTCATCTTTCATCCAGTGAGATATTAGTTAGTTGTCATTGCCAGGAGATAGACTTAAATGACCTGGTCTGATCTGATATTGCAAATCTTATGTTCCTGCCAAAAGCAGTACAGTGAAAGCAAGATTACATACACTTCATGTTTTTCTAATAACTTTTCAAAGACTACAGCCAACATTTTAAAGGCCCTTTTTGTTGTTTAAACCTTCTGCAAATATTTTTAATTGAACCAAATTCAACATCTACCTGTATATCTTGGCATACAATGGGCTAAATTATTTGCTGATGTAAACAGATGGCTCCACTGACTTCAATGTAATTTACCCATTTTATACTACTAGAGAATTTGTCACTATATTTTAAAGTATGGTCACCACATTCATCAGAATGTAAACGGCCTATATAGATTTTGGCACACTCCATGTAAGTTTTATGATTACCAAGTAGACCTGATCAGAAAATTGATGAAAACCAAAAAAAGATTAACATTTTTCATAATTTTTTTCCACTTTCTAGTCAGTCATATTACCAGGTTCCTCCCAGTTTACGAGAGCTGAACATCAGTGAAGGAACCATTAACTAGCTCCTTTACTGTACAAAATAAAAAACTCCATTAAAAAAGGAGTTTAAAAAATGGACAATGGTCATATATATACAGATACAATTGTTGTCAGCAGAACTCAAACTCGACACCTTAAGCACCAAAAACCAGAGATCTAATGGTTGAATTAAATAAAAGCTTTTTTTTGCTGTCTAAGTTGCAGGCTGTTAGAGTCAGTTGGTCCAGCCACTAAAGGGAGACATGACCACATGCACTAAAGGTTTATCCAAGGCCTATTGAAGTCAATGGAAAACTTACGCTTGACTTCAGTTGACATTAAATCAGGGCCTTTGTCATATTCGTCGTCTGAGAAAGCTCTAGTGGAAGAAAACAGAACAAAGGGAAGCTACCTTAAGAAAATAGAATGTAATGTGACATCCATAACCAATCTAAAATAGATGAGGAAATCTAGTTTAAAGAACATTACAAAAGTATTTGATGTAGGGAGAGCAGTCAGACACACTGAAAATGGATATTCTATGTGATAAAAACAAGTCAAGAATATACGTGGGAATAATAACAGGCTCTAACAGTTTGACACAAACCAAAAATATCTAGCAGCTTCAAGAATTCTGATGTCATAAGAAAAAAAATATCAGCTACATAAATACTGAAGTCCTCTAATAACATGTTAGACTAACTGATAGGAGGGAGGGCAGATTGTCTCAGAATTTCTATTAAAACATGGTATTAAGTTTTGAGGAAGATAAATTACAACAAATACAACACTATTATTATACAGATAATCTAGACAAGAATTTTAGTTTTATTCCCAGAATGGAGTGAGGCACAATGACTACACTTCCAGCTATGTTAACAGCACGTGGAGCTGATATAAAAAGAAATGGTGTGCTGAAACTACACAGATGCTCATCTCTACTGAGCAGATCAAGTACGTCTAAGCATACTTACAGACTGGAAGGAGACTCTAAGGGTGTGTCTACATGGTGGTAAAACACCTGTGGCTGGCCTGTGTCAGCTGACTCAGGCTCGCAGGACTAGGGCTGCAGAGCTATAAAATTAAAATAGCTCAGACATCTACACTGCAATTGTATAGCCCCATGAACCTGAGTCAGCTGAAATGGGCCAGCAACAGGTGTTTTATTGCAGTGTAGTCATAACCTGTAATACACCAAGGAAACAATCTTGTCTCTTCATGGGCTTTGAAAGGCTATGACCTAAAAGGCCTTTTTCATCTCTAATTTCTGTGCTCGTGGCTTTAATGAACAATACTATCATTTTAAAGTACACATTTATTATTTGGCTGGGATCGTATTTAATGAAGTAGAACGGAATTGGTTCAAGATTTGCTGCTTTCATAGAACAACTAACTAAAAAACAGAACATTGAACCATGGGAGAACCAGAAGTAATGTGGCCAAACATGAGGCTAGGAATTCCCACACTGGATCTGGCCAGTGGTCCATCTAATCCAGTATCCGGTCTCTGGGTCCAAATCCTGTTTAGCTCTCGAGCAACAAGTTATTTGGTCTTATCCAAGTCCTTATCTGGCCATAACATCACTGACAGTTATATAGTTATATTCAGAACATGACAATAGAGCTTTTACTGGTATTAATACAAATATTTTTCCATTATTTATTAGTTGTTTTAAGACTATGGAGCTCAGATTAGATTTGTTTGGAGTTAATATGCAAATAGTCAACATGTAAGCAGCCATGCAACTAAAGATTAAGATTTGTTTTGCAGTAAATGGAGGGCTTTTGCCATGCATTTGAAATCCTAATAGCTACATGGATAATAAATCAATCTACTGAGAGAAGCATAAAACACAAATGGCTTTACTAATTATATCAGCTGAAAATCATCTTGTTTGTTCAATGATTATCAATTTGTCTTTCAAACCAATTGTCTGATACTGTAATGGGTAATTTGCCTCTTAAAGGCAGTAGTAGTGGTTTAGTGAGTAGTAGTCAGCCCACCTCGACATGTAGCATGGCCTTTTAATGGTTTGAAAGGTTCATTATAAGCACCTAAGGGGGATGTGGACAGAGAGAGAAAGTGATCGGGAGGAAACGCTCTCACTATATCTTTAAGAATCTGGGGTCAAGAGCCTTTCAGAGAGGGTGGGCAGGCTCCTCTCTCTACACCCTCAAACAACTGGGAAGAAGCTGGGAGAAGAGATTCAGGATAAATAATGCCTCCTTCCTCATAACAGGTCAGATGCCTGCAGGCACTGTAGGGCAGTGGTTTTCAACCTGTAGTCTGTGGACCTCCGAGGGTCTGCAGACTATGTTTAAGATTTCTGAAGGGGTCTACACCTAATTTGAATTTTTAGGGATCTGCAAATAGAAACAAGTTTGAAAGTCACTGCTGTAGGGAATAAAAAAGCTCCTGCAGGGCCTGAGGTGAGCAGCGAGAAGACATCATCAGGAGCAGACTGCCCTACCTGCTGGATCCTCCTAGCCTATATGTTACTTGAGGATAAAGGAGCCAGCAGAGGGAGAAGATAGTTAAGGTCCTATAGCTGGCTAAATTATAACCCAGCCCCAAGAAGTAGAGCTGGGAGTGCCTGCCATAAGGAGAGACAGTGAATGAAACAGAAGACCAGCTCCAGGAATTAGGGTAAAGCGCTGATGAACTTGGACAAAGAGCTGACCAGGTCTCTTCTAGGGACCCAGAGCACGGAGACTCAGGGCAAAAAATAGAGTAAGTAATCCATTCTAGAAAAGGGAGTAAATCAGACCTCAGGAAGGAGGTGTGTGTTTGTGAGCCAATCCAAGTCTGGTAATTGAAAGAGCCCGAGGGTGATGTGGAGTGCCCTGGTGGGGCAGTAAGGGCTTGTGGCTCACCCCTTGACAGATCTATTGTAGCATTTTGCTGGTCTGGGAAACAGCGCTAACATAGAAGATCTGGTCAATGTTACAGTTCTCGTAATGCGTCTGGCTGTGCTTCGGTGAATGTAGGGTGGGCGAAATCCTGCTCAATGGAAGTCACTGGCAGTTCTGCCACTGGTTTCAGTGGGGATAAAATTTTACGTTGTGTATTTTTTGGTATCCATTTTACAGCGTAACTTGAGTACATTAAATTATACTTCCATATATGTAATCATGGGCACCAGGACTACTCATTTAAATCAGCATTTTCTGGAGCAGGCCCTTGGCATCTGATCTAATGTTAGTATTAATGGGATTGATAGGGAGACTAAGTAAACCTTGCATACTATCGAAGGAGATTGTACAGCAAATGCTCAGCTCTAGTGTAAATCAACAATGACCTCAATGGAGCTATGTAAGTTTACACCTGTTATGGATCTGGTCCTTAAGTTATAAAGTGTAAAGCAAGGAATAAATAAGAGGTGAATATCTTTTTTACAAATATAAGCATGTGGTGCTAGAAGGTGGTACTGTAGAAAATGGTGGAAGCAAAAATCATCTAGAGTAAAAGTGAATTCAACAGACAATTGCACAAGTGGGGTTGGCAAGGACATGACGTTCAAAAGGAGCAGCACTGAGTTCAGAAGCTTCCTCTTGCTGGTGGAGGCCTACAGCTCAACCTGTTGAGACGATGGAACTAAAGGTGGCGGAGAAGTACCTAGTCTTTCCCCAAGAAGAGTGTTGTGGGGAGGGACGGATGGACTGTGAATTATTTCCCATAATAACTGCCCGTAGAGTGGGGAAGGTACTGCGTGAGACTGTTGCAGAGTACTGCTACCACCCGGGATGGGTTATAGGGAAGGAAGGAGGGCCATGAGATGGGAGATCCTCTGAAAGGCTGTGGTTAGTTTTGGACAAGCTTCGCAACTTTAGTGCTTATTTAAACCAAATTTTGAAAATCTTCAGAGATTCATCCATCACTAGTTAATACAACACTTGCAGAGCACAGCATATAAAGCCTCAGATGACCTTTCTTCCTCTTTTCTTATATTTAGTCCACTACCTTGCCATGTATTAATAATTTCTGACAAATGATATATCGTCTTAGTGTTCTGTAAATTCACATGCACTGTCTACGTGGACATATTTTAGGGCTTTTATACATGGAGGAAAGTTAATCAGAATTAACTAAAGGTATGAATCTAAAGTAGATTAATTAAACTATATTAACCACCAGTGTGGACATTCTAATTCAGAATTAAAGTGGTGCATAGTCTATTACCTCCTCCTAAGGGTGGTAAGTGAAACCTAGTCTCCCAGAGAGACAAGGAGGGTGAGATAATATTTTATTGGAAAGATTTGCCTCATGCACTTTGACTCTTGAATATCCTGGGACTGACATAGCTACAACTACACTGCCTACCCAGTCTGGTGTCATTTTTTATTTCATGGACTGGCTGGAATCTGAAGTGATTTAGATATATTAGGGATCTAGAGTGCAAGATGCTCAGCTAATTTAAATTGGGGAAATCCAGTGAAGTCAGTTGAACATCTGACCCAGCATGTTCACAGAGTCAGCCTTCTGAGAACAAAGACTTAATTTTCCATGCTATTCCATGAGTTGGCTGGTGTAATTCCAACTAAAGTCACTAGAGTTACACCAGCATAAAAATGGGGTACTGGATTAGTGAATCAGGCCCCGAAGAATGGCTGACTTCTGTTGACAAAATAGGGGCTGGTAGAATCGATTATGCTCTTGTTCTGAGAAGTAGTCTTCTATTAAATACAATTAAACTAGTGCTGCACTTCATTCCAGGAACATTTTCTTTAGATGCAGTTTTCTATCTGCAGAGCTTCCATGTGGGCCAAGATATGCATGGTCACCTGAATGGGAAAATTCTGACTTTTTGGCTTTGGCTTTGATTCTCCATATTGACCAAAACCTGCACTCAGTTAAGTCAGTGGCAAAATGATTTGCTTCAGTGGGAGGACTGGCCCTCTGTGACTCTCTCAAGGGTGGAAATGAGCCCATGGAGTTGATGTATGCTTATCTTTAGAATCTCATACCTGAGGGAAATCCTGCTTTCCTTATTCACTTGAATCATCCCATTGAGGCCTCTGAAAATATTTATGTGAATTGGGTGAGCAGGATTTACCTCTGTGATTGGATCTTGCTATTGAACAGACAAACTTTTATCTTCGTGGTTTTGCAAAAGTGACCCAATAGTTCACTGTGTTATTCTTGTGTTTCTAAAATATGTATGTGGTTATATAGCATAGTAAATTCAGAAAACTTAGGACAGGGGTTAGCAGAAATGGATCTGCATTGCCTTTTGTCAGGTCTCTTATGTTGTAGAGAAGCAATTGTCAAGTGTCATTTAAAGGACAGTAGCATAGACTCAAAATCAACAAGGAATTGGCTGATTCTGCTATGTCTTAAAGTTTTAAACTACTTATGGTATCAGCACTAACCGTATTATCTTAGAGAGAAACAGAACTGAATGTTTGTTCTAAGGTACATTTAAGAGGAGGTACTGGCTGCGATTACACCAAATCAGAAATCTCCTGTCCAATACAGGCTGTGATGCTAATGCACAAAAGCAGACCTGTGTGTATAATGTGAGTTTTTTCTTTTTAATTTTAGACTCAACCTTGTCCTATGTTAGGCAGCTGGAGGCAAGAGTAAGACAGCTGGAGGAGGAAAATCGCATGCTACCCCAGGTTGGTGACTTCGTGTTGATAGGAACAGTAGCTGGTAGCCAGATAGTAACATTCGTCTCTGAGTGTTTAAGATCAGTGTTTTCTGCAGTTGGACACTGTTGTAATTGAACTCTCACAGTGATCAAAGGCTGTCCTTACAGTAATCAAAGGCTCTAGCATCTTTATTTTCATTTCTCATTGCAGATTATAGTGGAGCATTTCTACTGGTGTATTTGAGATCATGGCAATACTTCAGTGCTTTTTTTCCTCTTTTACAAGTTGATACCTTGCAAGAAACTCACTGGATGCTGAACTTATGTTATAATTATCAATTAATAAGTTTAAAATGATAAAGAGCTGATCACTGGCATTCCTGGTTTCATCTTAAGAATGAATTTCTCTCTTTATATTTATAAAATATAAACCTTTGGTTTGGCTGTTCATACGTTAGTGGCAAAATGTAGCAAGTTTCAAATCCTATTGTACAGTCAACTAAAAACATTACTTTGATTTAAAAATAGAAATGCGTCAAGCAATTTAAATGATAAATTGGTTCTCGTAATGCTTTTTTTGGGTAAATGTATTAGGTGCCTAATGGGGAGATGTAAATTAAATTAAAAAAAACCCATCAAGTCATGGTGCAGTTGAAAGCTCTCCTTGGTACATGCTTTTGTTTTTATTTTAACTTTTTATTTATTAGCAATGAAGTAATAATATTTGCAATCTTCCAATGTATGTTAATTTATTGACTTTATCTTTATCTTACTATTATATTTCATTTTAAAATAAATGCTGGGGAAATCAGTAAATTTTCAAAATGAAATATCTTGCCCATTAAAAAATAAACCCATGTAATCCTAGTTTAAATGGAGGCAGTGCATCGAGAGTTCATTGTACTACTTCAGAATGCTAACGCTTGTATCTAAAATCCAAGATTTTGGTGAAGGGAAGGGGCAGCAGTATCCACAGACTCTGATTTAGTCATTTGTATAATGTAAAGAGACAAATACATTAGTTACAAGGACTGATTTGGTCAGGATCAAATTTGGCCATGTCCTTGCTAAAGCAGATTTTAAGCAAGGTTTTGTCTAATAATTAAAGGGGTGTTCTTGGGTCTATTCCTTGTTCTGCCACTGACTAGTTATGTGACCTTCAGCAAGTGATTTAACTTCTCTGTATCTTAGTTTATCCATCCGAAAAATAGGCATGTAATATTAATACCTGCCGGGGGTAAATGAGGGTTGTCATGTATAAACTAACATTTGCGGAGCCTTTGAGATGAAAGGTACTCTGTGATACAGTGTAATATTGTCTTGCAAGCAAGATATTCAAGGCAGATGAAAATGTTTGACTTAAAAACACAGTCTCTGATTTGGTCTTAGGTGTGGAGCAGCAGTAGTAGGAGATGGAGAACGGATCATTCAGAAAACACTCCAGGGCCAAGATTTTTTTGGTTACGAGTAGTTTTGTTTGTTTCCATTTTGGGGTGCGCAGCTGAGACATTGTTAAAGGGGTCTGATTTTTCAGAAAGTGCAGGACACCCAGCATCTGAAAATCAAGGCCTGGTGAAGTCGTATTTTGGGTATCCAAAATCACTAGTCAGTTTTAAAAATATTGCTTAAAAGTCTATAATGGGGGCAGTGTTGTGGTTTTGTGTAGGTGTGTTTTGGGGGAAGGTGAGCTGAGGGAAATACAAGGGGAATAATTAAGTGGGCAACAAAGACTGTATCTTGCCTTATATCTTGGCTTGGTTTATTGGTACTAGAAGCTAAGCAAGAACCTGCGGATACTTTATCATTAGAAATTATGAGAATGAAACAAGTTGGCCTTTCCCAGCATGTTTACTCATCCTAGGAATTTTATTGCCTTCAGTCCCGGAAGGAAGCATAGACAACAGCTAGCCCATTCTGAAGCTTTGTTTCATTTACATGAGAGAGTAGGGACCAGGCCAGCATTTTCTATAAAGGATTTTCTGGGACTTTCAGGTGAGTTGGTGAAAGACTCTTGTTCAGGGCAACATTCTACCTGATCTGGTTTTCTACTTTCAAAGTTACTAAGCTTAAAAAGTGGCTAACTTTGTTCTGTTGTCTGGGTTTGTTGTCATTATGGAAAACATGGCAACTATAACATAGACATGTGTCAGGTTGAAACAGAAGTAGAAAGACATAGATTGGATTTTCAAAAGCTCTCTCTGCATTGATCTAACTCTCTTCTTTATGAAGCTAATTGGAGTTTTATGAGGGTTAGGCTGACCGAGTGCTTTGAACAATTCCACTCTAAGTGTACAACATCAAATGAAGTTATTTTTCTGGTACAGGTATGAAAACTCCATCTGTGATGCAGGAAGAGAATGTCCTTTTGTAAAAAAACAAAACCAGAAACCAACAAACATCCCTCCCCCTGTTATTCAGTGGAACTCACCCTGCAGGACAAGTGGGATTTTAAATCTCCAGGACTGTACATATTAGAAAAGTGAGAGAGAGGTGAATTGTTATCAATACACTTATAAGTAGCTATTCTATCCCTGAATGAGTATGATCAATGCTATTTATGATGCTTAATTTTTCCTGCCTTTTCACCTATCTTTTTCTGCTACTCCTCCTATCTTCCTCTTTAAGCCCTTTCCTCCCCTGTCCTATTCCTTCTCTTGTAGATATGCATTATTCATACCAAGTCATGTAGTGGCGTGACCATTTATACCCTGCATAGAGGACAAAACCTCTGGCAACCTACTAGTTATCTCCCATTTTCCTTTGCTTTTCTTGTCTTTTTCTGACATATTAGTTTTTATTTCAACCCCATCCCACACCCACCTATAAGGTTTTATTAATATTTAGTGGTAGGCACATCTGCAGAGAAAAGTGCTTCAAGTGACGACATCTTCACTGTTCAAATTGAATCCTGAGCTCTAGTTTGCCACACCATGCCAAGAGATTACAATGGATAAGGGAAAAACGGTAGCTACAATGAGTCAATATGTCAGTCTGATCAAGTAATAGAAATGGTATACAAATGATCATTCATCTGAAACTGTAAAAGTCTCAAAACGGTTGCTGAAGTGCTGGTTGATAACTCTTAAACCTACTCGTATGCTATGAGAAGCACCAGACAGGCTGTACATTTGCATTGTTGGTGGGGGCAGTAATTAACATGTATTTGTTTTCAGATGATAAACAAGAAGATGTAATCCAAGCACATTCAACTTGTGGCCATGAATTGAGTTTTGGGCAAGAAAGCAGACGATTTCCAAGATTTACAGCACGCAGCTGGGTCTTCCTATAGTGGATGCGAAACTACATTGACTGGGCATGAGGAAACAGTATATTCTTGGTTAATACTAGTATGTCTCAAAAACAAAAGTATGTAACAGTGCTTGTTAGTGGTGTATATAGAGAGACAATTTGGTAATGGATGTTTGTGGGTGCTGAAATTTGAACCAAGAAAGATCTGGCATATAACAAGACTCTTTAAGAGACCTATGATTTGGCCCATGGCTGTTCTGCACCACTCAAGCACAAAATATTTATGACAATTTTGGTGGATCAGAAAGAAAGCAGACTGAGGAATTAGTAATGACAGACTTCTTTTCTGGAGATTCATGGTTAGATATAATATTACTGGAATAGTGTATCCAGGATGTATGTATTTTTAAGCAACTTAGTCTATACAGTGATTAATTTCTTTTGTATATTCAGGGTATGTTTAGAATTCCTGGTTAAGCCTTAACAGGCACTGGCCACAAAGAATAATATCTCTGCACCCTTTTATCTGAAATATTATTTCATGCCTTGTTTTTGTTTGTCTTGTCTATCTTTAATTTTGAGCTCTTCAGTGCAAGTCACTATGTTTTAGTCACTATGATAATGTTGGGGTATGTAACAGGGTAGCATTTACCTCTCTTGAGCGCCGTTGGCTGGGTGTGCATCTGCACCTGTCTGCCTGTGGTGATGCCTGTTGATGGTTTCTCAGGCGGTGTCAGTGACTCAACCCCCCGACCAAATCACACACAGTTCATATGAACCACAAACAAAGCAGACCCCTTCTGGGGTAAACAGTCCAACAGAGGCTTACTGCAATGCCTCGTAGTCTTTACTGCAGTCTCACAGTCTTTACACAGTCCCGGCCCTGCTATCAAGCTGTTCCCCTAGGGCTTTCTCTCTGGAGCCAATATCTTCACCTCCTCTGGGCCTTTCAGGCCCCAGCTCTCTAGCTGGGCCACTAAGCAGTTCAGTTCCCTTTCCAAAGTCCAATACCTGACCCTCTTTGGGGTCTTCAGTCTCCTCTCTGAGGTTAGTTCAACTCCCCTCTCTGAGGTTAGTTCAACTCCCCTCTCTGGGATTAAAGCCTCTGTTTGTGGCTGATGGTTGGGTGGGATGCCAGGCCTGCCCACTACTCTGGGCCCCAACCTGGGGACCATATGAATAGTAGCCATGTATCTCCTTTAACTTTTCCCTATGCTGCTACAGCTTCCTGGGCCACTACTCCAGGGCCCCTGCACTTTCATGAATGCTTCACTTTTACTCTAGGGCTGAAGTCTTGTACTCCAGCCCAGCAGCCAGCCAAGAGTTCCTTCTTCCTCCTTTGGTTCCTGCCAGCAACTGCTCTGTCCATTGTACTACAGTCTTTCAACCAGTCAGGAACACTGACTTACTCCTCTAGCTCCAGGCAGTAACTGACTGACTTAAGTGCTGTAGCTCCTTTTATATGGCCCTTCTGGACCCTGATTGGCTGCTCCCTGCAGCCTCTCTGATTGGCTGCTTCCCCTGCAGCTGCTGTGGGGAGCCTGGAGGACTTCTCCACTGGGCATTTCTGGGACAGTGTGTGGTAGGACCATGAGGTCTCTAGCAGGGAACCTAAGGGCCCGGTGGCCCCATCACAGGGTATAATTTTTAAAAAACCTTTTTATGCTGTCAAAGCTCTAGCATTGTATGAAGCAAAAAAGTGCTTTTGCTGGGGTAGCTTATACTAGTTTTCACAAACAAAATAAGCTATGTTGACAAAAGCATTCTCTCTTGCTGGTATAAGCTGCATCTACAATAGGAGAGTTTCCTAGTATACCAGTAGTTATACTGGTAAACCTTTTCTACATTAAGTGTACATTAAGCCTTACTGTATGGACTAGATTCAGTCCTTGTGTAAAAAGGTACAATTCCTGTGTGAAGTGGTCGCTATTGTTATATAAGACTGTGGGAGATGGATTGAGAGTTCTAATGGCCACCTTTCACATGTCAGTATACAGCTCTGTGAATGCTGAACAGAATGGAGTTGCCTGTTTTAGTTAGAAGCTGGATCTGGTTTGTCTGCTATTACTTGGATGTAAAGTTCAGAATAAAATTATTTATTTAAGAAAAGCATTTTGCATAACATAACATAAGATGACATGACTCCCATTAAAGTTATTATTATTTGTCACTTATATTGTGGAATTCTCAGCCAAGTTATGGCCCTATTGTTCTAAACATCATATGAACATATAGTGAAGTCCCTGCCTCAACGTGCTAGGGACAGTTGCAGTGGCATAATCCTAATAGCAGTTCCTCAGTATTTTCCACTGATATTTACTTGACTAAAAATTGGATTCATTTCAGGTGTGTTCATATATCTGTTCTAGACAAGTTTTCATTTAAATTAGGACTGCATTTTCTTGGATTAAAATAGAAGAATCTGGGTTGTTACAGGACATGAAAAAAGTAGCAGAATAGAAGAGAGAGAAAAATGAATGGTTGAACAGAATTCCCCTTGTGTTTTAGTTAATGGGTAGGTGAGAAAGGTAGCATGGTTAAGAGCACAGAATCTGCTTGGGAAATCTCTGCAGGTTTGGAAGGAGAGGCTGTTACAAAAATTAAGCCCTTATTTGTGGGCTGTTTTGTGCCCAGGCATAAAAGCAGAGGGTGTGATCTGACCCCACATCTTTATTGCATGCAGTAAATAACATGCGTAATATTGTAACCATAGTACTTAACCAAAGAGTTGCAGTTAATGAGCTGGCTGTATTAAAATGCAATATGTTGTAAGATGCACCATACCAAACAACATATGCATCACCCTTCTCACGTGCCCTTTCTGCTGTTAGTCTCTACCTTTTGATCAGCTTTTGTCCATAGAATTTTAGGCTATCTCTGATAGTATAGTCTGCAGTTATCAGAGACATAATGGCTGCTTGTACTGAGACATTTTGCTGTAGTCAAGTAGCTACTTAAAGACAAAACTGGATTCATACTTCATTTACATCAATTTACATTTACATTGATGTAAATCCATTAGGCCACTTTCTGATCTTAGTTACGTTGGTGGATATCTAGAATAACTCCAGTGAAGGCAGTCATTATTCCAGATTTGTCCTGGTGTGCAACTATGATCAAAATCTGTCCCATTGACTCCATATCTATGCTGGTGAGTGATCAGAATCCAGCATCCTAAAGTCAGTTAAATGAAAAAGAAGCTTTTGAATTGGTGGATTATATTTCTAGGGATGATGATAACACTGTAAATTGAAACAACACGAGTGTACATGTGCCATGCAATCTGTGAACGTATTTGGAAAGAATATTCTGGCAAGCCACTCTCCATCTTCTTCTGAAATCAGTTACATTTTTAGTTGTATGTTCAGACGTGAAGAGAAGGAAGAATGTTAGAATTAGAAGAGAAAAAGTTTCTGTTCGTGTAATTTGGCTGCAAGTCCCGCCTTTTAATGAAATAGGAAGCCAAGGGCAAGTATTGCCAGGACAACAAAGTCCGAACAAACAAAAAGAATGTTATTGCTGCCAGAAGTTTATATTAGTGTACAAGAGCTAGAGGAATTGAGTTCTCAACCTCTGTAGCAACGCAGCGTAAGTCTACCATGGCAGAGCTCATGCACAGGTTAGTCAATGAGTCAGTGAAAGAATCTACAAGGTTATCTAGTACTGCCTTTCCTTCTGTGCATTTTATCCTTTCTTCGTTCTTGGGTCTTATTTTTTATTTATTGTTTGCATAGTGCCAAAGATCCCTAGTTGAGGTGTGCCTCAGTCTGGAAGGGGGAAAAACAAAGACTTTTTTAACTCCTCCCAGGCTGAGTTTCCATAGCATATAATAGAAAACATTTTTATGTTCCTGCGAGAGAATAGGGTATGATATATCATGTCATCATCATCAGGCTACTGGCAGGAACTACTAGTTGTAATCTAAGATGAAGCCACTTAGCAAACTAGATTTAAAGAGTTAAAAAGCAAGCATGAAGACTCAAACCTACAAGCCAGTTTTCTCAACAGTGATGTTCCAGACTGTAGCAGATTAGGAACCTGAGCTTGTGGTTAAACGTTTAGTGCAGTTGCGGGCATCTGACACCCACCTGTCAAAACTCTACATAAACTCAGGGTTTTGCAGGACTTGTCTGACCAAAAGCACC
Source organism: Mesoclemmys tuberculata (assembly GCA_007922155.1). Classification (NCBI taxonomy): domain Eukaryota; kingdom Metazoa; phylum Chordata; order Testudines; family Chelidae; genus Mesoclemmys; species Mesoclemmys tuberculata. Next base: position 21,361,051 of record ML675614.1, on the reverse strand, counting down.
TTTCACCATGTATTTCTGGCCAGGGAATGTCACCCTCTTTTATTAGATGTAGGGTAAGAGCCCAATCACTACCAGACTGGACCACTGCAATACAGCTTAGCTGGGGTTAACTAGGAAGGCCATCTAACTAGGAAGGACTACAGTTGGCACCAAAGCCTTTTTACACCTTTTTTGTACACATCTTCCTACACTGAGTTTTACCTGATGGCAGGATTTGACCATTAGGTTTAAGACCCTGGAGTAACGATTGGTGCAGAAGTTTTGAGATTAAAGTTATGGAAAAAAACTCAGAGCTAGACCCAAGAGTAAAAAAAAAAATGAAAAAGGGTTAAAAAAAAAAAGTTGATAATTAGTTTATTTATTTTTAAGCACTTCCAACATTTCCATTTCCCTCTTGCATTCTCCCCTTCCACTAGATTATCCCATTTGATTTTAGCCTACATTTCCCCATTCTTCTAAAATCTTTTCACTGAAATTCATTCTCTTTATCTTTTCCTCTGTGGTCCAGTCTTAGTTCTAATTACAGACCTAGGTAGGAGATGGGCATTTTTGGTTGATGGCATATCACCCACATTTTCAATAAATGTTATTCATGGTTAAGAATCATATTGTCCCCTCCTTTACATAGTGTATAGAAGAATTCTCTGCCAGGAAAACAAGTAACTTCCATTGACTTCGTGGGTAGACGAGAACCCTGATTACTTAATCATGTCATAAAATATTTGCAGAAAGTCAATCACCAACATTACCAACCCTTGCAATATAACACACACAATCCCATTCTCAGCTGGTTTTAATCAGTCATGTCAGTGGAGTTTCACTGATTTACATCAGCTGAGGATCTTGCCCAAATTCTTTGTCACAAGTCATACCCAGTGTAAAATTGGCTTTGACAAGTATGCACTCTGGTATTCTGGGCTTATCAGGGGTGGGCACAAGTAAACATTTGACCACATTTGGAGGGGCCCCTTTTGTGTCCCCTGTGGCTGAAAGAGCTTTTTCCTCCCCCTGCCCACGAACCACCCTGCCCAGCCAGAGGAGCTGGCTGTTTCTCCCACTGCCCCACCACCCCTGGCTGAAGGAGCTTGCTCTCCCTGCTCTAGTCCTGGAGGTGTTCTGTGCCCCCAACAATTGGGGGGCTGCCCCTGCTTGTTCCCTCTTGTGCATGCCCCTGCGACTTCTGGCTTCCCATCAACAAGAGACCGAGGTGAAAATAAACCAAGACTGAGGGAGAACATGTTGTCAACCAGAGAGAAGGATTGAATATAGTTTCCAGCAATAATTCCATAATGCCTACATAAATATCCATAATCACTTCATACTTATAATCTGGAGTTTTTCCTGTAGATTCCTTTGATTTTTATAATTTTTATATCCGTGGCCTATAAGAATCAAAGTTGCTGTAGCCTCAAGTGTTTTCTCTCACAGCTGTAGTGGCCAGCAAATGAGATTTGAAAGGACTTCCTGAACAGCTTTTTTTCTGGAACTCAGTCACAGAACTTACAGTAGAAGGGTCACAAAAAACTGTCATCTTCCTGCAATCATTTTTACATGGGATCACTAATTAACCAGCATTCTTTGTTTTGTGGTCCCCTCACAAATTCACAACCACCCCGCAGTCAGTTCTTTAAAGATTCTTCAGATTTCAAATGGGACTATTCAGCTTCTTCTTGCGCTTGCCTCTCCTCTACCACAGCCAGACCAGATCAGAACAAATTATCCAAAGAGACAGAGCTTCTCAGGAGGCTTTTGTTTCTTGGTGGCATAAAACTGATCTGGAATCAACCAAACTGTGTGTAAAGAAGCTGCAAACAAAGAAGCATGGAACAGCAGTAGCAGGAAAAGTGAGCAAATGGAGGTCGGTACCCCCGCAGATTGAGATGATATTGCTAATACTAGCAACTTCAGACAGGTGGAGCCAGAATGAAAATCTGAACCTACTCCGAAAGAGATGCTAATTTAACATCAATATCTAATACAAGATTTTAGAGAAGACCTAGGAAATTCCATATCATTAAATGTGATTCTGCTGTAGGGAAACACTGAAAACACACAGTAGGGACAAAATGGGAGAAAACTTCCACCTGGTACAGTTTCATCATGGATTGATGATAATCATGCCTAACAAATCTGTTTACCTTCTTGGAGGAAATAACAAAATATAATCGTAAGGGTCTGTAGAAAGTCATAGAAGTATTCTGTTTAGCTCTTCAGAAGGTTTGTGGTACAGTAACACTTAAGACCAGCCTATAAGGTCTATAAATATAGTATAGTACTATCTGGAGTGAATTGTACTTCCAATGTGTTGAGTAGGTATTTAAGATACAGGCAAAAAGAATTGATTAACTCTCACTCTGCTTTATTGTAACTTCAGTGCAGTTACTGGAGACTTCTCTGTTGTACTATATAGAACTCCCACATTTCTTCTTGTATAGTCAAGCGCCACCTAGGGATTTAATGAGGAATTGCAATATTTGCATTTAGTTGAAACGACGATGTGAGACAAAACATGCACTTAAACTATTAGCCATTTTCTAATATGTTGATCATGCAATTGGTTTAATTGGATATGTTGTAATTTCATGTCAAATGACCTGCTGAAAGCATGTGCTTTTTTAAAAATTGCATCAGATGACAATTCAGAGGGAACTGTTTCCCCAGTGAAATTTAAAGGACTGTGTTGAATGTGAAGTTTGAATCACCTTTGCTGCATCAATATGCTCTTTGGAAGTGGCTGGTAGTTAAAGTAAAAAATAAAGGAGAATATGGGTGTGATCGAGTGTTCTGAGCATAGGATTAGGAGTCAGGTCAAACACTGACTTTCCCTTTGGCTTTGTGCTGATTTATTTCACTTCTCTGCCTGAGTTTTTCAACAGACAAAATTTATAGAGCATTGGGAGGTGTGTTGTGGTATTCTAACAGTGTGAAGCATGGAATCCTCCCAGACCTTTCAAGTTCTTTGTTTGCTCTGACTTTTCTGCATTTCCATTCAACTGGGCATAATAGGGCCTTGGCATGGGTGTGTTTTTTGCCAACGATTTAGTTCACTTCTGACGTTATGGGATATAGGAGGCATAAAGGATTGCTAATAAGAGACTGCTTCATTTCCTGGGTCAGAGTTACAAAAAATTATGCCTCTGTCACATGTCAGCTATCAGTATCCATTAGTTCTATCTTTGAGCTTCTTTTTTTGTAAACTGAAATTTTAAAAAATGGCACACTCCTCAGTTTTGATATTCAGTGTTTGTTTCACTGTAGATCAGTGCATGTATTTTCAGGCTCTGTGCTGTGGGTTGTGAAAGGCTAGTCAGGTTACTGTCTCATTATTTAGTGATGAGATCTGCTCTAAGTAAGGATTCAGTTGGAAATATCCATCTTGAAAGGTTTTGAACATCAGATAGGAATTCAGAGAGACTCTAGTTATTCGAGTGCTTGCTCATGTGCATTCTGATTTAGGTGTGTGTGCGCGCCACGTGCATCGGTGCTGGAAACTTTTCCCCTAGTGATACCTGCACCCCCTGCAGCAGCACACATATGCGCTCACATGTATGATTCTGCCAGCCCCTTCCCTCTCAGTTTCTTCTTACCACCCAGGATGGTGCTGGAACAATGCTCTTGCTCTCACAAGCCTTCATGTTCCTAATGGTTTTCACTGTTTTCTAGTTCTTGCTAGTGTATATAGTTTTTAAAAGTTTGTTAGTTAGTTATTAGTTATCTAATTTCATAGTTAGTAAGTTCCCAGGGTTGAGGTATGTCTTGGTCCCTGGAGTTTAAGCCCTGTGCTTCTTGCAACAAGCCTATGCCACTGAGCAACCCGCATGAGAGCTGTTTAAAGTGCTTAGGAGAAGCACACCTTTCCGCAAAGTGTAAAATCTGCAAGATCTTTTGCCCGAGAACTAAGAAGGACCAGGACATAAGACTTAAGGCCCTTCTGATGGAGGCAGCACTCAGACCAGCATTGGAGCCGAGGTTGGACTCAGGACTGAGTACCGCGGCATCGTTAAAAAGCGCCCCTCCAGCATTGGAGTTGACCCAGCACTGTTCCACATCCCTGGTGCCAAGGAAGCACCAGAAGAAGGCACACTCGGGGAGGTAGTGCTCACTGGCGTTGAAGCTGACCAAGAAAATTCCAGGGAAGCCAGAGTCAGCTTAGAAGAGGTCTCTGCCCATATGGGCATCGAGTCCAGAACCCATGCAGCTGCCGACTTTAGGGAACAGCAGGGGCCTGCGCCACCTATTGGTCCTGTCCATGCCTCACGCATTCCAGGTGATGAAGGACCTGTTGGCTATGCCGGTGCTGCCTATGCCTCGGGAGGATAGGCCTGTGCACCAAGGAATGGATGCCCCAACTGGGGGTTTGTTGAAGGGGATGCGGATGGCAGCGCAACAGCCTCATCCCTCGGCCAGTGGTTGCCATTCACTGGTCTCAAGGTGCTCTTCGGGTTCTCGGCACCAGTTGCTGAAACTGCATCGAGAAACATCGGGATCAGCCGATTTGTTGTTCTGTGGAGTCCTGGGGTTCACTGAGCCTGCGGCATCGTGACTCGCAAGTGTGCAGCAGGGCACTGGAGACGCAGCAGCACGAAAGTCCATACAGGAAACCAAAGGACAAGATGTGGTCAAGACATGACGAGCGCTCTGGCTTCACACACTGCTCCATGACACCGGACCTCTGTCGCAGGGACACAGAGGTGAGGCGACTCAGAGCACGAGGAGTCGCTGTCAGGCAGTCTGTCAGTGTGACTCGGGAAGAAGCATCCACAGCCCCCCCCACTGCTGGCCTACTCCTCTTCCTCCCCGGACAAGGCAGTAGCGGCCACCTTGAATGCTGCTCCTCTGGACAATTATAGGTCCCATCAAGGCCTATTGTAAAGGGTAGCAGCCAACCTGGGCCTCAAGATAGAAGTGCTTAAAGAACCTGTGGATGAGTTCTTCGGCATCCTGATGTCTGTAGCCCCATCCAGGTTGGCCTCCTGATGCACTAGGGGTTAGTAAAACTGGCTAAGGCCTTGTGAAAAACCCTGGCATCTCTGCCCCCCACATCCAAGTGGGCAGAGAAAAAGTACTGTTTACATACTAAAGGGTTCGAATATCTGTATATGCACCCAGCTCTGGGCTTGCTAGTGGTAGTGGCAGCAAACGAGCATGACAGGTGGGTCAAATGAGCTCCATGCCAAAGAAAATGGACATATTTGGCCATAAAATTTATTCAACAGAGAGCATCCAGCTAAAGGTATCTAACCAGCAGGTGTTGCTATGGTGATACCATTTTAATATATGGCAGTTGCTAGAAAAGTTTGCTGACTTCCTTCCCCGGTACTCCAAGCAAGAGTTTTGAGGCCATCCTGGAGAATGGTAAGATGGTGGCCAGAGCTTCCTTGCAAACAACCTCGGATGCAGCGGAGTCAGCAGTGCAGGCAATGGCCTCAGCAGTATTGATGAGAAGGGCCTCGTCGTTCCAGTCATCTAGCCTCTCAGCAAAAGTCCAGCAGTCCATCCAAGACCTTCTGTTCGATGGCACTGCTCTGTTTGTGGAACAGGCAGACTCCAGGCTACACGGTCTGAAAGACTCTAGAGCCACGTTGCGCTCGTTGGGCCTTTATACCTCGTCATCATCAAGGAGACCCTTCATACCATCTCATCAGCAGTGTTTCGGGGGCCAATCCAGAGGAAAGCCCTTCAGAAGGTGCCCTCAGGACTCAAGGTTGTTGGGCTGTGGGGAGGAGTAAAACACTCACATAACTGTCAAAGAGCTCAGACCCATCCTATTAGCCTGCAAGGTGTTTCTGCTGCATCTGTTCAACAAAGTGGTGAGGGTCCTCATGGACAACATAGCAGCGATTAACCGTATCAACAAGCAAGGGGGAGCCAGGTCCCCAGCCCTATGTCAAAAGGCCATTCATCTCTGGGACATCTGTGTGGAGCACAGAATCCTCCTCAAAGTGATCCATCCGCTGTGGCTAAAGAACACCTTTGCAGATCATTTGAGTGGGTCCTTTTGGTCTCACCATGGGTGGTTGCTCCACCAGGAGGTGGCCGACCGCATCTTCCATAGGTGGGATTCTCCCCAAGTGGACCTGTTTGCCACCAAGGAAGACAGGAAATGTGTCCGTTTCTGTTTTGTTGTGGGGTTGGAAGGTAGCTCCCTGACTGATGCTTTCCCACTCTCGTGATTGAGGGGTCTCCTGTATGCATTTCCCCTGATACCTCTCATGCACAGAGTCCTGGTGAAATTCGAAAGAGACAAAGCGTGAGTCATTCTGGTAGCCCCGGAGAGGCCTCGCCATCACTGCATGACAGTGCAAGTCCCATTTATCCTGCTATCTCACTTGCTTCCTTTTTTCCATTCTCTTGAGCACTTCAAACAAGTTCTGGGTTGGCAAGAACTAGAGGATAACGGGAGGTTAGGGAAGTATGTGGAGGGTTTTGAAATCAGTGATTGACCTAGAGTGGGAGTTACCCAGCAGGAAGAATATGCTTTGCTAACAGACCACTTGCTTTTGAGTTCCTGAAGAACAAGGTATTTACATTTGCTGAGGTAGGATGTCCTATGCCAAGTGAGCAATTGGTGCAGAACCCAGTGGATAGGAAAATTGTATTTTCTCTGAAGCATATATTGGAGGTGAATACAGCTGTCCTCTGGGTAGCAATGTATTATGTCCTCTTTGGTTATTCTTGCATGTCATGGAGAGGCTCCTAGTGTGATAGTAAACATCACGCTTTCTTTGATGGGGGCTGGCTGACAAACTGACTGTACCTTGAATTCCGATACAGTGCATCATACATTACAGTGAATTTTCACTCATGGCCATGCTTATCAATAGTGTAGGCAGAAAAATAATATTTTATGGTGGCTCAAGTAGCCAAAAGGCCTAGGATTAGCTTCCTATTTAAAGGAGCAAGCTGTTCCATGAGCTATTACACAAGAGCCTTTGCTACGTGTCCTAACTATTTGTGAAGTGCAGTTACTCCTGTGCACTGCTGAAATATAGTCTGAGTTTCACCACTTTCTGGGGTCAACGCCAGAGAGATGCAAGGTTTCCATTCATTTTACTTTATTATTCCTAAAGCAAGATGATGAGGCTGTGCTAGATTTTCCTCTGTTTCCTATTTATTATAGAGCTGCTTTGAGTGACCTAGCATTAGGAATTCAGTAGGTTTACTTACAGTAGAAAATAGGTTCACATGTTTATTGATTCCATCTCTCTCTACTATAGGTTTGTGGCTAAAAAGAAGGGGAAGTGTTATGTGATTCTTATCTCCTTTAATCTGCCAATAGACTCAGAAGTATTAGTGAACTTGCTCTACTTAGCTTGGGTTAATTGGCCAAGAGAAGTGGAGACTGGTGGTTTAGGGTGAGCGAAAAATGTGAAAAAAAGCTCAGTGAGCCAAATTTGGCCTTGATTTACATGCTGTGGAGCCACATTAAGTCAATATGGTCCAAAGTGTTTAAAGGACCTTAGGTGAAATCCTGAAGTCAATGCCAAAATTGCCATTTGACTGAAGAGGGGCCAGGATTTCACGCCTTCTGTTTAATACACTCCTATTTTGATAACTTGGTTACTGAAACATAAACTAAAAAGACCTAGCCAAAATTCACGTAGAGATGGGATGCCAGTTTTCACTGGCTCAGTACAGGTGCACTGAGTGAGGAAATAGGAGAGGAGAAAGGACACACAGCTCCTTCCCCCCTCCTGCTTCTGCTCAGCCATAATCTGTCTGCTTTGATCTGGTGGTGGTGGACAGGGGAGGCAGTAGGGAGTGTGAACTTCGCCCTGCTCCCCACTGACAGTCAGCTGCAGTGTTAACATGCTCAAATAGCACAACAGGTATCACAGGATCATGTTCCCCTCGGCATCAGTGGAAGCATGATCCTTGCTCCTGATCGCTGTTGGCATCGCATCTCCAGACACTGCCACTCAGGCTTGCACTGCCCCTCCACTTTGCCTTCGTGTATCTCAGGCTCATGATGGAGCCAGTAGTGCACGGTGGTATAAGTGAGCATAAGAATTGCTGTAGTGGATTAGGCCAGTGGTCAGTCTATTTCAGTATCCTGTCTTCAACTGGAGCCAGAACCAGCAGCCTTAGAAGAAGGTGCAAGAGGTGTTGCAGTGATGGGGGACCCTGACTTCACTGATTTTAAAAAAGCATTTAGAAGCAGGTCCTTGCTTCCTCCTTCATGGGGGTGGAATTCAAGCCACTCCACTCTTCTCATGTGCAGTGCTCTTGGCCACCCTAAGAAGTTCCCATTATAATGAGTAACTATGTAGGTACCACTTGTGGGCATTTAATAGAGGATCCCAAGTGCCGTGTTGCAGAATCATCCAAGACGTCACTTGGAATCCATCCATCATCAGAATAAAGACTCACCCAGCCTCGCTTTCAGTATACGTAGGGTTGCCAACTTTCTAATTGCTGAAGACCAAACACCTCGGCCCCTCCCCCACTCACTCCTCTCCTTCCTCCCTCTGTCACTCCATCTCCACCCTCTCCTCTCACCCGATGCTAGCTCTGTCCCTCTCCCGAAACTCACCTGTTAACTCCAGAGCCAGGCTGGGAGGAGCTGATGTGGATCCTGCCTGCCTACCCTATCAGGGCACAGTGGGGCATGGCAGGAGTTGGTACCCGGAGTGAAAGACTGGGGTGGCAATCAGAAAACACTGGGAGAGGGGGTTAATCCCCAGAGCAAGTGACCAGGGTGAGGGCAATTGGGCCATGATAGGATAAAAGGGGCCGTCGGTCCCTGGAGCGAGGGGCTGTGGTGGGGAAATTGGGGCACAGCAGGGCGGGGCGAGGGTGTTGGTTCCTGGAACGAGGGGCCAATGCGGGGGCAATCGAGGCACAGCGGGGCAGTGGGGTTGGTCCCTGGAGTGCAGGCAGAGGCACAGTGCTGTGGAGGCAGGGTGTCTGTCCCCGGAGCAAAGGTCTGGACTGGGAAATCAGAGCACAGCAGGGCAGAGGGGTGTGGGGGACAGGATCCCCCTCCCTGGGTGGCAGTGGTGCTGGTACTACCTCTTGGAGCTAGATCTGGGAGCCAGCCAGTTCTCTGTGTCAGGCATTCGTAGCTAAGCAGAGTGGCATCTGCTTTTCCCATTCCCCATTGGCGGAGGCCGGTTATTGCGAGTAACCAGCCTTGCTGCTGACCAGACACTGCCAGGTTCCCTTTTCAACCAGACTTTCTGGTCAAAAACCAGACACCTGGCAACTGTAAAGATAAGTATCAGATTTAATTCTTTTACCTTTTATAAACACAGATCACAATTTTCAGAAGTGAATAGAGCTTTTCGGGTGCCTTTCTTGAGACACCACAAAGGGGCTTGATTCTCAAAAGCACTGAGCACTTCCACGCTGAAAATAGATCTCCTTTAGGAGGTCTCAGATTGGGCACCCAAAAATGGAAGCACTCAGAATTACTAGTTTCTTTGGAAAATCTTGACCTTATTCTTTATTTATTAGTTCACAAGCATCCTTAAGTGACTCCTCTTAGTGTTGCTGCATGAGATCAGTCTGATGGTACAACACAGCCACTATTTGCCAGAGATGGCCCAAAACTCCTGATAAGGAAGTACACCAGAGTTGGTGGTATTGATAACCAGAACCAGTTATTTTGTCTCTTAACCCAGCATCTACTTAATGGGCCAAACCAAAACCTGAGCTCCAAGCACCGCCCAGCTTTGGACTACTTGATGTTCAGATCCAAAATGTAAAGCTCAGGCCTAACTTTAGATTCTGCCCTCACAGGTAAAAGACTTTGGGAGAGTTTTTGTTGAGCTGCTCAGGTGGATGATAAGCAGAGGCAGCAAAGCACCTTTTGTAGCACAGATGAAGCTGTTGCCTCTTGTGAAAGGACGAAAGGGTGTGGATGCCTGAGGAGGAAAGATTTATTTTTCAAATGCCTTATGAGCATGTGAATTGGATTTGCCTTGAGAACAGTGATTGCTTTGAACCATGAATGCTCACAACTAGTTCTCATGTTCAGTCGGGGGCGGTACACAGAAGTGACTTCCTGGAACAAAGCATAGTGTCTGCAGGAAGGCATGGACTCTGACTGCAGCACAACTCACAGAATTCATTTTCTCTGTCATTCAGGAGGTTTTAGATGTGTGTGCAGAGTCACATATTAATTTTCCTTGCTTTTAATATCAATATTCATTTTACATGGTTTGAAATTGGACAGAGTTTTCACTGGCCATGGGATCAGTAAAGGAACAGAAAATATTGGCTCATAAGAAAGCAAAGGGACCTGAGAGAACCAAAACAGAATTGCTCCAAACTGTTTTATCAGTGGCATACTGGGGGAAAAGGGGGATCCCAGGCACTGGCCTGGGAGGTGCTGGGCCAGCCCTTCACAATGCGCAGGGAGTGCAGGAGGCTCTGAGGCGCCGCTGGATGGAGCCCAAGGGGAAGTGGGAGAGCAGGAAGCTGTGGCTGACCAGGAGGAGCTCCACCCCCTGACCCCCCACTATCTCCTGGCTGGGGGGTGAGGCCACCCTGCCCAAGCTGGTGCCAGACTGTGGGGCTGGAGCGGGAGAGGCAGGTGCCGCGTGGTGGGTAAGTGCAGGGAGGGGAGGAGGGTTGTGGAGCCTGGGCAGAGCCAAGCTCCACCACTGCAGTGAGTGCCAGAAAGTCCCCCATGCAGGAACAGGTAAGCAGCGTGTCATCCCCCCCACCACACACAGGTACACACTCCCCCTCCCCAGGGCAGCTGGGGGGGTGCCAGCTGGTAGGAGCCATGGATCCCTGCTGCCTTCTTGGGCGGGGAGAGGGTTGCGTAAGTCCTGGGGCGGGAATGCAAATACAGGCTTGGCTCCTGGGTGCCAGAGACCCATGGTATGCGACTGTGTTTTATTACCCCTTTCTTCCCTCCTCCTTCAACACTTATTCCCTTTTCTAAACAGTAGCTTTCAGCTCATCCAGTGACTAGCAGACCTACAAATTGTTCCTTTATATAGCAGAACAATAAACCCAAACGCCCTTCCCAAATTGATACCAGTGGATTACTTTGGAGAACCATCAGATTCACCATATATTGTGGCAAATACATTTGTATGTCCATGTTATCAGCCCAATTACTAGGTTTATATACCATCAGCTACAATTGTTTTAATCAATTTCTCATAAAAAGAAAAACATATTTGAAAAAGATGAAAATGCTTGAGAACCCAAACTGGTTTCAAACATGGATCTAAACACCCGTTTACATGTAGTCAGCATACAATCTGTGATGTCTGTATAGGAGAATTCTCGTTTCTCTGGCTATGCCTTTATTTCTAGAGCTTTTTTCACTCATGGGGCTCAACATTGTAATCGCAGTGTGCCAAGAAGTCCCAGGAAGTCTCAAGATCAGACCTATGGTCTGTAATAATCGCAATGGGCCTGATTCTCTGTTCCCTTTATCTTGTGCTGTCATTTACACTTTCACTGTGGGGCTAAAAGTTGCATTGAGGATGTTCAGGCTCAGGCTGGAACCTGCACTCCGAAACTCCATGAGGAAGGTGGGTCTCAGGTCCAGCCTGAGCCCAAACATCTACAGGTGAATTTTTAGCCGTGCAGCCTAAACCCCACGAGCCTGAGTCAATTGACCCAGGCGCTGAGACTTGGTGCTGCGGGTTTTTTATTGCAGTGTAGACATAACACGTGCCTTCTCGTAGCAGCCCACTGCTAGTATCTTGGCTTTCTCTGTCCCCTATCCATTTCTGTCTCTGTTCCATTTTTTTCTTTGTTTGTCTTTTTCTTTTGAGTTTTTTTCTTGTTACACTTTTAAAATTCCTCTCATCTCCTTCCCTTTTCCTTCACTGCACCATTCCCCCACTCAGTGGGAGTCTATACTCCGCTCAGGGTGGGAGAGGATCCACTGATGTCACCCATGTCTTTTCTGAATGCCACAGGCCACAAGTAAAGAGAAAGTTGGACTTGCTAGGCTGCCGTCAGAGCCTATACCTCCATAGATGAGAGCGGCTTCTGAGACTGGTTATATCTGATGCAATTGCACAAGTAGCGATAGAATACAGGTGACTTCGAGGAGCCACCTGCCACTTTAACTTTAGCAGATTTGCATATGTTTAAAGTGGGAAAATAATAAATTAGGAGTCACGTATCTTTCCCCACCTCCACTGCCCATCACTGAATAAAAAACAGCAGTGTTTGGGCTACAAATTCTACAGGGGAATATTTCAAAACTAAACTCTTCTAGTGGGCTTAATGATAATTAAAAAATCCATCTCCCACTCATGGAAACATTTTGGCTGAGGTTAGGCATTCTCAAAACCTACTGTGACTGATACAGCAATTTCCTGCAAAATCCTTGAAAAACTTTCTGGAATTAATTTTAAGTACCTTTCTAGTCCATTGTATTAAAAATGCAAATTTGATGTATTATTGTGGAATTGTATATAACTTCCGTAGGGGAGACATGATCAATGTAAACTCTAGCTTCAGCGGACTATTTAAAACAATGTGTCAGACAAAAATGAACTTATGGGACAAGCAAAGCTAGGTGGGTTTCCCAGGAAATCTCTAGGGAGAGATGTATGCAACTATATCGCTGCTGGGTATGCAAGAACTCAGTCTTTTAAAGCTTCGCCCTGAGAGGGGACTTTTGCTGATTACTTGTTCCCGGTCTCAAGACCAAAGACCCAAACTGTGACTCTCAGATTCATAGGAGTGCTTGTTCTGAGCAAAAGCTGTTATGAACCTGTGACCACAGATAAACTCCTGAGTGGGCTTTGAAGGACTGCAATCTGCGTGAGCCATTGTTGTAGTTGGGGGTGATCTCTGGTAAGCTTATTAGGCATGTAGGTTTGTTTATTGTTGTGATATGCTTTCTCTATAATGCTTTCATCTTAAAAATAAATGTGTTTGCCATAAAGAGCTGTGTGGAAACTTTCAGCTGAGAGCAATTGCCCCATTGATAGCCTCTTTGGAGAAAGCAAAGCAGGCCTGCTTAGGCAGTTTGATTTGCTCAGAAATCACAGTGTATGCCGGGAATTGTGCAGCTTGGAAAAACCCTGGTCAGGAGAGAGGGAGACATAGGTCTCTGCCCAAGAGAGGGTGACAGCTGAGGAGCCAGAGCTTAGAGATGGTGACCTTGCTGGACCATGGAGGGGAATACAAGTGTAGCTGCCCTGGACTGTGACACCTACATTTGAGGCCAAATTGTTTCCCTTTAAGCCTCACAACTCGTTTCCGAAGACTGTTGGTAAGTAATCGTGTCCTAATTTCTGAGATGGGGAAACTGAGGCACAGAGAGTTCCGAGTGGGTATGCTCAAGATTTCAGTGGGGCTCCAGTACAGCAAGCTGCTTTGCCCAGACAGACCATGACAGACCAGGTTGCAGATACTAAGTTAGTGGCACAGCTGGGAATAGAGTCACGGCATCTGACTCTGTCTTGTGCTTTAACCACTCGGTCATATTTCATCTTTATGGTGGTGGGTGACCACGCACAATGGTAACAAGTGTCTTTCATGAATCAAACTCATGCAGCTTGCTCAGTGTAGGTGAGGTGTTTTAGACTTAATTCAGGTCTTTTTAGCAAAGATTTTAGAAAGTAGCACAAGCATGGCACGGAAACAGGGCAAGGTTTTGAATGAAATATGTCCTCGGTGCTCATGTGAGAAACTGACTTTTTAAAAAATTGACATCTGTTTGTAACTAATTAAAAACCTTTCATTATTAAATAGTTTTTAATTTTCTACTAAGGGTCCCCTTAGGATGCCATCAGGGGAGGATGGGAATTACTGCTCTCCAAACCATCCAGCTAGCTTCAGTGGACATGTCTCACCTTTTCAGCAGCCTGAAGCAGTGGTAAATGCTATTAAGGTAACACACTCCCATATAGCACATGCAGAATGTCACGTATGTTGTTTGACACATGTTCCATTGTACTTAGAGAAATACCATTGTAATATTCTCTCCATACACAACATTTGTTTTGTTTCACCCATGCACTTAGATTGTGAGCTCTTTTGGTCAGGGACTGTCTTCATTGTGAGTGTTCAATGTCTAGCACAATGCGTCCCTGCCAGGTGTTCCCATAATAAATAACGAAACATATTTTCTGTTATGACTAGGTTTCTGACAAAGAGTGGGTCAGGCGATCTGTGGAGTAGATGTACTCTCTGCTGTGGTGTAAGGTGATCACTGAGAGTCACATGGACAAACATTTTTTACAAAAGTAAAACCAAAGCATACAGTGCACACATCCATTGTATGGGCTTTGTCGTGTGTTTTCAGAGAGCGTGATATACCTCCTATGAAGTGCTGAAAACGATGTATGATAATCATAGAGTCATACAGTCAGAGAGTAAATCTCTTCAGTTCTCATGCTAACTTTAGTTCAGATTGTGAACCTCTTACTTACTTTGGTGAGCACGCAGTCGCTCATATAGGTAGCACAGTTGATTTCCGAGGAACTGAGAGCAGAGGGCTCAGAGGCTGGCCCTTTGTGACTTTAGCAGCAGCTGTTTTCCTTAATAAAACAAAACGTTGTTTCAATGAGCTATCAGGAGGTATCCAGTGTATCATGAGATTTCACATGGCAACCGTGCTCAAGTACACCGTCTCACCACTATATCTGCATCAGCTAGGCAGTAGAAATCACTGCTCTTTTGGGGGCAGTTTGAACAATCATGTTAACTAATTGACAGAGAAAGGCCTGACCCTATGGTGTGAGCATCGGACCAGCAACTTCTGGGTCTGATGATGACCTTCTATGGGGTGCGGGCAAATCATTCTTACCCACTTCACTCATTTGTAAAATGCAGATAATACTCACTGTAACTGCAGTACCTGCCATACCAGGATATGATGTAAGGATAAATTAGTTACTTAAGGAGCTCAGTTTTGCACTCCTCACTCAGATAAAAGTGCCAATGAAGTCAGTGGGAGTTTTGCCTTAGTAAGGTGAGCAAGATTGGACTCGCTGTTTATACTCTTTGAAGATGAAAAGTGCTATGTAAGGGCTGAGTATTATTGATTTGCCTATACTTGTTGGTTAGTGGGAAGGAGAATTATCCTACATGTGGATGGGTGACATTGAATTCTGCTGCATAAAGCCTGAGTAAACAGCTTTTATGCAGGTGAAGTGTGTAGGCATTGTGGCAGTGAGAGCCAGTCCTTCAGCAAAATACCAGGGTTCAGTGCAGTCTCTCTGCATCCACCACTCCAGCATAAGACTAGCTCCCTGACACCTGCACATAATGGAAGGTTCTGTGGCTGCTCACCTAGTCTGACCTTGTCACCATCTACACCCAGTCTGCTTCGGGGCGGTACAGATCCCACCCCTGTAGTTTCCAGGGGTGGTAAAGCCATTCTGTTTCCTCTGTGCTTGAGAAGTGCACGTTTCAGCAGCACTAAAGTCTCGTGTGTGCTCTCCACAGATGGGTGAATTTCACCTGCCATCATTATAGAAAACAAAGCTGCACAAAACAATTTAGCCTAGAGATCATGTGGATTTACAAAATAAGATTATTTTAGTTTGCTCTGTGTAGCCTCTGACAAATTACTTTGATTGGAACAATTATTAACATGCTTTTGACAGTGTCCAATAGCTAGTTTGTGTAAGTGGATGTGTTTACAGTAGTAGAATACTCATTAGGGTTATTAAAATGGTTAGGATGTATTCAGAATTTAATTTTCTGTCATGTGATACCCCTACTTTTTTCCTGGTAAGAATTATATCAGCAGGCAGAAACAGAGATGAATGATGCTAGTATATTCTAAAGGGAAAGTGAGTTGAAGCATTTCCCTGTGTGTGCTAAATTTTAGCCAGTTAAATAAAATTTCTTCCTTTCAGCCAAGCTGGAGATTCATTGCAACATTATGGGTTGGATCCTGCATTCTTTTTGTACCCAAAGCTCCCACTGACTAGTAGTAGCTCTGGGTGAGCAAGGAATGCAGGATCAAGCCCTATGTAGGGTCTAAGTCAAAGGGACTTACTTTACAGACCTGGCCCCATTAAAATTCCTCTTATAATGCAAGGGAGGAACTATTTTATTTTGCAGAAAGAAACTCAGTGTTGTTTAGTGAAATTCACCCTGCAAGGCAGGAGAAATGGTAAAGAGACAGGAGTATGGGGAAAAAATAGAAGGATTTTCTTGTTTAAAATAGCATTGCCTTTTTGTTGAGCTATAGAAGATTGCAGAGCCATTCAGGTTAGTTTCGCATTGCAGGCGAAATCAATGAAACTGTCAAGATTTTTTTTTTTAGTGTAGTTTATTTATAAAATGTACACAAGTACTGATCCATTGAACAGAAGTGGTCACAAACAACGCACAAGGCAACTCTCTTCACTGCCTTGTCCCCACTGCCTATGTTGGCAAGTTACTGTATAAGTGTTTTGGTTAGGGATGTGATAGTTTTATTAGTACAAGCCCTAGTGGGAATACCATTGTACCAGCATACAGGTGCCTTTTACTGGTATAGCCTATTCCCCTTTCTGTGTAGGAATAGCTATGCCAGTGTAAGGCCCGTTTATACCAACAGAACGCTGCCAGTGGTAATGGGATTGTTGCACTTTAACTATACTGGTATATATAAAGTAAGACAACTTTTGTGTATAGATAAGGCCTTGGACTCTCCTGGAATCTGTGTGCTTAAACACAGTCCCTTGTTTCTGTCTCAGCCCCTGCACAAAGCCTTGTATACATGAGAAAGTTTTACTGACTTTTAACTACACTGATCTAGTTAAAGCTGCTATAACTGCATTACACTAACAGAATAAAAGTACTTATACTGGTATATCTTATTCCAGTACTGGAAGGGGAATAGGCTATAACATATTAGTCCTTTTTATATGAATATAACTCTGAGTGTGGGTGGGTGGACTGGTATAATTATTTGATTAAAAAACACGCACACCTTACCCAACTGACATGATTATGCTGGTAAAACTTCTGAGGAGTATCTGCACTGAGGAAAGTTAAGGTGAAATGTGTGAAGTCAATGTGTACAAGTTAAAGCACATTAAACCCCTTTGTGAAGATGCTATCACTCAGGAGTAAGGTGGTCTTAATTGGCTGTAATTTAGGCCAGTTTTCGTCGACAAAACAGTGGAGGTGTACACACTGAAATACTCCTCCTGCCGATGTAACTCCTCTGCTACACTGACATAATAAAACCACCTCAACAAGAGGTATAGAACTTTTTGCGACATAGTTAGAGGGACACAATGAAGGCACTGCGCTTGCTTATGTCATCCTAATTGGCCTCTAGGAGATGTCCCAGTGACCGCTATATCAGCAGTTTGAACTCTGAAGGTACACAAGAACGCGCCCCTTCCCTGTTTAAAGAACTAGGAAATTTTGAAATTCCTCTTCCTGTTTGCTTGGTGTGGCACAGTTCACACAGCATCTTCCCAGCTGACCATGCTGGCTTTCCACAGCAGACACGCTCCCACATGGAATACACCAGAGCTGTTGGATCTGCTGGGTCTGTGGAGAGAGGAAGCTGTGCAGTCACAGATTCATTCCAGCTGTAGGTACTTTGATATTTACAGGCTGATTGCTAGTAGCATGCAAGTGAAGGGGCATGAAAGGGACACACAACAGTGCCATGCTAAGTTCAAGGAGCTGAGGCAGGCATACCAGAAAGCTTGGGAGGCCAACTGTCATTCCGGTGCAGTGCTGAAGACATGCCGCTTCTACAGGGAGTTGCACACCATCCTCATGGGCGACCTCACCTTCACCGCCAAGAACCCTGTTGATATTTTGGGGGAGCAGGAGGCAGCAGCCAGCAGACCCAACCCCAAAGATGAAGTGGTGGATGAAGAAGTGGAGCTGGAGGATGATGTGGAGCATACAACAGGGTTGTCCAGTGGTGCAGCAAGTCAGGACCTCTTTTTGATTCCGGTGGGATCTAGCCAGTCCCAGCACTCTGGCTCTGGCCTGCATGAAGCAGGAGAGGGGAGCTCCGGTAAGTGCTCATTTTGCTTTGATACTGCATGGTGAGAGAAGATTGAGCTCTCATGTACTTTTTGTATGGTAGAGGAGGGATAAGGGACAGAAATTAACAACAGAGGCTGGGTCCACACTGATGGCGGCAAATTTGCCGTTGTCAGATCGATTGCTCTGGATCAACTGAGCAGTCTGTGTAGACCTGCTCAGTCGATCCAGCAATCGATGCAGAAAAAGCACCCCGGTAAGTGGCGTAGCGCTGCGTCGAAGGGAGTGCTGTTCCCTTCGATGCAGCGCAACATGGACACCACGCAGAGGAGACGCCGGTAAGTCGACGGGAGATAAGCAAGTGATTTATGTCACTTGCGCATCTCCCGTTGACTGCCGCCGAATTGCAAAGGTAAGTGTAGACCGGGCCAGAGTCTGTGTTGTGGAGAAGTTTGTTAATTTACATCAGGATGTCCTGGGAATCCTTTGTAAGTTCTCTAGTAAAATTTCCTATGGGTATTTTGCAATCCTTTGCTGAAGATTCCTTGTTAGAGCTGCCTTGTTTCTCCACCCCACTGTAGGAAATTTTGCCATGCCACCGGACAATTATTTCTGCAAGGACCAGAGCAGCACACTGGTGAGCAACATATGGAGCTGGTCTGAAGCCACATGCATGCTGGAGATGCACCCTTGCATCCTGGGTTATCCTTAGGAGTGAGATATTGGGTTTGATTACCCTAGCCTATGGAAAAGGGTACCAATATTCAGAATAGTCTCCCTAGGTGCTTGTAGTAACCCCCTTCTCAAATCAACCAAACCCTTTCTCCCTTCTTTGCCAATTTCCCCTTCCTCCCTCTGGTAAACTCATCATATTTGGGACTCGAGCCAAACTGTGTACCAGCCAAGGGAAAGAGGTGTGTGTATGTTTTGTGATTCACGGCTGTGAGCACACTCACAGTACTGTTCACTGTTTATTTGGCTTCTGCAGATGTGCCCTTTATGACTCACTCCTCCACACTGACAGAGCACTTCCATCTGATCAGGTAGCAAACCAGGAGTTGGAGTAAGGAGGATATGTTTCACCATATGCTGCAGTCAACAAATACAGAAGATAGTGAAACAAAAGCGTGGAGGGAGACAATTAACGAAATACGCAGGATGAATATCCTAGAAAGGAGATGGGTACAGAAGCAGATGATAGATGGACAGGAGCAGATGATAAAACTACTGGAGGACAGTAGACAGAGATGCTGAAGTCTCTCATTGTGCTGCAGTCTGAGCACATCCATGCACGACCCCCCTGCAGCTGATACAGAACTCCATTCTGTGGCCTACCCAAACTCCCTCACCACATTCCTTGTGTGTTCCCGGTCTGTTACAGAACCCCATGCAGTCCATGTGTAGGGACTGGTTTCACAATGAAAGTTGGAGTTACACCCAGCTGTGAGAGCTGTAACCAAGAGACTGCTCCTCATTCTGTCTCCTGTTTGACCAAAAAATTGTGTTTCGTCCTGTTATTAAATTTGAGTCTTTGTAATAAAATGAGTCTTTATTTGTGTCATACTAACATTCAAACACAGTGGCTATAGGCAGGAAATTTGTTCAGTACAGTTAATGCTCAGGAAGCAAGCACTGCAGGGGTCATTCAAAGTGAAATGGCTAAAGACACATTTAACGATCATGTGGCACCTGCTGAGCCTGTTGTTGAAGCGCTCCTTGCTGCTCTAGGTTCTTGGTGAAAGGCTTCATGAGGTGGGGTCTCCTAGGATCACTATGGGCATTTCCACATCCCCCATTGGAATCTTCTGATCTGGAAAGAAAGTCCCAGCATGCAGCTTTCTATACAGTCCAGTGTTCCAAAAGATGCGTGCATCATGCACTTTCTCTGACCACCCTGCAGTGATGTCAGTGAAATGGCCCCGGTGATCCACCAGTTACTGCAAGACCAGGAAAAAGTAGCCCTTTTGGTTGATGTACTCCATCGCAAGATGATCTGGGGCCAAAATTGGGATAAGGGATCCGCAGTGAGGGAATCGCATTGTTTCAAAGCCATCAATTATTTCCTGAATATTACCGAGAATCACAGTCCTTGCTAGCACGAGGTGATTAATGGCCTTGGACACTTGCATCACCACACCTCCCATGGTGGACTTTCCAATTCCAAACGGATTAGCGACTGACCGGTAGCAGTCTGAAGTTGCCAGCTTCCACACAGCAGTTGCCACTCACTTTTCCACAGTGAAGGCAGCTCTCGTTCTGGTGTCCTTGCACTGTAGTGCTGGCGCCTGCTCCACACACGGTTCCAGGAAGGTGGATTGGTGCATCTGAAAGTTCTGTAGCCACTGCTCATCATCCCTTACATGCTTCATGATGTGATCCCAACACTCAGTGCTTGTTTCATGAGTTCAGTGCTGACTGCGTGCAGCTACTCTGTGAATGCCAGCAGTTATCTTGAATTGTTTCTTTCCATGGCACACTGCAGGGCACCACCGCTTCACTCTCTGTTTTGCAGCTCATGAAATACTACAGCAGTTCAGGATCCAGGCTTTCAGGCAGAGCTGGCGGGCGCACAGTTTACAATGGCTATTGAAAAATGATATGAAGCCCATGGAATGGTAGGCCAGAAAGAACTACACCTCCATGATGCACTGCATTCCTTTCCCAGAGGTTCCAGCAGCCGAGGGTGGCAGAGCCTTCCTCTGCAGCATGGGGCATGAGTCGCTTGCTGGTGGATTCCCTGCAGCTTGAGGTCTTCAAATCTCACTTTTGAGGATTTCAATAACTCAGTCATGGGTTCGGGGTTGTTATAAATGTGTATGGGTAGGGTTTTGTGGCCTGCCTTGTGCGGGAGGTCAGACTAGATGATCATATTGGTCCCTTCTGACCTATGAGTCTATGAGTCTATGAGAGCGGGATAGCTACCCACGATGCAATGCTCTCACTGTTGATGCAGTGTTGACACGCTCTGCCGACACAAGGAGCGTTGTTTGGACATGCACAACCAATGTAATTAAAGTGGCTTATGATTGTCGACGTAACTTGAATTGACTTAACTCTTTAGTTTAGAGATGGCCCTAATCCTTTACTCCTGAATGAGAGTATCCATATGGGGGGTAATGTGCTTTAATTTGTGCATTTTGACTTCACACCTTTAGTTAATTTACAATCCCTAACTGTAGACCAGGCCTTAAGGCTTCTTCCTTAGGATCACTGAGGGTACATCTACACAGGGATAAAAGTCCCGTGGCATGGCAGTAGCTAGCCTGGGTCAGCTGACTCAGGCTTCCGAAGCTTGGGCTAAAAATCTCCATGTAGACATTTGGGCTCAGGCTAGAGCCTGAACTGTGGGACCCTCCACTCTCTCAGGGTCCCAGAGCTTGAGCTCCAAACCAAGCCTGAATGTCTACACAGTGATTTTTCAACCCTGCAGCCTGAGCCCCATTAAGCCAAAGTCAGTGAGAACAACCATGGAGTTTTTTTATCCCTATGTAAACATACCCATAGTGTAAGGTGATGCTGGCCACTAGCCCTTCTTTTGTGCAGATGTTCTGCCACACAAAGGAACTTCAGAAAGTTTTACCTTCCATTCAGGAGTGATTTAGCCCCCACAAAGCCCTTAACAACTGTCTAGATAGCGTGAGCGACACCCTAAGTGTTTATACTTCAGTGACTGAGAACCTTTCACCATCACCAAATATATATTTAGCAAAAATAAAATAAATTTGAACTTTGTTTTCATCAAAACTGAAATCCATGAAGCATTAAGTTGACTTTAAATACAATTCTCTGGAGCCTACAAAAGTCAGCTCCTATGTGGTGTATCTCAGTTTAGTAAAGCACTCAAGCACATGCTTAAGTTAAGCATATATTTCAATTTCATTGTCTTCAAAGTTAAGTGTGTGCGTAAGTGCTGTCGTGAATCAAGGTCTTCGCCAGAATGCCAATCCCAAGAGCCTAATCCAAAACACATTGATGTCAATGGGCAGAAAGTTTTTATGCATATTTACAGGAAGAAGATAGCTAAATATCCAGTAAAATGGAAGGCATACATACCACTCTTGCTTGTGACAAGTAGAACATTTGCACTAAGTCCTCAGTGCTAAATGGAAAGAGGTTAACTTCCAGGAAGAAATATTAAATTAATAGGACTGAGTGAATGGCATGGATTTTTTAAGTTGAATCGAAACCATTGAGTGTTTTTTCCCCAGTGGAACCAAGCCTTTCTTTGGGAGTTTGCTAAAGACTACATAACTATGTTACATGTGAAATAAATGTGTGAACATTTCATATGGAAGCACATGCTTTTATGTTATGGCCAAAATGGTTTTATCACCCAAAACCCATATTTCCATGTAGAGACATACATGTTCCATTTAGGTTATAGTGGTGATGTAAGGTACAGTCCTTTTCATAGTGTAAGACAGAAGAGACCATTATGAGCATCTGTTCTGGCCTCCTGCATAGCACAGATCTTCACCCAGTAATTTCTGCATCAAGCTTTTAAATCTATTCCAATTTCACTGTATACTGTAGAAAATTGTGTGCTGACTGCATACTCTGATCTGCTTCATTACACTTAAATCTATTATTCAATTACACATGCATATTCTTATACTGAAAAGGCCTTTTTTAGACATTAAATTTCTTAATGTTCGTTTTGTAATTGAAGAACAAATTCCATTTGTAAAATAAAATGTACTTTTTTTTTAACATACCCAGGTCTTGGAAGCTCAGGAAAATGTAGATCGGCAGCATGGTAAAGAATATGACCATGACCTTAGTGAGACAGAAAAAGCTATAGTCAGAGAAATGTGCAGTGTAAGTTTAATTTTGTGTTCTGTACTGAAGCCTGAAACAATATTTGTACCCAGGGTATTAATTTTTAAAAATTGCTGACAATGTGCCTTTAAAGTTTTCATAGGAAAATGAAGCCTATCACACTCTGATTGATCTATAACATAATTTACTGAATTTTTATGAACTAAATAATCTTTACACTTTGGTCAGCATTGATCAGCATATATTGTTATAATATATAAATATATATGGAGAGAGAGAGAGAGAGAGAATGCGGTCCAGAGGATAAGACACTCTACAGGGACTCAGGAGGCCTGGGTTTTATTCCCAGTGGTGTCATCAAGGCTAGCGTGTTAAAGGAAGGCTAAGCTCTGTGTGACATTGGGCAGGTATATTAACCTTTGGGTGTCTCAGTTTCCCTATCTCTAAAACGATAGTGATAATTACCCACCTGTACATGGTGTCTTGTGATTTATGGATAAAAAGTATTTTCTGAGTGAAAATTATTGGTATAGTAATCCATAAAACTTCCAATAGTTACATAATTTCATGTCTGAAATGTTCATATATTATATCTGACACAATCATTTCTTCCCAATTCTTCCCAAATGTTTTGAGTTTTACATTTCATATTTTTGTTTAAAAATACTTTTTCCCCCCCCATCTGCTCAAAGTTCAGCATGGAAAAGCTAAATGTTTTTACTCCATTATTGCTTAGATATATTCTTTAAACTTTTTGAATGCTTGTTTCTCCTCAGGTTATCCCATTCTGTGCATTCATCAAGTGTATTCAGATGAAGAGCAAACCTTTGATTAGCTAATTCTTTTGTTTTAATTCTCACTTCAATTTCCTAGGGCTTACAGTTTTACTGTCATTAGTTTGCTCCTTTTTTTGGAGGGTGGCGGGGACTAGGTGAAATGTTTGTCATGTAATCATTTTGCCTCTGTATTCTGGGTCAGGGTTTTCAATCATGACTACTGTTTTTTTGGGACGCTTAATTTTTGGGTGCTCAATTTGGGACATTTTCAGAGGGTAGGTATTCAGCCCTTTAACATATCTCAAGTCGGGTACTCTAACTGTTGAGACCCCAAAGTCACTAGTCAAATCAGAAAATTTTTGTTTTGTTTTTAAATGTTTATCTATGTGTTTGTTCAGTTTATAAGATGTCTCCATTACAGAATATGAAGGCCTAGGAGAGGACACCTTGTAATGCTTTTCAGCTTTTCAGCTTACTTTCCCTTCCTAAGGAGCACACCTAACTCATATTACTAACAGGCACATTCTCACCTCAGGAAGCAGGTGTATTCCACACTAATGATGATAATGGAAATTATTCCAGTTCCTCAAGAGGAAAAGACACCATATAAAACACATTCCTCTTTTTATTTACATTGGGTGTCTACATAATGTTTAAAATAAGTCTTTTACTTTGTGTTTGTACAATGAAACTTGTGATCTTGATTGGAGCCTCTAGCACGCCCTGAACACAAGTAACAATCATAGGTAAATTTGGAGTTATTCTGTCACATTAGCTTTCAAAAGCAACTTCCTGCACTGTAAATCTACAGAACTCCAGCGTGCTGCATGCTAACTGTCCACGTGGATCTTGCGACTGCTCACGAAGTTCTCTAGTGCTTATTGACATGCTGCTGTTTGTATCTACAGTACATCAGGGCACACTACGGAACTTCTAATATGCAGCAGCAGTGTCCACATAAATATTTAGTGCACAGGTTGCTGGAGCGCTGTAGAGTTACTATGTAGCAAGCTGGCACATATCCACTCCTTTAGAGATGCCGACACAAATGAGGTTCCACATCCAATTACTTGAGTCACAGCAAATATGTCTTTGTGGGCTCAAATGTGGGTATTTGTGGCCACTCCTCAAACACTTGGCCAACATTGCACTATTTCTTCAGAAAGGTGCAAATGAAGATCCTAACTAGTACCAAACTCAATATGCTGGAATAGCGTCAAGGCCTATATGTAGATTGCTTTCCACATGTAAACAAAATTGCTGCTGATAGTGATGGCAGATCCCATGTGGCTGTGATTCAGATTTTGATATTAACCTGCATTTCAAGCAGAGAGTGTTGGTGTCTGTCAGTATAGAGCTAGATTCACAAAGGGACTTAAGCGTTACAATGCCAAGCCTCACAAAGCCTAACATTTAGGCACCTAGAAAATCACTGGGATTCCCAAAGCCTGAGTCAGCTGCACTGGGAATTTGGTGCCTATCTCTGCTTGGGATTTCTCAGTTGTGAATTCTTTCCTGGAATTAGGCATCAACAGCATTTCTTGCAAGAAACCAGGTAGGAGGAGATGCTCCCTGATCACTTTTAGCTTAGTAGTTAGGGTACTCACCTGGGACGTGGGAGATACCCAGTTCAAATCTCCCCACCACCTGATGACAAGGGATTTGAACAGGAATCTATCACCTCTCAGGTGAGTGCCCTAACCATGGGTATATGGGATAGTCTGAGGTGAGTGGCCCTCAGTTTCTCCTGTTGAAGCAGTTCCATTTTGGCTAAATAATTGAAGTCATTGGGCTGGTATAGCCTGGTGGCTGGTGCACTCGCCTGGGAGGTGGAAAATCTGGGATCCATTCCCCCTGCTCCAATGACTCTCTGGAAGAATAACGTGGAATTGGGCATCTTTCTCATCCTAACCGCTGGGCCAAAAGTTATGAGGGAGCTGCTTCTTAACCATCCCCTTCCTCAAAGTTCCTGCAAAACTTTAGGTGCCAACTAAGTTAGAGGGTTAGGTGGCAGTTGAGAGAGGATTTTGTGAATCCCAATGGCACCTAAATCTGAGACTTTGGGACCTAAAGTCCCAGATTTAGACACCACTGTGATTTACAACTTCCCACTTACCTGCTGCCTAGCCCTACAGGCACTTACAGTTTTGCAGTAAAAATTGCCTATATTTCTGTCTCTCAGCATGCTCACTGCTGCCTCACTCTAGGTACTGGGATACTTAAGTCCCTTTTGAATCTAGCCCATAGGTGCCAATTCCTGTGCAATAGGTATGACATTGGTCCTTGGTGATCGACGTATTTTCTGTTATCTTTACGGTTACTATTTCATTAGGAACAGTCTTTTGTTCACTCCATCTATTGCCTTCAAATCAGATATGGGCTGAGACCACAATGTGGGACCAATTTGGAACAGTGCAAAATTCAGAGGGTATTGGGATCTGGGGGCCCAACTAACTGGTCCAAAGACAAATCTCTTCACATGTCTGTGCTTGAATTTGTACCACCATATTTCAGCTTTACTTCTGACCCTGTTTTCCTTCTATTCCTCTTTCTAATAACCAGTCTTGTCCAGTGATCCATTGCTTGCTTCCTGGTGGTCCACAGAGAGATGCCAACTCATGTGGGGCTAACTGTTCTTGTTTCCAGTCAGTAAATTTAATGAAAAAACAACTAAGAACAAACTAAATGCTTTCCTAATACTACTTTTCTGTGCTAAGAATTGCTGTGGTTGTGACATGTATGTTATACAATCATGAATGGGAACAGAGGTGAGGACAAAGAGTGAATCCGTTCACATGTAGTCAACACTATGAAAAATCATTAGCATTCTCACTAAATTGTGTATGACCCTGATCCAGAAAAGGCACTGGAGCATGTGCTTGACTTTAAGCACGGGACCACTTCTGATGACCTCAGTGAGACTACTCATGTCATTAAAGCTAAGCATTTGCATAAACTCTTTGCTGGACTGGGGTCTGTGTGCCTAAGATTGTCTTTAATGGGAGTTTTGCCTAAGAAACGATTGCATAAAAATTTCCAAACCTGGCCTTTGTTTTCAGGACGGACATTGTGCCTGAACAGACTTCTAAGTAACAGATGGTCAAAAATGAAAATACTGTATTTCCTTCAAAGTGGATGATATGGCTGACATCTCTTTCTATCACTTGCCTTTAGGTTGTGTGGCGGAAGCTTGGAGATGCTGCAGGTTCATGTCCTGGAATTAGACAACATTTGTCAGGAAATCAGTATAAAGGACCGATGTAAAAGGACTTCAGTGTCACCTCTCTCTGAAGATAGAGTTTAAATGGCTAATGACAGATAGAGAGAACTTATTCTATCCACAGTCATTTCTCAGCTGACAACAGGATGTCTACATGCAGTATACGTGACGTCTTTGAAACAGTGGTGAAGTGGTTTTAAAAAAAAGTGGATACACTGATCTAAATTAAACTCCATCATCTCCAATTGAAAAGTGTTGAAAACTCCAACAGAGTTTGCCCTTGACTACACTACCGCTTTGAAAATTGGTACATCTTCCTCATAAAGGTCTTTCAGACAACAGTTACATGCCCTTGTGTCCTGGAAGTGTCATTTCAGTATGCCGTATAGTTAAACTCTGCCTCTTAGTTATGGCGTTGTTGTCCAAAAGTACATGTTTAGAATGAAATTATCTGAATGCTTCTTATTTAAAACAAAATTGGGGATTCTGCAGGAGATACACAAAGCATGATTTTTTTAAGTCTGAATGACTTTTCCATTAGGTTTAGCAGGAGTTTGTCACCAGACTGGAGAGATGCCAATAAACTGTGCCTTCAGACATCAAAGTTACAAGAAAGTCAGTTACTTGGTAGCTCACACTTCAGTCTATGTGGTGTTAGTAGGTGCTTAGGCAATGGTGCTTAGGCAATTTGCAGCTGAAATTATTATTTTTTAGAATACTTGCATTTGAGGTGCTAAAAGACCATAAAATCTTCTAATCAGCCAGTAGCATAGCAAAAACTACAGTACATGTAGTAGAACACAATTTCTTTCTAAATGAACATGAAGATAGACTTTTTTTTCATTCCCGTTGGTGCCCACCTGTTGGAGTCATACAGAATGGTCACCACCCCTTGAACAGAACACTTAGATGACCATATTTAAGATCTCAAACCAAAACCACCATCAAAGTTCTTTTCTGAAAGCATTTTCCAATTGCTAATTTCTACCATTAAGTTAAGAGACATGCTGTTTTATTTAGCAAAAATCTGAGTCTAAAATATTGCATTGCATTTATGAACAGCTTTCCTTGCCTACTGTAGTGTTCCTTCAAAGAAAACTTTTATTCTACTCAAAGCATGTCTTTCATTTATTCTGAGGCTAAAACCTCTTGTTCAGATTGCCTGAGTTTTTACCAGGAGGTGCCCTAGATGTGCTTAGTTTAATTTTTTCTGTGTGTATAACATTAGATTGTGTGTATTGAAATGCTATGATAGGTATTTTGTGTATATCTAAATGCAACAATACTTTCTTGTATGAATGTGCAACAGGCTTGTGACTGAATGCTGTTGCTTAATTTTTTACCATAGCTGAGCATCAAAAAATAGGAATGCAACAATTCCCAGGTTTTGTGTTTGTTCTTGATTACTAAAATTTGATTCAACGGTGATATTCTCTGTTTTTTGTGGGCTTGTTACATATTGTATAACTGGTTTGTTGGTAGTGGAATGTAGCTGGGTTTCTGTACAACCTTTTTTATATGATAGTGTAAAATCAGCTTACTGTCTTCAGAAAACTGTTATGGATTAATTTGTGGCAGTAATTATATCCATTTCTATCATTTTATTTGGTACTGTTCAACATAATTGTAAGGCCTCCACTCCAGCATTCCTTTCTCAGGCACAACTCCTATTGATTCCTTTTCCTTGAGTGAGGACTGCAGAATCTGGCTTTTAATTTTGAAACATTGCATTTTTAAAATAGTTCTGATATGTAAAAAAAAAAAGCTTGTTATATTTCCATATTTTCTCTCAAGCAGTTTTCATCCTTAAACTTAAATTGTTGTATTCCTATAATATGGGGGTGGGGGGAAGGGAGTAAAACTAGTATTTGTGCCTGTAGTATTTACCTGCAGGGGCTAATTTGCGGGATGCTGGTCTTTTGACATTACACTTGTGTAAATTTTGATACTGTATTAAAACTATTTTTTTACAGTTCTGCATACAATTGGGTATCAAGTATCTGTGTTCATCTTAGCAATGGTAATAAATTATTTAATCCCATAATTGTTTGCTTTCTTTGAATGATACATTTCAGGAGATATGTGAACTGATACCAAAAGCAAATTCCATTCACTGAGGGATCTATTCTAAATACTTCCTATACAGTAGTTACGTTAGTGCTCAAAATATACATAATTGATCTCTATCTCCCACTGTAGTCATTGGAAGTACAGGATGCTCAAAAATGGTATGTAACTGGGAAGATCATCTCAATGTAGAAAGAATTGCTTGTGATGTAGAGCTAGCATGGTGGCCTCTACTTCAATCACCGCTTCCTGCTGGTGGGCATATGGGGGTAGCCACGAGAAACAGAGAAGTGAAGGATTCCTTATGGGATGGTGATCCCAGTCTGCCCTGATGGTCCCTGAGAGCCATTGACAAATGGCTTAATTTAAAGCAGCCTTGTTGTGCATGAGTTCAGACTGGTATACAACTGGTCCAGGAAAAAGTAGCCCAGGGCTACCTCTTAGACTGTGCCACGGGTCTTTGCTGGCCACAGCTGAGGATTGACATCAGCACCTCTGGGCAAATGTTCCATGAGTTTGTCTTTGTGCTCCTGAGCAGGAATTGGTTTTATGTTAAACAATCACTTCCTACTGGGAAAAAAAAACTAGTGTAGCTAAATCTTTTTTTTCATTGTAATAACTCCATCAGAAATGCTTCTGATCAGAGAGAAAACTATTTCATAGACGTTACTCTGTGTATTTAGATTTTGCCCTGGATTTTAGGTTGTTATTTATCATCACTATCTTTTGGCTATTGCCCTAAATCCCATAATATCATTGATCAACCATGAAGAAAATTAGGACAAAAATAGCTGTAGGTTTGCATGGCCATCCCTCCCTGTCACTCTCTGAGGGAGCCCATGCCCCCTTGCTTCCACATGCCTGTAACAGTAAGTAACAGTAAGTGAAACTAATAGAATTTTAAGAGCAGGCATTCTATCCCATTCCCTGATCTGAGAGACTTCAACATATATTTGGGGAATCATATAGCCTTTAACTGTGCAAAAATGTCCTATCTGCTGACTTCACTGCCAAAGGAATTTTTACTGCTTTTTACTCCTATTACCACGTCAGGGTCAAGTGCAAGTTCTGTTCTTTCTTGCTAGCAAACAATGCAATTGATGGTGAGGTTCCAACAGTTGCACCTGTTACTAAGTAGTTACTATTAAAATAATTCAGAGAGGTAAAGTGACTAGTCCAGAATTGAATGAGTCCATGTAGCCCATTTAAATGGACTAAAAACAGGCTAAGTGACAGATCACAAATATTGTAAATGGAGAATAATTATCCATAAGGGGTGTTTGTAGTGGAATCCCACAGAGATCAGTTCTTGGCTCAGTGCTATTCAGTAACTTTATGAATAGGCTGGAAAAATATAAAATTTGCATATGACACCAATAATGGTGAAGTCATAAATTATGAACGGGAACAGGTCAGGTTTACAGACCAACCTGGTTCTCTTAGTAAGGTGTGTTAATACAGCCAAATGTAGGGTGACACATTTAGAAACAAAGAATGTAGATCAATCACACTTATAAAATAGGTGACTGTGTCCTGGAAAGCAGTGTCTCTGAAAAGGACTTAAAGTTTATGGTAGTTAAGCAGATGAACATGAGCTCCCATGCAAGGGTGTAGCTAAGTAGATGAATGCAATGCTTAGATGTATACATGGGGGGAATATCAAGCAGGAGTAAAGAGAAGGTGGTATTAGCTATATATACAGCATTAGTGAGACCATTACTGGAATCTTGTCTCTAGCTCTGGAGTCCACACTTCAAAAAGAATGTTGACAAATTGGGAAGTGTTCAGAAAAATGCTACAAGAATGATTTGATGTCTGGAACTCATGGTTTATAGTGAGAGACTAAAGAAGGTCAGGTTCCTTAGTTAATTTAAGAGATGGTTACGTAGTGATTTGATCATGTTCTCAAGAATCTACATGGGGAAGAGATGCAATCCTTGGCTGGATAAGCGAAGGACAATATCATGTAGGAGTAGAAGGCAGCTTTTTAATCTCATAGAAAAAGGTATAATAAATTCTACTGGGTGGAAGCTGAAGCTAGACAAATTCAGACTAGAAATAAGAGGCACAGTTTTAACAGTGAGGGTAATTAGCCATTGGAACAATTTACCTAGGGCTGTGGTGGCGTTTCCATTACTTGAAGGCTTTAAATAAAGGCAGGACATCTCTCTTAAATATATGCTATAGCTCAAACTGAAAATGTGGGCTTGATGCAAAAATTATTGGATGAAGTTCTATGGTTTGTGTTATGCAGGATGTCAGAATGAGGCCCTGCTGCCCTTAATATCTATTAACCTGAGTCCATGTTCAGTGCCCAATTGAAAGTACAGGTGAGACTGAGGTTGTAATCTGAAGACAATAGTGTTACACAAACCAACTACAAAATGGGGTAGATTATAAGCATATGGGATTCAGAGACGTTGTAGGAGACCACTTTCATTGTTAATGAACACTTTGTCCAAACCATGGTGATAGGCAGAAGTACTAGGATGGTTTTCCAGTATGCCCACTTCTTCAATGGTCACTTTAAGGAAGAATTTCTGGAAAAAAGCTACTTCAACAACCATCTCCTCTCCAATCAAACACTCCCTAGAACACTGCTGCACCAGCATCAATTTCTTGGACATCACAACTAGCTTCAACAATAGAACCCTACAGACAATTACATACAAGAAACCCACAGATCCAGTAACCATCCCCGGTGCACCAAGAAATCTGTTATCTACAGCCAGACACTCAGATATCACAGAATGTGTTCTGAAGAGAAAGTCTAGGAAACATACCTTAACATACTTAAAACCACCTTCACCACACAAGGACCCTCCATCAGAGAAACAGATCACATCATGGAGCGGGCCACCCCAATACTCACAAAAGAACCTGCTCCAATACAGAAAAAAACCTGACTGCACACTCCTAGTGGTCACCTAACACCCCACCCTGGAACCCATATGGGACATAAAAAAAATTATAACCCATATTTGATGGGGACTACACCCTGAAAGAAATGTTTCCTGAACCCCGTCTTCTGGCCTTCAAACAACCTCACCAACGTCATCATCAGAAACAAGCACCCCACAAAGCAGGGCACACCAACTCAAATCACCAGACCCTGCCAAAACAACAGATGCAAAACCTGCAGACATATCTCCACTGCTATGATCATCAGTGCTCTTCACCATACACCTTTCGAGAGCTGTGGGTCCTATACATGGCTATCACAACATGTGGTGTTCCTCATCCAGTGCAGCAAATGCTTCAACAACAACTGTGTGGGTGAAACCAGACAATCACTACGCTCTGAAATGAACTCACACAGAAAAAATGATAAAAGACAAAAAAAACCTATCGCCCATGGTGAACATTTTCACGAAAATGTTCACTCTATAGCTGACCTCTCAGTCCTTATCCTCAAAGGAAACCAGCACAAAACATTCAAAAGATGAATCTGAGAACTTAAATTCATAACTCTGCTGGACACTAAAAGTGATGGATTTAACAGAAACGCTGCTTTTATGGCTCATTATAACACACCCTTTTGCCTATCAACTCTCCTCTGTCCTACAGCTACAGAGATGTTGCTTGCTCACTTCATTTTAAGTGGTCTACTACAACATGTATGAACCCCTATGCTTAGCAATCTGTTCCACCTAATATTTAGCTGTGACATTCTGCTTAGTTTCTGCAGACCTGAAGAGGAGCTCTGTGAAGTTTAAAAGTTTGTCCCTTTCACCAATAGAAGTTGGTCAGTGAAAGATATGTCCTCCCCCATCTTGTCTCTCTCAGATCCTTTGACCAACACAGCTACAACAACACTGCAAATAATTTAGTCTTGTTTTTAAGTGGAGAAAGGTAGTTTTGTTTTGAGGGCTAGGCAGCACAGAACAGCACTTTATTTTTTAAAAAGTTGAATGACAGTCTGTTCCTAAAATGTTACAGTGGATGGACATTTTTATGAACAATGTACAAAGCTAGCATGCCTTTTTCAGTAATTTGAACACAGTTAAACTGGATGTATTGAGAACGTACTTCCAAAAGGAAATGATACTCAATACTACTCTCACAAATGTGACACTTAGAAAAGAGACTGAGCTGGAACTAGGTGAAAAACATATGCTCAGGGAGACCAGTTTGAGACTCTAGTGTTACAAAACAGACCAACAAATACATCTTTCGGCGTATAACTGCAAGATCCAACCTTAAAAACTATATTAGACAGAATCAGGTGAAACATTCAGCTAAGGATATATGTGTAAGGGGACTATTAGCCCCTGTAGGAAGGTGCTGTGGCCTTCCTCGGAGCCTGGGCCTGAAGAAGGGTCGTGACGCCCCTGCTGGGCAGAACAGGGCCCTAGAGATCAAACTGCCCAGCAACAGAGGGGCGGAGCCAAGGCTGGAACAGGAACTATAAAAGGCCTGCCTAGCAGCTGAGTAGAGAGGAAGTTGTTGTTGTTAGAGGTAGACATGTCTTCCCAGAGGCCCAGGCCCAGGCCCACTAGCTATTTAGAACAACTGCCCCACTGAGTGGAGCTTCCAAATCCTGCCTGGATTGCTGGGCCCTAGTGACTGGATGGGGTTGCCAGCCCCTAGTACCTGGAATGAGCCACCCAAAACTCCTGGGTGGGGACTACCCCTGGAGGAGCTACCTGACATTGGGGAATCCTGGGAGCTGATGGAACCCTGTGGACCAGAGGAACCCCTGGGACCTGGAGGAGCTGCCATCCGCTGACAATGCAGAGGAGTTCCTGGACCTGCTGCTGGTCGACAGGGAAGGACTAGTGGGCCTGCTGCTCGCAAAGTACCCCAGCAACCCGGAGGGAAACTGATGCCTGCAGGTACCGGGGGACAGGGTGGGAGGAAGTGGCCCGGGGACAGCTGACTAGCAAGTGGCTGAGTCAGGGGCTAAATCCCCATCACCGTGTTGTGGCTGGAGCCCTGCTGTTTCAGTGGCAAAGCAGTGTGCTGCTGCTAGGGCCCTGGGCTGGGATGTAGTAGAGATGGGTGGGCCTGTATCCCCCTTCCCTAACCCCCCTGGGAGGGAGTGCTACTCTCTGCATTTGTGAGACAGAGGATCCCAAGCTGTGCTGGCCCTGCCTGCCTGAAGTCCCCAGACTATTTCCCAGCCCTGCCTATGGGAAGGCCGGGGGCTATAGACTGCTCGCCTGCCCTGCCCTGCCCTGCCCTGCCTGAGGGCCGGGGGCACTGGACTGCTTGTCCGCCCGCCCCATTGGGGGCTGGGGCTAAATACTTGTAAATGGGCACTGTTTATTCCCCTAAAGGGAGACGCGGTGGCCTTCCTTGGAGCCTGGGCCTGGGCAGGACAGTGCCACCGGCTTATAGCCCCTTACTGAAACTTTGTGGGTCTTTTTGGCTATCTTTTGAGGAAATAAGACCCTGAACCAGACAGCCCCCAGGGCCAGTGGGAAGAGGCCAATGTGCCAGGTCAGCCTGACTGATTGGGGAGACAGGCCACATGCTGGGCTCCTGCTTCACCCCACCTCTTCCTGTATCCCCTTCTCTCCCACATCCTTCCTCTCTTCACTGTCCCCTGGCCCAGCCGCCTTCTCTTTCCCTTGCCCTAGCTTACTCCTTCATGCTGTCTTTCCCTCACCCCCAACCCCTCTCCTCCTGGCCCCCCACAGGCACTCACCATTGTACAGGAAACAGCTGAGCACTAGGATCCAGGAGGCAGTGACCTGGAGTGCAGAAGAGCTGCTTTGTTCTGCCACCTTCATGCCCCATGAGCCAAAATGTACTGGGGGTGGGGGGAGGCAGTGTTGGCAGAAACACCCCCTTTCCCCTCCTCCCCCCCAGAAGGCTGAGCAGAGGAAGCCCTGCAGGGCAGCTCGGTGCTCACAGAAATCGGAGGGAGGAAGTGGCACTTGACTCCACATGACAGCCCTCCACACCTCACCCATGTTTGGTGAGGCAGTGCCCCCCCTCTTACTCCGCCCCCAAACTACGCCCATGGTCCCAGAAACATCATGATATAGCTGACACTTTCACAAAAGGAAGAGACACTGAATGAATCACAATGAGCTGGGTCCAATTAAACACAAGTTCAGAAATGGAAACACTTAAGGAATGGGTTTTGTTAATCACTGCATCTGTCTCTGCCATTCATTGAGAATTCTGGTAGATCAATGATGTTCAGACCCCTCTGAAAGTTGGCCTTACTTTTTTAAGTTTCATCCAGCCTTGAGCTGATTTTAAAAAAGGACATGAATGTGTTCCATTCATGTGTTCCACTGCAATGTGTTTTTTTTATACAGAAACAAAAACAAAGTTTCATATAATTTAACATAAGTAAAAATATTTTTGCAAATTTTTAAAAGAAAATTCACTGAAAATAGACCCTACCTGAAGCTGTAAAATCTTACCTGAGGTCTCCTCATTTCAGTTAGCTATTTCCTTCACTGCAATGGGACTCCTTGGGTGCTTAAGAGCTATGCATGAAAATAAAGGTTTGCAAGAATCAACTAAGATTCTCTTTGTACATTTAAGTATTCCCTGGTTCCTGAGAGTTAAGTAGCTAGAGAATATGGCCTTCCTCTTTTCCTATGGAGTTGCACTGAGACTGCACGGTAGGAAGATAATCTGTTCCTGCCATGCCATAAGCTCAGCATGAAGGGAACCAGTGGACTGATGGGCCTGGATAAAGAGCCAAGTAGTGACCCTCAGACCCAACCAGTCTTTGCTCTTCTCTAGTGGCCTGAATAGCTTGACAAAAGAATGATGAATGAGCCATTGGTGCGTCAGATGCTTGTTTGCCCTTAGGGTCTCAGCATGTGAAATTGTCTCTTCCTATATGACTATTCAGTGACAATATGTCCCCATGAAACTATGGTACCTGGGCAGAAATAAAAAAGGAATCCACATTCCCAGGAGGTGGGATGAAAAGTAGGAATCCTTGCAGATCTTTCTGCAAACTGGCAGTCCCAAGTTATTAAATTGATTTGGCCAGTAATGGTCACCTCCATCCCATCACTGTGGACAGACAGGCCAAGAGTGGGAAACTGCCCCCCACTCATTCTTTAACAACTAAATCTCCTACCTGGGAGCAAGGAGTTAATTTGTCTTTATGTTCATCTAAAATGATTCCCTGGCACCCTGGTTCTCAAAGAAGTGCCAAAATACTAACCAATTATTTACCATTTCTCTGGAATGGGACACTTAATCTCCACTAGCATAGATAATTATTATAGATTCTAACTCAGTGCAGTAGTCTTGATAGTGTGGCTCTGGTGAAGATGCTGAAGTAAATGATTAAATAATTCTTTAGAAGTCATCAAACAATGAGGACAATATGAGTCAAAAACATCACTGGAAAGTCACACTAAATGGCATGGATTAAAAAGGGGACAGTATGAAAAGAGGGACGGGTGCAATCATTGCTAAACTCATCATTACAGAGAATTAAAACAGAAAAATAAGGCCAATAATTCTTTCTTAGTTTTTTATGTCAGTTGAAATTAATTTATTTCCTAAGTTTGTCACTTGTGGCTACAGCAGTGGGAGGATCTTGAGGGAAAGACTCATCCGAAGAGATAAATGTGTTGCTTGGTTAAGAGGAAGTGGGACAAGTGATGTAATTCATGTTGATGACTGCTTAATGGGCTATGTTAAATACGTTTGTTGGTTTGCTGGATGTCGATCCTGATCTCAGTGCATTAGCTCAAGTTTTTCAAAATTGACTAGTGATTCAGGGTGCTACAGTGTTTAGGTGTCCACGCAGAGACACATTAAATTTTCAGCCTCAGTGGTGGTCTGTGCATCTAGGCCAACTAACGGGTGAAGAAACTAAATAATTCTCTGGGGTCTGGAGGTGGCCCATCCAGTTAGGATGAGGCTCACTGGGAGGATGGTGTGAGGAAGCTTGAACTCTGCTGTACCTCTTTAGAGTTGGGCTGTCAATCTGTTCCCTTTCATTGGCACTAAACTGCACAATAAAAAGCAAATATACTCTAAAGACACTCTCAATTGGCAAAAAGAAAAAATAAAACACAACCAACCAGACCAGGTAGTTTGTAGAAATGTTGCATATGCATGATGAAGATTAACAGAGCAAGCCCAGAGCAGCCTTGAAAAAGCCAAGGAAAAGTGCACCAGAAAATGTTACCATGGGAACTAGCTAAGAAAATGGACCAATAATATAAATGGTAAAGGTCCCACTCTCTGCAACCAAACTACAAAGCAAGCCAGCTAGAACAGAGAAACACAAATCAGCTAAAATGAGAAATTAATCTGGAATTGGAGCCCCCCCCCCTTCCCATGTATATATAAATGTCCCCACCCACAAAAAATGGAAAAAATCACTTTAAATACAGCATGTACAGCCAACACATACCCCGCATGTTGTATTAATTCAACCAACCTCTTTTTCTGATTCTCTGCAGGAAACTTTATACCCAGATCAACTGTATTCAGAAGGGAATCTTGATAATTGCTCCATCTAGCTGAGTCAAAACAAACTAGGACAAGGACACAATTAATATTTTATTTGGCATTATCTGCAAAATAGCAATATTGTGTGGATGATACAATCACATGTACTGCATTTCTTGGAAAAATGTTTGTTGTAATATTGTAAATTAATTAGAACCTTAGGCCATGGTTCAGGAAGGCTGCTTAAGCAGATGCTTAACTTTAAACACCTGCTTAAGTGCTGTCTTGAATACGGATGTTCTTCCTGAATCAGAGCCTTTTAAAATTGTGAAACAAAATGTAAATCAGTATTTTAATCCTTACATTTTGAAGAGGCTGTTCTAATCATTCATTAATGTTTAAATAAAATGCTTTCTTCTCTCCCATCATTTTCAGATTTCGATTTTCTCTTGTTTTACACTGTGGTGGGTGTGGGGATTTTACTCTGTGTGATTTCCCTTAGTTTCTAATTTTATACTTAGATATTTTGGACTTTGGCGGTGCAAAATGTGGTTCTGTTGATTCTATAATTGTTGTACCAAACAAATCAGGGGGAACATTTTTCCCCTTCCCCCTGCATTGGATTCAACCCTACAACTGATCTGCACTCTGAACACTTCAGAGCGGATTACAGAGAAGAGGTTCAGTGCTGAACAGGACTTTCCATGCAATTCTTCCTCTTGGTGGCTCAGGGCTGCTGTGGTACTAAGCACAGGAACTGAGAGCAGGGAGATCACTTCGCCTGTGCTTTCAATGATCTCCCTACTGGTGTCCAGACAATGAAGTGGACAAGCCTTACTGGAATGCAGCTGGGAAGACAGAAACAGAAGGGAGAATAGGGCTAGGGGGAGAGAGGGTTGAGGAGTGGGTTGGAGAGAGGTCAGGAGGGATAGGAGCAGAGGGAGATGGGGACAGGAGCTGGGGATGGGGAAATCAGAGTAGTTCTAGGTGGTTTTGACTTATGTTGATGCCAGACTGTGTTTTAGTTCTAGAAAGAAAAGAACTTTCAGTAATAGCTAGTTATGAGTTAGGAAATGTAGCAAAAGCAGACACCTTGGACCTTGAGAGGACCAGAAGTCTGTTGGAGTGGGATTTATCTCCTGTGGTGCAATGTGTAATTCAGGTACTTCCTTACAGAGTAGAGACCCCACAAGTGAGGTTTTTATAAGGGCTGACAAGACTTGCGACTGTGGGAATGGGTGATGAAGAACTCAGTGTTTCCATCCTGTGTCATGGGGGGTGTTGAATAATCTTCAGTGGGATGCTATTTCTGAACAGATTTGCCTGCAGATGAGGACAGCATTATTAGGTTGGTTTCAGGATTGTCTCGTGTCAGGGTTGGTGTTTGTATAAACCTGTAACAAAAGGGCAGTGCCTGTGTGTATCAGGCTGAGTGAGTGTGAAGTGATGAAGAGAAGGGGTTGAAGCCTGCCTGGGTTGATGGTCATATGCCATTACTCAGCAGCTTGTGTTTTTTCTGTACTCCAAGCGTTGAACATACTCACCATGGTTCTGGTGTGAAAGTTCTACAACATCACAGCAAACGGTCTGTGTAAATAGCCTCTGAGTGGAGTGCTTTCTGACTGCAGCTGGCACCAGAAAGAAAGAAAGATAAGTCTTCCAGAAAATGGAGAGAAGTGGTCTCTTTAAGGAAACTAGAAGTTACAAGTGGCATAAGGACCTTTAAGTCTCAGGCCTCCTAAGTTGATTTCTGTCTCACTGAATCACAGTCCCATCTTCTATCATGTGCCGTCTCACAACATCTCTGCCCTTCAAGGCTCTCCAGAAATGTTAGGCCAGTGGTCCACATAACTTCACCTCTTTGGGTTTCAGGGAAAAATGCTCCTCCAGCAGCACTGGCTGCAGCATTTGAGAACACAGAAGTTAGACTGGGTCTACACTGACGGCAGCAAATTTGCTGCCGTCACATCGATTGCTCTGGTTTGACTGAGTGGCCTATGTAGACCCGCTCAGTTGATCCAGCAATTGACGCAGGAAAACCACCCCGGTAAGTGGAATAGCGCTGCATCAAAGGGAATGCTGTTCCCGTCGGCACAGCAGTGTGGATGGTGCATGAAGCAGACGCAGCAAAGTGGACGGGAGATACGCAAGTGATTGACGTCACTTGCGTATCTCCCGTCAACTGCCGCCAAATCCGGAAGGTAAGTGTAGACCGGGCCCTAGTAAGGTCAGAAGGAGAATATACATTAGAGAGGCCTTTATAGCTGAATACATAAAAAGAACACATTGTGCCTATTGAGCTTGTTTAGGACAATTCCTAGCTATGTGTTAAAGCCACTATAAAATTCATGCACAGTTAAAAGAAACTGTGAACCATGCCATGTCTGGAAGTTAACACACAGTTTACCATGTAGCATACAGAATTGTACCAAAAAACTCAATGGGGCTGCAAAGATTTACACCCGTTCAGGAGCTGACACTAGGTACTGGAGTTCTTTTACACATCAGCTTCTACAAACAATGGACTTGTATCATGTCATGGGATAGGTACCCGGTGGAGTAGAGCTGGGCCAGAAACTTACTGAGGTGAACCTCATGGAATTGCCTGCAAATTCTTCTCTTAGGTAGCAGGGACATAGGGGCTACAGCGGTAGCAGAACACTTGCAGTGAGTAAAAGGAGGTCTGTGGGTCCAGAGACCAAGTTACTACAGTTTCCAGGATAAGCAACTTATGCATGTATATGTATAAACTGAGGAAGGATCAACAGTGTGATGCTAATGAAAATTAACCAGCTGTTGGCGTTTGACTTCATCATACTGTACCTGGCTGCAGGAGAAAACAGCCACAGGCACCAAGTAAGAGAAGTAAAACACTCTAATGGTAGTTAATAACTCAGGTGCCATCGTAGTTTCGTTTAGGATCTTTCCATCCAGGTTTTTGGATTCTCTCTGAATCTGGTCTCACTTCGAATACAAACAGCTTCTATTAAAAGAAATGGATCATCTCCTGTTTGGCCTGAACAGGGTTACTTTGTGGGTAAATTAGAGTAAGATTTGATTTAATGTGATTATGGGCTTTCATCTCTGATCTGAGAATAAAATGAAACTACTGAAATGACTGGGGAACTAACGAAAGGGCTGGGGAAGTTTAGAGAAGTTTGCACAGGGCTTGATCATGCCATAAACTCATTTACTTATGTTATCCATTTAGGGTGACATTTCTCCTGGTTCCTGGGGCTGCAGTTCCTTGATGCAGTGGGCCTCATTGCCTCCACTTTGTCTAGAATGGGAGTGACTCCACTGTGTGGAATTCTGCACTCTTTGCAGATGGTGGAGGTGGACTCCAGAGAATGAGGTGGTTTAGAGTAAGGCCTGAGAGCTGTGGGAGTGTGCGGCCACTGGGTATTTGGTTGTACGGATACAAATATCCGTGTAGAGAATCCACAGGGATTCCAAGCACAACTCTAGACAAGGAGGTGGAATAGTAGCCTCAGGAGCTGTGGAATGGCCAGACACCACACCTGGGAGGGTGTGTATATGGGAGATCCCATCCTCATGCTAAACAGCCTATTTACTTGGATTTTTGTTAGGGAATGAGGGGAATATCCAGTTATATGGATCCTAGCAACATGTCTCAAGTCAGAAAAATGAAGTAATAGTTTTGATCAGTATATTCATTCAAAAATATTTTAAAATAATTCTAAAAATGTAATCAAAAGCTAACAAATCTTGCCTGTTCATAGTAATACAGTAAAAATAGTTTATTTGTATTATTCAGTAAATTATAGGATTCAGTGGAGCCTGATATGAACTCACTCAAATTTAACATATGCACCTTCTGAACATTCTAATACCTGCAGCTAATTAGGGCATTTTACATCTGGAATCCTTAATCTCTATTTAAAAGGACTCTAATTATTTTGAGTTTAGCTGCTGTAAATAAAATGTGTACATGTTTAACAAAGCAAAACAGAAAATGATTTTACTGCCCTGAAATGACTTATTACTGTAAATTAGGTTTCTCACAAAAAATGCTTGTCTTAATTGTGCTACTAAAAGATTTAAAAGAAAAACTTTAAAATAAGGATGAATAATTAATCTTGGTCTCTGCAGACCTCATTAATAAATTTAGGGGAAAGTAAAGGATACACGGTGTTGTCTTTCAATCAGCTTCACTATGGAGGAGAAAAGATACATAATTAGTGTATTACAGTTAATTTGCATGGAGGAAAATATCAAATTAATAGCCAAGAGTGTTAAAGAACATTAGAAATTGTGGAGGTCCTGATCCAAAGTCCAAAATCACTGGGAATCTTTCCATTGGCTTTAGGGGGCTTGGAACCAGGTCCCAAAGGAAGACTTCTATAGGCTGATTCTAAAAGCTTTACTGATGCAGAGAAGTAAATTCCACTGAGAAATCCAACTAAAATCAGTCAGACTACTTATGTGAGTGAGCACCACTCATCAGGTATAAGGGTGCAGAATCAGGCCCAGAGTAACAAGGGATGGATCTCAGCTGCCTGGTTCAGATTTGCATCTGAACTTTAAGAGTGTTCAGATTTGGTGGTTTTGTTCAGGCCCATCTCTTATAATAATTCATCAGATCCTTTCCCCTCCCTGATGGGTCCTGTAGCAGAAGCACACAGGATGAAAGCAAATAAACTGTGTAGATAGTGCCAATTTCAAAGTTAATTGCTGGACCACACTCTCACTTAAATGTAAATGACATAGTAAAATATCATCATTCTCCCTTGATGCAATTATTGTTCCTTGCAAAAATGCTCTGCATAGCCTGTACTTAGAAGTGATTGCCCTTTTCTGACCATTGCCATAGCACTTCTCTATCTTTACCCTTTGATCTCAGAGCAGGAAAGCTTTGACACATGGCTTTGGAACTATTTCTCCAGATTTGCATCTGCAGCTGGATTTATTGGTACTCTACACTATATAGCACCATGTTTCCCCTCACGTTAAAAATGTGTGGCTTGTGAGTGCTGGACACTGGACTGCCAAAGGAGCTGGACTTAGAGCATGCAGTACACATCTCTAATATCTCATATAAGAATGAGCAGAGACCTTACCACTTTCAGGACTAAATAAAACACTCATCTGTTCAATTTAGCTTCATCTCAAGAAGTTACACACGTGCACATATACCTTGGGCCTGATCAGGATTTTAATTCATGACCCTCACCCCACAATCCCTACTGCAAAACATACAAATGTGGCTGTATGTATACATCTGGTCCAAACAACTGTCCATGTTTCACCCTAGAATGTGGACTGTCTGTCACAGACATCAATGTAGCACTGTGTGGTGTCATCCTAGTGTCATTCTTTAAATTAGATGGTGAAATGGTGATTATTGAAAAGAGCATCAGAAAGACTTATTGCTACTTTCAACATAGCGGCAGAAACTCTATCCTTTTTCTTCTTCTCCATCATTAGCACTATATATTAACTGGCACAAAGCCAAATGTGCTGTATGTGTGCTGTCATCAAATGTGTACAGGAGCTCCACTGCAAACAAGTTCTTGTTGCTGTTTGTCACGGTTTCAGGGTAACGGCACCTGTATTTCCCCCTCAGCAGTCCCTCAAAGGCACCCACTTTAATCTCCCAGCTGTCACTTCCTTTTGTTCATTTTAAACCTGCTGTCTATCAATTTCATTGGGTGACCCCTGCTTCTTGTGTTATGTTAAGGAGTAAATAACACTTCCTTATTCATTTTTCTCTTTGCCATTCCTGATTTTATGGATCTCTGTCATAGGCCCTCTTCAGCTTGGAAAAGAGATGACTAAAAGTCCCAGTCTTTTTAATCTCTCCTCATACGGAAGTTGTTCCATACCTTTAATTCTCTTTGTTGCCCTTCTCTGTATCTTTTCCAATGCTAATATATCTTTTTTTGAGATGGGGTGGCCAGAATTGCATGCAGTATTCTCATGCTCATATGCAGAGCACAGCAGACTGCTAACATTTGTGATGCTAAGGGCCAAAAGCTTCCATAGGGGTGGAGTATTGAAGCAGCATACCATTGATTTATATGGGGCATTATGATCTTTTCTGTCTTCTTATCTGTCCCTTTCCTAAGGGTTCCTAACATTCTCTTGGCTTCTTAGGCAGCCACTTCACATTGAGTTGTTTTCAGAGAACTATCCACAATGACACCAAGATCTTTCTTGAGTGGTAACAGTTAATTTAGATGCCATCATTTTCTATATATATAGATAGGTAGTTGGGATTATGTTTTCCAATGTGCATTACTTTGCACTGATGAACATTCAGAATTTCATCTGCTATTTTGTTGGCCAGTCACCCAGTTTTGTGAGATCTCTTTGCAGTCAGCTTTGGACAACTATCTTGAGTAGTTTTATATCATCTGCAAATTTTGCCACCTCACTTACCTTTTTCCAGATAACTTATGAGTATGTTGAACAGCACTGGTCTCAGTACAGCTCTTTGGGGGACACCACTATTTACCTCTCTCCATTCTGAAAACTGATAATTTATTCCTACTTTGTTTCCTATCGTTTAACCGGTTACTGATCCCATGACTGCTTAGCTTGCTTAAAAGCCTTTGGTGAGGGACCTTGTCAAAAGCTTTCTGAAAGTCCAAGTATGCTATACCCACGGGCTCACCCTTGTCCACATGTTTGTTGACTCCTCTCCTCCCCCCAATAATTCTTATAGATTTGGTGATTTACAAAAGTTGTGTTGGCTCTTCCCCAACAAATTGTGATAATTTATGTGGCTGGTAATTCTGTTCTTTACTATACTTTCAACCAATTTGCCTGGTAGGAATTTAGGTTTATCAGTCTCTAATTGCCAGAGCCGTTTTAAAAATTGGAGTCACATTAGGTATCCTCCAGTCATCTGGTACAGAAGCTGCTTTAAGTGACAGGCTACATACCTCAGTTAGTAGTTCTGTAATTTAATATTTGAGGTTTCTTCAGAACTTTGTGGGCACAGTCCTGCAACTCTTACACATAACAAATCATTACTCATAGAAGTCATTCACCTGAAGCGAGGCCCTATGTTTGCAGCAGATGCTCTAGTTTTCAGCCTAAAACAGACAGGTTCTTATTGCAGACAAAGGTTGCTTTGATGAAATAAT
Source organism: Mesoclemmys tuberculata (assembly GCA_007922155.1). Lineage (NCBI taxonomy): Eukaryota > Metazoa > Chordata > Testudines > Chelidae > Mesoclemmys > Mesoclemmys tuberculata. The sequence goes on along the minus strand of ML675614.1, from coordinate 21,316,832 downwards.
TTTAGGGTCCGATCATATTCCTACTGGAATCAATAGAAGAGCTCCCATTTGTTGCACGGGGCTGGTTTCAGCAAGCAATTGCAATTTACCAGTCAGACATGTTAACACCCAAGTTTCAGATTGCTAATGCGGTTTAATGAGAACAGGCTCACTATAGCTAATAGAATACTAATATAAAACTATTACAATGCTATAATCGCAAAACCCATACAGATAAGTTTTCACACAATAGGCTGTGCACAGGACTCTTCAGCAATTTTTGTCAGAGGGCCAGTCTGGCAGAGTTCCTGTTGGATTCAAGTGGCAGAATGCATACAACAGCCCAAGGGCACTATTTTTATAGTCCATTTGTATACAACTATTGTGGCTGGTACGTAGCAGCTGATGACATTTCATGGCTGTTCCTTATGGGTGTTCCATGTACTTTTCCAGTGTTCTTCAACTCCTCCATGTCAGTCTTGAAATATTTACATTACTTATACTATCAAAACTAAACCATTATCATAAGAACAAACATAACATTCTTTCTCAGACTAATGCTATTATTACTCGTGGGGATGTTCAGACTCAAGGTTGCATTTTCTAAAATATATATATTGTGGTATAGCAAAGGCAGAGGGCACTGGGAAAGTTCTAGAAGGACACTATGTAAGTGCTAGAATGATCTGGGCTTTATTCCCTGTAGACTAGCCAAAGGGTAATTAGGGTCAGCTGACACCAGTTAAGGCCCCACCTAGGTGCCTGATAAAAACCCTCTAGTCCTAAGAGGCAGGGTGGGAGTTGAAGGAGTAAGTGTGTGGTGAGCAGAGGAGTGTGTGGAGATTGTGGAGAAGAACAGAACGGAGTACAGCGGTGTGTGGAGTTGTGGAGAAGAACAGAACGGAGTACAGCGGTGTGTGGAGTTGTGGAGAAGAACAGAACGGAGTACAGCGGTGTGTGGGAGAGAGGTGGAGTCCTGAGGAAGGTACTGAACTCAGGAAGCCCAGGGGAAAAGCCTGCAGCTGCAAATAAGGTGCCAGCAGCACATAGCTGCTACTCAGAGGGCCCCTGGACTGGGACCCGGAGGAATGGGCAGGCCTGGGTCCCTACCCCCCTCCCTGGGAAGACGGGGTAACTTGTGATGCCCTGGCCCACTAAGAGAGGCAAAAGTGCGAGAACCACTAGGGAGAAGCTAGCTGTTTGCCACTGTGTGTGTGTGTGTGTGTGTGTGTCTATATATATATAGAGGGAGAGGTGCAGCAGGCTTGTGAGTAAGTAAGTGGTCAGCTGCCAGCATACAGGCTGCAAAATGTGGTTAGTGCTGCAAGACAAAACCAGGCCAATGGCCTACACCATTTACTTCTAAAGGAACAATATCAGACACTTAAACAAGGGCACATATTTGTAAGAAAAGAGCGTATACTGTTCTTGAGTACTTTCTTTGTACTCATGATGCACAGTGAGAATTACGCATAAAGTGACCCCTAATACATAAGGGATCTCTGTGGTCTCAAAGAAGATGCATATTTGTCTGGATATGGTAAATTAAAAGGCTATTTTTTCTTTTTAAAAAAAATGTGCATATGGGGGCAGATCAAGGACATGGCCTTTTGGTTTGCAAAGTATGAGTTGTCGATTCAGCTAAAATGGAAGTGACTCCGGCAATTGTATGTACAGTTAGCAATACAGAGCTTTTTTTTCAGGCTGTATGAATCCTGGTAACTCATCAGAAGGACTGCAGAGTTTTGGAAATGGGCCCTTTTATCTTCAGTCCTTTAACTAACATGCCCATGATGGTCTAAGAAGCCTTACCTCAGACACTAGTGAAATTTCAGTCTCAGTCTTCTCCTTACTTATCTGTAAACTGAGTGTCACTGTTATGTCTGCCTCAGGAAGGAGAAAGCTGGTGTTTTTTTCAAGGATAGGCAGATATTCCCAGTACCACTCCTAATATAAGGCAGTCAGGGTCCCTGGGCTTGGTGTACTCCCATTCACTTCAGTGGAACTCTCCTTGTGAGTAAGGCAAAAGAGATATGGCAGTATGACCCTAATCTGAAATGAATAAGAGTTTTTCTTTTGGAGGGTTTTTTGCCACTGGGATCTAGATCAGGGCATAAAAGAATAACCTTAATTGTAATTAAAGTGTCACTTTGTGGGTAGGGCTGGCCGACTCTGGTATAGCTGGGATGTGGGTGGCATTGACTAGTGCCACTGTGTGTCTTTTCTGGCAGCCTTCCAGATGCACCTTGATTCTGCTGGAGGAAGTGAGCATAACCCAATGAGAGACTTTGACCCTAAGTGTCAAAGCACTTCAGCTGCTGACAGCTACATATCATTGTCATATGTAGAGGCTTAACATTGCATCCTTTAGTTAACAGTATTGGATGACAAGTTCACATATACACTGTAACTTATATAACTGGAGTGTGGTAACATGCATGTCAGTAAATGTAATGCAATGCAACTGCCACATGGTGAATACATAGAATTTTTTAGTAAGTACCTGTATGAAAAATATGCTTACAATATATCTAGAGTGCAGTTCTTATAACTGTGCAAGGTTTCCACACACAGCCTAGTATTGCAAACCCAAAAATAGTCACTGAGGTATGCAAATCCCATACGTTGCTGTCTGACCCATCCCTTGAAATATGTAACTACTTATGCTAAACAATGTGTTCCATCTTGTATTTAGCTGACACGCTGAGTACATTTCCCAGACCTGAAGAAGAGCTTTGTGTAAGTTTGAAACTTGTCTCTCTCACCAACAGAAGCTGGTCCAATTAAAGATATGATTTCACCCACCTTGTTTCTCGAAAGTCAACAGAGTGCATCTGTGTTGAAACTCATGTTTGGTAGAACTTTATTTGGTAGTCTCTAATAATAATGTGAAACTAAAGCCCAATATCTCTATAGTTTTGAGAAATAAATGTATGGGGAATTTCTCCATTGTGGAAAATGCAACCAATGCTGCTACATGCTGTGGTGAGACTTCTTTGTCCCTTTGACCCAAAGTTACACAGGAAGTCTCTGGCACAACTGGTTAAATCCAGGGCTCCTGAGTCCTAATCCAGTGCTTTAACCACTAGATACCTAAAAGTTGCAGACCATACTTCTGAAATATGTGACAGCCATTAAGTCAATAGTTATCGTCACATTGAGACTTGATTAACATAGCTAATCCATTTAAATGTGTTGCACCACAGATATTGTAGGCTTTTCAACAACCACAGTTTATTGAAGGCAGATATTATTTTGTAACTGAAGAACCAGAATGTTTCAATGACAAAATCTCTGACTACTGTATTCTAAAATTTAACTTGTCAGTATGCCAACCAATATTTTGCAGGTGTAGGGCTAGAATTATGTTCTAGTGGGGGTTCTCTTCATTATAAAATGAAGTTACGCTATGAATGTGGAAACTGCGTTAGAGGGTGGATGTTGGCAGGTGCTTCTTGGAGATGGATGGCAGCAAAAGGTATACGCTTTGTATAAATATAAAAACACCTGGCACAAAAGTAACATGCAAAAAGAATTAGCATATGAGAGTCTTAATTTGCTTTATTGGTGACTTTTAACACCTATTTCTATTCATTAACTTGGAATGTGCCATTTAAAAAAAATGGTTTGAGCACTTTCTATCATTTAATGCCACATAGGAAAAGGACTAGTCCTTTGAAAATAACTTCAATAACACTATGATAAATCATGTGTTATGCATCTTACTATACACAATTAACTGAGTGTGCAGCAACCATGAAAAATCAAAGGTTAAAAAAATATCGAAAGCATATCATTAAAAATTTATTCTAAATCATATTTACTGCATTTTAGTTCTTAGTCATTTTTAGAAACAAACCTGAATGGCCAAGCTCATAAATCAGAGTGACTGCAAGATGGAAACATAATTAGTCTAATTTGCCCATGCAGTCTATTATGCATAGAGAAAAAATGTTAGACAGACTGCTGAATTCTAGGAGCAATTAAATGTCACCTAAATGGTTTCTGTATAAACTGTATTTTAGCTATATTCATAGTTTTTATTATACATCATGTGGGGCCAAATCTTGTGGCATAATGAATAACAGCTTCACACCTGAAGTTATACACACTAGCTATAATATTAAAAAGAGAGCTATAAAATTGCATTGAGACAACACATCGACTTGATATCCATTCAGACATACCCTAGAAGTGACCTCCCTTTACAGGGAAATAGAGGTGACCATGATAAAGTAAAATAATATTGATGAAGTGATGGGGTTATAGACTGAGCTACAAATAAATAAATGAAATGTAGAGCACTTATTGTACAATGCATTTACCCTGGCAATATATTAGACACTGAAGGTGTTATTTAGAATTGTTTTTAAAAACAAAGTTTCAAGGAGTTACTTTAAGTTTTGTATTTAAAGAGAGGTTCTAGGTACCTGGAAATAGCATGAATTCTTCTGCTATGGTAGATGTCGCTAGATGTCACCAATAAATGTAGGCATAGATTTTCAAAGCTTTCAAGAGGGCTTTGAAAAATCTCAGTCTTACTCTAGCTATAATATATACTGAAGTGTTGATATTTGCTAGGGGGCAGATTCTGATACTCTTACTCATGGTGAGTAACGGCCTGAGGCACAGCACAGAACCCATAGCCTGGGGGTAGGAAGAGCCCAGGCCTGTCTGTCACCAGCTGTCTATGGCCAACAGCACTGCCCAGAATCTCTGCAGGGCTACATACTGTGGGCCCTCTCTGCACATGTCCCTCCAACCCCAGCCCTGCTCCTGGCACACCCCTTATACAGAGGTTTTTGAAGGGGTCCTGGGAGGACGGCCTACAGCTGTCTTCCTCAATTCCTGCATCAGGAGACTTCGTATCCCTGGACTGGGGCTTTTAGAGTTCCTTCGTGCTGCCCCAGCCCTTTAACTGAGTTCATAGGCCGAACCAGAGGTGAGAATCTCATTCAATGACTTCAGCAGGACTAGTCAAAATAAGAGAGTACAGAATATAAAAAAGGTTATTTGAATCTAGGTCTTGTGTATTTTCTGCACAGTATCTCAATTTTTAATAACTGCAAAATGTATAATACACCTAAATTAATGCAAATATATGGGATTTACTAAAAATCAAGGGCCTGATTCTCCTCACATTTATGCTGCGTTTAGTCATATGTAACTCCATAAACTTCAGGACTGTTTCCCCTCCCACTGACACCCATGTAATCTGGAGTAGAGTATAGCCTTGAAATGATGCAGCTTTCTTAATGTAGTGTATCTATTCTTATTTCCTGAGGAACGGATGTTTTCAGTACCACTAGCCAAATTTTAGCAATGATTGAGTTTTACGAATTGAATTTAATCTTGTAAATCAGCACGTTCTTGAGGGGAAAACAACTTTTTGATCTGTTTATCAGAGGAGGTCAAAGAGGAATTGGTATCTACCATAAAGCAATTGGCCACAGCCGAGCCTAAAGAAGTGTCACCTGGACACTGGTCATAAGGCACAGACTGCCGTAAGGGCCAAACAGGGAGCCAAAGATTTATAACGTGATTGAAGGAAAGGAACAGAAGTAATTTAACAGAAAATAAAAACAATGGGCCGGATCCACAGATAGTATAAACCAGCCTAGTTCCATTGTCTTCCATGAAGGTGCTCAATTGCTATGAAGCGGAGAATCTGGCCCCCAAAACTTTAGAAATCTATTTGTTGTGGTCAGAGAATTGTTGTGCTTAGACACATGGTCTTCCAGATTAGAGCTCAATAGAAAAATTGGATATTCATTAACATTGGATGGTTAGAATAACTCACTAATCCCACTTCTAGTTAAATTACAAGTGAACAAAAACATATAGCTAAAACAATTTTATAAACCATCAGATAAATTCAGTATTTCATTTCCTAGGTCAGGTTCAGAGAGTTAAAATTTTTTTTAGCTTAGATTTTCAAAGGGTTCAATGGGATTTAGAGAATCTACTGGATATTACTTCCTTTGACTTCAATAGAATTAATGTATCTTATTCTTGCATAGCTCTTTGAAAATCTAGAGTACAGCAGGGATAGTTTGTGTATGAATAATTTATAACATTGGATACAAGTCATTTCTCTACTTATGAGGGTGTAAATTCATTCCACGTAGAACTGAGATCCATCAAATGTCTTGCTACGACTTTCTGCTTACACAAATAAGTAGCTGAACACTATACATACAGCTTCCCTGCATGTAAATTGCTGATAACTCAACATGATGTATACATGTTTTGACAAGTAATCACATGGTAAATATGCTCTATGAAGACAGTATATAAAATGTTGGCACATACAAACAATATAATTTGTACTAACTTTGTTCTGACATCAGGAATGAATACTGGTTGGCGACTGCTGTCTTTTCAAACTCGAGGGGCCCACCTCTGCTCTAATTGTGGAGTTATACTTTGGCAAACACAATGCAGAGTCACATGTATGCAACTCAGGGCAGAATATGAAGTCAATGGTGTTATGCTGGTGTAATGGAGGGCATCGTTTAGTCTGTGGGATGTTTTTTTAAAACTGGTGATGATGTACTAGCTGGAAATAACCCAGCTTGATTCTCAGCTCCCTGGTTGAGTTTTCAGGGCTGGCAATTAGAAGAAAACACTTCCTTTTTCCTTGTAACCTGAACTAATTTGGCCTGGCAGCACTGACAGATGGGGCTGCAAAATGCCATTTTTCTAGAGCACTTTTCAGAGAAAATCTGCTTCTTGGGCTAGAACCCCTCCTGTACTGTCCTTTGCTTGTTGCAGGAGATGGGAAGTTGTATAAGGGAGCCAGAGCAACACCTTAGCCCTTCCCCACCCCTGAAACACTCCCAACACTGAGCAGGGAGTGATGAGGGCTTCTCACCTATGGAACTACTACATGGATTTAAAGTAGGTATGCATCAGTTCAAGGGTACCCGAGAAGTCCCAAATGTTGTTGTTAGGAAATATTACCACAGAAAGCAAAATAAGCATGCAGTTTAATTACTTGTAATTCTAGTTGAGCATAAGAGCAGCTGTCAAACAAATACAACCATGGACAATGCAATAGCCATCATTTTATTTCTTTGTCCCTCCTACCACCCGTTTCACAGGAGGCGTAATCTATGGTTTTTGGAGTTAGTCTGTGATGGTCTGGACTGGGTTGTGTTAGTCATTGTAAAGTAATCTGATTCTCTTTGTGTAACAAAATGTCTAATTTGCAGCTGAGAGCAAAGCATCAGTGTACCAGCAAAGTCATTCAGGCCGTTACTCCATAATCACAACGAGTCTGGGACTGGAACGGCTGTTCCTGCTCACATGCCTCTTCGGGCACAATGAAAAGCTCATTGGAGAAATGACGTGGGCCTTTTCCCATGGCATTATCATACCTTTAAGAGTTTCTATTTTAGTTGCCTCATCCTGCGTTTCAAAAAGACGAAAAGCCACAGTCTTTTCCTATACCATCATCCATATTCTTGTGAGGATCCTCTCAGCAAAGAGAAGATCTTTTAAAATTCTCCCGCCAAAACCAGAACAAGAAACCCAAACATGAACTCAGGAGGTAAATGAAGGACCTAACCCTTCAAACTGCTGAGTATTTTTTAGAGGTATTGGGCCCATTGTCTACCTGCTAAAGTCAGTGGGAATTGAGGGGGCTTAGCACCTATTAGATATGCATGGAACCACACAGCATCAGGTCTTTACTGAACATAAGCAGCCAGCCACATTTTCAGGCATTGAAGCCAAAGCTTTGTCCCCGGGGGGGGACATGCCTGCAAAACTCATTGCACACATGTATATGGAGTACCCATTTGTGCACACAGTTCTCATTTCTATGCACACATGCAAGGTTTGCACACACGATTGCTGTATGCAAGCAGTGGCATTGGAACATTTGCTGATGGGTAGTTTCACTGTATTTCTTGATAGGTTATTGCAAGTTCTCCTCAAAGGGATTTCTTCTGTGACCTTCCTCTTCCGCCCTATCGCCTAACATTTTCTCCTCTCCTTTCCTCCTCTTTCATCAGCAAATGCTGCTGATTACAGGGGTAAGACTCAGTTTGCACAAATGTGCCGGAGCAAGCAGAATGCTCCCTTTGTCCTTCAGCGCTCTCTTCTACTGTGACTCATAGTTTAGTTTTCAAGGTGGAAAACACTTTTCAACATGTGAACAATAACGGTCTTTAGCTGATGCTAAAATGAGCAAAACCTTGCAGTTGAAAGCTGAGCTTTCCCTCCCTGTACAGTGCCATGAGGCAAAATCCACTAGGTTTGCTTGAGGAACAAATGTACAAACCAAACCAGCAGAGGCTGCCCAGCAACATATGGGCTCTTTATGATGCTGGTGTTAGCATTTGCATCTAGACAACTTCCTTCTGACTAGTTCCTCAAGGAGAGTGAAAGATATGAAATAAGGAGTAAAATAATGGCATTGAGCTGTATTGTCTAAGATGACCCTAGGAACTGATTTATTATGCATAATTTTGGCATTAAAAAACTGAGCTCTGGCCTTCCTGTCAAACGTATAGTAAGGAATTTTATTGAGGCTACCCAAATGTTTTTTGTTATAGCATGAGTAAACATGGGTGGTCTCAGGCTCCCAAGATTTAAGATTCTCATAAGCTCCAGTCTTGTTCCACTTGGGCCCTAAGATGCAAAGAGTGGGATATCTGTGCAAGAGTGCCTGCACCATGCTCAATACCATGACATCAGAAATGAGCAGGTAGCTCCTTACTGAGTGATTTGCTCTCTTCTCCCAGCCCAGAGCGGTGAGGAGCCATTTGTTTCACTTACTACATTTTGGGAGATTTATTTTAATTGCTAGAGTCACGCTAGTGAATAGTGCTGGGTTCTGTGTTTGCATGTGGATCATCCTGAGCTCTGCAGGAAGGAATTCCACTACTGCAGTCCAGCGTCTGAGAAAGCTCATTCTGCAGCTGCCGTGAATCTCTAGGCCAGATTCTATAGTTCAGTAGGGCAGCTTTGTACCAGTGTCCTGTGAAAAGCTGCATTTAAGCGAGTGGATCTGGACTGTGTAGGAATTCTCAGGTGGCACAAAGCTGGTGTAATGGCTCTTACAGCAGTTCCATCACCTTGCATGCTGGCATGTCAGGGGGAAAAAAGGGGGTATGGCTGGTTGTTCCTATACCCCAGCAATACCTGGCTGCCAGAATGGCTCTTTTGAGCTATTGGCAGCCAGTGTAGTTTACAACAACCTTCAGGTTGCACTAATGTGTGCTTGGAGGCAGGGTTAATATGGAGATAGTCAAGGTTTAGGTGGACCAAATAGCTGGCCTAAAGCCAGCTTTGGAGACACCTGATTTTGTGCCAAGCTCAGCTAAACCAGATTGTAGAATCTGGTCCTTGCTTTTGTGAATAATTTCATCTTTCTAAGAGGCCCAGTTGTCATGGAAGACCTTGATTTTGGAATTAGAGTTGGTTCCTCAATCCCCTGCTCAATGGGGAACTAGCATAATCTAGAGGTGAGGCATTTACAGGGATTTTATATTCAGATACAAGTCACCACAATATCTAGCCTGGGGGATCAAAGAGGCATAGATCACAGATCCCAGCTGCTCTGTCTGAAGAGGATGAAGTCTCCTAGCCAGTTATGGGTGGCAGAAAGCATTTCTGGCAGCAGTTTTTATTTTGATATCTGTGTTTGTCAAGGAATCTGGCAGTACCCTGATGCTGTACACTGTCATGTATGGGATTGCATTGCTCACTAGGCAGCTGATTTTCCTGCCTTGGTAGAAATGATAGTAATGAGAGTACAGGTGCATCTGCAGCCAAAGGCATGAGAATAGTTTGCCAGGCCAGGCAGTATACTTCTAATGTTGTCAAGAACTGATATACTGCTGTTCCAGTAATAGAGGAAAAGTACTACCAGAAGAAGAAAGCATTTCTTTAGGGGAGAGGGGGATAAAGAATATATTCAGTGATCATAAAATGATCATTACGATTATTGCTTAACTGTCTGAGGGTACAGCTGCATTTGTAGGGTCTGACAGGAGACAGGTGGAGGGAGAACGTTTTTTTATATGAAAGAAAACACAAGAGACTGAGTGCTAAAGCTTTTGCCCAACCAGAGCTACAGTAGAGCGAGGTTACTTGGTAACTAGGGGGAATTGGGAGAGAGCGAGTGGGGGAAGGGAAACCTAGCTATTTTAGCAGAGGCTTTGTAAAATACACATGAAGCTTCAAGGGCTGCAGCTGCTCTCACAGTGGTTTAATTCCATTGATTTCAGTCGGTCAACATAACTGCTCAGAATCAGGCACTATCGGCCAGCTTCTTACCTAGTGTAAATTTAAGTCACTAGAGTTATGGTGACTCATACCTATGAGAAACTGGCCCTTTGGCTTTAATTTAAATGGACAAAATTCTGCTCACTACTACAGTCAAATCACTCCTTAGAACACAGTGGTGCAGCATAAGCGTCAGCTAAATTTAGCCTTCTCTTTGTACCCAATTTGAAGAACAGAAGCATGCTAGCATGGTGCATGTATTTTTTTGCCTGATTTCTTGAAACAGTAGCAGCTTAGTGTTACTTACTCAAAGCAAGTGAGCTGTATTTAGATTATTTGAAAACTGTCTGAATAAAGGCGTGAAGGCTTGCAATATCACATTGATCTGTGATTGGAACAGCCATCCATTCTCTTTATCCTATCATCATCATCTGCTTATTCTGTATAAGATTTTAGTCATCAGAGAAATGCACTGCTGATAACAAACATGTATCATTGCAGGAAATTTCAGCTGCCAGCTGTAATGGCAAACTACCCGCTTGCCAAGTGCTGTCATCCAAACAGTCATGAGCCAGCAGGACAGGCTGTGATCCCAGGAGCCCAAAGGGACTGACAGACCTGGGATTCAATCAGTGCAGAGGGATTTCTTTTGAGTAGCTTTCTTCTTTCTGCAGCTCTCAGAAATAAAGCTGTCAGAAAGACAGAAGGTGTAAAATATTATACATGTAAGAGGAGTCCTAACTGCAACGTTGTCAGTGAAAGTGGGATGGCCTAGTGTGTATCTAATCCTGCTGCCAAAGCAAATTATGTAATTTAGTTATTAAGTGTGGTACTCATCTGAATTTATACAGAGGGGGTCCTTGGAAAGGTGATGGTGATCAGGCTGTTAATGGTTAAATGGGTGTGTCTTCAAAACGTCAGTAAAATATTAAAGTTGTCCGAATGATATTAGCTAACACCAAAACAATGTTTTGTTATCAGCCATTGTGGATTATACTGTTCAGGAGTTTGCTTGATTATAAAGCACTTGATGAACAGTCTGTCATCCACATGTGATCGTTTATAACTAAAAAAAGGCCGTCAGAAAAAATACTCAGTTATCAATTGGCTGGTGTTGTTAATAAAAATAAATCACTTACAACACCATCCATCTAAAGATCACAAGCTGCTTTACAGAGACTAATGGCCACATTCTGTTCTCATTTATGCCCATGTAATGACTTCCAGTTCAGCAGGATTACACAGCTGTGAGAGTAGAATTCAGCCTTTAGAAGACTATCCAAAGCCCAGTGAAGTCAATGGAAAGACTCCCATTTATTCAGTAAGATTTGGCTCAGACCCCGCTATATTAAATACAGCCTATATCATAGGTAAGTATTACTGTACCCTTTTTTACATGAGTAAACAATTAAAGATAGTTTAAGGATTCTTGTAGGGTCCTTTGAATATCCCAGTTTAAATGATTTCTCCATGGTCTAACAAGTAATTAGTGGCAGAACCAGCAGTGGAGCTAGATCCATGTCCTCTGTGGTGGTTATACTTCACTGCAATACAGAGAAAAATAAGGCAGCTGAATTGCTGTTTAACCTTAAGCACTTGTATAGACTCACCCACTATGGAATCTATAATATGATAGGGCTTTTCCCCAGCTTTCAAGCTTTCACTGCCATACTTGCTCCCTTTTAAGTAGGTTTATTGTCCAACCAACGAGTCCCTTCATTCACCCATTGTCTCAGGGTTTCACAGCCATGGCTCCCAGAAGTCTCTGGTAATCCTGCATCTTGCAGCTTCCCAGTCAGTTCCCTTCTCAGCTGGTCCTTATTGAGCCAGCTCTGTTCTCTTCTGAAATAGCAGCTCCAAGGCAATTTTCCTAGACACCTAGCCCCTACCTCTAGGAATCCCATGCCACTTGGATTATTCAAGATATGCAGTGTTGCCTTGAACCTCACATTACCAATGATCCCCCAATGTATGTAGTAATCAGTACTAAAGTGAATTGCAATGGGTAGTGGGCATCATGCAAGATCTGTGAAATCCTATGCCTGTCCTGGGCACCGCACTGTCTATGCATGATGGGCATGGTAAGGATGGCAGGATTTGCCTAGCTTTTCTTGAGTTGCATCAGCATCTCCATACCATTTTAATTAAATGTTTGTGTTAAAATTTCATTTATTAATCCTAGGGAACAAAACATCCCATTTTAAAATACAGAAAGTCCTAAGATAACTTCATGGGTGAATTGTTAATATACAATAGCATGGCAATTTGTGGTACATATAGGTGAATGTGTATTGAGGACAGCAAGTTGTGCACATCACACTGACATAACACAGCTCTTTGTGGTGTTGTTGTTATGCCACACCCCCAGCATAGTTTAGCTTAAACTGAATATTGCTGAACAAGGTATAACTCCCTCAAAATGTGTTAACTAAATATCTACTGCTTTTTATAAAGAAAAAAACTAGCAGGACTACCAGAAGGCACAGTCTCATCATTTGCCTCCATAGAAATGATGATGGAACCACGAATTGTCAAACAGTTTAAAAGCAGCACACTTTAAACCTTGTTAAAACACATTTAATGAAATGAAACATGGATCGATGTTAAATTTTGTATAGTGGCTCAGTCATATTGATTGCTATTGTCAGTGACTTTTAATATAGAGTCTGTTAACCAGCTATAAAACTTGTTGAGGTTGAAATGATACTTTGTAAATATTAATGAGGTTCAAAGGCTGCATAGCTAAGTTTGCTTAAAGTTCTTTTGTCTCATCTGTTGCTTTTTTTTTATAATGGGAGAGCATCAATGGAAGGCTTTAGGACACATCATTGAAATCTTGCTTCAGTTTCATGTGAGTGCGATGAAAAAGAGGCAAATGGTAACTGATGGCTGGTACCATGTGAATGCTATGGAATTCTTTCTTTTTATTCGCTTTATTTCTTTCCAGTCTATCCAATGACAGAAATGAAGATGCTGCTTAGACACACTTCTAGAACTGACTTTAAGTGTTATGTTTACAGAAGTATTTGAATTTGTCTCTAAGGAAATAGAAAAACATTAAATAGGAGCAGAGAGAGTCCTGGATACAGTGGAAACAGAACGGTGCTGGGTGTAGTAGAAAGAGAGCCTGAGACATGAGGCCTGGTATAAAAGGCTTAGTATAAGGCCTAAGGCCCAAGCAAAGTCAAACTCTGCTAAAAATTAGCAAGAGTCAGGCCAAGTTAGTGCCTGTCCTGTTACAAAGCAGATGCCTGTTTGCAAGTTCACTGTCTGATACATGAACTTGGCAAGAACAGGGCTGGCATTGCAAAAACACAAGCACTCCTAGGCACTAAGTATTCATGTAAACACATTCCAGAAGGGTAATACCAGAACACCCCAATACAAAAGTTTGGTGTAAACACCCTGCCTGAAGATGATACAAGGATACACTGACCCCTCTTAAAGATAAGGTCAGGATGACAAGGTGATGGATAGAGATGTTTGAACCAACAGGTAGGAGGTAAAAGGTGGTAACTAACCACCTCAGAGGAGTAATATGTAACTTGTTTGTATCAGTGTATAAAAGAGGAGTCACAGAGGGGGTGTCTTTGTCTGACCAAGAGGGGAATGAAAATCCCACCATTCACTGAGTTGAATACATTGCAACGAGCATACATGTGTTAGTGTACCTGTAATCATTGAGCCAGGACATTTGGACTGCGCTTCACTGACAATAAACCTGGCCGGGCACCTTCACTATGGAACCAAGTCTGTGGTCTCATTGGGTGGTTGAATCAGAGCCTGCTGTAGAGGGTATTTGGTCAGAGCCAATGTAGCACGCAGAGAGAACACACACGGTCAATAACTGACCACACTCATGACTCCAACAGCTGATCTGGTAAGTAGATGAGCTGTCCTCTGTATGAATTGTGATCTAACATGATAGAAAGCTACAAGCTAGTGAAGTCTCTTATCCACTCCCTGCAAATCCCATGGACTTAAAGGGACAGATTCTCAGGCATGGGACTCAAGGCATTGGCACAAAGATAGCTTTCTGTAATCTTTCTGCCCCCATGATGGCAGCTGCTCTAATTTGTTAGCTTGTAATAGCTTGTTTCTTGCCCCCAGCATGCCCCTTATACTGTGGAGAGGGGGGAAATGGGTGTTTGGCAAAGAGCTGGCCTCCATGCCAGGTAGAGATTCACCTTAGAGCTTGTAAGGCAGTTTTCTGGCCTTTGGAGGTTGAGGGTCTGGCTCAAACTGTGGCTTTAATTAGGAATGTGATGGTAAAATTGGCATTTCCTTACTTAGTTACATGGGGGACACCTACCTTCCCCTGCTTCATGGATTGCATTGGGGGTTAGGCAGAAGGTAAGTGTCCCGGCACCTAAAGTGAGGATGGCTAGAGGAAGAAACGTAGGTGCCCAGGACACTTTTACAGTGAAAAATTTAGGCACTGTGTGAATTTAGGCACCTGTAGGGTGAGGTGGCAGCAGCCATGCAGGAGTGTTGTGTCTCACAGTGGCACCTACATTTGGGACTGTGCCCCAAAATCTGGGTTAGTTTACTGCAGTACTTTATTGTGGATCTGGGCCTAACTCCCTGAATGTCCAGAACTTGGCTCACACTAGCAGCAACGAGATCCAACTGGCATTTGACAATGATGCTGCCTTTTAAATCCTCACCAATACTTAGGGGTACCTACTAAGCTTAAATTGCTATTTAGTGCTGCTCACTCCTGTTAGCCCTGCAGAGCCCAGACTGTTGCAAGAGAATGAGCTGGGTTCTGCTTCAGTTTGGGCTTCATCAAAACAATTGTAAACCAAGTTCCTGAGGCAAAATCTTTTGCCTTTACAAGGTATTCTAAAATCATTTGCATTTTGCCCTAATTATCATCAGTACTGTGGGAGTGTTAGTTACTTGGAACAAGAAATTCTAATGATTATACTGCTAGCATTAAGTAACATGCCTCATTTGGGTCAGAGCTACTAAGGAGGAAGTGTGAACCAAAAGAACACAGCTTGGCATTCATCTCCCAATATGCAATTGCTAGTTAGTTTACTTGTAACTAGGGTACATTTGATTAGGATGTGAGACAGATTCTTACTATGGAGTCCCCACCTCCATGATGCTATTTTTTAGAGTCTCATCTTAGACTGAATGTTAGTCTAAACTATGAAAAAGTGACTGTGTGATGAAAGGAATTTCTTCCCTTGACCAGGACTAATAATCAGCCCTAAATAATAGGACTAATAATCAGCCCTAAAGCTGAAAGTCTTCATAGAGATGTAAGACAGCACTGGAGTTATTTGTTTCCAGCCTGCACTGCTAAGCCATCATCACTTTCTGCTTCAGACTATTCCGAGAGCAGCACAAGGTCGCAGATGCAACAGTAAGAAGAATGCTTCCCAATGGAGAAAACTGATTGGCTAGTGATGAGGTAAGGATTTATATGGGCCGGATTTGCTACAGTAGTTGTTTGTTACTGTGAAATAGAGTATAATTTAGTGGTAGTTGGCTTTGGTACAATAAATGCTAGATCCTGGCTCCAGTCTGGTCCCCTAGTGAGACATTTGTGATTTTGTAATCACTCAAGGATGCCGACTCCGTTTTCTCTGTTGCATGGAAATATGCAGTATTCTGTGCCCTCAGCAATAGCATGCATGCACGCACGCACAAAAGCAGCTATATGGGAATAGTGAGGTGCACATTATCAAGCAAGCATTACTGCAAAAGAAAATCAATACAAATCAGCTGAAGAGGTTTAATCTTGCATTGCAATAGCATAGTATCTATCTATCCACCTTACATATATCATTGATACATATATATCACAACAGTGCAATGCAAGATTATACACACACACCTTTTTCTAGGCAACAAGTACCATAGTTACATGATGTAGGAAAATAACTGGTTTAGAAGCTGTGTTGAACCTGTCAGTACAGTCTGTCTTTAGTTAGTCCAATAATGATCACATACTTAACAAATGGAAAGTAAAGGGATTCTTATCTAATAAAACAGCAGCCACCTTTGCAGTATACACTTCCACAATAACAATTAAAAAGATAGCAGCCCACAAGGGGACTGCTAAAGATAGCAGAGCCTTGGGCTATTAGCCTACATTTTTGGTGTGTTTTGATATTGATGAATAGAAGAATTTAAAGGCCAGCATTGACACAAGAAGGTTGTTTTAAAATCACAGCAGATAATCTTTCATTCTTATTAGCTATTTAGGAGTAAACTCATTCTCCAACATTTGCTCTGTGTAGCAGGCTGAGTGATTGGCTGATGTACAGGTGGGTGGGGAGAATGATATGTAGATGTGCATGTGGGTGGGAATAATGTGTTGATGTGCAGGGTGTGGGAGAAATCCTTCCTTTCCATGCCATGCAATAGCTGTGGAGCCATTTTGTAGAGGCCACTTCAGCTCACGGCTGGAATAAGGTCTGTGGCCCCTTACGTGTTTACACAACCCCTCCTGGAGATGGGGAGGATCTGTGAAGCATCTGCAGCCCTCCTGAGACCCTGCCCTATTCCTGCAGTGATGCTGAGGGAGCTTTTGAGACTCAGGAGATGGGCAGGATTTGCTCCAAAGTGAAGAAATAATTTTCTCAACTATTATGCTGGAAGCTGTCATGTTCTTTGGATGGTTTCCCAGTACTTCAGACTGTCCCTGTTTGTTATGCATACAGACTCTTAAAGACTTTCAGGAGGGACAAATCCTGCCCCTTCCCCTCAGAGAAAGCCTTGAATGTTATGGGTCTGTTCCAGTCTCGCTGTACATTGGGGGCAGGGGCCGGTGACCCTCTGCAGGCAGTTCACAGCGCTGCAGTGACCCCAGCAGTGAGGAGAATTTTGGTGGCAAGGGGAATATTGGGGCCAGTGGATGCACACAGTCATGGATCCACTGGGTAATTCTGCATCCTTATTCCCCTTGTATATGGGGCACAGCAATGCAAGTGCTTAAGCTCCACTCTGGCTACAGTAGCCACTGAGTAGCATGGCCCTGAGAGTGGCTTAAGTGTTGTGCCAACACACATGATGATGAGGTCCTTTATTTAAGAAGTTATGTTTTTAAAAATATGACTTGATCATGGAAATATACATATTATATTTCTTGGGTTCTTTGTTACAGCTGGACTCTTATGATATTCTTAAATATTGTATCATTGTTCAAGAGGAGGCTCACATTTCTGTAACTCAAAATCTTTGACACTGAGAACAGAGAATAAATTGCTTGGAATAGAAAAGGGCTTAGCATTGTACAGATCTGACCCTTTATAAACAGTGCTGCCAATCAATACCTGATGGTTTACGGAATTTAATCAAATTCCAAATAGCCAATGTATCTCTTAGGAAGGCACTGACCTAGTACATCTCTCCTTCTACGCGAATGCTATCTGCTGTGTTGGTGGTTCAAAATCAATAACCATGGGCATTGTCCTTTGACGACTCCTGTATTTATAAGGGTGATGTTGTAAAGCATGGGAAAATTTTGCTGACAGACTACTCAATGCTTAATTTATTAAGCGGGGGTGGGGGGGGTAGGAAGGGTTACTTGGTAACTCTAAAATTCACTAATAATGAATGAGAAAAAAATGCTGGAGATGTAATTTAATCCATTTAGAGACTGATTCTGCTGCCCTCTCACCTTGCATAACACCTTGCTCTTAAATAACGCACTGAAATCGACTGCAACTGCAGCTTGGAAAAAGTGGGATGTTTATATCCCTAACGTTCCATGTGAACGTCCCCTCCACAGCAACTGTCTGACAGCTGACTTCAGCTGGAGTATGTGATAGATGTTACCTCTCCATCTAAGCTTCTTTTCAGAATGAGATATTGGTCAGAGTGAGTGAGTGTGGTAGAATCAGATCCTTGGAGAATGAATAAGTTCTTCTTGATGATGGATATATCTCAAAAAAAATGAAAGGTGTGAAATTAAGTTTTGTTTGTTTGTTTGTTTGTTTGTTTATTTAGTGCACATTTGCCAAAGTAGTATTTTTCAGTAGTAGTATTTTTCAGGCTTGATGATGGTTTGTTTTGTTTGCACATAGAATCTATGCTACAGATCCCTAAGAGAGTGCTCAAAAAACTCCTACTGAATAACACAGATCCTCTTGGTTTCTTTCTTCCTTTTTATTTAGGTGGGATTGGCTTAAAAGAAATGTTCCTCTGTTCTACAAGCTGCCTTCCTCTATGGGTATGTCTTCACTGACAGCAGCAAAGATGCCACCGTCAGATCGGTCTATCCGGATCGATTGAGCGGTAGTGAAGACCTGTTCAATTGATCCGGAAGCTGATTCAGTTAAACCACCTCCTCAAAAGACATAGTGCTGCGTCGATGGGTACACAATTCCTGTCAGCGCAGCATAGTGGAGACGGTGCGCAAAAGAGGATTTAGGAAGTCGACGTAAGTTACGCAAGCTACTTTCTGTAGTACAGACCAGGCCTTGGACTGCTACTTTGATCTCAGGGAGCGTATGTCAACAACTAGATCTGTTCACAATTTGAACAAAACATTTCCCACCAGATTACTTCTCTCGTGATGCACAGTGGGAGCTCAGCAAAGGGGAGACTGGTGTATCATGGTAGAAGTAGTAGGGCTAGCAAACTCAGCCCATAGAAGAGACTGGAGACCTGAGCAACACAAATTACAACTCCCATGGGGCACATTGAGGCACCACAGAGAAATCAAATGTATTGGTTTGGGCCAAATATTTTCATTTTTTTCACTGAAATATCTATCTTCTATGGAAAATTTTGACAAAAATTATTCTCCCCCCAATTTTGTCTACATTTTCCTTTAGAAAAATTAAACCATTTCCCAGTCTGCTCTATTTATATCATATGTGCTGCAGTGTAAATTGGTCAGCAGTTAGCAATATCTTTTATGGGGGGTTATTATAATATTAATGGTGAAAAACTTGTGTAGTCCTTTTGACGTCAATGGCAGTACTTGTACTCATCGTTTGCTTTCCCAACTGTAGACGTCGAACTTTGACAATTTGTCCGTCATTTTAATTTTGCATTTCTATATTTTGGTTCTAGAATTACAATACATATCAAGGACTAACTCACTGAGAATAAGTAGAAATCATTCTATATGCATTTCCTGGGAGATGTTTTGACAAACCAGCTTATGTGGAATTACTGCTGTGTAAATTAGATTTAAAAATTAGTAGCCTTCCGAAAGAATAGTGATGTCTCTTTTTCTCAGCAGTCCTACAATACAGAATGCATACATGTTCATGTATGAGAAAAATTCAAATGTCTTTTGTCTGATGCGGCATGACAGTAAGAAAAGCAATGAGTACAATTGCATAAATGTATAATTACAAATCTGTAACTTTTTAAAATTTCTTTTTAATGTTTCATATACTAGAAGGTTCAGTGGATATCCTCATAATATGTAATGTGATTAATTCAAATGACATTCATGCAGATAGGCTTTACAGCTAATGAGCAAGCTGTATAAAATATACTCTGCCTAACGAAGGCATTATTGTCATCTAACATTTTTGTGAATTCCCTTGGAACATTAGTTTCTGTTAATGCTATTGGAATTGGTGAATTATCAACTTTTTTATTCTGAAATCTGAATACTAAGATGGGAATTTGTTGTGTAGATTGGAGATTTCTTTTACACCATTCTAAGATATACAAAAGATAAATTAGTCTTTTCATGTATTATTTTTAATGCATACTAAATTATTCTATTAGCATTTGCCATTCTATTAATTTATTTGGGAATGATGTGAATGGCTGAAAGAAGTACTCTTCAGATACAAAAATAATTAGCCTTTTATAAGTAGTTGTGTGGTGTTTTTCAGTGAAAGTCTCTGTAGTCGTCCTTCGCTCAATCAAGACAAAAACCAAACAAAATGATATAAAAAAATCACCTATCTTTGCTCTGAATAGCAAGCTTTTAAAGAGATCTGCATGGCATTTCTCTTTTACTTCTGTAGATTGGTAACATACATAACGCAGGCTTGATTATGTCTTGATTGTGGACATAGCTGTGCAATGCGAAACTACAGCACCTCAGGGGAGGCATTAAGCAGTATGTACACATAACAGAGATTTGGAACACATGGAGGCTGGTAAGTGTGGGTTGGAGAAGGAGCCCTGACCCACCGCCTCCCTCCACTTCCCAACTAAGCTGTGGCTTTTGGTACCTACCAATCTCTTCTGATGGAAGTCATCTTTGCTGTCACATTCTTTCTCTAGACTGCACCTCTGTCTGTGCACACATGCGAAGACACAGATAAGAATAGGAATCTCCCCTACACTCTGAGTGGGTTACCTTGATTTTAAGACTCAGCATGCAGAAGTGAGAGAGCATTGTGTACCTACTACTTTCTCTGCAGGAAAGAGTGGCTCTCCCCAGAGCAGATCAGCCAGAGCAACTGAGCTGGTATGGGGGCTGTCAGAATATCCTGTTGATGTGATCCAGCAGCAAAAGTACTTTCTCCCTGCAACAGGTAGAGAATCGTGCCTCTCAGGGTGTGTCTACACTGCTAATTAAGGTGTAATTGTAGTGCAGGTAGGAATACCCAACTGATCTACTAAGCATGAGTAACAGCAGTGAAGATGTGGCTGTACAGGCTACCCATCCGAGTACGGTACAAACTCACTCTGGGTGAATGCTCGGTGGCTAGCACATGCTGAAGTCCCTGCCACTGCATCTTCACTACTTTTGTTACCTGCAATGGCTAGATTAAAGCTAGCACAGGTATGCTTACCCGTGCTACAATTATACCTTAAGTATACCTTATACCAAGGCACAACTTCTTCCCTACAGTTCTCCTGGTGTGGCACCCCTGTGCACTGCTCCTTACATGGGATTTGTGGCAAAAGCTATAATCTAGCCTAAAATTCTGCCTACAATCTAGCCCACTGAAGTCAGTGGGGATAGGATCAGGCCTCAAGTAAACATTTTTTTTAATCCCGCGAACTCCAGACTACACTTTTATCCCTTCTGCAGTTCAGAGCTGAAATGATTTTTTTCTTCATTGCTCCATTTAGGAGGTTACAATCAAGTTACAATTGCATAGTCCCCTCTCATTGCTCTTCTCAGGCTGTGCATAAATTGATCATGTAAACCGCAGGACATTATGGAAGGCAAATATGATATTGGTTTCACAGTTGTATCAATTTCATTATAGTGTTTGCTCATTCTATGACTGATTCCATTCAGTACATTGCTCAGCGAGCGCTTTTTTTTACAAGAAGGTCTTCTATTCATGTCAAGCATCAGTTCTTTGTAAAAGCCTCAGCTTCAATGGGTGTGAATTCCTAACCCTGAAAAGGTAAAATAAGTGCATCAGTAGTGTGGAATTCTAGTTCATCATCATCACTTCAGTCATAAACAGAAAAATTCATGTGCTGTGAATCTGAATTTTGAAATCTCTGTAAGACGACAAAGACACTATTGTTTTATTAAGTCCATTGCATTTAAGGATGTTTATTATAGCATGCCAGGTAGTCTTACTGGTGTTAAGCTTCACACAATATTAGTGTTTCTATCAGTGTCTCCCATTTTCAGGGGTATTTAACCTGACCATTAGAATCAGATCAAGGGTGAATGTTAACTGATAAAACTAGCTGAGTTTCTAGATGTAGGTTTATATATAGTTGTGGGTTTTTTCTTATACCCACTGATCAAAACAAGCCTTTTTCAGGAAAAATCAGGATATACAACATGATCAAAAATAAATAAATAAAATATTAAAACCTCTGTGATTTCTCAAAATAAAAGGGCTTGTTCCTGTAAGCATTCCACGAGTCTGTTCATAGTGGGTAGGGAGTTATGCCCAAATTTTCAGACTCAAGCACACCTAAATGCATGAATGCTTTTGCATGTGCCTGATGTAGACATTTGAATTCCCTTCTCCCTTGACAAAAACATATGTTGGAATTCCATGTTCCTAAACAACCATCTAAATGCCTGAAGATTAACCCACAATGGACAGAATCCTTATGGTTCCATTCTCCCATCATTGCATCTGAGCAACAGCCATAGATTTCTATGCTTGTATGTAGTGGTAGGAGAGTTGGGTCCTTGGTAATCTATTTCTAAAAGAGGAAATGGCTGGAGATACAAGTACAGTATATATTTTCTAGGATATATATAATATAGGATATATATATAATCTTTTTAGATTACTTTAAAAACAATGTTCTATAGTGTATAGCTTTGTATTATTTCTTCTAACTTTCCCTGATTCCAAGAGGAGGTGGTGTAAGAACAAAACTTTGGAATTGAAATCCTTTTTATGCGAGACAGGAGAGGAAGGATCTGAGAAAATATCTAAACATCATGAGGAAGTAAAATACAATCCACATACCATTGCAGAAAAAAGACTGGACCTTGACATTATTTGAACTCTGATTTGGTATTTAATATGTCAAAGTATATCTTGGAAAACAATCCCTTTTAAAAAATAACAGGAAGTCCTGTTGAACCTCTCTCTAGTCACATTGGGGATGGCTGTTGAATTTGCCTTTGTAATTATTACACTGCCATTCCGTAACTCCTTGCTGTGTAAACCGTTTTGAGATAATCTGAGCATGAATGTTATTGAATAAATTCAATTTCTATTTTATGTCAAATAAATTAAACTCAGTCATAATTGTTTCATTGAACAGGATTTTCACTCAAAATTAAATTTATGCATAAAACATTTTAAATACAAACTAGAAACGGAAAACTGATTTTTCTTTTTTATTGTAAGTGAGCTCTGAAAACAAAATTCTAAACCAAAAATTGTTTGTGAAAACCAAAACACTTTCTGTTTCAGCTTTCCTTTGAAAAACTGAAACATATTTCCAGGAAATTTTAAAAAAAAATTCCCACTACAAATTTCCCTTTTTTTGATCAGTAGTAAAGTCTATTCCATTGATAAGTGGGGCCATGAACTAAACCCAACCCAATTTCAGCCCCACTCAGTTTTAATTCAGATCTACAGAGTCTTATACACAGTACACAATCTTGTCCTTAGATTGCAGACTTCTGGAATATAAAAATGATGTCTAGAAGCACTGGCCTATTGTATTCTCATGCTCAGATTTTCTACTGAGAATTCTCCAGAGGTCCTGAAGAGAACACTGTAGTTATCTCAGAGCTACAGCAAAAAATGTTATTTTGCATAACTGTAAAGGGAACAAAACCAACCATAAGGCTTGCTTTGGTAGCCATTGTCATGCTGACTAGATTGGGGGGCCCCTTGAGGTGTATTCAGGAGCTCCGATTTACTCCCTTCTACACCAGTCTGATGTTGGGGGTGTCATACTGGTTAGATTGGTGGGGGGGGAAAGGGGGGCATTTGTGTTATTTGACTTCAGTATGTCAAAATCATAGTAATCCATGTGAGAGATGCTATGTCAGATACTGTTAGAAAGTCTATAATGTGCTGAGTAAGATGATAGTGTTTGTGTTCATGTGTTTATATGTGTGATGGAAGTTATGGACATCTTTGATATACCTGTATTTTAAACTATGCTGTATGAGACACATCCCAGACAGAGAGGCGGCAAGACAATAGCTCGCTTAATGGCCCATCAAGACCTTTAAAGAAGCAAAAGACCCAGGAACTAAAGGCATACCTGAAGAGTTACCAGGATTGGTCCATGTGGCGCTGGACTCCATTTTAGTTCTTGTAAGGGCCCACAGGCCACATAGCCAGAGACAGAGGGTATATAAGATCAAGCCACAGAAACCATTTTGTCTTTGTTCCTGTCCAGCTGCAGACACACACCTACCCTCCTCTGGATCAATTCACTTTGCAACTGAACCGAAGGACTTAGACCCACCCAAGTACTGGATGTATACCAGAGGGACTATACAAACCTGCAACTCCACAATTCTTCTAGAAACATGATGTATATGGACTTTCAAATCATTTGTATATATCTGATTGCTTTAATCCCTTAGCATTTCTCTTATTGTTTGTTTTTCTTTTTATAATAAACCTTCAGTCTTAGTTATTAAAGGATTGGCTGGCAGCGTGGTATTTTGGGTAAGATCCAAACTTATAGTGATCTGGTTCTGTGGCTAATCTTTTGCAATCAGAGGGAACTGTTTCAGTAAAAAGCATAGAGTTTAAATAACTTGTCTCTTTGCTGGACCTAATTGCTGATTGGGAGCCAGAGACTAAAATGCAGTAAGGGGGCTGTGTGTATTTGTATAGTGGGTTCTTGATAACCAATGTGGGGGAATCAGAAACACTGTTTGTGGCTGGTTGGGAAGTCTGAATTCACTGTCACCCACCAGTGCTGGGAGAATCTGCTCTCCTTTTGCAGCCTGCCCTGACCTTGGCATTCTCAGGTTGCTACCCTGGGCATGGACGGGTCACAGCCATTACTTTTCATACTTAATCACAGGAATGGTTCTATTGACTTCTTAATGGGTCGAAACAAATTAAGAGTTTGGTTCATTTGGGTAAGGTACAGATTAGCACTAGATACTGGGCTGACTCTGAGATGTGTGCAGTGCAGTGCAGGAAAGAGTGGGGCAAAAATTAGACAAGTCCCCTGATTCTGAGGCTGGCTCTACACTGACGGTGGCAAATTCGACACAGCGCAGTACGGACGCTGCAAAGTGGACAGGAGATACGCAGGTGATTTACGTCACTTGCGTATCTCCTGTCAACTGCCGCCGAATTGCCAAGGTAAGTGTAGACCGGGCCTGAGACTGTGACATTCCCCAGCAGAAATTAGAACAACCTCAGAGTTGTTTTAACCTATGCCCTGCAGCCAGGAATAGTTAGAATCTGGAGACACCCTAGCCATACTCCCACACTTCAGGTGCCATGCGAGTAGAGGGGACATAGCACAGGAGCTGCTGTGGTGACTCTGTCACACTGGAATGTGCTGGGAGTGAGTCAAAGCAGCTGTAGTGAGGCCCCCTAAATCTTTTTTAAATGACAAATACCTGCAATGTATGGCATTAAAAAGAGAGAGAGCCTGGTTCTCCTTTCACTTATACTGATGTCTATCAGGAGTAACTTAACTGAAGGCAACTGAATTTCTTTGGTGTAAAATAGGAGTAAGAGAGGAGAACCACACTGCTAGAATTCATGGATGGTCATCAATGAGTTAATAAACTAGTGAGTTTCTCCAGATAGTAAATGGCTTTCCTATGTTAATACAAAATTTGTATCAGGGCCTAGCCATGTGCAGAAATGGTGGTTTTGCAAGATTATTTTTTTCTAATATGCCTTAAAAAGGTTTCTTTGATGTTCACAGATCACTTAGCTGAGGTTTAAATGTTTTTAAATGTACTGGCCCCAAATTTGAGAAAGTTACTATTGATTTTGGGTGCCCCAAGTTTAGAAAGCCCAGTTTGAGACATGCTAATGAGGCTGATTTTCAGGGAGCGTGTGCTTGGCAGTTTCTGAAAATCAAGCTGCTGGAAGATGACTGAGGTTGGGCTCTGAAAAGTGACGGTAAAAGCACTACTCATATTGAAAGTCTGGGACATTTGATTTTAATAATAAATTAGAGAAGCCAGTGATCATAAATGCCTTATTTCCTGTGTTGTTTCCCTTGCAGAGTGTTTTATATTTCTAAATTAGTGGGCATCTTTCTTTTCCATTAAATGGTTATATAAAATGACTTAATATTTTGTGTTTTCGGTAACTGACTGTTGCAATGTTGCCTGTGAATCTGTTGTACATTACTAAGGACTTTGGTATGGACTGTAAGCCAGAAGTTCCTAAATTTATTTTGGACCTTTGATATGAAAATAGCAACAATTACTTTTGACAATAAACCCCCAAACCACATACTGTATCTTAAAAAAATAACATCTTGTCTGAAAGTTAAATAATATATTGTAGCATGCCACTAGTTCTTTATAACAGTTCTGTACAGGACTGCACAGGACCTCACAATTGGCAGAAGGTAGAGAGGTAAGGACCTTGATATTATTATTATCATCTATCAGTTGTATGCATGGTAGCATTAGGGTTTATATTCTATAGTCCATAAGATCACACAGACCTGAGCTGGTCTGACATTCCATCCAGTAGAGGTCTGTGGTACACATTACTTTTTACATGCTAGCGTTTAGATCAGAGGTTCCCAAACAGTGATCTAGTGAACACTTGCATCTGACGAAATGGGTTTCCGCCCATGAAAGTTTGTGCCCAAATAAATTAGTTAGTCTTTAAGGTGCCACAGAACTCTCACTGTTCTAGTGAACACTGGTTGCCAGCTGAGCACTTGGTAGAGGTTTGAGGAGAGTTGGTTAGTTGTATGGTGCCATTTACAGCAAAAAGAAACAGAACAGCTAGGAGGGGTAGATGAAATGAAGAACGAAGGTAAACAGTATCATGAATACTTTCCAAAACAGACACGACATTTACCACAGTTAAAACTACATAAAGATTTTCTTAATATTGCCTTTCCATGGCAGCAACTGCTGTTGTTGCCATGGTGATGTTAAGCAATCCAGAATGTGCAGGAAGATGGTCCCTGTGATGGAGAATGAGAGGTGATGTGATCCCCCAGCTAAACTCTATTGTGGTGTGGTCCACATCATTAAAATGTTTGAGAACACCCTGGTTTAGATAGTGAAGGGCTGGGTGTCCTACAATCCTTGAGATACCTAAGACCCTCATCCTGTAAACTGTTCCATGCATGTGGAGCCATGCATGAGCATGAAGCCCCAGTGGCTTCACTGGGGATCTGACCTTGCGAAGACTTCTCAAGGCCTAAAACTACAGGTAGGCAGACTGGAAAAATATCCAGACAAATCACTTTTTAAAATTCTTGGCATACAGTCTGTATAGAGTCGATGACTGTGTTTTGTAGTTCTGTAAATTCTGCATTATGTGCAAAATTCCTTCCACTATTTACAACTTAAAACACAACACTGTAAGCAAAACTTCAATAAATTCAGTTGTTTAGCAGATGGAATTTGATGTAGCATTAATAATGCCTTTACACAGTTTCTGGATAATGCAGTGTTTCTTTTTTATTATAGGATCAAACCACACTGTCCAGCCTGGAAGAAAACAGGCCTATGAGACCAGCAGAACAGTTGCTAAAAAAGTGACAAATGACAAACTTGCTTAAACCCTGCACTTGCAATTTACTTGAAGAAAATGTACAGGAAGTGCAAAGACAGGGCATCTGTTTTATATTAGTCCCACAGTGACCTGCTTATTCAGCTATAGGCATCCCCACCTGTTCCACTAATAAGCATGGATCTTGTAATATTCCCCCTTCATCCATTCTAAGCTGGATGGAGCTTTCTTAAGCCAAGAGCTGCTGTCTCATAAAAGTCTAATTTAGCACAAACAAAATAGTTTAGGGTAAAACCCTGAACCTCACCCTAGCTCAGGACAGTGGCTGGACTAGATTGGGGCCTTCTGTGGAGTCCCTTCCTGGGAGAGCAGATGGCTTTGGGAGCTGGCTAGGCTAGCAGCAGGGAGTGATCGCTTGATTTTTGCACACAGAAGATTTATCCTTGTGGGGGCTCCATTTTAATAAAATAAAATTCACCAACCAAATAAATAAAAATAAAAACCAGGAACTAGTGCATTGGAGGAAGTGATGGCTGCTTTTGTGTGGGTGTAAAGGCATGAAGGGAGCCCCTCCTCAGCCCTAGAACAATCCCACATTGCAGCAGTCTGTACACCTCAAAGCAAGGGTTAGGAGCCTTCTAGCACAGTGAGAAGCACTGCATGTCAGGGTTGGGAGCCTGGTCCTCAAGAAAGGGGGCATCTGAGGGCATGCATCAGGAAAGCAGTTCTGTGGGAGATGCAAGCTAGCCCTCTGAAGAAGTGAAACAAATGTCCTTGTTGGGTGTACTCCCTAGAGTGCCCTTGGAGATTTTGGCTGAGATTGTCAAAGGTATTTTAAGTACCTAATGCTGATCTGGACCCTTGTGCCTTAAAGTTAGGGAGGGGCTCAGGTGCATGAGCGATGAAGGATCACACACTCAGAAAGCCTCCTTCAGTCTGATGCTCTTTTAATGTATTTCTGTGTGTGTTTGATATTTACAATATTCTGGTTGTCCCAAAACATGGAACAGCAGAAAGAAAACTAATTTTTCTAGTGCTTTAATTTCGTAAAGTAAATAGACAACGAATTGCTTTGTCAGTGCTTTGCACTTTCAGGACAGAAAGCACAAGGTTTATTGCAGGCAGATGAAATCCTTGGCCCAGACCACAGGATAATTGGGTTTCAGAACTCAGATGACTACAGTGAAAACTCTGGGCCAAATGCTCACAGAGGCCTATGGGAGTGGAAAAAGTGCTAAAAAAAATGGTGCAGTCATCTTCTAAGTCATCCCAGCACAGGCAAGGGGCTTCTCGCCAGGCTGAGCAAGCAGAGCTTTGTCCTTGAAACTCTGCAGAGACTGCAGGTCCATGTCCAAATTCCCCCACATCTCAGGGCATTTGCTCATTGCTATGGTTTTCCAACCCCAGCTTTTTTAGAGGATTGTTCCTTGGAAGCATGTACAAGTGTTGGCAATTGTTCATGGTCTGTAACACATGGAGCTCTACTCTATTAAGGTTCTTATCCTGTGCCCATCACTGTGGTATCTGAACACCCTGAGCTGGAGTTCACTTACATCTGCTGTAGACGGGTGGTAGATGCTTAGACACTTAGTCTTTCAGTTTGGGGCAGTGGGGAAGGTGATGGCAAGACTGTTTTTTTTTTTTTTTGACGGGGGGGAGCAGTTGGCTGGTCCTGGTAGGGGAAGAGAATATGACATCTGCTATCTCAAAAACCCGCCCTGATTGTCTACCCAAAGCATTGAAAGCCCAGACGTCCTTAGCTAGGTACCATTATGAAGGGATACTGGACTTACAAGAAGCAGCAGGCTTCCCAAAGAAGAGAGTAAGACTGAAAGTGTGAATTAATTGGCTGGCAAAAACAAGGAAACAGAACAATTGCTTGACCAGAAAGAATTATATAAATTTTTTCAGGGGCTCCTCTATGGTACTCTTCACTGCGATACCCTAGTGCTTCACAAACGTTGATTTAGTTATTTTCACAACACCCCTGAGAGCTTGGGCAGTATTCCCATTTTGTAGCTGGGGAATTGAGACACAAAGAGGCTAAGGTAAAAAATATGCACTGCTTTTGGTGCCTCGTTTGAGGCACCTGGGACCTGACTTTTCATTAGCCTTTTAGCATTATATAGCACTTTATAAGTTCAATGCACAGCTTCCATTGACTTCAGTTGAAGCTCTGAGTTCTTCTCTGCTCACCTCACTGGTTCCTAGTCCCAGTCTCCTGTTCTGTCTCCTCCAAACTATTTGTCCAAGTCTATTTCCCCTGTCCCAAAGGTTGTCCCCTCTGCATTTGATTCAGGAGCCCTCCCCCCGGGTGGCATCCTGCCTGGGTGAGGGCACAGGACAGACAGGTTCTCAGTTCCAATGCCTGGACCTGATACAGCCCAGATCAATCTGGAACTGCAATTGCAGGGACTATCATGCTTAGCTCACTGCAGCTCTGGGCTGGAACAGACTCTGCAAATGGAATCTTCAGGGAATTAAGCAGTGACGCGCTAGCAAGTGTTTATTGAGCATGTACATATTGAAAAATCCTGCTGGTTTTCAAACACCTTATAATGTGGTTAAAGTTTGATGGATTATGGTGGAAATAACACAAGGGATGTTTGAGACACAAAGGTGACTCCCTACCAAAATTCAAGTCCCTATTCCAAAGCCGGGGGCACTAGGGCTCATCAAAGAAATTTTAACATGGGCAAAACAACGTATTTCCCCTAACCTTGGTCTCAGAAATGGCTGAACCATTTTGGCTGAAATTTCAAAAAAATAATGTTGAGCCTGAGGCAGACGCTCAGCATGGAAAAATTTCAGGCCAAAGAATTAAAATATAGCAAAGTTTTAAGCAGCTGAAACCAGGGTCTTATAATGGGTGGTGCTACCAGCTTTGTCTACAATGATGAACTGATTCAAAAGAAAATCATAGGGTGACTGCCACCTTTTCATACAAAAATTAATCTTTCATGTTTGAAAAGCAGCAAAATAGAAACCAATGCACCATAAATGAAGCATGAGCATGAACGTGAGTGAGTGAGGCTTTCTATCTGAGAGGCATTTCAGAGAGCCTCAGTGCATTTGTATCTTTGTCCCCTTAGCAAACTAAAAATATGTTCCTGCACCCGTGTGTTCTGTCAAGAAAAAGAATTGATGGCCTATAATCTTACTTTTCAGAGTTGTCATTCATTTTGTAATTTGGATTGAGTGGTGGCTCTTTCCTCTTACTAGTAGTTGTTGCAGAGCTCACCTTGTGAAAAGGCGGATGGATCTTTCAGAGGACTCACTTGGTGGGCTGTCACCACGTGTCATGCAGTGCAGGGATTCTTAAGTTATAGGCAATGATGGTGGATCTGGCACCAAGAACATTGCCGTGAGAACTGAAAGCAGCAGCAATCTCGTTCCACACATCTTTAACTGGTAATGAATGTTCTGATGTCACTTTAAGAAGACTTGTCAAGCTGCACTGTCTTCTGCCTCTTCCTTTCCAGCAATAAGTGATGTATTGCACTTCTTCTATTCACAAGTATCAGATGATGGATTAAAGCAGAGGTGCCAAATTGGCATTTCTCTTTATGGCTGCGGACTGAGTTCTTACACAAGTGATTCTGCATGTTATGAGATGTGGATCAGATGGAGCAAGGCAGTAGAAATTCTAAACTAATGAGGAGGAAATTTTTGTTTGCATGTCATAGGTCTGATATTTTCATCAGCCTGTTGCTGTCGTGCATGTGGGCCAATGGGACATGCTTCATGCCATGACAATTTGGGGTATATGTCAGTGTCAATTTATGAATTCCAGTTTGTTTTGTGAATGCTCTTTTAGATTGTAACGTTCATTGTGAGTTAGAGCATCCATTGGGTAGCAAAGGCTTGGCCTCTAGTTCACAGGCTCTGTCTGAGATGCTCTGACAGAGCAATCAAGGGCATGAACTCTGAATGACTCTTTCCTAATGGAATCAGTAGAGCCACTTACTTTGAATGTCTGTTCACACAGAAGCTGATGGGTAGTGGCGAGAGCCTGGAATTTCCCTGGCAGAAGCACATGGTCAACAAGAGGTACTAAGACTGTTTTTTAAAAGGGATGCTTTTCTGTGCCAGAGAGGCCATTCCATCACCATTTGCAGAAGAGCAGGCTAAATGGGCAGGAAGAGCCACTTGGCCTAAGAACTTGGACCGAACCAGGACTCACAGGAATGTGAGCTAAGATTGAGGAGGACTCAGTTCAGGAGTTTGTAGTTTTGCATAAATCTGTAGCTCTTTTGTGCTTTTGCAAGAGTGAAATGTTTGTCAATAAGATGTTCCTTCACTAAGCATGTGTTCCTGTCTTCACTGTCACATAGTCCCTAAATAGTTTAACTAGGGAACTTTAGCTTCCACAGCCAGATGGACTCTGGGGGAATGGTCTAAAAGACTGGAGTCTCAGGAGGGCAGGGGCACTGGTTCTGGGGTCTAAGCAGCTGGACTGCAGGTTCCCACTTCCTAAGAAGGGTGTCGGATATGGGGTCTGCATTTCAGAGTGCACTTGAGAGAGCCAGTGGTCAGAACAGTGATCAGTTGCTACCCCGACCCAAGTGGCTTAGACGCATGTGGGATTCAGTGACTGGATCTAATCACAACAGACTGGTGTCTGGCTAGAAAGGGGGACAGAGGCCAGGGGGTGTCACATCCATTGAACTCAGTATGTACAGTTCAGATACTATAATAGCAAGTTCTATATAAACAAAAATACCTATGATAGGTAGCTAATTGGATGCTGGTAAACAGACAGAACAGCAGTATTCAATGACACTGAGGGTTTTATCAAAAGTCACAAATGACGCTGACCATCTCTGAAACACAGAAAATGTTGCCTAAGTATCTTTTGAACTATCACTGTCAGGCAGGTAGATGTACCCTCCCAAGCAACTGACCTTCGGATTTCCCCCAAATGGAAAATCCTAGTCCTCATCTGTATTTTGATTCCCTTAATGGTTTTCCTCCTGAAGGTCCAAGCAAATATTCACACTCCTTTGAATGCCAAAACAGGGTTGGCTGCCAGAGCCGAGCTCAACTGTCACAATACATGCAGACTGACAGACCACTATGGGTGCAGATTGCAAGAGATTTGAATTATTTCTCAACTCTGCCTCTAGCAATGCCTTTGCTGCTGCTAGTATTCTCACAGTGAGCTGGTGGCTATTTGCCACATTTTCAGGCTGCATTGCTTGGGACAATGAGCCATATAATTAGGCTGTGTTGTCAAACAGTATAGCTGATGTGGTGCACATGGATGGATTATTGCCCACTGCTGAAAAGCAAAGATATCTGCATTACTTGTTCTCTTTTCCTCTTAATGCCACTTGAACTGCTCTGCCAGTGGGATTGCTATCTCTGGGGAAGTTATTTAAATGCTGGTTTGAAAGCATTACTGGAACTCCTTCTAACAATGGGGAATTCAGCTTCTACATCCTGGAAGTAGAGTGAACACTAGATGCCCACAGTACCATTGCAGATTTCAGTATGAAAATGTGATCTGCAAAATGCCATCAGAAGTCCTGTGCAATAAGGCCTACCGATGTCTAGGTAAATGTTGGAATCAGACCCACAATGGGAGTCCCTTTATGGAATTGTTATACAAACACTCTATGGCTGTGCCAGTCTCCTAGAAAAGGGAATTCCCCTAAATAATAGTGCTATGTCACTCTCTTTTGGCATGGGTAGTAGACAGCATCCTTCCTTCTCACAGACTCCCCACAAATGCAACTGCTTAAGCTTCTCTAGGTCAGAAATGGTCAGGTCTGTCATCTGTGCCTTTTATAGCTCTCATATCTTGGATACTGTTTTCATTCAGCCAAAAATGGAAGAATCTCAGCCATAAACTGATAAGAACATCTATTCTGGTGATTCCCAATCCAGACCTGGGAAATAGCACCTCTCTTGGCAGTTCACATCTGGGTTCACTTTCTCTCCCACCTCAGTCAAAGTTCAGGAGTTCTATTTTATGTGATTCATAGATTCCTAGGTCAGAAGGGACATTGTGATCATCTAGTCTGCCTTCCTATATGACACAGGTTATAGAACTTGCCCTTACATGCTCTCATTCTTAGAGCATGTCTTTTAGACTCCGATCTTGATTTAAACATTGTCAGTAATGGAAAAGCCTCATAAGCCTTGATAAACTGTTCCAATGGCTAATCACCCTCACAGTTAAAAATTTACATCTGATTTCCAGTCTGAATTTAGCTTGTTTCAAATTCCAGTGATTGTGTTATACCAGGATACCACTTTCTCTGCTAGATTGAAGCACACGTTATCAAATATTTGTTCCCCATGTAGGTACTTGTAGACTGTAATCAAGTCACCCCTTAACATTCTCTTTGCTAAACTAAAGAGAGAGCTTCATGGATCTCAGTCACTATAAGACATGTTTTCTAATCCTTAAATCATTCTTGTGGCTTTTCTCTAAACCAGCTTCAGTTTTTCTACATCTTTTTTGAATTGTGGATACCAGAACTGGATACAATATTCCAGCAGTGATCTTACTATTGCCGAATACAGAGGTAAAATAACTTTTCTACTGCTACTCAAGCTACCCCTGTTTATGTGTCCAAGGATCATATTAGCAATTTTGGCCACATTATATACCCGCTGCTCCCTCCCCTCCCAAAAAATACCTTTTTCAGTCACTGCTTCCCAGCATAGATTTCCCCCATCCTGGAAGTATGTCAGACATTCTTTGTTCCTAGCTGTATAGAGTTAGCCATATTAAAATGCATATTGTTTTTTTCCGCTAGCTTATCAAGAGATCTAACTTGTTCTGCGTCAGTGACCTGGCCACTGCATTATTCATCCCTCCCCCCATGTTTGTGTCAGCTGAAAACTTTATCATTTTGCTAGTTTAGATGACCCAGTTTATAGGGAAGTCGAATGGAAGTTCCAGAGTGTTTCAGTGTGATACCAGACCAGAGTGTGCATTGCAATTTCAGTCGTAGTGAACTCCTGCTTGAGTTGATATGTAAAAAAAATGA
Source organism: Mesoclemmys tuberculata (assembly GCA_007922155.1). Lineage (NCBI taxonomy): Eukaryota > Metazoa > Chordata > Testudines > Chelidae > Mesoclemmys > Mesoclemmys tuberculata. The sequence continues at coordinate 21,282,598 of ML675614.1, read as the reverse complement.
GTTCATTGTAGGAGGGCTCCAGTGTATCTACTCATAATGACAAACATCATATGATTCATGTAGTCCTGCTAACCTCCAGACATAATACTCCAGTTTATTAAAAAAAACCCAGATGCTCTTTAGAAAGTGCCAGTACTAAAATGTCTGTAAATGAACAGTTAAAGGATCTGGCTTGTTCCATGCAACCAGACCCTCTTTCATCATTCACTGTCTTTGCTCACCCAACCTTAACACTGCCTCCCCAAACTTATAAACATAGATACAGAGGTCCCAATAAAGTGTTCAGCAAAACAATTAGCAAAAGAGAACACAATGGCAGGCCCTTACAGTCTCTTTTAAACAACACAGCAAGATGCAAGTTTCTTGGCTCTTCCTTGTTACCTGGTCTAGGCTTGGGTAGGGAGAACTGATTCAACAGAAAATAGGGGGTTGACCACCCTATGAATATTGTTATTGCTCCCCTCAGGGACCCTTTCCCTGGTGTCTTTTACTTATATTCCTGCTCTAATGACTTATAGCCCCAGTTAACCCACGCTCTGCCCATCTCACTGAGTTTTATTATATTATAATGCTGCTTTTATTATGTTTTTTAATCCCCCTTCTACTAGTCTCTGTACCATCTCTCTCTCACACACACCCTTGCCCCACAAAATAGTAAATAATATTACTTCTCAGCAAGGCCACCAAAATAAATGTCTGGGCCAATGCAATCTGAAGATATGCTGAGTCAGCTAAAGTAAGGAAACAGAAAGTGAAGAACAAGGACGTCATTCGAAAGCAAACTTTCAAAACTCATTTTCAGATTTAACGGAAGAAAATAAGCTCTTCCCTGGGATAAGATACATCACTCAGAACTTCAAGAGGATGGATAAGCTGGATGCCACTGTGACACCACTGCAGTGCCTCTGGTGAAGCTGTTCTATGCCAATGAGAGAGCTCTGCCATCGAGATTAAAAAAAACACCTTCATGAGTGGCTTAAGCTATGCTGGCCGGAGAAGATCTCCCACTGACATAGCACTGTGCACACCAATACCTGTTGGTGTAACTTATGTCGCTCAAGTAGATGGACTAGTCACACCCCTGAACGACATATAGTTTGTTGAGATAGGCAGTCATGTAGACATAGCTTCAGATTAGAGTGAGCCCTTTGTGAAAAGTGTTCACTCATAGGTGACATGGTACTTTTGTCTTTTGTCATTTTCCTGTGTGAGTTCCTTCAAGAGTTAGTGATTGTCAGGTTTCACCCACACAATTATTAGGGCATTTAGTTCACTGGAAGATGTACACCACATGTTGTGATAGGCATGTGTAGGGCCCAAGGCTCTTGAAAGATGTGCTGTGGAGGGTGTTGATCATTGTAGCAGTGGAATTATGTCTGCAGGTTTTCCATCTGTTGTTCTGGCTGAGTTTGATGCTGCTTTGAGTTGGTGTGTCCTGGTCTGTGGAGAGCTTCCTATTGATGAGCTTGGAGAGGTTTGGGGGTTGTTTGAAGGCCAGAAGTGTGTGGGGGGGAGGGGAGGAGGGTGGTCAGGAAAGTTTTCTTTCAGGATGGGGTCCCCACTGCGTATGGGTTTGTGGCCACTTCACCTTAAATGGCCCCTTGAAATAGGTGGTACCTACTTATGCTAAACAATCTGTTCCACCTTGTATTTAGCGGTGATCGTCAGTAAGTTTCACAGACCTGAAGAAGAGCTCTGTGTAAGCTCAAAAGCTTGTCTCCCTAACCAACAGAAGGCAGTCCAATAAAAATATGACCTCATCCACCTTGTCCCTTTAGAAAGAAGAGGCAGTCAGTTGTTCATTTGGTGCGTAGTGGTCAGCACAGAATGTTCAAATTATACAAACAATCAAAATGTACATTTTTCATTTAGAAAAACAATCCCATGGTCATCAGTTCTGCTGAGTTTGGTGGCAGTGATGAGACCAGATAGGAGCCTGGCTTCACAAAGGATATTGAATATATAGCTATCAGCATAGTCAGGGGTTTCCAAAAGCACAAATGGGTGTTAAGGGCCCCACTTCCACTGACTTGGAACAGAAGTGCGGGTGCCTTTTGTACCTGTCAATATCTCCCTCATAATATATACCAATTACATGTAGTAATTCAGTATATAGAGCAGAGTACATAGCTCACTGCATTTTTCCAATGTTTAGTAGTAATATTTGTACCATCTAAACTGATACATCTATTGAACCAAATTTGGTGATGATGGTGGTGGTAGATTGGTTTTTGGGTTTTTTTTGGTAAGCAGGAGTGTTGGGGGAAGTAAAATAGAGGGGAGCAGAGAATAATACATGACTGTAAAATAAGTTAAGCAATATCAATACATATCTATATCTTTTCGGAAAGACAACAGCAGCAGGAAAAATTTGGTACAGTTGCAACAATATGTGAGACCTCCTAACCACAAGACTGTTACTGCTACTGAGCACCAATTTCACACACTCCATGCATTAGTTACACATTGATTTCTATAAAAGAAATTTTAGCTCATCAGATGAAATTTAGCATATTAAATCAAACAGACGTATGCTGTTTGAATGGCGTCTGCCATATGCAGGGGGCAGCCGCTCTGATTACATGTCAGGGTAACTGAAAAAGTATTAATCTGCAGCTCAGAGGCTTTTCTTGACATATGATGACTTTGAAGTGCTGTATGAAATGAAGCGGTAGGCTACGTCGAAAGTACACAGCACAAAAACAGTATCCTCCTTAGGAGCAAAGGCCAATGACTGTGGATACAGAGTCTCAACTTTACCTCAAGAGGTGATCCCTTCAGGTTGGGTTTGAGGCATCCTGGTGGGGAGGGAGGTATAGGAAAGCATGCACTACTTTGGTCTGTGGATAAATAGAGGCCCTCAGACGCCAATATGATCATTCCTTCTCCAAGGGGAAATAATACTACATATATATTCACAGAAGATGCCAAGGCCTGTCAGAGTAGGAATGGGAGGGAAACCCTATAGGTGGGATTACCCATGTAGCCAGTCAGGATGGAGGTTATCTATGACCAGGATTTTCCCCTCATCCTCAATTGGCTGAACTGTGTTTTCTCTCTGGATTAGTGCTCTGTTCAGATACGAACAGGAACTGGAAAGACTTCAAAGCTCATGACGAGAACCCATCATATTTCTGATCTGATCCTCATTCTAAAGGAAAAGTCCCTCATTTTAGACCTAAATGACCATCAGTATCAAAAATCACACAGACTGAATGGTGGGGTGTCAGAGGAACAACAGCAATCATTTAAATGACCTCAATCCACAAGTAGGGGACAATAGCTCCCTATGGCCCACAGAAGTCTCGTTAAAGAAGATAGACGCAGAACTCAGCAGGAATGAATTTTATCACCCAAGAAAAGTGATCGCTGCTTATTCAGTATGTAGCTATTGTAATCTGCAGCAAGAGGAGAACTCTCCCTGATTCCACGGATGGAGGAACGACAGGGATTAGTAACATGAACGTCTTCTTGGCACTGTTTTCAAATGTGCCCTGGCCACATGGATCAAGGCAAGAGATTGTGAGGTACAAGTTTTGCTTGTAAAACCAAAGAAACTGATTGATTTCTGGGAAGATTTTGGGGGGTGGGAATTTGGGAGTCCATGTCTCAGGAGACTTGGGGAGTTTCCACACCGAAGCCCATAGGAAGGCTCGCTCAGTAGTTAATATGGGGGTATGCGTGTGTTATGGGAAAGCAAGGACAGGCCTAATAGTAGCTGATGGGTTTAATCCCTGGCTGGGGCTTACTGAGCAGACCTGGAAATCTGTGCTAGTAATAAGCAGGAGCTGCCTGCTCGCATGGACCTAATGCGGTAATAGATGTAGACCTCATAATATAAACTGCTAATGTATGCCACAGGTCAGTACATTCTACTATGTAAATAATATGCATAATTAACAAACCAAGTGCTGATGATGCAGAAGATTATTTTAAACCTGTCAGCTACTGTAGCAATCATACAACAGATTTGATGCCACATATACTTTACAACACACACTTGAATTTTGTCCCATTTAACTCACTCTAGCTGTTCCTTCCAATAGGACAATTAATTAACTGTTGATATCATTATAATTATCTCTGCCAGTCAATATATCTGTCTCTAGCCTTGTTCTAGCTCTAAATGGGAAAGGGGAGGCAGTTCTTTATATCTCAATAGATTATTTCCAGGTATATTAGTAGCATTTTAGCACTGTGATTCCAGGGTTTAATGACCTGATTTAATTCCTGTGATAGTCACATTAATAACAATGTCTTTTAAGAAATCCATTAGATGTCTGTGATGGTACTTTAAAAGTAAAGGCAAACACTTTTCCCCATTCAATTAAAATCAAGTTAGTAACTTTTAGTGGATACATTAAATATATACTGTCATCACTAGATATGTTATACAATCAAAATTAGGCTCGCATTTCATTAATAATATAAATGGTATATTGAAATGGCTTTCCAACTACAGTAGGTTTGTTTTAAACAGAAAAGCTTCCACGGGGTTACAGGACACTGTATGGTAGCTCTTAATAGGCAACTGTCCTTAATCTATATTTAAATTACACAGACAAAAATGACATTAAAGGAATATTATCAGGGTTACAAGGTCAAGCAAATAAAAGTTAGGAACTGCCAGAAATAGGGTTGCTGTGGAACCTTAATTTGGTCACCTTGTGCATATGTATTATCAGACAATCTTTTAATTACATGATCACATACTATTTTTTTCACCTGCCCTCTGCCTCATTCAGTGTACAGATTAGATGGTGCTCACTTATGAAGCAGTTATTCAGTATTTTGTTTTATCCTTGTTCAATGTGTGGCCTTATACATGATATACTGCACACTGTTCAAACCCTGCTCTGAAGACAGAATTATTAATTTTCTCATGAATTTTTTTTAAAATTATGCTTGTCACTATAGTATCCAAGTGCTTCACAAACATGGATTTATTTTCACAACACCCCCGTGAAGAGACGGGGGTTTGATTATTTCTCTATTGTACAGAAGAGGAACTGAGATCGAGAAAGCTTAAGGTCAAAAGTATCCAATAATTTGGGTGAGCAATTTAAGACACCTTGGACATGATTTTTCATCCTCCTTAGTATTATACAGCACTTCATATGATCAAAGCACATCCCCCATTGACCAGCTGCAGATATGAGAGCTGAGCCCTTTTGCAAATCACATCACAGGGTTTCAAATCAAACACCCAGAAAATGCTTGCCCAGCACCACATAGAAACTCAGTGGCAGAGGCATAAGGCAACATTCAACTGCCATAGTCCTGCTCCTTTCCTTTCTCTTTCTGCACTCCCCAGCCTCATTCAAATTCCAACATGTGAAACAAATGATGCAGACTACAGACTGTCTCCTTCATTAGACCTTCCGGGTTCATTCCCAGGTCAGATCCATTCTGTGCCCTGAATACAGTACGGGCGCTGTGGAAAAATAGCATCTGATCATAAAATTAAAGACTGTATCATAAGTAGAAGGGGGACAAATTAAAGTTGCATGAGCAATCTTAGTTCTGGCATTTCCTAACTTTTCTGTTATGTTCTTTTAGCATAGTGTGGGTGTGTGTAATTTCCTGTGTTTTAAAAAAATCAAACTAAACAGACATTCCATCATGTGGCATCATATTGCCCCCTCCCCCATCGGTTATCAGCAGCACTGGAACCTTTAACCCTCTGCCACTTGAGCTAATGGAGTAACTGATGGCAGTAAGTTGACATACTCTGATCAGCACGAGAGTGATGGGACACTTAGCAAATAGCTATGAAACTCAATGGCAGACAGCGGGGAGATGGTGAGACTCAGGAATCCTGGGGTCCATTCCAGGCTCTGGAGGAGAGTGTGCTTTAGGGGCCACAGACTGTTTTGCCCATCTCCCCAAGCTTGATCTCTTATGCCCCATCTCCTCCAACCTGTCCTTGTCCCAGCCCTGTCTCTTCCCCACTCCTGGCTCCTAGTCCCATTCTCCTTGTCTATCCAGTCCCAGTCACCACCCATTGGATGTTTCGTTGCACTCATAGTCTCCTTGTCCATAAGCCTCAGTCTTACTATGCTGGACTCCTGCTCCCCCATTCCCAGTTTCCCACTCACAATCTTAGTACCAGTCTCTTTTCCCCAGTCAGCCCTAGTTCTCTCCACGCTCTCCTTCTCCCCCTCTTTTTGCCTAGCCCATCCCAGTTATTCCCTTCCAGCTTCTTATCTGATCTCGCTCCCCATCCCAGCCAGTTCCTTTCGTTGGTCCCAGTTTCCCTGTCCAGCTAGTCCCAGTCTCTCCCCAGTTCTCAGTCCTGGCAGCTTTCAGTCACTTATGGTAAAAGACTTAAGAAGCTCTATCTATTTATCTTATTAAGAGAAGGAGGGTTAAGGGGTGATTTGCTCGCAGTCTGTAAGTGTGTACATAGGTACCAGGAATTTGATAATAGAAGCTCGTAAATATAGCAGACAAAAAATACAAGATTCAACTTCAGATCAGAAATAAGGTGTAGCGTTTTAACAATGAGGATAATTAACCATTGGACTAATTTATATATGGTTGTGATGGATTCTCCATCACTAGGTGATTTAAAATCAACATTGGATTTTTTTCTAAACTATATGCTATAGTTCAGCCACAACTATTGGCTCTGACGCAGCAATTAATTCAGGAACATTCTACATCCTGTCTTATACAGGAGGTCAGATGTGACAATTACGATGGTCCCTTCTGTCCTTAAAGTCAATGAATGTTGTTCTAGTTTAGTAGCACTTTATTCAGCACGTAGTCTGGTTAACTTCAGTGTGAGTAAGGGTAGCAGAATCTGGCACTAAATGAGTTACGCAAAGAAAATACATAGCATAACACTTACCTACACCACTCTTCAATGAAAAATACACTGAAGATCTTTCCATCCTTCTCGCAAATGTTATGTTTGTGTGTGTGTGTCTGCATTGAATCATGGTAGGGATTTAAGCTAGTTTAGAAACGTAACAGCACCAATGCAATGTGTAAGGGACTGAACTTCATGGGAAACTTTGGGGTGGGGCGGATTGTTCTAGTGCGAGACAAAGTGGTATGCAGCTTTCACAGATTCACTACGCGTGTGTTCAGCCAGCAGTGGAGGTTTTTTAGGTGCTCATACACCTGCATGATATAAAAGAAAGCTTTGGATATGTGTAGGGACCTACCAAACTCACAGCCATGAAAAATGCATCCCCGACCATGAAATCCGATCTTCCCTGTGAAATCTAGCTATTGTAGGGGAAGGAGGCTCTTACCATGTGCTGGGCTACAGCTATTAGCCCCAGTCAGGCTGGGGAGGGATGGGATTTCCTCTTCCCCTGCAGGGGTCGCTCCCGGGGCTGGGTGAGACTCATCTTCGGGAACCTCCCCAGCTGCAGGAAGCTCTCTGGCTGGATGCCTAGCTATGAAGGAAGAACAGTTGTGGAGCTTCCTGCAGCTGGGGGAGGTTCTCAGAGGTGGGTCTGACCTGGCCGTAGGAGTGGTCCATGCAGGGGAAGAGGAAGTCCTAACCTTCCCCTATCCCTCCCTGGCTCTGGGATCAGCACTCAGGAGTTAACAGGGCCTTGGGCTGGCTGTTTGTAGGGGGGAATCATGGCACCCCACTGACCATGGGGCCCTGGGCAGTTACCCACCCATAAGGCTGGTCCTGCCCCTCCCCCCAAGTGACACCCTCCCGATACCCTGTGACCCTCACTTCTGTGCTGTTGCTGGTGGCAGCCAGCAGCCACTGCTCTCCAGCCACCCAGCCCTGAAAGGCAGCATCCTTGCCAGCAGCAGCTCAGAAGTAAGGGTGGCAAGCCCGAGACCCCCCACCCCTCCCCCCGCAATGTCCTTTTGAGTTGGGAACCCCACAGTTACACCAGCGTGAAATTCAGAAGGAAACATCTGAAACCATGACACTGACTATTTTTAAAACCCTGTGATGGTGAAATTGTCCACAAAAGGCCAGCACATTGGGTAGGGCCCGGGTATGTGTGTGTGTCAGGACCCCATTCTCATGCTATTTGCAGCAGCCATGAGTCATACACCTCACTGAGCCAAGTGAGCTGGAAGTTAGAAATGGAAGGGGGCCTTGTTTTGGCCCGCCTTGCACTGACTTTACACCTTTGGCGCTATAAGTTTATAGCAGTGGAGGATCTTGCCTGCTGATTGAAGGAGCAGCTCCTAACTTTTACCACCACAATGGCCCATCCTATTGACTCCTGGAGGTGCTGCACAGCTGAAACTTCACTTAGTTTCAATGGGAACTGAAGAAACCCAGCAGCTCGAGAAGTAGCTCAGCTTATTCAGGGCTAAATGCATTGATGTGCTGTGACCCCTGCTTGACACATTGATTTAAATCAGCTCAAAGTTATATTGCACCCCCCCACCACTCTCTATTTATTGTATACCTTGTTGTCTGCAGCCTTACGCTTTAGTGTGTGTACACTCTGTGGGCCAGGGACTGTGGGGGCATGGCTACCTTGCAGTCAGGGGGTGCTTTAATCTAGCTAGTTGCATACTAATAGCAGTGAAATTGCAGCAACACAAGCTTCAGCGGGGGGGAGCTGGGCTGTACAAGCCCACCTGGAACCGTGGGTAATTAATTGTGTAGCTAGCCTACACTGAAATCCATTCTGCAGCAGCTTCTCTGCTTTTGGTACTCACACTAACTAAACTAAAGCTAGCTTGGGCACGTCTACACATCCCCCCGTGACAGCCCCTGATTGCAATGTAAACATACCACCAGCCCGATGGGGCTTGGGTTTATAGGTGTTACCATAATAATAATAGCAGAATACAGGTGTAAATAAATGAGCTTAGGAGTTATGGACAATGTCAGTTCACGTGGAAGTATCAGATCTCCAGCATATGCTTTCCTGTGTCCAGTGTTAATATCGAGACTGTTACAGCTTTACTGTAAATGTCATGTGCATGACAAGGTTTGCTTTTGTGGGTGGAGGAGAAGTTTGTGATGATGAAGTGGTTCCTCGTTCCAATTTTATTCAGTGAGAAACAGACATGGAAAAGGAACCGCTCCCAAGATAGGTGTACATTTCCTAACCAGAGTTCAATAATTTTAACAAAAGATACATTTTTATTCAATATTTTAAATGCTGGCCACAGAACGTGGGAGAGAGGGAGAGCCTAGGAACGGGCCCACCTGATAGGGCTTTGGAGCACAAGTTCAACTGAAATTAAACATGAAAGATTTTTAAATAAATTTTTGTAAAATCTTTTGTCACTGGAGCCTAGTAGAGTGTTCTCTTTTTAATTACAGCTTCTCAGAAAGGGCAAAATTTACCTCCTGGAACGTATGTCATTAGTTTGAGCTGAGACAGGAGGAAATGGGGAGGGGAACCCTTCAAAATAATCACCTGTTCCCTCCTGATAGGCTCTGCTTGTAGAAACCAACAAACAAGCCCTCTTCTATTTCTGCTGAGTGGTATTCTGCAAAACTTAAAAGCCTGACACAAAGGTCAACATGGTCAGAGACTCCTGTTGACTGACTTCAGTGGATGAACTTTGGCCCAGGCTCACATAGCAGAGGGACAGTCATCCAGCCCTGAAGTGTCTCCAGGACAGTTCATGTGATGGAATATTTTTTCCTTAAACAAAACAGTTCTCTTTTATTAAAAAGACATCTCCCAGCCCCCTACACTCCCTGAATTGCTTGGTCCATTCAAGCTCAGCAGGGAGCTGCATTGTGTGACTATATTCGTAATTAACGCATAGAGCTAGATGCGTCTTGCCTTTACTTAGGCCTACAGTGATGTGAGGCAGTGAGGAGCCTCCTCCCAACTTGGCACCATGCAGTTCTACCATGTCAAGTCTCTGTGCTCTGAAGAATGTTGGACTCCAAAGGGGGAGGGGCAGGGAAGGGAGAGGCAGAGAGAAAGGGGAGCCTCTACCTTCCATGTTGGCCAGCAGAGGTAGCTAACCCATGCTGAGGACAAGAGGCTGCACCCTTTAATAAAGTGTAGTAGTTTATGCACTCCCTTGTAGAAATGAGGAGCTCCAGATGACTAGCACCTTGTTCCATGAATGCTCCCACAGTGGGAGAAAGATACTCCTTAATGTGTGGAAATGATGGTGGCAACATTTTGCCCTTAGAAGATATTTTTGAAGTATCTACATTTCCAACTGATCTCCAAAAGGATAAAGACAGAGAAAAGAAACTGACTCATCCCTCCAGCCTAAGCAAAACAAAGGGGTATGGAGAAACATGCCCCTGGCCCTGCATGATGAACTTTAACCCCTTTGCTATGCATATGTCACTTGGGAAAAACAAAGTACCCAGCCATTTTCAACTAAATAGTTAAGAGCTTGCTCCACAGAGCCAGCCAGGGACCAATTTGGCCGCCCAATGTCTGATAGAACAGTGCTCCAGCCACGCCCCCTTTCAGTTCTACAAGCATAAGATCATGGACTGATCACCAGCTGGTGTATGTCAATATAGCTCTGGGACTTCAGTGAAGCTACCTTGATTTACACCAGGGGAGGATGCGGCTCTTGATATTTTAGACCGGAGCTTATTTTTAAAATCAGCATCCACCCTAAAATTTTTAAAATTTCCTTTGCTGCTATTTAGCTGTATTATGTATAGTTTAGAATATTCATTGCAAGCTGACCTTTTCCAGTTTTTCATCTGGCTGGCTAGCCACACCACATTTTTCCTTGTTTACAGCCTTACTAATCTAGAATGCAAGGAAGGACTAGAAATGCCAGCTAACCTAAATACTGTACAAAATATTGAAAGGTCAGGGTAATTGGGCATACTACCACAGCTCATGAATACATTAAATAACAGCTCGTTCCATGCTCAGTAAACAAATTCATGTTGTGCCATTTTCTTTACTGAGTCAGAATTTTGTGGGAAAAACTGGTACAGTAGAAAATGGTGCAAACCTTAACTCATTCATGGGAGACTCTTCCAGGTATAATAAGTAATACACCAAAGACAGACTCTCAGCATTCAATCTAGCCCTTTGCATAAAAAGTATGTAGGGGTATGGCCAGAATGTTTGAATCTTCTCTAATTTACAACAACTGCCCAGAGGATTTGGGAAGCACCAAGATGGATTTAAACCACCGTTGCCTTCTATTTCAGGCCCATTGTGTAGGTGAACCTGAGGCTCTGTCCCCCAAATGTCAGTGGTTCTATTTGAATTTGAACTATTTTTCTCCCAGTATGGTATCGACCCTGCAAATGTCTCTTTCAGATAAGCAGTCCCATTGATTTCAGGTAGCGAGTGATGAATTGTCGCAGTGAGATTTCTAGCATCAGACTCAGCTTTGGTTCTCCTGCTGCCACTTGCTGTCATGCAGATTTTGGTGAAAAATCAAAACCTTGCAATGTTGAGAAAAGATTCATCTTCATTTAGGGGGATGTTTGGGTCAGTATTTTGATTTTACCTGCCCCAGCCTGAGTTGATTATATTTGCTTGTAATCTTGTGAGTCTCCACTGAAGAAAGAGAATGGATAAAATTTTAAAGAACATGCTTAGAGCCCACTGAAAATTTTACCCATGCTCTCTGCTTTCACACCAATGTAGTTCAGGAGCAACCCCATTCAAGTCAATGACGTTACACCAGGGCCAGATTAGTGTAAATGAGAGAAATTCAGATCCAAGATCTTTACCTTGTGTAAAGGTCTTTACAGATCTTGAGCCTGTAAAGACAAACACATGCATAACTTTGTGCATGCCTAGTTACATCAACTTCCATGGGACTACTCGTGTGTAAAGTGAATTCTTTCAAAAAGGAAAGAGAAGCGTTACTTAAGCATGACTGTCCACTCCCGCTGGAATCCCTAGATGAGTCAACAAGGAAAGAATCACATTCTTTCATGACAGGATCAGTCTTCCAATGGGAGTTTTGCCTGATGAAGACTAGGCTCTCATGTGCCAGAAGCTGGGATTGGCCAAAGGGATGGATCACTTGATGATTACCTGTTCTGTTCATTCCCTCTGAAGCACCTGCCACTGGTCACAGTGGGAAGGCAGGATACTGGGCTAGATGGACCATTGGTCTGACCCAGTATGGCCGTTCTTATGATTTGTAAGATTTAGTGCTAAACCTGTTATACAGTGGCTTTATCTTCACAAATGACAATTGTCTACTTATTAATGGGTTCATAGGTTAGCCTGGATTAAAGACATCTGAAATACTCACTCATCCAGCTTCTTTGACCTTTGCTTAGTAAGAAAGTCACACGGTGCATCAATCTGCAGGGATCAGTATTCTGACTCTTAGCTGTGCAATGTAATCATCGGTTTCTTCGTAACCATCTGCAATGACCTAACTTTGTCCTCCAATTCAGCTCTCACCACACGCAACGGAAACTGACTCTGCAAGAAAGTTACAAGGGAAGCTGAAGTATTATTGAAAGTCCATGCTTGGATGTTCTGGGGCCAACTGGGGCTGCACAAGTGTAATTTATAGCAGATATTGATATAAAACAGAGTTAGGCTTGGAAAAAAAATAGATTTTTATCTGTAAATGTCAGCAAATCTCAATTTCATGGTGCAAACTAAGGAAAAAGTATTTCCATTGATAATTAAAATTTACAGACAGGAAAAGGAGGAAAGTGCTGCTTGAGGACTTAGAGCTTGATGTAAGCCCATTTATTTGTTTATCTTGATGGGCTGTGGACAATTTATTTTTCTAGCGTTTATAAAGCTTTACCATTTTGTATCTCAACTTCTACCATTGTTAAAGAATTCTGAGCACCCCATAATTTTGTGCAACTGTGAAAAATGATAAAGCAAATTCTGCAAAGCCTAAATATAGCACCAGCCCTGGTTCCCTTTGACTTGTGCCGCTAGGAAAAAGTTATCCCATTAGGGCTTGAGCCTATGAAGATCAGGAGGACTGAGCCCTTAATGCACATAGCAATAGATTTTTGCAGGGGTTAGAGTATGTTGGATCAACAGGAGGAGCTCTCACTGCACCAGCCAAAGAAGGGGGTGTCTGAGAGAGTGCTGCTTAGTGCTTGCCCAAGCTACAGAGAGGAGTGAAATCTGTGCCCCCTCTCCCGCTTCTCTCCCCTTACTCTAACCCTGGGATGGTTCACACATCTAATGTGTGCTGTATGGAGAAAATAAGGTGTTAGAGCGGTGTGAAAACTCTCACCTACCCATGAAGCTGGCACATAAATAAAAGTGATAACACCACCCACACAAAAAGGGACAGGGTGAGGAGCTGGCAGCTGATGCGGATCAACACGCTCAGGTAGCCCCTGCTAGTGGAGCTCCTATGGATCCTGGGCCGTGCTTTAAAATTGCCGTTTCTCTGATGGAGACCTGAGGCTTTGTGCCACTCTGCCTGGTGCGTCCGACCCTGGGACTACACCTGGGAAAATAAAAATCAGACTTTTTACACTGAAACAAGGCAATGAAATGTTTTAAAGACAGCATGCAAAGTCTTTTGGCCAGAATCTGGCTCCCAACATGGCTGCTGTCTGCTGGCCCAAAGCTGGCTTAGCTGGCCCCTTGAGGATTCCCATGGGGTCTCTCACTCTGGCTGTGAAACAGGCTCTTTCAAAAGACCATTGCAGCAGGACACAAGTTAGTTAGAGTCTCAGGCTGCTGCACCAGAAGCTGAACTGCTCTCCAGGTGACTGCTGGGTAGGGCAAAGTGTAAAGATGACATTCCAACACAATCATCCCTGTTGGGGTCCAACATGAGTGGACCTCAGTAGTACCCGGAGTTCCAGTCCTTCAACTCTCAAATGATGATAATTAAGTTTATTTTTGTCATAGCTGAGAGGTTCACTTGAAATAAATCTATTTACATAAATGTAAATGCCAGAATCTTGACTGGATTCGTGCAGACCATTCTGCAAGTACATCTCATGATATTAGGCTTCCTAGGTTGAATTGTTTTAAGAAACAGCTACGTTCTTATCTTCAGGGTAAAAATCATTGCATAATAACTGCTGCTTGAAGTGTGAGTGTGTTTGCACACAGAGTGATAATTTTGGATGTGAATGTGCAGGTGTGAAACAAATATAATTTTGTTTCCGGTCTCTCCAAAGCCAGGTCTTACATTTCCTAGTGTGGCAATCTAGACAGAAACGGCTCAACTCTGATGACTTAGTTCAGGTATGTATCTTCGCCTCATCCAATAAAACTTTATTGAAAAGGCTCTTCCATGGTAACATGCAGTATGCTGTTCAGTGCATTTCCTGGTCAGAATGAAGTATCATGAGATTGTAAATGTGCATTTCACTTTGTTTCATCAGATCAAATGATAAGAAAAAGTCTAAAGAAGCCAGAGGAACTTGATGGACAGCAAGGCTAAATCAGCAAGATGATAAATAGATTGGTTTATGTACACTTTTCCCCACAGCACTTAATTGCATTAGGGTTCTAAAATAGACCTATTTCCAGTTTGTTATGCTTGACTAGAAGAAAGATATGTGTGGCAAGTGATGTTTCACAGCTCTTTCTTTTACTCTGGAAGAATTATTATCTTGATTCTGGCAGAAAGAACAAGCCTCATGAAATACGAGCAAAACAAATGTGACCAATCATCTCCTATGCATGGTGTAAACCAGATAAAATGGAAGAATCTCTATTTTCTACACTACATATGATCAGAGAGAGAGTCATAGAGGTGGTTTTATTCTCAGAATAAATCTACAATGTATCCAGCACTATGGCACAGCAAGAATCCCATATGATTTGGCCCCTTGAATTTTGTGTTAAGCTCTCCGAATTATCAGGATCTGTTTCTCTGAATCCTTGGTATCATCTCTGAATCTGAGGCCCTGATCCTGCAAGCTGTTCTGCATTGATAGGTGCAGGGTTCTGGCCACAAAGCTTGCAGCATTAGGGCCTCACTTAGAATCTCTCCTAAACATATTTTTCTTAACACTGCAGCCTCCAATGGTAAATACACTATGTGTTATAGACGCTTGTAGCAGTTTCTTTGTTCCCTTCACTCAGGTTATGTAAACCATTGCTTACTTCTCTTTAATTCTTCAGTTTATGATCTGAGGGTCTTCCCCCAAAAACCCAGTAAATGCTGCACCATCCTGACATGAAAACAAAAACCACTTCTCATCTCTTTTAGTGCATCTCCATAGTGTTTTCCAGACCAGCGTCTTTTAGCTCTATCTAAGCCACACTGACTTGTCTTGGTAACTTATGAAACTCCTTTTAAGTCTCTGACCTTCCAGTGTATCTATAACGCCTTCTGGAACATCAGGGGGATTCTGCTTCAACAACAATATGAGCCACTAGCACAAACTTTTGGCAGGAATACATCACCTCCAGCTTCAGGGCATAAGACCACATCTAATTAATGGGGGTTAGAAAGGAACTCTCTCCCTGGGAAGGTTATTCCAGAACTGTCTACTTCAGCATTTCCTGCTCCTTACTTGGAAGCAGTTGGTAGTGACTGGACTAGGGTCAAAACTGGTAGAGTCAGCAGTTGGTAGAGTCAGGAAACAGTTGGTAGAGCAAAATTTTTTCAGTCACATCTTTTTCTTTGGAAAATGCCTCATTGTCAAAATTAAAAATTTTCCATGTGAAAGTACTGATTTCTATTAAATTTTGTTTTAAAAAATGGAAACAAAGTATTTTGAGAACATTGAAACATTTATTTTTGACATTACAAGAATGGATCATTTAGATTTTTTGTCTAACAATGTATTTTTCTTTGTTTCTATATACACACACAATTTTTCTATACATAATATAACATAAAAAGTCAGAACTGGAATGAAATATTTCAATTTTATCCAAATATAAGGTTTCAAAAGACCCCCAAAGATTTTTTTTCAAAAAAAGTTAGTTTTGTTGAGAATTTTGTCTTTTTTTTAAAATGAAAACAAATTGCAAAGTCTCAGAATTTCCCACAAAACTGAAATTCTGATTTTCAACAAGCTCTAGTCAAGACACTTGACTAGGCAGATCACTGGTCTGATCCAGTATGGTAATTCCTGTGTACCAATTCATTTAGTTAAGTCTTTTGGTCTCCAAAATTTGGTCTTGCCACAGGAACAGCCAACTACAAGAGCAGGGCTCCCAGGATGACTAGTGAATAGGGGAACATTATGCTCCCTGCAGATTGTTACAAGAATAGACAATGCTGATCCACAGCATGGAACAAAGTGCATTGAATATCCAGTTCTGGTGCCCACAATTCAAGAAGGATGATGATAAATTAGAGAGGGTTCAGAGAACAGCCCTGAGAATGATTAAAAGGATTCGCAAACATGCCTTATAGTCATAGACTCACGGAGCTCAATCTAGTTATTTTAACAAAGAAAAGGTTAAGGGGTGATTTGATTACAGTACCTACATAGGGAATACATATTTGATTATGGGCTCTTCAGTCTAACAGAGACAGGTCTAACATGATCCATTGGCTGGAAGTTGACTCTAGACAAATTCAGACTGAAAATATGGTGTACATTTTTAACAGTGAGTAATTAACCACTGGGATAATTTACGAAGGGTCGTGATGGCTTCTCCATCACTGAAAATTTTAAAATCAAGATTCAATGTTTTTCTAATCAATATGCTCCAGGAATTATTTTGGAAAATAAAGCTGATAGTCAAATTAACAATTTATCCTGATCTGATATTTATTAACCTTGCTAAATTTAGGAAATATGAAGACAGTTACTTGAATTTGGTATTATTTGTTCTGGAAGTGGAGATATACTGTAATTGTGGAGTGCAATTTGTGCACAAGGACTGTCCAGTGAATGTTTAAAACCCTTCAAATTACAGACATTTAATTATAAAACATGAAATTTACAAGGACAAACAACATTCATTTTTTGAGTGAAAGGCCAAGGAACTGTTTGGTACTAAAGCAGTAATGAAATCCACGACTACTGAAGATTAAAAGTTTGTAACGGCATCCTACATAGTGGCACAGAAAATTGCTAAAGCAAAAAAACTGCATATGATCACGAAGACTTTAATAATGCTGTGTGCTATTGAAAAGGCAAAGGAAATGTTTGGAGTGAAGACCAAAGTACTATCAAAAATACTGATGTCAAAAGACACTGTCAAACAACAGATCACTTCTATGTCAGAAGACAGTTTCTCAGTGTATTGATCAGCTGCTTGACAATGATTTTGCTGTACAACTACATGTACAGACATTTAAAAAATGTCACATTTATTTGTTCAGTATGAAATAAGGAAATAAAGGAAGACTTTTTGTTTTGCAAAGAGCTCAAGATAACAACAAATTCAAATGACATTTTCATACTATTAGATGTTTTTATGATTTCAGCAGAAATCAGCTGGACTAATTGCACTGTGGGAGCCACAGCAATGACCAAATGACCAAAAAGCCATTGCACCTTGCACCATTTGGACACACTGTTTTTTACACCAAGAGGCACTTGCTGTGAAAGATACTGAAGCAGGTTTTCCTCAGTGTTCTGAACACAGCAGTAAAACTCATTAATTTTGTTAAATCCAGAGCACCAAACTCCAGGGGGTTTGCTACACTTTGTGAGCAAGTGGGTGTATAGCATCATTCCTTGCTCATGCATACAGAGGCAAGATGGCTATCTCAAGGCAGAATGCTTACCTGTATATTTAATCTCAAGGAAGAGTTATGTACCTTCTTAGTGAATAAGAAACCTGAAGTTCTGAAAGATGATATGTGGCTGGCAAAACTGGGTTACCTCGCAGACATATTCAGTGAAATGAATAAGCTGGATAAAACTATGCAAGATGGAAGTACTAATTTTATTGCCCAGGGTGAAAAAATCGAGGCATTCAAAAGAAAATTACACCTCTGGAACTTTCATGTCTGGGGAGGCACTATTGTTATGTCTGATCTCTTACATGTCTTGCAAACATGACTTTGACGTAATTAAACCTCAGCTAGCAGTGCATCTGACTGGTCTGCTTAACAAATGGAATGCTTATTTTCCCAAATTCACAACAGAACAAGCCACTACATACATGTGGACCACAAACCTCTTTAGTGAGGACATTGAAGCTAAACTTTCATCCACTGTCTCATTAAAACTGTTATTGCTCATTGACATTTTATCAGACAGCTCCCTCAGAACCAGGTTCAATTAAATGCTGCTGGAGACATTTGGAGTGAGGGTTCTGATGAATACATCACTTCTTCTACAGCATTTTTCAGCCATGACATTAATGAAAAGAAAGTACTCAGCCAGGATGAACATTGACCATGACACGTGTGTGTGCTTTTCAGAGATATCCCCATGTCTTGAGAGAATTATTGACCAGCGCCAGCAACAAGTTTCACACTGACTATTCTTTTTTTAATACCTATAGTATTTTCTTTTATATGTTATATGTATGTTTAATTGTATAACTATCAATTTAATACAGGTTTTAATCTACTGGGTATGCAGAAAAACAGTTGTTGTGGCACAGGTGGGCTGTGGAGTTTTTATGGCATGTTGGGGTGGGCACTCAAAGAAAAAGGCTGAGAACCCTTGATCTAGACCACAATTTCCTAGTTTGCTTATGAGAGTGTCATGTGTCAAAGGCCTTATTAAAACCAAGATATATCATGTCTACTGCTTCCCTCCATCCACTAGGCTGGTGATCCTATCAAAGAAGGAAATTAGGTTGGTTTGGTAAGTTTTGTTGTTCACAAATCCATGCTGGCTAATCCTTATAACCCTATGATCCTCTAGTTGATTATAAATTGATTGTTTAATAAATAGTTTCAGTATCTTTCCAGGAATCAAAGTTAGGTTCACTGGTTTATAATTTCCTGGGACCTCTTTGTTCCTCCTTTTAAAAATAGGTACTATGTTTGCTCTTCTCCAGTCCTCCGGTACCTCACTTATCCTCAATGAGTTCTCAGAATAAATGCTAACAGTGACAAGATTGCTTCAGCTAATTCCTTAAATCTCCTAAGACTAACTTCATCAGACCCTCCCAATTTGAATCTAAATATTCTTTAACCTCTTATTTCCCTATTTTGGCTTGGTCATAGACAACACAATATCTGGTCACCATTAACCTTTTTAGTGAAGACTGAAGCAAAACTGATGTTAAACACTTCAGCCTTCTCAATGTCATCAGTTTTAGCTCTTTTTCCGTGAGAAGTAGAGGGCCAACACTTCATTTAATCTTTTTCTTGTGCCTAATGTATTTAGACTCATAGACTTTAAGGCCAGAAGGGATGATCATGATCATCTAGTCTGACCTCCTGCACACTGCAGGCCACAGAACGTCACCTTACCCATTCTTGTAATAGACCCATAACTTGTGGCTGAATTACTGAAGTCTTCAAACCATGATTTAAAGATGCCAAGATACAGAGAATCCATCATTTACACTAATTTTAACCTGCAAGTGACCGATACCCTTCTTTCAGAGGAAGGAGAAAGACCCTAAGGATCTCTGCCACTCTGACCAAAGGGGAAATTCCTTCCCAGCCCCACATATGGTGATCAGTTAGACCCTGAGCACGTGTGCAAGACCTACCAGCTAGACCCCCAGGAAAGAATTCTCTGTAGTAACTCAGAGACCTCCCCGTTGCCAGCTGTTGGAGATATTTGCTGCCATTGTAGGCAGTCTCATCATACCATCTTCTCCATAAACTTATCAAGCTCAGTCTTGAAACCAGTTAGTTTTTTTGTCCTCATTGCTCCCTTTGGAAGGCTGTTCCAGAACTTCATAGGTCAGGATTCAGGATTCAGAGGTTAGAACCTCTTCTTACTTCTTCTTATGTTTCTTACTAGCTGTAAGTCATTTTGTGCATTTTGTTCCTTAACCTTGCAGATTTTGTCCCTGAATGTTTGTGCTATTCTTTTGTACTCATTATTAGCAATTTATCCACCTTTCCATTTTTGTACAATTTCTTTTTGATTTTACGGTCACTGAAGAGCTCCTAATGGAGCCATAGTGACCTCTTACTATTCTTCCTTCATTTCCTTCACATTGGGCTGTAATTTTAATATTGTCCCTTTGGAAACTGCCAGCTCTTCTAATATCCTCTTATCCTTTAGATTTTCTTCCACTGGGATCTCACCTACCAGTTCTCTGAGGCTTGCTAAAGTCGGGGGGGAGGGGAGGTTGGGCTTTTGGGGGAGGGGAGGAGGGTTTGGCAATTGTCCTTATTCTGCTGCTCTCACTCCTTCCTTTCTTTAGAATAATTAAATCTGTCATTTCATAGTCACTTTCACCCAAACTGGCTTCCACCTTCAAATTCACAACCAATTCCTCCCTGCTGGTCAGATCAAGTCTGAAATGGTTGTCCTCCTGGTTACTTCCTCCACTTTCTGAAACATAAAGTTGTACCCAATACATTCCAAGAACATACTGGAAATGTTGCGTTTTGCTCTATTACTTTAACTACCCAGACATCTGTAGGAAAAGTCCCCCATTACCCCCAGATCTTGTGTTTTGGAATTTCTATTATTTGTTCTAAAAATGTCTCATCCACCTCCTCTTCTTGATTTGGTGGACTATAGTAGACCATTATCATGATGTCACTCATATTTTCCCCCTTTTATCTCCAGAGATTCCAAAGCCAGAAGGGACCATTGTTATCATCTAGTCTGCCCTCCTGTATTATTATTGTTTGTATTTGCAGCGATTTCCCCTGTGCCGTGTAACTTGTCATGCTCTTACTGAAAGAGCTCTTTTACAATCAGTAAATGGAAAACATGCTGCAGGGCCAACATTAAACTCACTGGGGCCCAGGGCAGAAACTAGGAAATGGGTCCCCATGGAAGTCATGTGAGGTGGTCTCTGGGGGTGGAACCAGTGCAGGGTGTGAAGGCATTGATGCTGACCCACAGGTTGGGTGGCCCATTGAGGTGAGTCAGGGGGGATGGAGTTGAAGCTCCCTTTCTGAGACCCATCCCACAGGGGCTGAAGCCCAAGCCCTGGGTGATGGGGCTCAGTCTTGGGCTTCAGCCCCACACCTCACTACCCTAGTGAACAGAATTGTTCCTGTTGCACGTGCCTGCTGCCCACATAGGATGGGCTGGGAGAGGTTGCATGGAATTGAAACCCAACCCCTAATTCCTAGGGCTGAATCCTGGTCCTTGGCAGACTCCCCACAACATGCTCACAGCTCCCCAGGGGGCTATGGACTCCCCCAGTGGAGTACTAGAGGTCTAGATGAAATTACTATAATGTAGATGCACAACTAGTTGAAAAACCATACTCAAAGAGTAGTTCTGAATGGTTTACTGTCCAACTGGGAGGGTGTATCTAATGGAGTCAGAAAGGGGTCCATTCTGGATCTGTTACTATTCAATATTTTCATTAATGGCTTGACTAATGGAGTGGAGACAGTGCTTATAAAAATCTGTGGATGACACCAAGCTGGGCGATATTGCAAACACTTTGAAAGCAGGATTATAATTCAATTCAACCTTGACAAATAAGAGAATTAGTCTGAAATCAACCACAATATTAAAGAAAGATAAGTGTGAAGTATTACACTTAGAAAGGAAAAAAATTAAATGCCCAACTACAAATTGGGGAATATGTGGCTTAGTGGTAGCACTGCTGAAAAGAATTAAAGTGGATCACAAAATGAATGAGATTCAACAATTCAATGAAATTGCTAAAAAGCCTAATATCATTCTGGGGTGTAATGGTGTGGTGCCCACCTCTCACAAGCACCCTTCTGGTCAGGTAAGTCTGCCATCATTAAAGAGTTCTGGTCCTGATATTGGGCCATATCTCCAGGAGGTTGGGAGTTTTTTGCTGTCCAATTGTAGTCCCCTTCCCCAGTGGCCTATATGGGGGACCCTGGCCTGCCCATTACTCCAGGTCCCAATTCAGGGATCTTAAGAATAGCAGGCACATGTCATCATGTCCGTTTAACAAAACTGCTTTCGGTTCCCCGGGCCACTTCCCTGCAGTCCCAGCCTTCACCAATACTTCACCCTTAGCTCAGGGCTCTTCTATATTCAAGGCCAGCAGCAAGCCAAGAGATCTTTCACGCTACCCTCTGGTCCCTTCCAGCACTGAGCTGTCCGTGGTGCTGCGGTTCCCTTTGGCCAGCAAGCACTACTGTACCACTCTGGCTCCAGCAAGGAACTGATGCTTCGGCTTTGCAGATTCTTTTTATATGGTCCTTCTGGGCCTTAATTGGCTGCTTCCTGCAGCCTTGCTGGTTTGCTAGCCCTTTGAAACCTGTCCCTGACTGACTGATTCCTGTGCAGTCTCCCTAGGCAGCTTGGACCTTAGCTCCACTAATCCTTTCCTGGTAGGACCTTAAGGCCTCCAACAGGGGGGGTCTCTGGGCCAATCCTCCCTATCACAGTCATAGGTAAGACATGGTAAGTTGTTGTTCCACTCTAGTTGGCACTGATGACACTTCACCTGGAGTACTGTGCCCATTTCCGGCTGAATCACACTTTGGGAAAGATGTGAATAAACTGGAAAGCATTCAGTGGAGAGCAACAAAAATATACACACCTTATGAATCCTGACTTACGAGGTTTAAAAAAACCTGTGCATGTTTAGTTTTGAGAAAAGAAGACTGAAGGGGGATCTGATACTCATAGACTCATAGACTCATAGGTCAGAAGGGACCAATA
>ML675614.1:21033482-21259679 GCA_007922155.1 Mesoclemmys tuberculata | reverse complement strand
TAAACATGGGACACCAGAACTGCACACAATATTCCAGGTGGGGTCTTCAAATACTGGTCTTCAAATATGTTAAGGCTATTTGTGATCAGTTGTTCTCTATGTCCATGGTAGATAAGACAAGTAGTAATGGGCTTAACCGGCAGCATGGAAGATTTTGGCTAAATATTATGATAAACTTTTTGACTGTAAGGGTAATTAGCTCTGTAATTTGCTTCCAAATGAGGTTGTGGAATCCCCATTATTGGAGCTTTTTAGGAACAGGTTGGACAAGCACTTGTCAGGGATCGGCTAGATATACTTAGTTCTGCCTCAGCATAGGGGGTGGGATGAGGTGATCTCTTGAATTCCCTTTGATCCCTACATTTCCATGATTCTATGAATCTATCTGAGCTTGACTTTTGAAATACATTCTGACAATCTGGCTGCATTGGCATATTCTTTTTCACTATATGATAATCAATAAGTAATTTCTCTCTCTCTATTTTGAAGGAAAGCAATGTAACTTTGAAAGTATTGACATTAGCTCAGGTTGCTTACATTTATAATGATGTATAATCAGTGCCAAGAAGAAATATAGTAAAATATCAGTTGTATTTGGTTCATTACACTGTAGTTTATTAACACTAGTTTTAATTAAGTTTAGTGACAATGTTATTTGTCTCTTGCAACAGCTGAGTAGAAAAGTAGGGCAACTTCCAGCAATAATTGTATTCAATCTCTTTAGGGAAAAGTGAGCAATATATTGTGCTTTCCTACAGTGTACATTAGGGGAAGATCTTCAGGGAAATGTTATTTAATGTTGGGTTGAAAAGACAGACAATATGAGCTTTTTTAAATATATAAAGACAGAGATACTAAGCCTGCAAACACTTATGTATGTACTTAACTTTGAGCATGCAACTGGAATCAATGGGACTACACACAAGCTTAAAGCCAAGTATCTTTGTGTTTGCAGCAGTAGGGCCAGAGATCGTGGAATGCCAATTTAAGATGCTAGTTTAGCAAGACTGCTCTCTCCTGGAAGGGCACTTAAGCATGTGCTTAATTCTTAGTGAAGTCAAGGGACATAACCATGGATTTAACATAGTGCTTAAGTTCTTTCCTGAAGCAGGGTGTAAATATTTTTATGTGTTTGAAAAATATCAGCCTCACAAATTTGGACACCCAATTCCCCTTAGAAATTAATAGGAACTGGGCATCCATATCTCCTAGAAAGCTTTGAAGAAAATCCCTCCCTTAAGTGTTTTAATCTCTTTACTGAACTCTTTGTTTCTCAGTAAGAGCTGCACTGCACACATTGTATGACATGCAAAATCTTACAAATGTCTATTAAGGCACCCACAGCTTAGGTCTTTCCTGCAGTATTAAGCATTCAGCAATTTTGCAGGTTATGTTTTATAAGTGTGTAGATACAGGGTCAGGTAATAGCTGACAATGCAAAGTGGGTAAATGCCAGGCAAATGTAAAGTTTTGCATATAGAATTATACAATAAACCTTTACCGGGGTATATTTTATTCATGGCTTCACTGCGGTTTGGAGGTTTTTCCTGGGATTGTCTAATTATGGATGGGTGAATAGATTACTATAAAATAAGGATGCCCAGAAGCTTTACTTTAAACTTGAGTCAAAGGTTGTGAGATTGGGTTAATTCCTTTCCCTCTGCCCCCAGATTTTTCCATTGTTCACCCTTAACTGTGTAGAGGAAAATAACTTGACATGCAATTTGCTATTCTATTTCTGTGAATTAGAAATGAAATGGCAGGAAACCCAAATATTCATAGATGATAATTTAGTAGCTTGATATTAACAGATTATCCACAACAGACACTGCAAAGCCTTGCTAAGCACTAGGCTGAGATTCCCGTTCAGCCTCAGGTAAGGGACAGCATTGTGGCTGCACCACCCCAACAGTCAGCCATTGCCAGATGCAGCATACTTCCTCCCCACCCCTTATGTTCAGCCAGGTGTTGCCCAGCACATAGGAGAGCAAAGCCATGACTCCCACCTCCCCACCCACTTGCTCATAGTGAAGGAGCAGTGACGTGGCCAGGAGATCTTGGTCTCCCCACCTTCCTCCTTGCATGTATTCAAGATCTGGGTAGGTCCTGCATAGGCACAAAGTGGAGGTTGTGGGGGCCTTACACTCCTGTGAGGGTGCAGCTTTCCTTCTCATCATGGTCTGGGAGGACCTGCTGCCCTTTTCTCAGGAGTTCTCCCTTCTGCATGTAGCACCCAATGGTGCTTTACCCAGATCCTCTTACAGATCCTTTCACAGGCTTCTTTAAGCCCGTTCCCCTTGGAAAGGCCAGAGACCCATCCAATCCTTCCCTAGTCTTCACCTTAGCAGGAAGCCCTACAACAAGTCCTACTATCTCCATCATCTTCCCCAGTCTGAGAAAGCAGGCCAGCATGTTTTGTTAGGTTACAGCCTATAAATCCTATGGTTGCTGGTGTACAGCTCCCAGAACACCTGTATCTGACAGAGACTGCAACACAGAAGTGAGTTGAATTTTGAACCCTCTTAAAAGGTCACTGCCACCGTGACAACCCTCTTGTGTAGTGATGTATCTTGGAGGGAAGAATTTAGCCCTAAATGAATTAAAATCAAGCATGTGTCTAAAAATTTACAACAATGAATATCCAGGTAGGGTCTGAACCATAGGCTTTATCCTGTGTAGAATAAAGCTCCTGAACTCTGTTGTACAGAAGAGTCAGAAAATGCACACCTGTGTTGTTCAATTCCCTCACTATTGCAAAGTACATAATTATAAACATGATACTAGCATTCCCATTATTCCAGCGGAGATTCAGGAGTTCTCATACATGAAACGGGGTGGATACTTTGACACCTATTGATAGAATTGGTAAAGATTTTTTTAATCTTTGAAATGTCGGTGAACTTTTCATCAAAGATTTTGAACTGTGACAATAAAAAAAATGGCATAAAATTTCATTAGAATTGTCACCATTCTCCCCCTTCCTGCCATTCCTTTACAAACTAGTGAGGTTGAAATTTAAAAAAATTCTAAATGTCACAAAATCTTGAAAATGTGCAAAAATTCCTGTTTTTCATCCAAAAATGAATTTTTTCTTTGCCCTGCTCTTGAATTTCTACTCTCAAATTTGCTTTTACCTGTGCCCCTGTTGTGCTCCTGTTAATAATTCTAATAATCAGTCTTGTCTTGTGGTTATGACATTGCACTGGCACTGGGTAGATATGCAATCTATATCAGGCTCTGCCACAGACTTCCTGTATAACCTTTGGCAATTCACTTTTCTATCCAGGAAATGGGGATAACAGCACTTCCTACCTCTCTGGAGTGTTGTAAGGATGAATGTCTGTGGAGCACTCAGATGCTATCTTATAGTAGCCACATAGGCTCCCCAAGCCTCTTATACCTGCTGTCCACGTGGTGTCTCGTGGGTGCTGAGCAACTCCAATTTTTTTCAGTGGGTGCTTGATATCTGGAGTACTCACAGAGTCAGTGCCAATGGTCCCCATGCAACTGTTTATGATGCAGAATAGTGATGCTTATAAATAAGGATGAAAGGGGAACAGCAGCAAAATGCCCGTTGAGAAAAATCAATAAAAGTCACAGCATGTGAAACAAAAAATAGAGCAATGGGTGGGGGCGTAGGGAGTGAAGGGCAGGAATAGCAATTCATGATGTTGAGAGTAACATTAAATTGGACACTTACGGGAGAGGAGTGGGAAATCATTTCCATTTTTACTTGGTTATGTTGCGATTGTTTCTGTGATTGGCTGAGAAGGAAACTCTCTAGCTCGTCCCTGTCACTGACGAAGCTCATTTAGTGGATGGAACTTGATCCTGCACTCTGGCTAAGTCTATGCTACACATTCTATAGTGGCACAGCTGTACTGCTGCAGCTGCGCCGCTATAAGGTCTCCAGTATAGCTGCTCGAGGCTGGTGGGAGAGAGCTCTCCTGCTGGCATAATTAAACCACCTCCAACAAGCGGTGGTAGCTATGTCAATGAGAAAGCACCTATTGCTGACATAGCAGCGCTTTTGTTGGTGAAATTTATGTCGGCCAAGGAAGTTTTACTGACAAAAGTGTTAGTGTAGACAAAGCTGTGGGTGATTGCTGTATCTGGAAGGGGAAGCATGCAGACAGGTGGATTCTGACCACATGTAGACAGCAAAGAAGCACTGAGAATTACACAGGCCACTGGAATGAACATCAGGTCTGTACACTGAGCATCTCTTAGGCAGGCAACCTGGCCTCCACCATTTGCTTTAGTTGCGCTTTCCTCAGGCAGTTGGGGTACATTGTGTTGGTGCGGGGATTGATTAGAGCCACTTCAATTAGCTGCAAGACTTCACCCAGGATATTTGCTCACCTCCACACCCAGCATTCAGTTTTTACACAGATCCATTAGGGAGAACACTCTGATATGCCATCCTGTGGTACAGCCCTACTAAACCGTGCTGTACTTCATTGCTGGGGGATATAGTGGACCGCTGTGGCCTATAAAACATTTGTTTAGCAAATGAAAAAATGTCTAACACCAAAACTTCTTTGTAGGCATGAGGATCAGGGTGGCTTCCTCTAGGAAAGAAATACCAGTGAGGATTATATTTTAAACTGTTCATAAGATAAAATCAGTAGAACAAAATTATGTGAACAATTTAAGTAGTGAATAGGGCTTGTGGAGGTGTTTACATTTAGCTGACTATAATACAAATGCTAGTAAATGTTAGAGGCTTGTATTCTGCTATACTTGTTCAGAAAACATAATCAATTTATGGGCTATAGGATAGATCAATGAATCACAGAAATAAATAGGTTGACATTTATGCCTATTTTAGGCCAAGCTCAGATTTCTGTTCACATGCCCAGGAGAGTTTTCACAAATGACGGTGATAACGTGCTTAATGGAAAGTGAATTGCTGCAGTGAATGGAGCTGGAGCCGGTAAAGAAAATTACACCAAACTTGAGGTGCCGCACTGGAGTCACGACTTGCCTACAACATTAGTATTTGAGTGAAACACTTAATGAATATGGGACATTTTCAGTTTGGCCTGTTGCATTTTGCTGAAAGTGAACATATTGGTAGACATTTCCTTTCTGTTCATTTCGGGCTAGACTGTGACTTTAGGAACCACCAGGAGCATAGGTCACACATATCACAGTTGCTCCTTCATATCATATCCATATCACAGCTTCCACCCTGCTTCTGTAGGACTTATCATTGTAACAAATTATGGTACCCTCTGTGACAATCTGGCGCCTTTACTCACATAAGTCTTATTGAAGCAAATAGATCTACTTGTGTGAATAAGGATACTGAAAGTTCTCTAGTGCATGTTAACTAGGTTAACTAATTAACAGTTAGTGCACATTAGACTCCATGCACCCCAAGCACGCACGGCTGCATCATGTAGACAAGCCCTAACTGTGTATGCCAACCAGTTTTGGACTTGAAAACATTCTCATATCTGATACAAATATGTATTGCATAGCACTGCCAAAATCTGGGCACACATTTAGATGGACAATTATTTTACCTAAAGCACTCACCTTGAACGTATTGCTTTTGATAATACTAGACCACAGTGTCTGAAACATTCACAGTATAGTAAATAATATACAGATTACCTTGGGGATTCTGCAAATATTGAGGTAAATTTGTTCAGTTAGTCAAGGTAAATGAAAACTCTTTAAGGTAACAGCTATATTAACACTATTTAGACTGATAAAGCTTCTCCCAAACCCATTTCTGCCAAAGAGCAGAGAAACTTCACTTGTTTGTTTGTATGAGCTTGTTTACAGACCAGTAAAGAGCATGCATTTGTGTGTTCCTTTCTATTATCACTCTGACTTTCTGGTGATGTAATGCACAGACAAATTACAGATTACTTCTGAGGGGATTTTATAGTTTTCATATATTATGCTTTTTCATTAATTCTGTTTTTGTATGCAGTCCGAGCACAAGTCCTAGGGAAAATTAAACTTGTATTTTTCTCAGCAAAGTCACTTCCAAAGTGGCCAGATTACAAAGTGGACCAGATCCCAGGCTCTCTGCAAGGTACTGAGTTCCCTGAAGTCAAAGGAATAGGAACCAAGTGTCCTCAGCCCTGAATCAGTAAACAAGAACTTTCCCTTGTACCTGTGGTAGTGGGAACCTGTATTATATAGACAAGAGATCAACACAAGTGTTTTACCAGTTTGTTTGTTTGTTTGGAACTTGGCCCCTTGAAGCTTCTATCTGTGATGCCTCATTGGACAAGGATCAGTAAGGGGGAGAAAAATGTTACCATCTAACCAAAATATAGTAAAAGACCAGGAACAAATGAAAAGCTAGAGCTGATGCTCTCCACTTACACATTTCTTTGTGTAATTTAAGGCACTTACATTTGGGCGATTGCTGTTTGTGGGGTCTGGTGTCAACAGTATGACTGGCTTCTTTGTAGGAAGGGCAGGCAAGCAACACATACAGTGTGCTCCCTATTGTTCTGTCCTGTCAGTTGCTCCTTCACTGATTTTGCCTCTCAGAAGTCAAGTACTGATACTCTTAAGACCTCCACCCCACAATTTCAATGCCTGTTGAATATTTTCTGCCAGTTGATGAGATGTTCTGTTATGTTACAGAACTTTTTATGCATTTGCTCATTTGACAAACCGCTTGATCCGCCAGCCCTTTTTTAGGGAGTGGGGCTATTGCCTGCTGTCCCTAAGGCTATGCATTAGTCAGGCCAGTTGTTCTCGCCCGCTGTGTGTTGTTATGTTGCGCTACACAATTTCTGCAGTTTCAGCCTATTTGAAGTCAGTGGAAGTCTTTCAGTTGACGTCACTGGACTTTGCATCAGCCTTTTTAATATGAATTATTCGTGTCAGCCTTGCTTTTGGGGTGTGCTCTCTTTAATGTCACCCCGCTGTTGTGCTGCATTTTGTTGTTCTCAGTATACAGTTTAAGTGCAAACTTGTGAAAACTGAAGTGTTGGAGGAGGGAAATCTGTGGGCCTTGAAAATGCTGCAGCTATACTGGTTCCATCCAGCCCTACTTTGAAGAGATAGTGAAGAGGGATGATAAAGTGTATCACAGGAATATGGGCCAGAGCCATCACTGGGCTAAATTACTGTAGCCCCTTTAAAGATAAAAGAACTATACTTATTTACACCAGCTGAGGATCTGGTCCATATCATCCAGTTTATGAAAGGGGATATTCATTTTCATTTTGCTCAAAACCTTAACCAGAGAATGACTGTTGAGCAGATGTAGACATCTCAAAGGATCCTACAGACCATGCTGCGTTCTAAGGGAAACAACTGCACTTGGTAGTTCACAGGAGGTTCAAGGAAACCCTTAAGCAGACTCTGTTTCTGAAACAATGCATTCAATAGGGTTATCAGTATTGGGATTATTCCAGAGCCTACTCGTGCTGACTCCTATTAATTCAAAGGAGCCCTGTTACCTCTCAAGAGAGGAGGGAAGATTAAAAGAAAGAGTCTAAGTGATTGAAGATGGATTCTTAATACCTTTCATGAAAAGCAGTCAGAATAAATTAAAGTTGCCCACCAAGTTCTGTTATCTTTGTTCCAGTACAGAGAAGGTTATGTAGATGGTACACTTTTTTCAGACAAACCACAGCTAAAAACAAGTTGTTACAGTATATGGTAAAGTGTAGTAAATACGTAGAAGTAACCTTCTGAGCCTTTAAATATAATGGGAATAAACTAATATGACCCAGAGACTGAAAGAAGGTTCCAAGTGTCCTAAGGTTATGCTAATACTTCTGCTAAAGATCTAATTTTGTTTTAAAAAAGGTTGCAGGAGGAGCTGAAAAGAATACTGATTGAGGATCTCAGCATATTCTAGAAAAATAATTGTCTAAGGGATATGCATTCTCTAAACCCTCAAGTAAGTTTAGAAAATTCTGAACCAGCGGGAAACTCAGCTAAAGAAAGTCTTTATTAAAAGAAGATCCACTCTAAAAGGAACGGAGGATATGCAGGATGTCAAAAGAAAAAGACAACAATGAAGTCTAAACAGAAGGCCTGATTTTTCTCTCACACACCTTCACAAATCTGGAGTAGCTGCACTGAAATCAATGGACTTTAAAACTGGTGTGAGAGGTCACTGAAGAAACTTGTGCTTAGGGAATTAGACTGGTTCTTAGGCTTTAATTCCTGGCTTGGCTACAGACTCCGACTGTGACCTTGAATAAATCACGATCAGTTTGTGACTGAATTCTCCATTTGTAAAGTGGGAATAGTATGTCCATTATCTTGAGATCCATGGAGAGGGCATGGCCTATAGTGGTGAAGTCTTTGCCTTGTACTGCAGGAGAAATATTGGCAGCACAGACGCACTTATGTGAAATTATGTCAGGTAAGTCATTACTGTTGGTGCTAAACAGCAAAGAAACCTGCATGGATCTTTGAGGCTGACCATTTTTGAGAGTACATGCTTTGCTGATTTGCCCATTCAAAAGGATGCAGTATGGTCAATTGCTCAATATTGTGGCCAGGAGATATATAGTGCTATGACATTTGATGACTCTTAATACCTTGAGCAATAGCCCATATCTCTGGTCCCTTTTTGCCATTCTGGCATCACTAGGATATATCTACACAGCGGCTTATAGTGTGCTTTCATCTCTGGTAGGCAGACATGTGCAACAAATAGCAGTGTGGCCAGGGGTAACGCATGCAACAGCTCATGCTTACGAGTCTACTTACCCGCGTAGACTACCTACTGCTTCCAGCTGCAGTGTGGACATAAACCACTGTGACTAAACCCAATTAAAATGGCCCTCGGGGTTTCCCTGGTAGCACAGAGCAGCTCTGAACTTGTTCCTTTTCACAGGTGCCGCAGGGCAGAGGGAATATGTTGGGAAGGAAGGGGGCATAGTTGTGGTGAACTGCACTCCAGCTATTCTTGACTGTAGTGTGGTCCTTAGGGGACCTTGTGCTGAATGTAAATTAAAGCAGCCCTGAGGTGCCTCAAATTTGCACAAGGGGCTAGGTTACAAGCACGGCTGAGAATACCAGAGGCAAAAATATGGCTTAAAACCATCTTTGCCCCCAACCCCTCCATTGCTCTTAACATAGCTCAATTGGAACAGAGAACTTGGCCCTATATCTTTCTACCTGCTAAAAATTACCAGGCACATGCTACATATATATGGTAATCACATACAAGAATAACAAAAGAAAAGGCTTATTAGCTATGTAGTCTCAGCAGAGTTCTGAGATCACAGGACTGTAAGCCTGATAATATTTAGTGAATTCCTTCAAATGAGAGGAAAGGTATGGAAATTAAGCTCCTCTCTCCTTCAAGTTGTGGTTAATGAAAACAATATGGATTTTTCTAATGTCAAGAAACATGTAAGCTCAATGAGTAGTTCAATAATGGGGTAATGGAAGAAATGCATGCCTTTTGACAGAAGCTTTTTGGAAAAAACAAAAACAAAAAATCTGATGCCACACCATCAACCTCCCTTAATACTTCAGACTTAAATATTTTGTCAGTTACAGGCGGTTTATTTTCAGAATATTAAATGAGAGATTGAAAATAAGATTCATAAGATATGGAAAAATACTAGTGTTGCTTTGAACACTGTAAATATGCCTATCTCGGGAGTTATTTGAATCCTGAAAATTTTCCTTTTTAGGATCTTGAGCTTGCATTCACTTATGCACATGATCAGTTTTACATACGTGTAGCATGATTTGGTTCTCATTAGAAATACTTGCATGGGTAAACTTACTAAAGTGCATAAAGGTATGCAAGATCTGGGCCTCAGATAGTAATGGGTGAAGTTTGAAAGTATGATGAGGTTCAGAGAAGAATCCAGAAGTTCAGATGTTTCTCCAAACTTGTGTTTAGTTATCGTAATTCTTGTGACATGTGCTGGGCTAAGAGTACTAAAGAGAGAAGTTCTTCATTCATCCACAAAACAACTTCCCCCCACACCCTCATGACTGGCCAGTATGTCTAAACTCTGGTCTATAGAGATGACAGACTAGCTCATTTGCATAAGGCCTTTGCTTATTTTATGGATATTACTGAAAATGGGCTGTACCAGATGTGGTGGTGTGGAATTTGTGAATCATGGGCCCAACCCTTAGAGCCCTTAATCATGAGGGCAGTCTTGTGGGCTTCAATGGGACTCTTAAAAGTGAGTAGGGACAAGTCATGGGTTAGACAGCGCCTTGTAGGGAGACATCAGGATGGTGCCGAGCTGCATGGGAGTCTCCTTCATGCATTGGGGTTCTCTGGAAGGCATTCTGCTGCTCTGAGATGGAAGATTGCCAGTTCTTCCTCCAGGCAAATGTTTATACCCCTTTAAGAGGCTCGGAATACCTCTCCCTGATGGCCAGATAACTCTGCTGGCTGGTTGAGCCATGGCTAGTCTATCACTTGTCATCACCTTTGGGGAATCATGTCCCCCCCAGAAGGGGTAACTGCCATGCAGCTGAGCTTCTATAAAAGATTAAAAAGCAAAAGTCTGGCTGAGCTCCCTAATTTTAAGTGAATAGACTTCATATTTACTTCCGAGCTCCCTCTTTGTATCTTAAATGTTTGGGGGCAACAGACATTATTTGCCTCCCAGGCACTTTATGTCACATGCTATCAGCGCAATAAGCTCATTGAAATACCCTTGATATCTGCGCTCAACTATCGCACTTAAGTCCTTTTGATCTTTGTCTGCATCTTAGCTCGAATCTATGCCCCAATCACACTGTGTGGTCTTCCGCTGCAATGTCACATTTGAAATGCCATTAATGCAAACAACAAGAAAAAAATTGGCTTTAGTTGTTTTAGTTTCTCCACACAGTGATATTTCAGACATGGCATCAAGTGGGAAATTAATACCCTTTGAAAGACGCTATATTGTGAAGAGATTATAAATAGATTGGGTGCAGATGAGCATAAGGAAATTAAATCAATTATGCTGCATTTATAAGCCTCTCTCTAATGTTCAAATACTAAAAAGTGCATTAAGATAACGTCAGTGGTCTAAACCCACAAAAAGCAAGGCATTTCAAACATAAAGACAAAGCTCTATTTTCAAGAGGCATCATTGTGTCTTCGTATTACAGGTGCTATGCCTCCTGGTTTTCATGGAAATCTAACTGAGTTTGCAACAGATCGACATGATCATGCATGTTAATGAAGAAGTTTGGGCCCTACATATGAATTACCTTTATTCAGTTGCTTTACATTTAGCCCTTAATGTAACTTTAATGTCTTTCTGACTTGCATTATTATTATGACTTATTATTAGAGCAGCATTTAGGAATATTGCAGTGAGCTGAACTTATTGATTCAATTACAGTGACAGTGATGAAAATAAACCTCTCTTTAAGAGTGTTTGTTCTTTTTAATGCATTCGCAAAGCTCTAGCTACTTCATTTTTTTTGGTCACAGTTCAAAGCATATTTCTATACCTAGGAACACTCATTTAGTAAAAAATAAAATAAAATTTTAGTGATGGACAGTTTGGATCCTAAAATGGTCATCTTTTATATTTCTTGCTCACTCTTGGGGTTTTCCTGTGCAGGCAGACAGAATGTAGGCTGACTACAACTGGGAATAGTAGTTACTGCTGTTAGGCTGACAACTGTGTGACGCTTTAGGTGGTTCAAAAGACAACTTCCATTAGAGAAAATTCAAGTAGGGCTTTTGAGGCAGCAGCTAAGTAGAGATCAGTATGGGGCGAGAGGGAAGTAGAAAGTACTATCATAAAACTCTCTGCCTTTTCTCTGTGAAAAGGACCAGCACTGTATGTTATCGCTAGTATTGGTCAGGAAATGGAATGTTTTTCAATAATGTTTATGGAAATGTTCCATTCTTTTAATTGAAAACAAAGTATTTGTTTTTTCCCCCCAGAAACTAAAATTTTGGTTTACACTAAACATGTTCAGATTTTCTCTCTTTTTTTTTTTTTGGGGGGGGGGGGAAACCCAGGACAATTAGAATTGAAATGAAAGTCTCCCATAGCCTTTTTTTTTTAAAGGTCTTTTTTGTCAAGAAGTATCCTTTCCCCACACTGAAAAATTTCAACCAACTCTAGCTATTGCTCTCATGCACGTGAAGAACTCGCAATCTCTCTCAGGTCCCATTACAGCTACATTCAAACGTCATGCACCCTAGAACACAGAGTCTTTATGTTCAGACTTGTTGGTGAAAGCAGGACTTTGAAATAACCCCCCAGAACAACTCCTGCTGCAAGGAATTAAGACAAATATGATCCTGTCAGTCTGAGGGGGTTCTCATCCTGCTAGTTCAGGGGTTCAGCTAACTGATAATGCATGACTCTTCTGAGATTTGCCCTTCACTGACTATTAACCAATAACTCACACCCGTCCCAAATATGTTAGCAGCATTAAAACACAGCATAGCCTGCACAATACCTCTTCCAAGGGTGGCTTGAGCCCAGGGAGACACTGGCTGGGAACAAATTCTATGCTTAGAGTGCTAGAACTACAACTGTGGCAGGCCCCTTTGTGAAAATATGGGGGAGAGACATACGGGAAGAAGAGAAGAAACAGTGTTTTACACACTACCTCCTCACTGGTTGGCATGCATGCAGTCTGGCCCTAAATGTCTATCTTGAAGAGTAATTATAAAAAAAAGACACATATTTGCAGCTGGAATTAGGTGAAACAAAATGCGGTGCCCTTGTACGGTGACAGCAAATTGAAGTCACATGGGCATTCTCCATGGTTACCTGTGATGGGGTGAACCCGGCTCAGGGGCAAAAAAACATTAAATGCCAGTGAGACACATTCGTTCCATCTGAGCAATAATTAGATTGTTACTTGGCAGCCAGAGAAGGTGGGAGTAAAAGATCAGGGGATAACAGTCTGAGAAAAGGTAGGTAAGTTGGATCCAATGAAGGGCTAGAGATGCTTAGAGACTAGTGGTCCTTGGAGGGCAGGGCAGGGTACGATACGATACAATATGATGATACCAGAGCTGGGGAAAGGTAGTGGAATTCCAGGAAAGGTTTGAGCACAGGACCCAGAGGTTAGATGGGTTCTTTGGAACTTTCCTTCCAGGGTAACAAAACAGCCAGGTGTATCTGGTTTTGCTGTACTCAGGCAGGAGGCTGAGTGGTATGCAAAGACTGATGGCCTACAGAGGGCACTGAGGATAAAAATACTGCAACATTGCACCCTGATACATACTCACCATCTGTGCACCCCTTTGTATGTCATTACAGTGTCCTAGGGGAGAGATACAGGACTTTACTCACTACTTTTCTCTTTAAATAGCAGTTAAGTTTAACCTGCAGTGCTTAAACCCTTTATTTACAGCATTGATTTCCTTTTCCGCATTAAAGGTTAATTTTGTAATTATCTGGAAGACCTAAGTCCCAGGTGGCAATGCTCCACTTCGTTCCCTAAGTCTAGCCTGTCCTCCTGGTCTACTAACGTCTTGCTGTGAAGATGACTGATATGTGTGTTAATCTACAGACTGTTTAGTATCTCAGGGTGTTAACAGCAGTATTGTTTACTCCTTGTATTATTGGTCTGCAAGGTGCTTTGAGTTCTGTGACCTGAAGAACTATGCCTGTCTCACTATTTCTGAGGGAAAAGTAGTGCTTTTCCCTACAACACTGATACATGCTTTCCTTTCTAGACAGTAGTGGCAGCAGCAAGTGCACTGAAAGAAAGGAAGGAAGATGATGCCTTCTGGCCATAGTGAACCACCTTTCTCCGTGAACCATCTTTCTAGGAACGCCTTACCTGTACTTGCTTGGGGTAGCCTGAAAAGTTACATTTAATTCTGAAATACGTTTCTGAGGTTAGTCAGTGTTGGGAGTAGGGGAGACCCTCAGTTTAACAACAACAACAAAAACGGCTTCTCAGAAAAACCTCACTTGTTTTCTCCCCCAATCACAGGAGCCACCCTGCTAGGTCAGAACTGAGGTCCATCAAGTCCACTCTAACGTCCATCAGTACCAGATGCTTCAGAGGAAAGTCCATGAAACCCCTTTATGTATAATTATATAACAACTTACTCAGAAGGGAAGCTTCTTCTTGACCCCAGGAAAATATCTTGTCTAGTGAAGTTGTGCCTGCTCTTATTAAACTTCAAAAAGCCAAAGATGCAAAGGGATGCCTTAGGTGCCCTTATAGCAATTAAACTAACACACACAAGCCTTAAATTACAGCAAGTCAGGGCAGCTACATAAGCGCTAGTCATACAACAGAGTAACAAAAATAAATTGTCTCAGTCCCATTCTCCCATATCCCTTCCCTTCCTAATGACAGGGGAAATAGATAAGCTTGCAGCATGCCGTAAATGTCAATAAATATAAGCTGTCTTGAATTGGGGGGAGGAGGGGAGAAAAAATAAATTCCAAAGTGGTGAGTCCCTCCAGTGAACCGCCTGTCTGCTGCTATTCATGACTATATAGACTTAAATGAACAACTTAAACTCCACCTGCAAGCCAACAGGCAATCAATGTAGATTCTGGTGTGATACATTTCAGGAAAGATGTTCTGTTCAGTAAGCAGGCAGACTCAGTTTGCACCAGTTTCAATTTCTGAATGGGTTTAAGTATTTGCTTTATAAAGGTCAGGTCTTGTTTTTAAATGTACCAAGTTATTAGCCATAATATCTTGTGGCGATGAGTTCCACAGATTAGTTATGTTGTGTAAAATAAATATTTTCATTTGTTGTTGTAAATGTGATGCTTTAATTTAATTGCATGTCCCCTTATCCTAGTAAGCAGTCAATCCCTCTTTTCCTTTGACCTTTTTGTCATTAATACAAGCAGTAATGCATGCATAGAGGTTTTTTTTTGAATGTCTATTGATTTAACTTTTGGGGGTTGCTGTTTACCCCCAGAAGAATCACATAGGAACTGCAAATGTGACTCACCCTTACAGGGCAAATACTTAAGAATGATCAGTTCCCATTTAGGTACTGATATAAGTGGTAAAATGTTTGAAAAGAGTCAGCCCTCACTGTGCTGGAAAACATCTGACAGATAATGGCTCAACAGGAGCTGTTGGGTGCATTTGAAAATTCTATGTAGGTGCCTAGATGGGAACGGAGTTCCTATGAAAATAGGGCCCTAAAGTGAATGCTGAGCACTTAAAAATCCATCCCTCTGTGGGCTGCATAAGATGAGGGGTTCTGTTCACCCATGAAAGTGTTATGCTCAGTTTGGTTCTCTGTCTAAATTCTGATTGATAGGCTTCCTTGGAATAGCTCTAAGCTGCCTCCCTCCTCCTGCCATTGCACTGCTCATCATTATTAAAATAGGATTTAGAGTGAGGTATATATTTACTGTCCAATGTAACAGTCAAGACACCATTCATTCTCTTTGGCTGGTAGGTGTGCTTGATTTATGAAGGCTGTCTTTGAAGAGGTTATTTAACAGATAATGAAGCGCATCCATTTTACCCATATTTAATAAACATGAGACAAACTGCATCAAATCCCTTGATTCCATACTTGGATAACATTAAAGGTAATGGTGACTTATGAATATTTTACCTCATGTTTCTTTTGCATATTATAGGGCATTGCTTAAAATGAAGAGAGAAGGAAATATATCATTCTTTAACAAAGAGACACACAAAATCCAGCTTAAAGGATTGTAAATATGTTTATTAAAATATGTTTATTCAGATGAATCAGAAATAGACATTTTCCCAATTGCCTTGGTCTGTCACTTTGTGAATTTATTTTGGATTTTTTCACTGCCACATTTATGAATGCCAGGTCAGTACTGCATTTATGGAGAATGACGGTACCATGTAGTGGCTAGTTAGATTAAACAGACATAGGTATCGCAATGGGTTTAGAGTAAATGGGGCTGATCCAACGTACCCTCAAATCAACAGAATCCATCTCATTGACTTCAGTGGGCTTTGGGTCTGTAACAGCAGTCATTTGACATTTACCAAGCTGCAACTTTTGACATCACTATAGTATTTGCTGGGCTAAGTACAGAAAATACCACTGCAATGGGAAATGCTGAATATTGAATGGTAATCTCTGCATCGTATGCATACATCATCCTTTTGTCACTCCAAGAAAGTGTTCTGCATTTGAGCTGAAGAGAAGCTTTCTGCTACAAGGTATATATTTGATATGTAATATGAAGGGATATTGAATGCTTCTGAGAATTCAGGTTCCATGCATCTTGTCTCTCAGTGGTACTCTATTAAATATACTCACTTTGCAAGTGAAAGGAGGATTTTTCTAACACAGCCCTGTAAACGTCTGAGGCTTGCCCTTGGCTGGTTGCATGTCCTCCTGCAGATGGGTTGCTCCAACAGCTGGCTGCTCAGCAGTGGTCATAGAACCTGGATTAAGTGGGTAGTGAGCAGATATTTACCCAAACTGAGCTGCTGACTGCAACCTCCTTCCTCTCCCTCATACCCAGCATCAGCAGTGAGGGGACAGCTTCCCCTAATTTGGTGGTCTTCTGCCCTCTGGCACTTCCACCTCCATATGCAGAGAACAGTCCTCGGACCTGAGGAGGAAGACCAGATAGTAAGTGCGAAAAAATCAGGGCAGAGGGTGGTGGGAGGGAATAGGCACCTACCTAGGACAGAGCCCCAAATATCGGGACTGTGCCTATAAAATAGAGACATCTGGTCACCCTAGTTCTGTGTAGCAGCAACCACTACTGCAGCAAGGTGTGCTGGGGAAAAATTGGTACAACCAGCTCCTCTGGTAAGCATCTGCTTTTCAAACTCTTCTGTTAGTTTCTTTTTGTAAAAGCTCCTGCGAAGTGCATGCTTTGCAATTTTAGAAATGAAGTCTACGAGACAGCTCCACAAATGATGTAAATGGGCAAGCTTGACTGAAGTCAATGGAACTATGCCTATTTATACCAGCGGAGGATCTGGCTGCTATTGGGTGAGCATGCCACACTCAGATTTATTTGTTTAACCCTTTATTTGTACCAAAAGCATGCTTTGTGGTTACTTTTTATGGCAAAGAAAGAAACGATAGCTATACAGAAAGATAGCAATTAGTTGCCTTCTGGGGAATAGAGGGGTCACAATAGATTTCTCCTACAAACTCTACCTGATCCCTTACAATCTCCCATATATTATGTACATCCAAATGATATATTCATTAGTTCTCTTCAAATCACCTTTAAGTTTGTAACTTATACAATATGCATGTGTGAACTTCTAGTTGGCACAACTTTTGCTGTCCTTGCTTTTTCTTGTTAGCATTTGTCTTTGCTAATTGGTTTATTACCACTGCTTACACATTAATTGTGTATATTTGGCTAGGTCAAAGTCACCTGTTTTTCTGCAGATGGGCTTTGGGACTCTCCAGTCTCTTTCCACCTGCCTTTTCCCTAATTGCCTTTTGGCAGCAGATATTGTAGATATGTTATCCGTTAAGTTAATCATATCCTGTGCTACACATCCACTTTTGTCCTATATAGGAATTAGTCCTACATAGGAGTAAGTTTACTCAACAACAAGTTCACTTAAGGCAATATGTCACCATGTCAACCAAACTAGGCCAAAGGCAGCTTTACTATCCAAATCTATGCACCAGCTATGACTATTTTAACAATTCTCAATACTGTATATATGGACAGATTAACACAGGTGGCAGAAGTACAAGGTTCCTCACAACCTTGCACCAATATGACTCTACCCTGACCCGAAGGCATAGTGCCATTATTCTGGGTGAGAAGTTGGTCCAGTCTTCATTGCCATACAACCTTTTGTCCTTTCTGCAGAATGGAAACCACCTTGATGGTGAGGGTTTCTGTACGTATGATCTAGCATTCTATCAGAGACAAGATGGATGAGGTCATATCTTTTACTGGACCACCTTCTGTTGTCAGGGGAATCAAGCTTTCATGAGTTCTTCTTCCTAGGACTGACATGGCTCCATCACTGCATCGCATCCTATCCACAGGATCCAGAACGTAAACTCCTTACACAAAATCAATTTGGTAATCCGCTAGATGATCGGTTGGCTGGCTGATATGTCACTGTCTAAAGAAAAGCTTTTACCTTTTACTGAGAGAAACTTGGAAGAAAATAGTAGTTCTGATAGAATTCAGAAAGTCAATAAAGCAGTAGACCATTTGATACAGGTGTAGCATGACCTTGAATCTTCATCCTTGGCTTAAATACCTCAGATCCAACATAGATTGCACATAGTTGTGAGATAAGCAATCTGGTAAAGTGAATAAAAAACCACAAATGCTACAGGACTGTGGTATCACTTTATTGGACTCAGTTGTGAGCCAGCTAATATACCATTGCAAAGGACTGAGGCTTTCACGGCCCTGCATGGGCTACGTGCGTGGCTGGTCTCAACCTAGGGGAAGAGTAGTCTTCTCAGGCCCGCTACCCCTTCCTTCATAGGTGGAGGGTGAATGGGTAACCAAGAATCCATCCAGTATAATGCAGTGACAGCCTACTGAGCAAAACGAACTGAGACCAACTACACTTTGAAGAATGGTGGTACAGGTTTCTTCCCCACCAGCATGCGTCAGGCCCCAAAAATCTGGAGCTGAGCTTAAAAATCATGATTTAATACAAATAAATGTGGGTTCTTTTCATTTCCTTTATGCCTTCTGAACCTCTAAATTGCCCTCAGGCCACAGCCACATGTGCTAGAAACTCTCAAATAAATCAGTCAATCACCTAATCATATTGCAGTGGATTTAGGAAAAACACCAAATATCAGGGGACTCAAGACAAGAGCTGGTAAAATTGCTTCTCCTATGGACAAAGGAGGGGGCTCCAGGGGCAGCACAACTCAAAGTAGACTGCATGGCCCACTATGTTCAGTGCTAGGCCTGAAGGCAGATTATATATTCAGTCAACATACATGCACTTGATCTTATTACCTGCTTCTTTATTGTACTTCTTGAAAGTGGGTTGACCCGGTACTTTCCCAGGTATGGTTTTCATTAGTTGCACTATTTGCAGAGATCCAGAAGATATTGGGGACATCAGCCTAAGGCTGCGGATTGCAGAAAAATATTGCTCTGTTAGCAAATTTACATTAATTCAATGTGTAAATTGATCGTGAAAGAGGCTGCATTTACTTTTTTTTTTTCTTAAAAAAAGGTGCATTTCCAAATGAACTATTCACCACACCTCAGTGGCATTTGATATGTCAATCTGGAATGAATCAAGCTCAAAATGGATGATTTAGTGTTTTGACTTTTTCCTACAGATACAGTAAAAGCAGGTGTCCACTTCACATTTTCAGGGACAGCTACACTGTTGCTCACTAAGAATTACCCCACGTTTATAGGGAATATAAGCATGGATTGTCTTACAAGCATTATAAATAAAGTTTCCTCTTCCAAATAGGTTCTAAAATTTTGAGAGAATGACTCCAAATTAGTTTCTTTAAGATGACACTGACACGGGTAGAAGGGTCCTGATTCTGACCTACAATATTTTCCACTTATTTTTGCAAAAAGTTTATGTAATTTCCTATGTGTAATTTTTTTCCAAATCTTGTTCCAATACTTTTTTTCTTTTAAGAAAAACTAGTGCTCTCAGCCTTACATTTGAACTGTGTGTGTGTACATTGTTCAGACACCGCTTCCAATGGTGTCCCTTTCTCCCACACATCCAGCAATCCTGGGTGTCTGTGAGTGGTCAGGTTCTTCTGCATCATCCCTAAGGGTTTGTCCTGCCCCCCTCCTCTCCATCGAGTCCTTGGGGTTCCATTAACTCCTTCTGTCATGGAGTATGTCTAGGGGTTTTACTTTCCATGGGGTCTTGTGTCCCCTTGCTCTCTCTTTCCTTCTTCTCCAGGGTTGTCAATCTGCCCTCAGCAGGAACAGGTAGGGCAATCCCCCCACCATGCTAACCTGCTGTCACATGAACTGCCCATTGGCCTCAAGGGGCACCTGGGCCAGTGGGTATCACCAGGTCTCCCTGTGTATACACCGCACCACCACCCCAGCTCCTGGAACCACCTACTGCAGATTAATAACTAGGCGAAGGTGGGATCCATCAAACCTCATTGGGGTTTCTTTTCCACCCAGATGGGGATGGTGCCCATTGGCCACCCCTTTGGCCTCCCTTGGCTGCTGGCCCACCCACAAAAGTCCACTAGCCCACACTCCATGTCCAGGCAGTCCTGTTTCCTGTGACCCAGTCAGCCACATCGCCAACAAGTCACGTCCCAGCCCCTGCTGCTTCCCAGCTCAGGCACTTTCTTGGGCACAGGCCCTAGGGCCCTTCCTCCAGGCTCCACATCCTTAGTGGGTTTCTCCAGCTTTCAAGGCACTTATGTCTTCACATACTCCTCAGTTACCCTCATGGCATCCTCCAGCCAGCCTGGCTGATGCCATCACACCCAGACCCAAATAGAACAATTTGTGCAGAACCTTCCAGAGACTAAAATTATCACATCTAAGACCCCCTCCACCATCTGGGTAGCTGGCTGCAGCCACCTTGTAGTCTAATCTGTCAACTGCTGGGAGAATGCACGCAGTTGTTGATTCCCTGTCCATCGGGCCGTCCGGAACTTCTGCTGGTACTTTTCTGTTGATAAACTGACCCGGTCCAGGATGGCAGCCTTCACCTTGTCATAATCCCAGGCTTGGGTCTCTCCAAGGGCCACATAGGCTGCCTGGATCTTGCCCCCTAAGTATGGCACGAGGTGCAGGGCCCAGGCTGTCCTCTCCCAGGCCACAGCCATTGCCCCCTCTCAAAAGTCCCAAGGTACATGTTGGGGTCATCGCTTGGGTCCATTTTACAGAGTCCCTGCCCATAGGACTCACCATCTGTTGCAGCAGTTTCTGTTGTGCAGCAGCCTGCTCTTTTATAAAATCCTGCAGGCTCCTTTGCTGGTCCACTTGCCAGGACAAGAACACCTGCTGTTCCGCTTGGTGGGACTGCTGGACCTCCTGCACAACCTTCACAGATGTAGAGTCTCTTCCATCTGAGTCACCACTTATTGCAATGTCTTGGTTCAGATTCCAGACAAGCCCGCACGTGTAGCAGGCCGGGTGGCCCAGACACCTGTTTCCATCCACAGGGTCTCCTCTCCCTGGCCTGAAGGACTCACCACACTTTCATAGGTTGCAATCTCCCATTCTCTTTTATTTACAGTGCAACAGTTCAGTCCCAGTTTCTGCCCCAGGTACCGAAGGGGCTCAGGGTTTGACTTCCCTCCTAGCCAGCCTGTCTCCTGAACTGTTCCCCCTCTCCACTCCCTGTCTTCGGGTACTGGCCTATTTATCTCACTGGGCCAGGTCCCCAGCTATTCCCAGTTCCTTCATTAGGCCAGGCTTGGACCTAGCTTAATCAGGGACCACAGCTGTTAACTGTGCTGTCCAGCCCCTTAGGTCTGGGCTAAGAGAGGCAGGCGAGGGGTTTTCTACCCTCTGGCCTGTTACGACATGTATAAAGGAGTTACAAAAGGACAGAGATTGTTAACGTTTCTTGCATGCATTTTGTTAGAATGCAGAGACTAGACCCTTGGTGTCAGGACTCTGAATGACACTCCTTGGGAAGGGAGGCTGGCCAAGGTGACTTGTAGCCAACTTTGTGATCTCCTGGGCTGTCATAAGTCCCCAATGCAAGTTAGACCTAGTCTCTGCTATCCTGGCTGAAGACTGGTTGAGTGCAAAGTGCTAGGGTCACAGACCCTTCGGCTCCCTACTCAAGGGCAGTGGCTGGGAAGTTTGTTTTAGAATCCTGGCTACAGTAACTCAACAGCGAAGGATGTTCTATGCCAGAAGAATATCCAGCTGTCCCTTTGGGGCACTGCTACCGTCCTTTTACATTGCTCTGCAGTTCAAACCATTGTATGGGCCAGGAGCTGGCCCAATACATCATTGGCAGACGTGACTTCTGCACATGCATATTTTTACATCAGACAGTGGATTTTCTAAACTGACTCCAGCCTATATGTAATTCTGACAGACACCGTCATTACAGCACGATATTAAAAGTTTAACAGAGATATTATTTTACAGGAAACAACACTTTTACTGGGATTTGCTGCTTCAAAAAATATCTATCTTCACTACTAGTTAATATAGACCAGGCTTAAGACTCTGAAGATATTCCCATCAAATCTCAAATTGTGCTGTGGCTCAATTAGTATTTATTTCTTTTTTTCCTGGTTGGTAAAATCCTTTGTGTAGCTGTTCTGGAAGCTCCATTCACAAAGGGCTGTTCCAGCTACTTTAGATCTTCTGCAATTATGCAAACACACTTCTAGAAATAACAAGAACATAGGAAGTCACTGATTCA
Source organism: Mesoclemmys tuberculata (assembly GCA_007922155.1). Lineage (NCBI taxonomy): Eukaryota > Metazoa > Chordata > Testudines > Chelidae > Mesoclemmys > Mesoclemmys tuberculata. The sequence continues at coordinate 21,237,467 of ML675614.1, read as the reverse complement.
CTGCTCGGGCAAATTCTACATCCTGTGAAACATAACTGTTGCAAGTGAACAATCTGACACACAGTGAGATATTCTATCCTCCACGTGTATCATAAGATTGAGCCCTACACAGACGACTCCATATAACTATGAGGACAGATTCTGGCTGGCTTTGCTCATACAGGAGACACATACAAGAAAAACGACAAGATGCAAGAGCATGCAGGGAAAGCTGTTTGACCCTTTTAACTTGGCCTCAGACCTGCTGATAGGAGCTTTGCAGGAGCATTGGTCAACGCTTTATGCAGGTGCACATCCTGAACCAGCAGTCCCTGAGCAGATTATTCCTACTATCAGTATGAACAAAGCCATGTATGGTTGTTCTCCATGACAATATGGACACATCAATTTTTGCAGCGTATGGGCATGCCCTGTTCAGGGTGTTTCAATACTTGTTTCCAATCACCAGCCAGAATTTGTTCATGAAATATAAACAATTTCATGTATGTATTTTTAATTAAAAAAATTGCAGTAAGAGTGTGAACAGCGATCTATATATAGTGGTAACAGACATGCTATTGTCACCAGGCTTAGCACTTCTGCTCACGCAGGACTACATCCTCAGCTGGTGCATAGCTCTATTAATTTACACCAGCTGAGGCTCTGGCCCATGAATTTTGCCTGGGTTATGTCTTACATTTCTTATTTCCTGGGTGTGCCTTTTACGGTCAAAATTATACTTATACAAAATTATACAGCATTTTAATCTTTACTGTTTCATGGGTGACTGTTTTTGGACTCAAAGACCCTGCAGTATATTAGCAGGATCTAATTCATATGTTATCAATAAACATATTAATAAGCCACTAAATGTATTTATACTGGATTGATTTTTATCTGAGCTTCTCCTGTGAATGCAGTACTGAAGAGTGAAAGTGTGGTGGAATAATCTGATTAATTTTGCACATAGAATGAATACTGTATGTCGTCCTGGTTCACATCAGTGGCAAGAAAGAAAATAAGAGGTAGCTGTTGAAGCAGTTGAGTTTATAATAACTAGTAGGGGAAGTCTGGATCCCTTGGGATTTTATGATAAAATAGAAGCAGCTACAGTATCTTAATCGACATTTTGTTTCAGAATCCTTTTTTAATCTGTAATGTGACAGTGCTTTAGCTAAGTCTCTTACTCTTTTTTCTAACCAGGGTGTTTCCAAACAGGACTTCCGTTATATCGAACAGGCTACTGAAAATTGAGACTAGGTAAAAATTTGAGGTGGCTGAAACAAACCCTCAGATCTGAATACCTTTGAGATGTGTTGGGATCCAGTATCCAAACCCAGACCCATATTTTCCAGCAGGTCACCACCTCTATGATGGGCCAAACCAAAGTCTTGTCCCTATATTCTTCTGAATTTAGGGATGTTGAAAATCTAGCAAAGTATTAAAGTTCCTGTCCCATTTTTGGTTAATTAAAGAATGAGATTTAGGAGTTAGAACTTAATCTTTGGGAGTAGAGAAGGAAAAAATACCTAACTGCAATCCACTGAAATTTTCATTGATCTCTATTGATTCTGAGCATTCAGCTGAAAGACAAGGAGGATGCAATAATAAATGGCAGCGGGCTCTGTTATCTCAACAATAATCATAATTAAAACAAAACCATTCAGAATTTGATTATAGATTACAGCTATTAGCTCTCTTCCTTTCCTAAAACGCTGATATGTTTTACAAAAAATGTTATCGGTTTAGAATCAACTTATTCTTAAATTAGGTTTTTTAATGTAAGAACTGTAGAGAGTTAAGCATAAATCATTTTTAGCGTTCACTAATATAGCTGAATATGCAACAGGACTGAAAAATGTTATTCAACAGGTTTAAATAGAACATATACAATTGTCCTGATGCTATCTGAGACAGAAAAATAACTGGATAGCTATGAGGCTGTGGTGTTTCTGCTTGATTGTGCAATAACAGTAACATGATATGTACACAAAGAATTGTGATGGAGTGGGAAGATTGACTGAGACCTGGTAGACATAATATTGTGCTGACTCCTGTGTAAAGAATAATTACAAGCACAGTAGCATCTGTTCCAGCTTCTGTGCTAGTGTACAAATAATCAGAATCTAGGCCAATATTAAATCCTAATAAGCATCATAACTAAGAAAAGGTGGTCCTGGAGCAGATGGATTGTTTCCATTATATGGTCTATAACACAGATCTGTGACAGTCTCTGGAGAATTTTGGGATGCTGGTAAAATGGCAATCAAATATGATATTAATCAGAAGGACCTGGCAAGCGTGGAGCACTTTACAAATTACAGAGTTTAGGGTTGGAGGGCTTTAGATTACATCCTATTGTTTCTGGCCATTAAAGAACAAGATCATAGCTACATCTTATGAAAAGCAATTCTAGCAGCATATCAAGAATATGTATGGAACGGTATGGGTGATTCAACAGCCACAAAATTGCTTTAGGCAACTATACAGGGGGATCTAAAAATGATAGATTAGGTGTCTCTAGCTAGGCAGACAGTAGACTAGAGAGAAAAATGTACAACAGAAGGTGGACAGGTGGGCTGTGTGATAAGAGACAAATGCAAAGAGTGGGAAAACACAAGAAGAACGTGATGCTGTTACAGCATGGTACTGATGGTCAGTCAGTAACAGAAATGAACTAGAAGAGTAGGTATCATCCCATATGGAGTGTGGAGCAGTTCACATGTACCATGTTCTTAAATTAAAGACAAGGTAGTTTTCCTTTTTATCATACCTTCTTCCTGCCAACATTTTAGGTCAATTGCTTGCAGTGGTTAGGGTTGACGATACCCAGTGGAAGAGTTTTGGCTTTGGAAAGAGTTCCTCCGTTGACCGTCCATTTATTTATTGTAGATTTTGCTAAAGGTGTAAGTGAATGTTATGTTTATGTTCAGGTTTGAATCTATTTTATTTAGTTATTAACTCATTTTTAGAGATGAAGATGTTCTCTGAACTCAGACAAGTATGGTGAGTTAATTTAAAAGAAGCAACCATGGTGTAATAGAAATACAGACATTATAAATCAGTCAGTATGCTTGTCTATCTTACACTGGGAAACCTCTTCTAGTACAAGGGGAGCCTGAACAATTACAGAACAAACATCTTGTTCGTTTTGGTTCTCCATAGCTTTCACAGCTGGGAAAAAGGGCAATATTCTCAGTTCCAGTCCCAGCCATTTTCCACCTCTTTGAGCATGAAGAGGGTGTAACATAGAATTTCCCCAATGGAGGAAATTCTCAACTGGTATAAAGCTGGAGACTTGGCTTCTATGTAGACTGCCCCACCCCCCACCCCGTCCTGGTGTAGGGGGCCTGTCAGTGGAGGGAAAGGAAGAGACATGGAGAGTTGGGGAAAAGGGGAAGCTCTGTTCTCTTAAAGCAGTTCCCAGATTGTATGGGGTTCCTTGGAGACCAGATCCAGAAATTATAATCCAGGAATTAGAATAATCCCTAAAATGGAGTCAGGGCCCTATTTAGATACAGTGTGAACATCAGAGATCCTGAACTGCCTTCTAACCTCTTTCCTATGCAGAGCATACCTTGGTATAGGAGAAAACATGGTCCTAAATTGTTGTCATCTACTTTCTCAGAAAAATCTTTGCTTAGTTATAGTAGCATTTGGTTTTAAGCATCTTATTTTAAACGTAGGATGTCTTACACCTAGGTCTTACACCTAGGTCTTACACCTTATTTTATGTCACACAGGCACTTTTAAGACTAAAAAAAGTGACTTAGAGCTTTTGAAAATTTCAGCCCGATCTCAAAAGTTAAATGATGTCTTATTTCATGGATGGGTTTGACCTTGATTCTACTTATGTTTACAGCTGAATTTTGCCTTTTTGTTTTTGCTGTTATGCAGCCTGCTTATAGAGCTAGTTGAAAACTTTTTAACAAATGAAATTTCAACACCATTTTCCATTATAAATTATCACCATTTTCCAGCCAGCTCTGGTTACATCAAGACAGGACAATCCCAGTCACCAAAAACTATTGAATAAGGTTAGAAGAAATTCTAGTATGGTGGATATACTTTTGACCTACCTGCTGTTTACTTTTACTGTACTGTCAATTTCATTCCATTTGGCAGGGAGTGTTCCTTGACCTCTCAGGATCTGACATGTGAACCAGCTTCTGTGGTGACAGCCATTATTGGACATGATGATCGCAGGAAACATAAAGTTGTTCAGTTCTTGCCTGAAAGCTAGGAAGGGTAGCAAACTCAAGTTGTGTGGCATGTGATCAAGCTTCGTTCTGACTTATAATCAAGTTCTTTTGAAATCTAGCACATGTTGCTACCATCCTCTGATATTAAAAAGTTACATATCTTCAATCTCTATCTGTGTACTTTTTTTTTTTTTTAGTTCTCTGCTGAACAGGAAGATGTTGAAAAGAAATGTTTTAGGGTGGCATGTGTAGGCCTAACTTGACATGAGTACTTGGGCATGGGTGAGGCCTCATTTCTTGGGAGACAGGTTAAGGAGCGGAGTGGATGAGCAAGCTGGAAACAAAATGTCTGTACTAGCTAAGACAAGGGGGAACACCCAGGGAACCATTTACAATGGACAAGATAACAGATACGATAGCCCTGGAACATAAGATGAGGTAAACAGTAAGTTATGCATGGACAGAGCATGTTGTACAAGGGATTGGTTTCAAAAAGTGAGCAAGCCAATCCCAAAATGTGAGATGCAATGTGCAGAAAATGCAATGTAATGTTCAAATGTATATAAAGGAAGATGCTGGCTGTGTGACTTTGGTTGTGTGGTACTTCCTATACCCATCTCCTACATTTGAGTTCAATCACCTGAGTGTAGTTTTTCTGTATGCCAAATAAAGGAGCCTGATTGATGAGACTGGAGTCAAACTGATTTTCTGGGGGAAACCGAGCGGAACAGGTCTTCAGGGAACCCCAATATAGTGGTGCTGTGACTTAGGTCTGCTTGTCTGGAGCAGGGAGTGTATTCACCCCTCTGTGTGGGTTAGTACCATCCAGGAATGGCATTGTCATTGCTCTGCAGTTAGAGAGGGAGAGATGAATCTGTTGGCTCCTGCCATACATGCAGCTAAGTCTTGGTCCATAGCTTATTGGAGTCCATAAGACATAGAAGGCTTCCATAAACATGTTATATTTTATATTATTTGTACTATTTAGATAGCCATGCTTGAAAACTGGATTCCCTGTATTTACCACGATTTTCACAGTCCATCCTTATTTGTTTGCCTTTCACTTTGCAATCTGAATGCATTTTGTTGTACTTTGATTGTACAGCACAATTACTTGGGCATCATGAATATATCTGTGGGTATTTCTTATGAACCTTATGCTTTATGTTGTGCTTTCAAATATAGATTAGGTTAAATTCATTAGATGCATTAACAGTACTGCACAATGGAGTAGTTCAGGGTTACCTTTAGGCTTATGAGCTGTGACGCACCAAAAAATAAATTAGAATTTTCAATAATCAAGAAGAGGTTAAAGCAGAGATTATGTGTTTTATTGATTAACAGAAAAAGACACTGACCAGTTCTAAAATTGGTATTATATACAATACAAATGACAGTGTGTGATACATACTAAACACTGTCCTGTTTTCTAAACAGCACCTAGCAGTATCTTTCTATGTATACCGCAATCCTATAAAGCCAGTCATCTGAAAAATCTGAATTACTACTTCAAAGTGGCCATCTTTTGCAGCATGGAATGTGGGTCACTTGCCAGGATCATCTGGATATATTTCAGGCAATTTCCTTTCATTGCAGGGGTCTTGGACTTTTGTGCACCTTGATCTCTCCTACTTTTGTACATATTAGTTGGGTCTCCTGATGACTGTAATATCTTTGTAACATCTTTGTAATATCTGGTGGTCTGTGGTACACAGGCGGTCACACTAGATGATCTAATGGTCATTTCTGGCTTTAAAATTATATGACTATGACACTACCCTACTCACTTAACAACAGAAATACTTATATGAGTAAGGACTACTCATGAGAAAGGGTTGCAAGATCACTCACATTGCAGATTGAAGATCTGTAGTGTCTAATAAATAAAGCCATTCTGCAAGGAAAACAGAAATAGAAAAACCATTTAAATATGACTGAGAAGGCAAAAGATGCCCCCAAACTCTTATCACTAACATCCTCAATAATGTAATCAAGGATAAACCCACTTCTCATTTGGGGAATATGGAGTTTAAGCAAGTTTCCCACTTTTATCACAGTACCTCCTTCCACAGTATATTGTTGAGGTATCCACACAGAGCACCCAATAAGATCCTGTATCCTGTTCCTTCGGGGATCAAAACTGTTCAGGATCATATACCTCAGTCAACTCCGGAGAGGGCTAGCACAATAGTGGCAGCACAGAATATGGGGGAGGTGAATTTGCAGCAAAAAGTGATTTATTTTAGGTTCTTAATAATTAGTAATATAACAGGATGAGACACTCTCTGCACAATCTAGGAGGCCAGTTCATCCTGCTATTCACCCATGGCAGTCTTTATTTAGGTTGCGGACATTGCAAAGTCGCTGTAATGAAGTCTCAACCTACTTGCATTCTGTGAGAGGTTCCACTAAGGTAGGCTGAAGTGGTCCATGTGAATTTGCTGAGAAGGCACCTCTAGGGGGCCAGAACTCCATTTACAGCCTTGAACATTAGCTGCCATGTGTATTATGCTAATAATGAACAATCAAAAGCAATTGTTTTATGGGGACTCATTTGTTGCCATATGTGCAGCCATAGTGGGAGCCTCATGGCAATGAGACTGGCAAAGGGATGCTATTGATTTTGCCTACCTGTGATCTGGTTTACTCAGAGGGGCTAGAGATCTGGCTCTAAATAAGGTCCCCTTTGTGCTGTTTCAGCAGTACATAGGACCCTTAAACCTGAGTTGTGGCAGCAGCTGAGGGTTCCTGTAAATTGGGAGGAATTTGTCAACCAACATAAAGTTGACAAGGCAGCCCTACTACAGGTCATCCGGGCTTCCCTGCTTTGCTGAGGGAAGGGGCATTCCAGAGTGAGTTGAGATAGGGAGGGAACATGTCAGAGGCGAGACTGGAATGTTTGTACTCTAGTGATCCGGGGGCTCCTTAAAGACTGTTAGCCACCAGCGCAAGTCACAGCAGCTATGAGGCTTGGGGAGGGATGGTGCTCCCTCCTTGCCACTCCCCCAGTGCTATTTCCATGAGCACCAGACCTGCAATCATCCCTGGCTTTTTAGACCCTTCCTTCATAGCACACCTATGAAAGGCCTGCGGAAAATCTAGCCCTATGATAAATGACTATAGTCAAGTCCACCTAACTGACATAGAGATAAATGGCAGACCCTGGAGACTGATTTTGCCTTTCCATGGTTGTCTATGATGGATTAGTGGCAGGTTGAATTTAAAAAAGTCCAGTGAATTGACATGTTAGCAAGGCTTTTAAGAGGGTACTAAGCATAACAGGTAGGAAGCTTAAACCGCACCTCATGTCCTCACATAGGGTTCTGCTCTGATTCTGTCACCTGCTCAGTGACGGTATGAGAATAGATAGTTCCCTTAATAAAAATAAATCCCCATCATCTTTAATAGTCACAGCTGAACAAATTAACATACTGAGCAGTCAATTTGCAGCCGACTTTCCCTTTGTGCCAAGTGCCACATATTTCAGTGAACCTCTGTTAAACTGAGACAATGGCCTTAATTGGCACCTCTCGCTTTCCACCAGAGCAGTGCCAATTAAGTAGATTCTCTTACATATGTTATAGAGAAGTTGGGTATATCCTGTGATGACTGATCTTAAAAATCTTTCCTCTTGAGAATCAGCAACTGCATCATAAAGTGAGCAGCAGGACCCTTATTGACGTGCCTTTTGAAAAAGCATTGAATAAAAATTGTGCAATGGTTAGATATAGCATGTATGGTGTACAAGGAAGAGAGAAGGATATAGCATATTTAAATGTAATACACTGGCCAAAGTTTGTTCTGCTCTGCATTCTTTACAGTTACACGTCATTGATGGTACAGCCCTCCAGGACTTATTTGAAAAGGTGTAAAGCATGAAGGATTCTTTCTCCCAGAATCAGCCAGCACAGACAATACTGAAGAGGTTTATTCATGATACCTGGAAGTCTGATAAATCAGCTTCAACTTCATGGTGTTACAGTGGTCAATTACATATGCTTTCTTATCGGTTACATAGTACATTTTAAATTTTTATCTATTCACTTAGAAATACAGACATTGTCCCATCTGGAGAGAACAACGGTGATAATGGTCGTTACATATATGCAGAGACACTTTAATCACTCTACTTACATCAAGGATCCTAGGGTTAAACTCGGGGCAGGGGTAGGGTGTAGGACGAAGGGGTAGGGGTCCTTACAGATAGGTGGCAGGTGAGACAGAAATTCTAAAAGCAAATGTGCTGTTGGAATTAGAATCACTAAGAGGACATCTGGCTTCCTGGGCCATTGGATGCTTACACTAGCCATTATCCTTGAGGCTCAGGTATGCTTGTTAGCCATTTAAATGAGTTTCGACCTACAACTTGTTAGCTGAAAACAACCTCAAGCCTGACAAGGGTAAGCAGTCTTGAAGGAGACACAAACACTGGTAAGCTGAAGTCAAATACAAATAAGACACAAAGCATGGAAAATGTTTTTCTCTCCTTCACCCTCAGCTTTTTTGGGAAGAAGAATTTTATTCTTTTCTCTTTAAAAGCTCTCATTAGCCTTTGCTGGAAGTCTGGCAAGGTAGCAAGATTAAGTCATCAGGCTACTCCGATGGGAAACCAATATATATGTGGAAATGTTATATAATAAATTCAAACTTGGAATCAGGTTAGTTCAGGAAAAAAGTCCTACACTGTTATACTACAAGTCACATAACAGCTAGAAGCCAATGTCATCTGGGCTGCAAAAGACTAGCTAGCAAGTTCTCAGGAAGGAGATGCTTCTCTAGTTTTGGAGAGTTGGTGCCTGGGCAAACTGTGCCCTAAGTGAGTCAAGTTAATAAAGCATAATTCTTCATCTTCAGAACACTGTACAAATGCTAAATGAGGCCCACAGCAACCTATTGACGTAGCTAATTATGATACCAATTTTATAGCTGAAGAAACGGAGGCAAAGATGTTAATGGGTTGATTTTTCAGAGGAGGTGAAAGTGCTCAGCATCTCTGGGGGGAAGGTTGAGCGGGGAGTAAATCCATACGTGACCTGCTCAAGTTCACACAGCAAGTCGGCATTATAAAAAGGAGTAGAACTCAGATTCCTGAGCCCCACTACTATGGCCAATCCACTAGATTTCATTGGCTCCCTCAAGTAATCAGACTGTCCGATAACCGATAACTTCAGTGTTAGATGCTGATGTAGGAATTACAGCATATTCTCTTTAACACCAACCTCACAAACTACACTTATTGAGTGTTATAAAGAAATACGACAAATATGGGTATTATAGCTCAGGAGTGGAGAATTTCAGATATTTCAGCTCAGCTTAGATGCTTTTCTGCAAAACTAGGCCACAAATCTAGTGAGAACAGGTTTCCTCTTGAGATTCCTTTTATTTACTGCTTCCACTTTGACTGCAAATCCAGGCAAACCCCATTTTTATGAATGTCTAGGGGGATATTAAAAAAACATAGATAAAATCAGAGGCAGGTATAAAAGCCCATTGTCTGGCTAGAGGACACAAAGGCTTTTCCAATTAGAAACAGCTTTGTTAAGCCTGAGTCTGTTGTCAGCTGTAACATAACGATAATCTCCTCCATCATGGAATTTTTGCAGTTCTGTTTGAGCCTTGTTTGGGGAAATAATAGTGACTTAATCTTATAAACAGCAAAAATGTTTCACTTTGATTTTTGGGTGCAGGATCATGGTAGTTTTTATCTTACCCCAATTGGTTTGCACTTCTTTAATTTCGATGGTGCATTTGGGAACTTATCTAGAGATATTGGCTATTCAATATTCTTTGTACAAGAGGTTTATATAGCCCTCAGTGTGTAGGATTCTGATCATATACTAGTTACACTCTATCAAGTCGACTCACTTTTTATGAACTTGCCATGATTTCAGTGGATTTACTGCTGTGTAAGTGAGATCAGAGTTATGCCTTTTGTCTGACAGACTGATGCTAGAGTAGGTAATTTCATTTCAAAGTGAAAGACACTAGACCTAAAAATTAGATCACTTTTCTAAATCTCCATTGAAACTGTCACATTGCATGGCTAACAGTGGGGACTGCAGAAAATGTCTTATTCACAGATGTGCATTTACCCCTAAATGCAATGGGCCCGATTCTCAGGTGCAGCTAGAATCTGTTGGGCACACTTAAGGTGAGGGAAGTGAAGGAAGGAACAGGTTGAAATTCCCTGAGCTGGTTTTGCACTGGTCCCAGCATTAATTAAAACACTCAGACTACTCATAAACTCAAACTTTAAGGTTAGAAGGGACCATTGTGATAATCTAGTCTGACCTCCTGCACATTGCAGGCAACAGAACCTTGCCCTGCTCCACTCCTGAAATAGATCCCTAATGCTTGGCTGAGTTACTGAAGTCCTCAAATAATGGTTTAAAGACTTTAAGTTACAGAGAATTCACCATATACCCAATTTAAACCTACAACTGATGCATGCCCCATGCTGAAGAGGAATACAAAACTCTCCAGGGTCTCTGCCAGTCTGACCTGGGGGAAATTCCTTCCTGACCCCAAAAATGGTGATCAGTTAGACCCTGAGTATGTGGGCAAGACCCACCAGGCAGATACTCAGAACAGAATTCTCTGTAGTAACTCAGAGCCCTCCCAGCTAGTGTCCTGTCTCTGGCCATTGGGGATTTTTGCCACTGGCAGTTGCCAATAGGCCACATGCCATTGTAGACAGTCCCATCATACCATCCCCTCCATAAACTTATCAAGCTCAGTCTTGAAGCCAGTTAGGTTTTTTGCCCCCATTGTTCCGCATAGAAGGCTGTTCCAAAACGTCACTTCTCTGATAGTTAGAAATCTTCGTCTAATTACAAGCCTAAATTTGTTGATGACCATTTGTTCTTGTATAAACATTGGCACTTCACTTAAATAATTCTTCTCCCTCCCTGTTTTTTATTCCCTGATGTATTTATAGAGAGCAATCATATCTCCCCTCAGCCTTTGTATGGTGAGGCTAAACAAGCCAAGCTCCTTGAGTCTCCTTTTATAAAGTAGGTTTTCCATTCCTCTGATCGTCCTACTAACCTTTCACTGCACGTGTTCCAGTTTGAATTAATCTTTCTTAAATAAAGGATACCAGAAACACACATAGTATTCCAAATGAGGGCTCTCTAGTGCCTTGTATAGTGGTGCTAACACATACCTCTCTCCACTGAAAATACCTCACCTGATGCATCCAAGAACTGCATTAGCTTTTTTCACAGCCACATCACGATGATGGCTATTTGTCATCCTGTGATCAACCAATATCCAGGTCTCCTCTGCTGCTTCCAACTGATAAATCCCCATTTTATAGCAAAAATTCTTGTTATTAGTTTCTATGTGCATGATCTTGCATTTTACATTTAATCCTATATCTATTACTCCAGTTTTCAAAATTGTCCAGATTTTCTTGTATGATATTCCAGTTCTCCTCTGTAGCAGCAATACCTCCCCATTATGTGTCATCTGCAAATTTTATTAGCACACTCCCACTTTATGTGGCAAGGTTCCTTTAATATTATTGGATGGAGAATGTTCAGACCCCCCAGGTTAGTCCCATGAAGCTGTTTGAGTTTGACTTCCATTTTGGATGTCATAATTTCTACCCCCATATCCTTGTTATCATTAGCCACCCTGCCACTAGCCCTAAACTCTTCATTAGCCTAATTAAAAACTGAGGCAAAATATATTTTTTAGGTGTTGTGCTAAGCCTAGGTAGTTTTTACTCTCCACCTCATTCTCACTGCTTTGTGATCCCACTTCTTTCCTTGTTTTCTTTTTTATACGTGTATAGAACCTTTTACTATTGGTTTTAATTTCCTTTGCAAGATCCAACTCTGCTTGGCTTTTGGTAGTTCACACTTTATCCCTACACTTTTTGACCTCCAAGAAGTAGCTTTCCTTACTGATCCCTCCCATCTTCCACCGCCTGTAGACTTTCTGCTATCTTTTAATCCCCTGTTTGAGATGGCTGCTCATCCAACTTGGTCTGCAATCCTTCCCTGTGAATTTTTTTCCATTGCTTGGGATGCAGGCTTCAGATAGTTTCTGCGACATTGACTTAAAGTAATTACAGGCCTCCACCACATTCAGATCCTTGAGTTCTTCTGTCCAGTTCATTTCCCTAACTAATTCCCTTAATTTTTTTTAAAGTTTGCCCTATTGAAATCAAAGACCCTTGTTGCTGATCTATTTTTGCTTCTCCTTCCATTTATTTTGCACTGAATTAACTCATGATCACTCGAATCAAGGATGTCCCCTACAACCAGTTCTTCTATGAAGTCCTCTCTACTCATTAATGCCAGATCTAAAATGGCATCCCCTCTTGTTGGTTCAGCAACTATTTGGTGAAGAACTCTGTCAGCTATTACATTCAGGAAAATCTGGGCCCTACTGTTATTAGTAGCAATTGTCCTCCAATCTACTCCTGGGAAGTTAGTCTCCCATAATCACACAATTCCCAGTAATTATTTCATTAAAAACATTAAAGAGGTCTCTATTCATAAAGAGGTCTCTAACCATCGGATCCTGGTGGTCTGTAGCACGCCCGAAGCACTATCCCAGGGGAGCCTCTAGTAGCTTTCTTTTCCAAAGGGATTTTGGCTCAAACAGACTGTCTAATTCCATCACTCCTAATTAACTAATCTACAGTTGGCTATAGCTCTGGGCAACCATTGATCAGCCAAGAATAGCTAGAGGTTGTAGTACTTCAGCCATAATCCTGGATCATCTGATCCTGGATACGACTTTATGTTATATGCTGCAAGAGTGGGGTTAGCATGGGAGCATATTAGGTTGCTTTTCACCTACTTGGGAAGTTGGACTGCACAACATCAAGGAACATCCACGTGGGAAGAACCAGTTGCTTTCCAGTCACTTTACAACAACAAAAGGTAACAGAGAGGCCAGATCACAGCAAAGACACTAAATGGAGGCACAAGCAACACAAAATGAGGGACAGACTTGACTAGTCAGAGGGGGTGTGGCCATCTTCTGTTTCATCTGCAAAGATCCCCCTGCTGGAGAGGTGGTATGCCATAATGGTACTGGCTTCAGTTCTCATTCCCACTATGGAGAACGAGCTCAGGGTCTGAGATGATGGTGTTGCTAGTTGGTGTCTTCCTTAAGGTCTGCCCAACTTCTTGCAAATACAGCCCAAGGGAAAGGTCAGCACTGCTTATTGCAATCCCAGCGAGTTTCAGAATAGAAACTGGCCTGCTGTTTGATTGTAACACATTTTAGGTCCACACACCAATAGACAGCTGAGCAGTTTGATGTATTATAGAAACAACATATGTGAAGCAATATCTTTCATTTGACCCACTTCCGTTGGTGAAAGACAAGCTTTTGAGCTACACAGAGCTCTTCTTCAGCTCAAAAAAGAGCAATAGATATTACCTCACTGACCTTGTCTCTAGTATTCTGGGACCAACATAGCTACACTCTACAAGCCGCGTTTTGTTCAGTAATTGCAGTTTCATAAATAAAGCTATTCCATTCCTGGCACTACATTTCAGTTGATTGCAGACCGCTAACATTCAGTATTTTAAATTAGGCATAGAGAATTTAGCTGTTTAGATAAATTTACTAGTTCAATATTTCTATTTAATTTGTTCTAAGTGAAAAACAGACAGGGCTGTAGCCTGATTTTTATTGATTAGGCAAAGGAGGCATACTTGCTGATTATATAACATCCTTGAAGAACCCCACAAAAAAAGTGCTGTTCATTATTTTCCCACTGGCAGAAACCACTGATGTTTCCTAAAACAGTTTAAGATTTTCATGCTCTGTTAGATTGAATTTGTTTTGTTCTAAATCTACTCAAAAATTGAGGGTTAAGATTTACTTGCAGTTTACTGGCACCAAAAAAAAAAAATGTGATCCAAGACTTTAGGTGCTACTGCAATGTAAATTTTTAACACAGATATATTATAGGTGGAGGATCAATTTTTCAAAGATTAGCGCCTAAATTGCACTTTGAAAATGTGTGCCTGTCTCCATTGGACCTGGCATGTGCAAATAAGAACATAACTATGGCTACAGTGGGTCAGAGCAATGGTTTGTCTAGCTCAGCATCCTGTCTTCTGACAGTGTCCAGTGCCAGATGCTTAAGAGGGAATGAACATAGACAATCATCAAGTGATCCACCTCCTGTCATCCACTCCCAACTTCTGGCAGTCAGAGAATTAGTGACAGCCAGAGTATAGGGTTGCATCCCTGAAATTTTGGCAAATAGCCATAGCTGTACCAGTCCTACATTAACTAATCCAGGTCTTTTTTTGAATGCAGTTATAGTTTTGGCCTCCACAACATCTCCTGGCAATGAGTTCCACAAGTTGACTGTGCATTGTGTGAAGAAGTACTTATATTGATTTTAAATCTGCTGCCTATTTATTTCATTGGGTGACCCCTGGTTCTTGTGTTAGGCGAAGGAGTAAAGTACTTTCTCCACACCATTCATGATTTTATAGATCACTATCATATCTTCTCTTAGTCATCTCTTTTCCAAACTGAAAAATCCCTGTCTTTTTATTGAAGCTGGGCCATACCCTTAATCATTTTTGTTGCCCTTCTCTGTATTTTCTCCAAGTCTAATATTTGTTTTTGAGCTGGGGTGACCAGAACTGCAGGCAGAATTCAAGATGTATGTGTATCATGGATTTTTGTAGTGTCATTATGGTATTTTCTATCTTATCTGTCCCTTTCCTAATGGTGCTTAACGTTGTTAGCTTTTTTGACTGCTGCTGCACTTTGAGTAGTAGTTTTCAGGGAGCTATCCATGATGACTCGAAAATATTTCTTGAGTGATGATTAATTTAGATCTCATCATTTTGAATGTACAGTTGGGATTATGCTTGCCACTGGGCATTACTTTGCATTTATCAAACAGTCCTCTGCATGCACAAAATGGATAATTGCACACTGAAGTACTTGTTTGTGCAGACAATTACCTTCATGTGCATGTGTGCGGATGCAAGTTGGATACAGTGTTTGATCATGTGGCACATACATTTAAAAGCAAAAATAATAAAATCTAGTGCTATTGGATCAGACAGCTATATACAGTGGCACCAGAAGAGCTAAATGCCTGAATAAACAGTCCCCTCCCAAAGCAAAAACTGGCTGCAAATGAAAGGAGCAAATGTGCAGAGTAAATTACAATAAGTAATCAAAGGGAATCAATACATTACAACGGCTATCCAGACCTGGCCATAACTTAATCAAAAGAAGATGACTTTCCCAAGCTTTGCCTTAGGACATGTACAGATTATTGGCTCATTTATTTCAGGCTCTGTGCATATACACTAATTTTGTTTTCCACATATTTTTTATGGAGCTGGATAAGTGCATTTGCTGAATAGGATAGTTACGTTTGAAATAGATTGGGCTAATCCTCAGTTACACCAATGCTTCTGAGCCACTTTAAGGCACTGTTACACTGCAGACCCTGGCATAACCGAAGCAAACCTGTAAGGCTACACTGGAGAGGTACAGGGTTGAAAAACACAGAAATATTCATTGTGGAAGAGCTGCCAAAGCTTTGCTTATTTGAACCTGTTGAGTCTGGATGCTGGAACTATGGTGATCTAAGGATTGCCATTGTGGTGGACTTTCCAGAACTCCCTGATTTCAGCTGTCTTAGTGATTCCACGCAAACAGCCTCTTATTTCAGGGTGCTCCTTCTGCAGAAAACTAAGCAGCTCAGGCATGTGCAAAAAAATTGCCATTTAAAAATTATTAAAGAGATGCTTCTCTGAGACAGAGACCCATTTCAGTATTAATTCTGATGGAGTTGTGTCAGTGTATAAATATATGCCAGTTCTTATTTTGCCAGTACTCGAACCTCTGTAATGGCAAATGGATGAAATCCACAGTGAAGTATGCACTCTATGGGCACAGGGACACACTTGATGTTTTATGAGCTCAGTACAACTCCACCTGAAAAGGTGCGACTCACCCCAGCACGCTTAGGCTGAATGAAAATTGTGCTCCTGTGCCAACAGGAATAACCATGTCCCAGATGACACTGTGCCGGTTGAAAGAATGGAGGCAACTGGCAGAGAGATACCCTTGCCCCTGCTCTAGCTAAGGGGATATTAATATGGCTTTTGGTCACTCAGAGCTATTAAAGCAAAATATGAAGGCTACATCCCCCACTAACCCAGTCACTGTGATGTAGGTGAGGTCTAGCCTGACATGTAGTATATAGCATATGGAGGGTAGAATTTCTTGGAGGATAGAATTAGGGAGATAAACAGATTAGACTGAAGTAAATATGTTTGAGCCAGCTAAGATAAGAGGGAGAACACCCACAGAACCATATACCAGTAATGGACAAGATAAGTCAGGAATGTGAAGAGGAGGTTGAGCATGGACAGAACATGTCACACAGGGATTGGGTCCTGCAAAGTGGCAAAGCCTGTCCAAAAGTGTGTGGTGTAATGGATAGAAATGCAATAAGTGGTGTAAATTTGCATGAGAGATTGTGTGTAACTTTGGATGTGTAGTTCCCCCTCCAGCCACTCCCTACACTAAAGTCTGGTCAACTCAGCACATCTTTGCTGTATGATGTATAAAGGAACCTGTGTGATGAAATCCAGGAATCACACAAACTATTTTGTTTCCCAGAGAACTGGGTGTGGTGTTCTGGATAAGCTGAGTGTAAAAGGACTCAAAGGGAATCCCAACATATGGTGTCAAACAAAGATGTAGAAAATAAGTTGAACAGTTATAATAATTGTATTAGATGTTTTAAAATGAAAGATACATAAAGAAATGAAATGGGAAATGTCAATATGAATGTTAAGTTAGACTCCTAGGGAACAGAGAAACACCATTTTTACTTTCTGTAAAGCTCATGTGCTACTTCATTGAGTATCAAGGTACAGGTATAGTAGTCAAGCACATTGTTCAAAGGCATTTTTCTCACCCATACAGAAGGCATGTTTATTGGCCACATTGATGCCTTGCAATTAGATGAAGACAAGCTGTAATTTGGGAGCCTTCTTCCTCCTTCCATTTTCCTTTTCCCCTACTAAGCTTTATTTATTTCTTTTTGCCACTTTTGCTTCCCTGTTACCTTTATCAAATATTTATCACAGCCAATCCTAGATCACTTTACCTCACTGGGGATTGGTTAGGTCCAAAAGGACTGTTACTTATTCAGCCTGGCCCCTGCAGTGTCAGTTCAGTTCTGAAAAAAACAGCAGTGAGTGACTGCTGTTAATAAGTACATGATCATTAGTAGCTAACCATGTTTTCAGTACTATTCAAGACAGAAGATGAAGATTTAGCTCTTGCTACAAAGAGTTTTAGAGTGTAAGACAGGCACAGAAGGCAGGACACACTGGAAAGTTCAAAGAGGAATAACATGCAAGAAGGATTTTTGTTTGCCTGTTTTCTGATTGGCTCATCAAGCAAAAAAAAGCAGAGGGCATGAGGGATGAGATCCTTTGGTGGGGACTTGAATGCAGAGAGGACAGTAGCTCAGTGAACCATGATGGGGAAGGTATTTCATGCATGGGTATGGAAAGAAAGAGGCACAAAGATGTGCATGGGAGAAAGATGGGAATGGTGCACTGAAGTATTTAAAAATGGAAGTTGGTTTTCAGAAACTGAGAAAGTCCCATAGAATCAGAATCAAAGGGATCAGTAAAGAATAGTGTTTACTTGGAGAAATCCCAAGGTAGATCCCTCTGGAATGGAAATCTCACCCCACAACTGCCACTCAAAAAGTGTGAATTTCTGAATTAAAGTAACCTGAACCCTGGGGACCACAAGTTCAGCTCATTCAGTGTTGACTTATCTGTCATCCTTTCAATGCGGATAAATCGGGCTTCTTGCAATTAACCAACCATAGATATTTCTGAGGATACCAAAACATCCTGAGCTTCCATGTGCTCCTTGGTTAAGGATAGGAATTTATCCCAGTACCCTAGGGCATAACAATCCCTCCCATCAGCCTTCTTATTGGGCTTTGCACAATCTGGTTGCTAACCTCTACTCTGCAGCTGTATTTGGGGTTAGATCCTTGGCCTTGCTAAGGTTACTGGCTATCCTCAGGATCAGGGAAGGCAGAAAGGTGAAAGGACAAGCATGAACTTGATGCAGCTGGGGATTGAACCTGTAGTTTTAAAAGTGGTTTGGAACTCTTCAGGATTAAATGTAGGATATCATTATTATGACCAACCCTCTAAAACTGGGCAGCGTAGTTTAATAAGCACCTCAAGAGAGAAGGATCCAAGTGCAGAAGACAGAAAAAAACAAATCTCAGAAATCCTAGCGTTGGAGGAAGTTTTACTTGTTACGAATATTTCTCGCAGTTCTTAGCTGAATGAATACATTTTCCTTTGTTCTTCTCAGACTTCTAATAGCTTTTGCCCAGGTTTCCCAAAGTACTTTACAACAGCATTAGAAAAAAAGCAATGCACAGTTTGAATAACTCAAAGAAAGCATTCCCACATCTCATCCCCACTCTATAAAGGAACATCTGTATAGCTCAGCTTGCTACTCTGGGTCTGTTTCAACTCCACCTTGCTGAACAGATGTTTTCCGTACATCAGAAGAGACTATTGATTAACTCAAATCCTGGAGAATCCCAGCCTTTGTACTTTCGGAAATAGTCCAGTCTCACGAGATCTTTGTCAGGTGTGTTATAGCTGAGTGAGCATTTGCCAGGTTCCTGCAAAGCTCTTGGGAGTTTTACTGTCAGAGTGCATATTCATCACTAAACTAGGACACAGCAGTTCACCTACTTTAGGGTTACAGTTCAAATGCAATGCTTATTGGGATCTTGCTTGCTATGATCTTTTCTGAAACAAAAGATAAATGAATGGAAGCTAGCTGATGCTAACCTTTCCAAAAATTTCTGCAGGCCACTATCAAAGACTACAAAATGGCAAATCTGACATTAGCTGGTGTACAAACTAGTGCAGGGGATGGTCCCTTACATTCATGGGACACCCACATCAAGTTCACAACAGGGACAGGGAAGAGATAATATCAACTATCAGATCACTACACCCTCACTGGTACAGATACATCGGAACAAGGTGGGCTAGGATGGGCTTGGTACTGCCTCCACAAAGCGCTGGTTGGCACAGCTGAACTGGTGCATTGGGGAAAGAAAGGGCTGGTGCAGCTTTCCCATGGGGCAACTTCCCCAAGTCCCTACTATGCACTGGCCCTTCCTTAAGGCACGTTACAAGGTGATTGTCTAACCTCAAATAAACACTTCACACTACAGACCACCTCATCTCAAGGTTAAACTAAACTCATATTATAAAGACTTTCTGTTGTGCAGCTACTGCATCTGACACCCATGTACAATAACCCCTCTCAGCAATTACAAGAATGTCTCTTCATAACATTCAAAATGCTTGTTTCACAATGCTGGTGTTGAGAAGCTAAAGTATGATGCAATTAGACTGAGTTAAGTCTCTCTAACAAAGAGATAACTCATTCATATTACAGTTTGGTTCATAATGTTAGGATTTCTGCTACCCAAGACAGATATGTAAAAGGAGCTAATACATTCAGAACATCAACAAACACAGCCAAAATCTCAACCACTCTATGACACAGTTGACTCGAAGCATGGCTGCATCATACTATTATTACACTAGTACCAAGAGGAGCCAGCTGAGATCACAGCCCCATTTGGTACATATCCAGATTAAGACAGTCCCAGCTCCAGAGATCACAATCCAAGCAGATATAAAAAAGGAAGGATTGTCATCCCCATTTTTCAGATAATCTCTTTGTGCCTCAGCACTCCAAGTGATTTGCCCCAGGTCACACAGGGAGCCTACGGTAAAAGTGGGAACTGAACCCAGATCTCCTGAGCCCAGTTCAATGCCTTAATAATAAGGAACTGGGTATGTTTAGTTTGCAAAAGAGAAGATTAAGGGGGGAACGTGATAGTGGTCTTCAAACACTTGAAAGGCTGCCATAAAAAAGAGATGGAGAAAAGTTGTTCTCTCTTGCCACAGAGGGCAGGACAAGAGACAATGGGTTCAAACTATACTTTAGCAGATTTAAATTAAATCTCAGGGAAAACTTCCTAACTGTAAGAGCAGCAAGATGATGGAACAGACTATCTAGGGAGGTTGTGGAAATTCTTTCACTGGAGGTTTTCAAAAAGAGCCTGGATAGCCAACTGTCTTGGATGGTTTAGACACAACAAATCTTGTATCTTGGCAAGGGTTTAGAGTAGACAGTCCTTGCAATCCCTTCTAACTCTATGGTACCATGATTCACTGTTTAGCACAACCACTTTGAAGGTGTACAATATATATAAACAGAGCCTTGTAATCAGAGAGCATGGTACGATAATACGCTAGGTGTACTTCAATAATTGTACCTTGTCAGGAACACCCAATGTTCAACTTGAAACTAAAGATGAGCTCAATTCAAAATCATGGCTCTGAACATCCCTGAGCTATGGGGAAGTTTGAATCAAGATCCACATTTAAACTCTGTGGCTTGGGTCTATTCTTACTTGAAACTAAAAAAACCTTTTCTAGTCTTGTCAATATTTTATACAAAGCAATGTTCATGATCCTGCTTCTTCCATCAATATTCTTTTTCTCTTTGTATTTTTGGATGGGGTCATCTTGGATTTCCACTTCTCTTCCACTTATCTCCCCACCCATACAGCCTTCCGGCCATGCATATCCCAACAATCTTCCTGCTGGCTGAATCCAGTTGGACATAACTTCCTTGAGGGCTTTTAGCAATGCTCCCAGCAGTTGCCAGAGGGTTGCTTTATGGGTTGCTTTATGCTTTATGGCTTTGAATGCTACTGTCAAGCATGTTGTGAGTCATCAATGTTTAAGAATTTAGGATGAAACGATCTATAGAAAGAGAAAAGAAAGAATGATTGAGGGTGGAGGGGAGAGAGAATGAGAGTGAATGACTCTGTAGTCTAGTGGTTAGGGCACCCACCTGGGCGGGGGGGAAGCAGGAGACCCTGGTCCAGTCACCCTGCTCCAATCATTCTCTCTTTAGCAAGCCACAGTGGAACAGCTTCAACAGGAGAAACTGAAGGACTCCCACATCAGAATATGCCATAGCGCAGTGATCGGAGTGATCTTCCCTGAAAGATAGCAAACCCTTGTTCAAATCATTGCTCCTCCTGCTTGAAGGAAAGGGGGCAGGTGACCTGGGATGTGTGAGACCCCAGGTAAGTGCTCTAACCCCTGGGCTAAAAGGTCTAATCAAAGCTGCTCCCTACCCAACTGGCTTTTAAATGGGGCCCAATCTTGTAAACCTTCCTGGATTAGCACCTTGTATGAGCAAGAAGACTGAACACGTGCCTTCCTCTCGTTCATGAATTGCTTTGAGGCTTAGGCAGGAGATAGCTGAGGTTGATGCCTAGCGTGAGGCAGCAGTGTGCATGCCCAGAAATAAGAACATAGACACCAGTGAAATTTTTACATTGAAAACCTAGATGCTGAGTGAGTTTAGGTGATTACAGGGAGTTTAGTGGATCACAATGAGGATTTAGGTGTCTAAATCTGGGTTTAGGTGTCAAAGTAGCTTTGTGGATTCCACCCTGTGTGACCATCTATATTCTAGGTAAACAGGACATGGGTACAGTTTGTAAACAGATTACCTTAAAAATATCCTGACTCTGTTTCATTTTTTTCCAGGCCTTGAAACTATCTGCTACTGCTCAGCAAAAGCTCAAGAAGAGGAAGGCAAGCCTGTCCACCAGAGTGTGCGTCTACTCTGCTTTCTCAATCCTGAGGCAGCCTGGCTCATTATCATTTATACACTTTAGTAAGGGCTACATTCTGCCTCCAGTTACCTCTGCAGAGTTATTAACTTTAATTTGAACACATCTGGGCAACTTCTGCTCTCAATTAAACACAGTTTCAACTTCAACATTGATTTAGGTAAGGATCACATGTACCCTAGAAGTCCATTTTAACAAAGAAAGTTTGCACCTTTTTATATAAGCAGATTTTAAAAAATGATGGCAGGTGTGATAAAAAAAAAACCTTTCTTCCCATTCATGTTATAGCAAACATCTTTCCTCCTATGACAAAAAGTTATTCTTTGTGTAGTAAATCTGCCTGTTTTATTGTTTTAATGGATTTATAAATTGGATTTGTTATTAACAAAAATTCCACTGTTTTGATGTTAAAGGCAGGAAACTGGCCTACTGTGTTTCAGGTACTTCTTTTACAGTAAGTACTTTTTCTATTAAACTGGGTTTTAAAAGCCTGTGTAGAAAGATTTCATAGAAAATCTGACTCACCTTAGTTTAAAAGCTAAATTAGAACAACCAGTCACTTCATTCTATTGATCATAGCCTCCTGCCGGAAGATTCTGAAACATCTGTACTAGTCCAGTCTTTCAGAATAAAAATGAGAATGCAAATTAAAATGTGTTATCACTGTATGAAATTAAATATATGCTTCCAAATGTCCAGTAAAGGTTAACAATTCACATTTACTTTAATGCATGTACTCGTCTTTGCATATTAAAATGTAATATTTCAAATATGCAACACCCATACATGTTAAATGGCACAAAAAAAAGAAAAAACACTTTAAGGCAGAGTTAAGGTTGCCTATGATAGCTCATGCCCTTCCCGACTGTCTAGTTCAGCAAAACTCGAACTTGTGAAAACCAGGAAATATAGAGTTAGACTAAAAGAAACCTTAACTCTGCCTTCCTGGAGCTGCCAAGAGCCCCTGGGAAATATTTGCATGCACGTCAACTGTATTCATTGTGCTAGGTGTAGCAGTACTGAATGGTTGTAATAAATTGGAGCAGATTGGAAGAGCTGTGATTGCAATATAAGGAAATCTGGAATTGATTTGAGGAGCAGCGTAGAGCTGTAATTGTGCTATAAGCCCCCGGTCTGAGACTCTCCATGTGTGTTATCAAAAGAGAGGTGCATGGGTATGTTGAGATTCTAGTCTACATCATTTCAACATAGAATTGTACAGGTTGTGGCAATAGCAGGCACCAGGCCTTTTTGCCATGAGTATTGTCAGTATGGAAGTAATCGTGGATTTAATGATAGGTAGGGGAAAGTATAGGCTGAGGTGGTATCCTGTATGCAAGTGTGAAGGGTCTGTACAATTTTACAGGTATTCTAGTGGGAGTAGGCTCGGTGTTTGAGCCTATGTCCCCAAACCTTGACTGTTAATACACGGTTGTTACAGTAAATTTAAGTATGTGAGAGACGAGCAGTGTGTCTCTCTCCTTCTCCATCTGTGCCCCACCATTCCCCATAATGTGTATCACCCTCTCCCCATCAGCATTTCCAGCTCCCCCTCCCTTTGTCATCCCTTTGAGCCACTGATGAGCACTGTAGAATCCATTAAAGTGTAAGCTGGTGCTCCTTGCTGTCTCCTACTCTGTGCTGCTGTGTACACTTACCACAGACAGCAGTTTACAGGAAGGCCACGTGTGACCTTGGCTATGTAGCCTGAGCACAACACCACTGAGCGAGGTCCCTTATTCCTACTACCCACCTCTAGCTGGGATTCTGCTCCTGCTCCACCCAGGCTTCTCCGGCCATGCCCCAGGTCTAGCCAGTCTGCCCGGTCTGCTTCCAAACCATGTCCGTCCCCCACACAAACTGGCCAGCCCTCACTCCTCCTGCAGGGGTGATGCATATGTCTGAGAATCATGGAATATTAGGGTTGGAAGGGACTGCAGGAGGACATCTAATTCACTCCCCTGCTCAAAGCAGGATCAACCCCAACTAAATCATCCCAGCCAGGGATTTATCAAGATGGGCCTTGAAAACCTCTAAGGATGGAGATTCCACCACCTCATTAGGTAACCCATTCCAGTGAAGCACCACCCCCCCAGTGAAAAAGTTTTTCCTAATATCCAACCTTGACCTCCCCCACTGCAATTTGAGACAATTGCTCCTTGTTCCGTCATCTGCCACCACTGAGACCAGCCTAGCTCCATCCTCCCTGGAACCCCCCTTCAGGTAGTTGAAGGCCGCTATCAAATCCCCCCTCTTTCTTCTCTTCTGCAGACTAAACTAGCTTAACTATTTGTTGTCTGGATTTCAGATGGTTACATTTCTGTTACTTTCATTCCCCTCACCCCAGATCCCAGCTTACATGGAGTGGCAAAGAGAGGAGCTCAGACACCTCAAGAAGAGCAAGGTCCCCCACATCCCAGAACACAAAGTAGGCAGGAAGAGAGGCAGGAAGAGAAGCCCTGCAGAGGGGTAGGGCATCCCCCTATCCCAGCACACAAAAGTAAGAGGAGAATTCAGGGATGACTGGACTTCCCCCATCCTTAACCCCTCAACTCCCCCTGCTGTCCCTCATATTCCTCAATTGCTCCTGTCTTCTCCCCTCCCACACCTCTTAATCCTGCCCATAATCCCTCTTCTTCCCTATACAACAAATTTCCATGGATCCCCCTCCCCATAATACACCCATCCCTTGCTGCAGGTGCATCCCCCTCTTCCCTTACTACCACCTACTCAAACCCCTCTAATCCCCTTTCCCTGTCCAGTGAGCATTCACACGTAATTTATTTTCTTTTAAAAAGTAGTTTCAGTGCCTTCTGAATGTTCTGTTTTACTTAGGGCTGGTTTACACTGGGAAATTCCACACCACTGAGACACACAACATTGCCGACCTCACCCCCGGCATACATAGTGTTAGGCTGATGGAAGAATTCTTACATTGACCTCTTGGAGAGATTGAGTAACTATGCAGATGGGAGAACTTCTCATATCGGTGTAGGTAGTGTCTTCATTAAAGTGCAACAGGGGCACGGCTGCAGCCTTTTAAGCTTAGACAAATCCATAACCTCTGATTGTTTCTTAAAAAACTTGACAGAGGCAGATTTTCTCCCAGAGGTTTATAGTTCATTCTCAGCTTTCTGCCCAGTGTGTGTTTCAGGCTCAGACAGGTGTTAAGTCACCCATTCATTTCATTAAGATGTTCTCAGCTGAAAGAGAATACCCTGTGAAGATGAATACAGCCTGAATAAAGAGCTCTGAGATGTGTGAACTGCTTCATCCAAGTCAGTTCCCCCCTCCAGTCCTGGTGAATTTCTGATATGTATTGAGCATATCTGTTCTCAGCCCCTTAACACAATCTCAGCAGTGTTTTCTTGGAGCTTGCTCTGAGTATACCTGTCCTAAGCTCCCCATCCAGAAGGCAGGGCTTCCCCAACTCCTGCCTCACATGGATGTAGAGAGAGGGCCTCACACACACCCCTGAAAGGCAAGCCCCCAAAAACATGGCTCTCATGAGGGTGGACAGGTAAGAGAAGGTCACATCCCATTGATGGGCAGGCCCTCCCAAGATCCTGATACAAACACAGGAACAGGGAGAGATGTTCAGATGTCACTGGGGACCCCCAGATCACATGGGGGTAGGGAATGCACCTCCCACCCCCAGAATCTGGCTTACATTGGAGGCAGGTAGGGAATGGGTCAGATAGGCAGGGACTCACAGATCATGGTGCACAAAAGAAGGAAGGGAGTATGTCAAGAGTTCAGACAACGCCCACACCCCCAATTGCACGAGAGATTAGGGAGAGGGGCTTTCCCAGCAGCCCTTGTCTGTTACCAGCTACCTGACTTTATACAGGCCCTGCCTGTTCCTGCCCAGCTGCGCCTACTTCCAATGAGTTCGCGGCTCCCTGGCTCTGCCTCCAGGTGCAACCCGTGGAGTCAATTGGCCTGCCTGACCATCTTAATCCCTTTCAGGCCTGTGTGGGGTGGGTATTCCATCACAGAGTGCGGTTCAGACACCATCTGGGCTACAGGGACCCACACATCCCAGATGGCATGAGAGATAAGGGAGAAGGGTTCAGGTCTCCCCTAGATAGACAAGCTCCTCCAGAGCTTGGTTCATATAATAAGGGACCAGGAAGGTCCCTGAATATGACTGGGTTGGTCCCTAGATCATGGCACACACACATAGGAGGGAAAAATGGGGCTGATGGGCATCTTTTCCCTTATTCTTCCTCAGTTCCTCTGCCACTCATTTCTATGCCCCCTTCCCAGTGTCCCAATGCCTGCCCTTGTTGCTACCTACTCTTTCACCCCTAGTCACCCTCCCTTTCCAGCAAGCCTTTGCTTGTATAATTTATTTGCTGTTTAAAAAATAATTTCAGTATCTTCTGTTGTGCTCAGATAATATTTCCACAGAATAAAAAATCCCTCATGGACAGAGGCAGATTGGAGCAATAGACCTGCTCTATTTATTTCAGATTTCTGTCCTGGATTGGAACTCTCAGTGCTTTGGTTGCAGCTCACATTCAATGACCCTAATGTAGCGTCCGAGCTAGACAGCTCCTGTGAGGGGTAATTTTCCAGATAATTAGCCTCTCTAGCTGCACATGCTCAGTAGAAGCCATTAAGCACACAAGCATTCTCAAGAATTTAATGGGAGAAGCAAACCTTTTTTGAAATAACATTTTAATTTGGTTTCCCTCAACAGGGCATTTTCTAGCAATAACATAGCAAGTGATGTCAGTCTCTGGCTGACCCTCGTCAATAGAAGATACGTTGTAATGAGCCTGAGTTTCAAAAAGCTATGCTCACCACTTGCAGTTGTGACCAACAGCGTGAGCAGAATCCTCAAAGCTATCAACATGTTACGAAAAACGTTCTTCAGGGCTGCATCATGAATGAACTGGGGAGCTTGGAGAGGAGAATGCTGCCTGTGTGGCAAGATGTGATGGATGTTGTCTAGTTTGACATAACGGTCTTTATCATTGACGTCCAAACATTCCCCAGGTGTCAGCGTCCAGTGAAGGTCTGTAAATTGTTCAATAACAACTCAAGCCCGGTGTCCCCCAAGTCCGGCACCCCAGGTGGTGGCCTGTCACCTGCCCCTAAATCCAGCCCTGGATGCAGGTTGTTAGCAAAAAATATTTACTGGAGAAAGGGGAAATTATAGATCCTTGGTGAACTAAAAGTATGTAAACAAAACTACTCTCTGCATCCATAACCCAGTCATACCGTCGACGTGACTGATCTGAAAATTATATGCTGTGGAAAAAATGTACCGGTATATACAACGGCATCTGTTTTGAATCTCCGATTCTACTCATGTAGTGGATAATTATATACTTTACTGTAGATCTTAATTTGAACTGTTAGAGAAGATAAACCTCCATTTTGTGAAGCTATTTTCTCTTAATAAGAATATTAAAATAGTCTTAGCCTATGGCTTCACCTGAAGCCAATGTCTCATTAAGTTGTGGTGAATCTACTTTAATTACTGCTGCCTGTTATTTTTAATACCAGTCAATGTCACTAAAAGTTCATATAAAAATGATCATGCATATATGACCATTTCCAAAAGCAGGAGAAGTAAAATATTACCTGAAAAACCAAAATATTTCCAGAGCTGGAGGGTGAGATTAATCCACACAGCCAAAGGAAACACTTATTGGGAAGCAATTATTTTATGACTATTGGCCCCTGAGAAAGAGAGCTGGTACTTTGTGCAGAAGTGTGGTTTCATGGTTATACACCTCCTCCTAACTGAGTGTGGATTAGCAGGCATCCCTTTTTTGACAGCTGCTGTAGTCCTGCATTGGTCTACCTCTTCTCCTCCCAGCCAGGTTATTTATAGTCCCACTTCTTCCAGGATAACAGATCCCCATGTCCTTACGTCAGGTCTCAGGTCCCTGGGCCCCATGGTCTTTACACTTTCTTGTCTCAGGCCCTTCAGAGTCAGCATCCCTTCTATAAGGGGCTTCACACCACCTCCCTGATAGCTGGCAGGAAAACCCAGATCCTCCCTCTTCCGTGCGTTACAGCCCACAGGCCAAGGACTCTGTAGTGAGGAGGCCAAGTCTGTCTCTTCAGACCCACCCCCTGCTACCTCTCTGGGCTTTTTTCTGCCTCAGTCTATCAGCAGAAGGCCATTCCCGCAGGCCTGTCCTGGGGTGTCTGTGTAGCTATTGTCATATCAGGCTCTACTATTTATCTGTCTTCCCAGGTTGCACAGACTTTGCATGTTCACCTTTCTTTCAGGGCCAGATTTCAGATTTCCCTCCATGGAATTTTCCTCCAATTAATTCCCACTGAAAATATAATCTTAAATCCATTTTGGCCCTCCTTTCTTCCCTCTTACATTAGCATGCCCAGGCTGCAGCCCTCTTTTGGCACCTACAGAACCTCTTACTGAGGTTTTTCTCCTGCACCTCCTGATCTATGCAGACCCCATTCATGGCCTCATAGAGTCATGGGACCTACTCAACTACTTCCCCCTGGCACTGGCCAAGATGGCCATCAGCTAATATTTAGTCCTGCCTTGAGTGCAGGGTCCCTTCCAGTCCCATGATTGCCTGGGGATACTCTGCAACTCGGGGCCCTATTACCACTCCCTCGTTCAACCACATCACTGGGCACAGCTGTTCTGGGAAGATTCCACTGACTCCTTAGATGCCTCTGGGAAGCTCTGAGCGCTGTCAGGAACTCTCCACACAGTGTCCACTTCCAGTTCCCTGAGTTCTCCCCTTTGACCTTGACTCCCATCTGTTTGTTTCATTTGTTGTGTCCACTGTTGGTTTTACCTATGGCCCCCTGAGATTGGATATAAGCACACCCAAAATTATGAGGAAGTTCTGATCCGTATCTAAACTTGATGGCACAACCTGATCACCTGTATATCTAAACACCCATGCCATCTATATTCACAGGCAATATGTATTTATTTCAGCCTTTCCCATTTCTATTCGCCAGCTGCCATGGATGAGTAATTTTTGTCTTAATGGATAAATAAGCTACCATTAGTTCTGCTCATTACCATCAAGGTAAAGCTGAGCAAGCAGATTTTTGTAAATGCAGTACATTTTTGTGATTTTACAAGCTTGACTTATTTAAATAAGCTTATTCCAATTCTTTGTTTGCACTATTGGGAACATACCATGGTCCTATTTACCACAAGTTATTGAAATTGATATGTTGTGCATATGGGCTAGCCGTTTTAAGGATGGGCGTGCACATTTGCTTTTTCTGAATGCTGTTTTCAAGTCTTCCTTTGTATTCTCAATGAAGCCCTATTGAGAACCTGATACGTGACAAATTTTATATGAAGTATCAGGTATTTGTTGTTTACTCTTTACCTCTAACATACAGGTACTTTCCAGCTGTAGTAGGCAGGCACAAATCAAGCTGAAAATTTTGAGATGAGGAGGTTTGTGAGGGGAAAATTAATCCACGGGTGAGGCTGGATACTGACAAAATCTTGATTCTTTTTGCTGCTCAAGAGAGAGACTTGCATAATAAGTTGCTACTGTTTGAACTCATAAGAACAAGCACCCAGAAAACTTAATAAGAATACTCAATTCAATTCTTTTCTAGTCAGGCCTGACTTGACAAGAATGTTCAGTTCTTTCAAGTGAGACCTTGCTAATCTCGGTCATTTAAAAAAAGAAACTGTAATTCAAATTAAAAAATAATTTGAATAAATAACTGGAAAGCTGCTGATGTTATAGACAGCAGGCAGGACTATCTGTTATCTGGATCACTTAAGATGTGTGGTAGAAAGACATGTGAGTATAAATTATATTTGTTGGTGACTAGCAATATCAATTTTGAAAGTGATCTTGCTCAGTTCATTACCTTCCATGGCAACACCCATATTAGGGGGGACATGGGCCTAGAAATCTTTGCAGGATACACCTAGTGGAGCTTTCTATGAAGGATCCCTCCTCATTAAGAAGATTTTGGGAGCCTAACAAGTTGGCAGGGGATGAGGGCTCCCACCCTCTCAGATCAGAGGTGTGTACACCCTTTCACGAGGTTCCAGTGATTCCCTTCTCTCTAGCAATACAGCTTCTGACTTCAGATGCTGTTGGAGAAGAGGGCTTAGTGGCTTGTGTTCAGCTTATCAATATCTAATGTCTGTGGAGACAGAGTGTCAAAGGTTAGACCCTCCAAGTAGGGCAGATAAACTGAGCTGTTTTCTGTGGGAATATTTTTTTTCAGGCACTACCTTAAAGCTGGTAGCTGTGTCTGTCTGTCCTGTGTGGCTATTTGTCCTGAAGTCACTGAATCAAGTTTCCCCACATCTCAATGCTGAGCAGCATTTCTTGTTCAGCGTGGCTGCTGCTCTACATCCCAGATGCCACTGCAGTTCATTGTTTCTTTTGAGGATACAAAATGCTACATACATATAAAATATTACTTTCTACTCTACTTAAGAAGAATATAGGATCCTGTGATAGCTGCTTTATTAGGACCTCTCCTAGGAAAATCATCCAGGCTAATGACAGTGCATAATAACTGTTACTTAATAGCATTAATTCTTCTTAATTGGGATGAACTGAATTAAGTAGTCAAATGACGCCCAGAAATCAAATGGTGTTTGATCAACTGTGAAGCAAGTATAATTTTGTGCCCCATTTCTTTTAATACAAAAGTTGCGAAAAACAAAGATTAAGGGTTACAACACATGTAAGGGAATCACAGAGCCCCAGAAGCAGACCCTGCGCTTGTTTGCCCAGCATTACTCCTCTGTTCCATGGGGTGGTAATCTGTGGCAGCCGGATACATGAGGCAGTTTGTCTCTCTGTCTCCATGCTGGCTCAGCTGCACAGGTTTGCACAGGTGGTGTGAAGGGCATCCACCTGTGGGCAAAGGAAGCTACTCTACCTCCCCCATACTGCTACCAGTAAATCATTCAATGTAATATGAGGGCATCAGAAGTAAAGGGTTACTATGGAGCAATGAATCACTGCATTTGGCTGTTAACCAAAAGGACAGTAGTTTGAGTTCATGAAGGGCATGTCTGCCATGTTTTAGACAGGTGGTTTGGTCTGTAGATAGAGCATCAGACTAGAATCAGGAGCTAGGGGTTCTATTCCTGGTTCTGCCACTGCTGTGTGATCTTGGAGAGGTCACTTTGTTTCTATCACAATGCTTCCTTCTTGCATTAAAATATCGAACCTATAATCGTGCCCTTAGATAGAAAGAAAACCAACTTGACTGCACTTTACCATAACTATTAATAAGAGGGAAGACAAAGTGATATTGTATTCACCCATCAAGAAAAATCACTTGCCCAATACCATCATTCAAAGCCAGCTAAATTCTGGTGGCCTCATTCCAGAATGACTGGATTCCAGATTATATCAACTACCAGGTCCACAGGAATTTCTCCTCTTAAAAAAAAGTCCAACCAATGATTAATACAATATTACGATTAAATGATAATCAAGCACAAAATGTCAAGAAATGCAGAGTTAAGGATGTAAACTCAACCATAAGTTGCCCCCTTGACCTTATTTATGGAGGACATAGGGCTCCTGTGTACTGCACCAGTTTTAATTTGGAAAGACCTAAAACCAGTGTGACACAATGGAGGATGAGACCCAGAGTGTCTAATGTGACTTAAAGAAGAACTCTGTATAAACTTGAAAGCTTGTCTCACTCTGCAACAGACGTTGCTCCCATAAAAGCTATTATCTCACCCATCTTGTCTGTCTAGAGTAACATTTGTCTTTTAGACTTTAATTGAAAATTTCCTACATTTTGTGGAGTCCAGTGTCGCAGTCCCTTGTGAGCTCCACCCCATTGTAATTTCTTCCAAGATATTTTTCTATCTGCCCCTTCCCTTCTGTGTTCATTTCTTACTGGAGAGATACCCTTACTTAGACTGAGATGGTTTTGCTTCATTGTAAGAGCCATGTCAATTTTTTAACCTTTAAATATTTGGTCAGTTTAGTAATTTTCACATGTTGGGCTGGCGAGACTGGATGTAAACTATCCTGTGGGTGTCACATCAAGATAATCATATCTGAGATACAAATACAGAACCAGTATTCATAACTTCAGATATGGTGATTATACATGGATTTAACCAGGATAATCATACTTGACAGACTGTAACTTTTCCATTGACACTTTCCGTGATATACTTTATATACCATTTGTAGCAATTATATAATAACGATATCAATAATATTATAAGCGATCACCCATCTTTTACACAGGATCACAGCATCTTTCACTGGAACAATCAAACCCAAAGTGGTTGAAGGGATAGAGGCATTTTGCATTTCTGGCCTCTTTCTCCAGCCAGTCTTCCTCCCTGCAAGAAAACATCATTGCCCTTTTGCCGAACAGGTTTGTAGATGCCACTTGTGCAGCTACATGGGTGCTTTCCTGCTTTCACAGGAAAACCCCTGAAGCTAAACAGGGAGGCAAAACAACAACACAACAGAGACCACTTCCCCACAGTTCTCCCTGAGCTCAGCAGGGATCACTGGCTGGCTGTTATATTTCTCTGAACTCCTTTTATTGTCTCAGTTTCTCTTAAGGACATTGGGTGCAATTCTTCTGTCATCCTCACCACTGAAAATCAGGAGTAAGTCCTATGAAGCCAAAAGAGTCACACAGGTGTAAGCATGAGGGTAATCAGACCCATTCTCTTTTAGAATGTGGATAAACTTTCCCAGCTTCTAGTTTATTAACATTTTGTTTCATACCCTAACCATTTCATTTGACCTTCAGTCTTGTTTTGATAAGTGTGGGCTTTTTATCCTTTAAAACTATTTCTCAGTGACATGGAAATAAACTAAACAATGGTTTATCTTTCATTTGCTCTGTTTTTATTGAGATTTAACTAGCTTTAAGCTTCCCTCTCTCTCTGACATAAGGCATGCCTTCATTTTATATTAATTCCTAATTATTTTCCCCTCAATTGTATGCTGATGCAAAAAACTTTATTTCATTCAACATTTCCCTGAAACACTATTATATTCTGGGATTTGTTTGGTACCTTTTTTCTTCCAGTTTGTTAGCTCCAGGCTCTGTCTGCCTCATAGAGGGAGTGAGTGAAGGCTTGTAGTTCCTCTTTCTTAGATATTATATATATATTAGATATATATTATGAATGATCATTTCTTCACCTTGCCAGAGTCTGCACCTCTAGGCCACTTGTTTCACACATCTTTACATTTAAGGAGATGGGGATTAGGAATGTAGGGATTTACCTGTGTTCTGAATCAGCATTTACTTGAATTCAGGGTATGTCTACACTGCCAGACTTGATTCTACGGGATCAATTGAGCGGCAGTGGAGACTTTCTATCGATCCCGTAAGTCAACACCTTTAATCCACCCCTTGAAGAAGAGTAATGTTGTGTCGACCGGAAAGCATTTCCCGTTGGCGCAGCACAGTGTGGATGCCATGTAATTAGAAGTTAGTAAGTCGATGGGAGATACTCTAGCTACTCTGCGTAGCTTGCGTATCTCCCATTGACAGCTGCCAAAATCCACCAGCAGTGTAGACCAGGCCTGAGTTATTCTTATCATTAGAAGAAATACGTTTCCATGTCAAATGTATTCTACATTTTAATTTATGTTGGCTATTACTGGTTTATTACCTTTACCATCTTTCTTACTAGGTTTCTATACTACACCTTTTCCAATGATATCTGAGCCCATGAATATGTTAGGTAAAGTCAACACCTTGCTGCATTGGAATTTTGGCATTGATTTAAACGAAGTCAGGATTTCACCCATTACGTGGTTAGGAATCAAATAAAGGGTAAATTTCAGAAGTGCTTTAAGTGACTGTGAACTTAAGCTCATTTTCAAAGGTGATCTAGGAGCCTAACCCCCACTTTAAATAGGAAGTAAGTGATTTAGGATTTGTAACGTTTACCCAACTACTTTGATGACTTGTGGTTCTTAAAAATATTGGGCCATATCCAAGATCCATGTTTGGAGGGGATTAGTGAAGCCCAAAGATGTACCCCAGTAGTTTTCCTAATTCTAACCCTTTCCTGTGGGTACCATCCTGCTTCCTGAAGAAAATTGGACCAGTCTTCATTCAGAGCATGCAAACTCCCTTTTTCAGACCATCCAAGATATGATTGTGACAGCTCCCCTTTTGGTGGGCACATCAGGGAATGAACCAGGGACACTAGTGCTAAAAGCTCAAGTTGCTATAGGCTGAGGTAAAGCAGGGGGCTATAATAGTTTATATTGCCATGGACTGGGCACAGAAGAGACCTGTAATACATGCTCACCAGTGGGTTACATCACTGTTCAGCAATTTGTTGGCTTTTGCTTGGTAGCCCGACTCTTCCTCAAAGAATGAGCTCACTCTGCCTATGCACCTGCAGACCTGAGGAGCAAGAGACATATTTTGTTTTATTCATATATCAGTATTGCTGTGAATATTTCATACATTCTTTTAGACAGGAATTCATACACATCTTAGATCTGCTTAATCTCATCTAGCATGGTGACGTCCCTTTTCAGAGACAGGGTCACCCTCTGGATCTAATCAGCTTGTTCTTCACACAGTTTTCACTTTTTACATGTCCATTCTGAATGATAGATTTATTTTATTAACCTGGTTTGTTTGGTACGTACATGTTAGGCTTTATTCTGCTTCTTTCAAGAGAAAATTGGAGGGTGGTACAGCCACAGAATATACCTGTGTCCATCTGAAATGTTGAGCTGTTCACACTTCAGGTTAATATGGGAAGCAACTACTTTACCTATGCTTAGATTCATTAATATAATTTAAGTGATATTAATACATTTGTTGTTGCCTGGTACAGCTGGGGGACAGAGGCCTAGACAGTTGTCTACCACCCCCTACCCCCCCCCCAAATCTGGCATATAGTCCAGGGCCAGTTCAGACCCAAACAGTATTTAAAGCAGCCTCAGGACTGCTCCTAGGTGTGCCTGGATGTATTGGTTCCCAAGGGCCATTCCAGTAGCTGAGGATTGCTGAAGTGCGGTGGCATTTCAAGATTTGTCCACTCTCTCATTGCTGACCCTTTGTCATCTGGGTATTCCTCTACACAAGGGGAATCTCCAAGTGCTCTGTTATACTGGCTTCCCAGCTTCTGGGGAAGTAGGGTGATGATCTGATCCATTGACTTCAAGACTAGCAAATAAAACGTGTGTGTGTGTGTGTGAGAGAGAGAGGCCAGAAATAACTAGAAATTTTTGTTTGTGTCATAATGTCAATTTATTGTTAATGTCTCTTTACATTCTGGAAAAATATCAATAAATGTAAAATCTCCCCCAGAAATTCCTATAGACAAATACTTTAAAATTAGAATATTACTGGTAATTAATGCTTTATTTTAAAGAAAACATGCTCAGCTGAAATACTGGGAGGGGAGGAGGGGGAGAGTCTTCAACTTCAGGACAGTCTGAGATCACCAATATATTTATAATGAATTTCAGGAAGACATTTTTTCTCCCTATTGTCTTCAATAGCAGTATGGGCCTAGGAGGGCATTCGGGCCCCAACAGAACCATTTACAGAGATAAATTCATAATATTATGGGAAGAAAGTGCATAAAGAAGCAAAAGTTTTTGCTTAATGAACAACATATTATAAAATAGAAAACTGATTGCATTAGCTTGGTAACAGTTTGGGACTTGGGGAAACCTTTAGTTGAAAAATTAATGCAAATACCCAGCGTAGAGTTGGCAAACTGAAACAACTTCCTTATCAGGAGGACATTTAATTCCCAGTATACCAGTCTAGTTTCAACAGAAGCCGTGGGAAGGGGAGGTGCAGAAAAGAGATTTTTAAATGGCCTCAAATGTGTCTTTACATTTTTTTATCCTATATGTTTGTAAGGGGAACTCAATCAAGCACTCAATCAACTTTTCTCTGTCACCTTCCGTTCAAGTTTATTGGACACTATGGAAATATTAATGAATTAAGCCTCACAATAGCCCTGTGAAGTATTACGTCCTGCACTTTTTAAAAAAACAAACAAATCTAGGAACATAACTGCGTTAGTGTTAGCTGAAACCATGTTTTTAATCTCCTTTATAAACACCTTCCCTACAAGGTCGACTTGTTGTTGTTGTTGTTGTTTTGCTGGGCCATTAGGTAAAGAAAATGGGGTTTGCACATATTTCTGGAAGCTGCCAGTTAGAAATATCCTTAAGTAGCTAAACATCTGGAATACACTGTTTAGTTCTGTTAATCTTTCTCTTTTTTTTCACAAGTATTTGATAGTCAGGTGCTAAATACTGCAATAGTCCTGTAATTTATTGTGTACATTCATACACAGCTCTAGGAAATCCCCGCGCTCTTTTTTTTTACGAACTAAAACATACTGGTAGTTGGTAGCTTGATTAAACAATATTAATCAATAAAGTAACTCAGCTTGGAAAGAATGTTCTATTTGTTGTAGCTGTGCACAAAAGAGGTTCTTTCTTCAAAGTGTCCATGTAATGCTGGGCTGTTTAGACAGTAGACATGCCCTGAATCTTGTTAAATTATGTTATCAATCGAAGGAAAAAAACAGACTCATTTTGCCTCTCTAGCCTAGTAATTCAAATGCCTCTCTCATCTCAATTCACAACCCCCCCCAACTAACAGTTAATTAAAAACCTCTCTGGTTAGCGGTTTTTAATTTTCTTCTAGCTGAGTTTCAATTTTGTTGTTACTTCACTGCTGATTCTAGTCTTACAATTATAATTGAACTGGGAAAGGTTTATTTTTCTTTTAAAGTTAATTTTTAAGCGCTTGATGGCAATAGGCTAGATCAGGTTTTGATTGCACTGGGACTATTTGCATGAGAAAGGGTTTGCAGGATCTGGATCTATGAACACCTTTTCTGTATAAATTTTGCTTTACTAGTTGTTACTTTTCTGGACCGTTCACATTTTCTAATGAGATTTTTTAATTAAGGGGGAAAGATGGCCCAAATGACGATTGAAATCATTTTCCAAAAAAAGTAAAATTTAGAAATGGGTTCAGTTTCCTTGTTAAATGCATACATAGTCCCATACCACTGGAATAATATCGCACTGAAAAATACTGCTATTCAGATGTTTTTCCTATGAAAATGTATTAGGAATGAATTTTATCACTTGAAGGCTCTATTATTTTCCTGCCTTGTCATCATCTTCAAGAGATTTCCTATTTTCTGTCAGCATATCTAATGTGCATCATACTGGCTTAAATGCAAATTAGAACAGACAAGAGAAGCAGTACACAAGAAGTTACCTGAAATTGGCAAAGCAGGATGAATCCTATTAGTAAAATTATTGTGGTGCTACTTCCCTTTAATAATGTGGCACATTTTCCATATTGCATTGAATTCAGCAGAATGACACAACAACAACAATTTATCAAGCAGAATATATAACAAGCGTCTTGGAAGATAAAAAGTAAGCAATTAATATTAGTAAACTATGTGTTTTTTTCTTATCAAACCATTTGGCTTTAGGGAAAATTAACAAAGCTTTATGCACCTCCCTCCCTCTCACTCTAATTAGATGCAAAATTACCCCAGTAATATCCATAAAAGTTACAGACCATGACTCTAGCAGTGATTACTATGTCAATTAGAATGCTTCATAAATGATTGGTTGACCAAAAATTACTAGTGTTCCAGTTCAAGGCCATGATTCTTCAGACATGTACACATGAGTAATGCTACACACAAGTTCAGTGAGGCCATGCATGCATGTAACATTCCACATGTGTGTAGTGTCTGCAAGATAACGGCATATGTTTGAAGAGGTCTCTTTTTTTGTTCCTTTCATATTTTGATCTTGATTGATTTGATTTGCATGTGTGACAGGGTTTGTTCATTTATTTTCACTGGACTATATGGCAGATATTTCTGGGGCTGTGGTTTAAAACTCAGTCTTAGACAAGTAATCAATCCGTTCACTTTCAGAGAAATCTCAAAACTTGAAATAGCATCACTCAGAAAAATTCTCCTCCAGCCACCACATCTAGAGCAGAACCAATAACATGTATTTTGCATTTATTTTCCATTGTGGGATTTAATTTGTACCATTTTATGGTCTTGTAATTGAGATGATATGGGCAGCTGGGAAATCCAGGGGCAGACCTATGTAGTTGGGACAATTTACACCAGCTGATGATCTGCCCCAGGGTTCTCTATTCCTTCCTGGCTCTGTCACTTCCTGTGTGGCCAGGGAGAAGATACTTTTCAGCTCTGGATTCGTACTTGCACCTTCAGTGGTTGTTTTGCCACTGATTTCAATGGAAAAGTATCTGGTCCTCTGTGCTTTAGTTTAGCCATCTGTAAAATGGAATAATAACCCTTACCTGTCAGCATTAATTCATTCATATCTGTAAAGTGTAGTAGGATGCTCATAGAGAAGGGTTTCTAAGTGTAAAGTACTTTTATTAAAAAGAGAGACTACAGTAAAATAAAACACTAGAATGATGTGAGCAGCAATAAAAACTAGAATGCCCCTAAATGTAATGAGGAGAGCTATAGGGAATAGGAATATATATTTTAAGAAAACGTTATGTCCCTACATCATATGTGAGGAAAAGCAGGATGCTATGAATTTTGTCTGGGAATTTATTTGTCCTCTTCCTTTCATTCCGTCATCTCCAATGGCACAGCCAAAGAAAAAAAAATGTCATTTTATGTTAGATCCCTGCTCAAAAACAGCCCAGATTCATTCCTGGAGTGACTTCCATGGACTTAGACTAGGGATGAGTTTGACCCATACACTTAGATCAGTCCATTAAAAGGATACCAATGCTAGATCGGTTCCCTCACAGGTTACATACTAGTGCGGCTTCAAAGCGTATCTGGTGAACAATGGTTCGGTGAGATCAGGCTCAGACTCTTAGGATCTTCACTCATTGAAATGAATAGGACAACTACTCTCAAAGAGTAAGCGTGGCAGAACTAGGTCTTTAGTCTTTTCATTCACCCCTTTCATAGCCATTTCATTTCCTTGTCGGGTGTGAGTTAACCAAGTGAAAGTACAAAAGAATATTTTCCCTTTTAATCCATGCAGCTCAGTATTGAGGTGACCTTCGTGATTCCTTTTGTCTGCAAAGTGATAAATTTGACAGCTGGTCCTGAATTACACTAACCCCTGGAACGATACAGAGCTCTGGTTTATTCAGACCCTGAACATTCACTGACACTTATCACTGTAGATTTCACTTAGGGATGGATGAAACAGTTTAGCTCAAATAAGACTCCACAGCACCAAGCGTCCCCTTTGCATTGGTTTAGAACCAAATAGGAAAATAAACTTTTCTGAGATTCTTTGAAATGTTCAGTGGCACTAAAACTGAAAATGATGGGAACCTCATGTGTGCTTGGTCTTTCGAGGTTTCCTGCTCATCTTTTAAGGCTAGATACTTTTCTGCAATGGAACGAAGCTTCTAATCTTTTAAGGGTGAGTTTCCCATGCTCTAAGTTCCCGTTCTCACATCAGCTGAAGTGGACAATGTTATTTTTGTTTACACTACAATGGTGCCTTTTCCTCCAATGGTTTGGCAGAGATGGATGGATGGAGAGAAGCTGGCTGAATCTGAATCTTGGGAAGACTGAGGCAATGCCATAAAGGGAGAAGGGAGCATCTTGAAGAACTTACCCCCTCTATACCATCCTCCATGGAGTGCATCTAACCTCAAATTGTTAAAATAGCCCTCAACTTCATTGTTCACCTGGCATCCTCACTGACTCTGGGTTTAAGCAACAAAAAAGAAGCCCTTTCTGTTTGGCTGGGAAGAAGACTTCATCCTCTCTTGCTGGATTTGTATTTAGCCCTCTGACCCACACGTTTGTGACCTCCAGACTTGATTGCACTACCTCAATATGGAACCATGGACCTTAAGAAGAAACTCCAGTTGGCTCAGAACATTGATGTACATCTGTTCAGCAGCACAGACTTAGCAGAGCATGTCACTGCTGTATTCTGGCTGCCTCCCCATTGAATAGTAGGTCAATAATTCCATGGGGTAGGCTCAATTTACATAAGGGACCACCTCCCATAATAGCGAAGATCCTTTGGAACAATGGAGCTGTCAACCAGAAGAGTGAAACTCAGGTGCAGCGGAGACAAAGCTCTCTTATCAAATAGCACATGTAGCTGGGACTCTCTCTCTCAGAAGAGATCAGGACAACAATGTACCTCAGCCCCTTTGGATCAAAATGCAAAACTCACTTTGCTGATTGAGCTGCTCCACAGTACCATCACGTTTAAAAGAGAGAGAAAAAAACAATCAAAGCAAATCACACAAAATAAGGAATGCACATCTCCTGCTGAGGCTGACTGTAGGGAAGAGAATGAGATAAACCTCTCTCTCTTTCTGTGCACTTTATAATTTCAGCAGATACTCAGCTTCCCAGGTGACGGGGGGACATTTTCAAGAGGACAAGTTAGATAGAAAGCTATGTAGGGAAGCTAGACAGAGAGAGTGGAATAGAAACCTTTAGAATCATAGTGAGAGCAGTTGCAGTGGAATGGAATGAGTGGAGAAGACTCAGGATGAAGCTAAAGGACTGTCGGGAACTTAAGGCTGTGGTTATAGAGGGCGTGATCACCAAGTGCAAAGGTGAAGGGAAGAAGGAAATGCGGTGATAGCTGGTGAAGCAGGTGGGGTCAAGGGATGGCTTTTTGAGGATGGGCTGGCAGTGGCCAGAGCGTAATTGCATTATGAAAGGAAGGAGCTAGAGGAGTGTGAGGGGCTGAGGAGAAGGACAAGGGAGGAGGGGAGAATAGCGGTAAAAAAAATGTTTGGAGGCAGAAGGGGCGGGGTCACTGGAGCAGATGGATGGGCTAGAGAAGGAGAGCACCACCTTTCCTTTATGTGGTCATTTTCTTTTTTCAATTCATATCATGCTACATTCTGTTCCATTCTAGTTGCCCAGTGCAGTGAGCTGCACAGATGGGGCTTTACACTGATACAGTACATAAAAAAATAGAATCAGAGAAAAATGCCATAAGATTTTGTTTGAAGCTTGTGAAATATCGAAATAAACCCTAGCCCATTGTGCCTATGTGCTTAAATATAACAGCTAGAAAACGAGTGCAATACGCAATGAACCTTGCTAACCCAAGACGAGTATGTGTGTGGGGGAAGGGGAGCAGGCAGAAGGAGAATCTCAGATAGCCAACACTATTTCCACTCATTACCAGAGACACACTTTGCAAACAATACCCGTCCTAATAAAGCAAACATCAGTCTTGATGTAGGATGATTATAAAGGTGATTTGCAAAGTGGCTTCAAACAGAGTTTTGCCTCAATACAGAATGCAAGATTGGCTCTTCAACTTGAAAATTACACTTCTGTTTGTTGCTTTTAACCTACTCTTACAACAAGTAACATATAAGAGGCCTTTAATTGGCAGAGATGAGAGGGAAAACACATTTCTCTTGAATTTTCAACTTACTTAATTTGTGCATTTGACAACACTTTGTACATATAGTCAATTTAATTTTCCCCATCTAGTCAGTATCCCCTGTTTGTGTAGATTTTTCACGTAGCAACCAACAGGGGACACAAGCATTTTCTAAAAAGCCATGACTGGAAAATCAGACAGGAGGACAAAAGGTAAGTTGTACCATAAATTGATCAGGGATACATTTTTTCAAAAGTGCACAAGTGATTTAGGTGTTTAAGTTTCATTGAAAGCCAGTGGGATTTTGGCTCCTAAAAGTGTGTCTTAGCTTTTGAAAAATGTACCCTCTATTTCAAGTCGATGGTGTCCCTTATTAAAAACTACAAATACTCTATCAAATACATTTTCAAAGAAAACATTAGAAACCACTTGAGTCTTCTTGCCTCTGCCGGGACCTCATTTTTGACTTGTGTGCCCTATTCGACCCTTTGTTATGCAGCTCTGGTGGGGAAACAAAGGAACAGGAATTGAGCTACAGATTGCCTGAAACCCCCAAAAGGAAGAACATGCTCCAATGCCCAAGATTTTAGCTACGCCTCTGATTCTACTCCATGAATTTGAAGCAATACTGATTGCTCAGGGACAGAGGCTGCAGCACAACTTGGCACAGCCACTCTTATTGGCGTGATCTCCTCTGAACTCTTCAGGTTTCTGCATGGAAAATTGAGTGAGGGCCGGAGTTCTGTTTGTGATTTCTACTAAACCGACACCTGCGGGGGCAATCAACAGTAGAACAGCTCCCAGTGGAGAGGAAAAGTCTCGGCAGCTTTGCCTAAGGAAGAACCTCTATGGGTATAGCCTGGGTTCCAGAGCAATCTTCTCAGAATTCCCCGTGAGATGTACTGAGTTCAAACTATTCTGCCTCTTCCCTGCTTTAAACTCCATCCCACTGAACTCCGACTCTTTGGATTCTGGGGCAAGTTTTATCCTTTATTGGATTTGCTAGTGGGTGGATAGCCTACAACGCTCAGTCTGGCAGAGGTTATGCCATCCCTCAACTCCTCACCACTGCAGATTAGAAAAAGATGGGTAGGAAGGAATTTTTCTTCCATATCAAAAAATGAACTTATCCCACCAAAGAGAATTAGAAACTGATTTTGCAATTTCTGATTTATTAATGAACCGTTGCTCTTTTAAAATTTAGAAGTATAGGGCTAAGTCTGGTTCTTCTGAAGGTGGACAAAGTTCTAATGAAGTCAATGAAGCTGCACCACTGCTTATAACAGGGCTGAATTTAAACATTGTATGTTAAAAATTTAGTATTTTTACTGGAACTAAATTGATCCCCTCAGAAAGACCTCTGTACTCTAGTGAGGCTTTCATCTTAAAATAAGATGAGGATCTGAGGATGATTGCACAGCAGTAACACAACTTGTAGGCTGATGTCTGTTTATATTAAGTGTAGTGATATAACCACTGCATTAATCTGGATCACTATAAATGATGAGATTATATTATTCCTTATATATGGTTCTTCTGATGTCCACTTGATGTGCTAGAAAACACTTATCAATCCTGAACGTTTTGTGAACTTTAACAAGAATGGTTATTGACCTGAAAATGCACTTTGTACATTTATTTATTTTTCCCTCTTCCTTATTTTTCCCATATGAAAACAGAACACAAATGAGCAACAATGAATACGCCAAGTTAACAGCTCAGAAATAGCCAATAAACTGAGAACTTGGGCTTGTCTCTAAAGAGATTTTTTGCGTGGCAAGCTGGGTTTAGATTTACAGTGCATTAGCTTGCCCGCTGCTAACTGTCTAAAACAGTGGAAGGTCAGAGTGTGCTACAGAACTTTTTGTGATTGGCAGCAGGCTCCACAAGGCTAGTTAGCAGGCTAGTGAGCTGTTGCTTTAGACCCCAGCTTGCTTCACACTAAATCTCTATATAGAGAAGCCCTTGGTTAGCAAAAATCTATTTGATGTATTATTTAGTACTATTTGGTAAAAGAAAAAAAAAAGACTATATTCTTGAACAAGTCAGGGATTTACTGACAAAAACCACAACTAAAAAGCGGGCTGAATTTGTAATGAATACTTTAATCTGTTCTCGTAAGTTAAACAGAGATCCTCCCCACCTAAGTTTTTGGAATGCAGGTTTCCATAGAATCTTAGCAGTCTGAGATTCTTTGGTCCATTTTACAGTGGTAGCAAAAGGCAGGCATGTTCAAACTGGTGATGACACAAAAACTCGACTACATTTCTAAACAGCACCTGAAACTCAAATTGAACCTGAGATGAGCATATATTTGG
The DNA here is from genome assembly GCA_007922155.1 of Mesoclemmys tuberculata. Taxonomy (NCBI): domain Eukaryota; kingdom Metazoa; phylum Chordata; order Testudines; family Chelidae; genus Mesoclemmys; species Mesoclemmys tuberculata. Next base: position 21,193,876 of record ML675614.1, on the reverse strand, counting down.
GGTCCATGTTGGAGATTGTTTGGCTCCTTTTTGTGCACATTTTACTTCCTTGTTTAGATTGTTGGTACCAGTACTAAATTTCCATGATAAAGCTTTCCTTGTAGTATTTCTGATCCATCCAGCATCAGGAATTGCTCATGACTCATGACAACTTCTTATGCACTTTCTAGCCTGATAGCTACATGCAAGTGGCTCAGGTAACTGAATAATTATCTGAACTTATCACTGCTTATGAACACAAAACCAAATCCCCAGAACTTTAGAGAGTTGTCCATTATTAATCAGTCATATAGAATCACAGAACCATAAGGTTAGGAGGGACTGCAAGCATCATCTAGTCTAACCCCCTGCCAAAATGCAGGATTTGTTGTGTCTAGGTCATCCAAGACAGACGGCTATCCAGCCTCTTTTTGAAAACTTCCAGTGAAGATTCCATGACTGTTCTAGGCGTTTTGCAGTTTGTTCCATTGTCCTGCTGTTCTTACAGTTTGGAAGTTTTTTCTGAGATTTAATCTAAATCTGCTATGCTGTAGTTAGAACCCATTGCCTCTTGTCCTGCCCTCTGTGGCAAGAGAGAACAATTTTCTCCATCTATTTTATGGCAGTCTTTCAAGTATGTGAAGACTACTATCATGTCCCCTCTTTGATCTTCTCTTGTCCAAACTAAACATACCCAGTTCCTTCAGCCTTTGGTCATATGGCTTCTATGCCATATGCCCTTTGATCATTTTTGTCTTCTCTAGCTGCTTTCTATATAGCGGCGACCAAAAGTCTTGAGATAAAGCTTTCTGTGAAGAAAGTGTCTGGTGAAGAGAATAGGAATTAGCAGGTAAAAGTAAGCAGAAGTGAGAGACTCCAGTTACTTGTAACTACTTAATACAGATAACACAGATGAATGGGGAAGTGCTATCCAATCTAGGCTAAGATTTTGGTAGCTGCTGGTTACCCTGAAGAATGAGGAAAGTCTAATTTTGTGGGCATGATTACATACAAGTTGGTTGTGAGCACTGTGAGAAGAACATAATTTACTGTAGACATTATAGCTTCTGCCAATAGCATAAAGTATTTTATCTGTATCTTTGATCACTGAAGACTTACTTTTACTTATTCCATATTATGAGGTCAGATTTAGTGCTTTGTTTGTCATTATTCAGCTCTCTGCAGTTCTTTTGTATTGTAAATGTAGCAACCTCTAAATAATTCATAGACAGCAGACATGCCAGCTGTCAGTGCCATGACCAGGTAAGTTTTAATTCATGCCTTTTTTTTCCTGAAGCCCACAAGGAATAGGATGTAGACTAACTATGCCAAGATGTAGTATGTTGCATGAGGTTTGTTTTTATTTCAGAGAAAATCTGGCTGTTGAAGGCAAGAATAAAATACCTAGAGAAAGAATACTGATCAAAGAGAATTTTGCTCTTGATATAACCTGGAAAGTGAACCTTAATTGCTTAAATGAGCATCAAATCTGACAGAATATGTATTGAAAAAACTACTGACAGTATAGCTAGAAATAGGCGGAACGTATCTTCCACAGGAGCAAGTTCTGGGGTCTGCAGAACAGTGAAAATAAATGCAGCACTATGGTAGGCTGATTATTTTGCAGCTAATGTCATATTAACCTCGAACAGGGTTTGACTTACCATTTTGGCACCTTCTGCTGGCTATCTGGGGAATCAGCTCTCAGCCAAGCAGACGCCCCTCTTTGTGGTGTCTTGCCCTCCATCCCTCTCCTTCTCATGACCTGGCCCTCTGGCTGAGTCAGAATCCATGTCCCCCCTTGCGTCCCCTTCTGAGGGATTCTGAAGTCCGTTCTAGCTACTTCCCACCATGGCCACCACAGTCCTGCCACTGATCCAATAGTGAATGGGGGGAGCGGGGATAGAACCTGGGTCCACCCACTACTCTGGGTCCTGGCCCAGGGACCCTGTGTGTGTGGCAGCTTTTCATTGATTGTCCCCCAACTCCTCCGTGGGTTTCCCTGAACCACTTCCCCATGGCCCAAATATCTTCTCCACCCTTGCTTTAGGGCATTCAGCTTTGCCAAGTCCAAGGCTGGGTCTACACTGATGGCGGAAAATTCGCCGTCATCAGATTGATTGGTTTGGATAGATTGAGCGGTCTGTGTAGACCCGCTCAGTCGATCCAGCAAGCGACGCAGGAAAACCACCCTGGTAAGTGGCGTAGCACTGCGTTGAAGGGAACGCTGTTCCCTTTGATGCAGCGCAGTATGGATGCCATGCAGAGGAAATGCCGCAATGTCAAAGGGAGAGATACAAGTGATTTACGTCACTTGCGTATCTCCTGTCGACTGCCGCTGAATCGCAAAGGTAAGTGTAGACTGGGCCCTAGATAGTCAGCCACTGCTCTGTCCATGGTGCTGACATTCCTCCTGCTTCAAGCTCCTGGGAGTCACTCCACTTGCTCATCTCTGCAGTTCCCTTGTATACCAGCTTCCTGGGCCCTGACTGGCTGCCACTCAACCCTTTCCTATTGGCTACCTTTCCCACAGGATCCCCAAGGGCCCTCTTTCCAGGCCAGTGAGGGACAGGCACTCTGCCACATAATCAAACATTTGAAGCAAACTGTAACTCATGCCTTTAAGTTATGACAAGCTAAATTTCAAATACTTTTTAGTTAGTTTAATCTGTTGCCATTTTAAAAAGGGAGCCTGGTCTACCGGCTTGGACACTGCACTGGAAATCAGGAGACCTATCTCTGCTACTGACCTGCTGTGCAACTCTGGGCAAGTCACTTCATCTATCTGTGTTCCTCACACTTTGTCTTCTCTGTTTAGATCATGAGCTCTGCAGGTCAGGGGCTGCCATCTGCTATATATAGTGTACAGCAGTTGGCGTAATTGACTCTGCTGGGACCTCTATCTATACTGTAAAACAAATGATGTGATTATGTTTTTGACTAAACTGACAGGGCATAAATAACTTTTTAGCAGTTCAGTTTAAGTTGTTGTGACCCTAGGCACTGTGTATTCAGACCTTTCACACTACTGCCATGACATTTGTACAAAATATGCCTTGTGAGGTATCATTTGAAAACCAATAGCTCACTGGTCAATAACAACATTGTAAAATGTATGTAACAATCTGCATGTGAAATTATGGATACTCAATATTATGCCTAAAGTCTGTGATTAAAGAGTGTTTAAGCCGGACATGTTGGGGGAGTTGATAAGCAGGTTTTCTCCAGACAAAGGAAAGAGGGCTAACAGATGTGGCCCAAATTCAATCGGCTATTCATTTGTATGGGAAGATATAATTTGCACAGTAGCAGCAACCATCAGCAGGGGAGGAACTAGCAGAGAGCCTCACCTTCTAGATCTCACGGCTCCTTTAGCATAAACTAATACAATTTATCTGGGATTATCCTTCAGAATGATACATTTTAAAGCTTCACAGGACTATAAATGAGAGTGGCAAAGAACACCAAGTTATCCTTCATCTAAGACAAAGGTACTGAGTGCTTTGGACTTTGTGGGAGATCCTGACCAAGGGGGTGGTCAGCCATCTTGCTGGAAGGAAGTGTGGTAAAATTCCTACCTTGAGCCAAGACAGTAGTTTGGTTAAAGTCTTAGTCACTAATAAGTGTTTTTAACTTTTATTTGCTTGTAGCCATTTCTGACTTTATCCTTTAATTGAACTTACTTAAAATCTTTTTGTTAATATGCTTGTTTTAATTTTAATACACAACCTGATACTGTGTTTGAATTGAAGTGATTGGCAACTCCAGTTAACGCAACAAGCTGCTATGCTTTTGTCTCTTTAAAGGAGCAGTAGAGCTTATTACTTCTCTGAATGTTCTAGGCAAAGGCTAGACATTCCAGGGTAGACTGTCTGGGGGGAATTCAGGACTGGAATGTGTTGGGGGTCACTTGGTTAGCTGTAACAAGACTGGTGGAGACCAGAGTGTGGCCATCATGTAACAAGCAGGCTGCTGAAGTCAGAGTTGTTGAACCTGGGCTACTTTAGCCTTAACATACAGATAATCAGTGCATGCTTGTATGCTGGCTGGGAATGTCCAGCAGACCCCTATAGCTGCAGAGCATTTTAAGGCACTCAGGGTTACAGGACAAGTGGTGACACCACTTCACGCTGGTCTCGGTTGCACCTCAAAAGTGGCAGATTTATAAAGGTATTGGCTTGCCAGGTTTTTCATAGTATATAAAAGAGTTCTGGATCATTGCAAGAGCACATCAGCATGATGGCAAAAATCATTGTGCTATGCAGCAGTGGCCTGATCCAAAGTCCACTGAAATCAATGAGAGTCTTTTAATTTACTTTAATGGGAAAACATTAGGCCATATAACAGGGCCATATCTGGCCTTGAAAGAAAGAATGCTCTCTATGAGTGAGTGTACAAAGTTTATCATTGTTGCTTTAATTTAAAGTTCTCCTGCTGTAGTCTGTACAAGCATAAAACACAATAAAGGAAACCAGAGTGGCAATTTGAACAATTTAAATTCTATTTTTACTTCATCTGAATAGTCGGGAGAGTTTAAAGGCAAAAGTAATTTTCAACTGCTAGGCTTGATTAGAACAGTTTGACAGCAAACTTATAGCAGCTGTTATACAATCCAGGGTTTACATACATTGTGCCTATTTGCTCACAGATTTGAAAATGTAATTAGCTATCTACATGTTGTAAGAAACAAAATAGCAATAAACTCTGAAAATACAAAGGCTCTTATATTCTGTTAATCTACTTCAGTTGATATTACAGACAAAGTTGCCCTTTTCTTTTGTACAGTAAGCATGAATTCCAGGTCCTGATTTTGATCTATCATATGGGATGGAAACCTGGAGTAAACCCACTGAAGTCAATGGAGTTACATCAGTGAAAGTCAGATCAGAATCAGACCCATAGAATTTTGTCATATAGCTCATAGTATAACATTATGTATAGTAGCTGACAAACTAAGCTAAGTATAAAATGATGGACATAACAGTATAAATATAAATTAATACTTTTTATTTGGTGCGCTTTACACAATTTATAAGCTGAAATACTGGGCCAAATTCTGTACTCTACATGATGGTCACTCAAAGTCAGTGCAGTTGAACCATTTTATGGTGGTGTTCATTTGAAAGACCAGGAGATAAAGATACAAGTCTAGTAAACACCATGGTTTCAGTTAATCATAAAAACACAACATTTGATCAATGGGATCATTTCATCTTCCCACCGAAATTGTACATTTAGTTTATTCAACTACTTGAATAATAAAGCAGACATCTTCACCCAGAGCAGAGTCATAAGACACCAGATCCTGTGAACAGCTACCTATTCCTGTGTGCAAATGTTTGCTGGGTTGTGGGCCAGTAAAAGTAATCTTTGGACACATGTTCATTTTGATAGTTTCAGTTCTCTTCAACAAGGACAGGGAAAAAAGTTATGTCATGTCATCTTTCAATGTCATTGGATATTTTTTTAATCCTGTAACAGTGTTTGTATGGGCAACTAATTAACAACCATGGATAGGCTTAGGTTGAGGATCTTAACTGGCTGTCTGGGGCAGTGTATCAAATGTCCCCAGGGTAGACGTCCCACACTGGTCCATCTGATTTCATCCTCAAGAACCCGAGTTACTTTTAACATTCATGGCTAGTTTGGAAATTGAAATAAGGGCTACAATAAAAGATGTGGCTGAAACAAAACCCAGCCAGGAATTTGACCTTCTAGGGTGGGATTTTCAAGAGTACTCAGCACTGGCTTAACTCTGCATGCACAGAAATCAGTAGGAATTTTACTGTTGATTTGTAAAGGGACCAGAGTTATATCAATATTGATTGCTTTTGAAAATCATATGTCAGTGCTGTTTGATTCGGAGTATCTCATCTGAATGTTTGTGCTATTTCTCTGCATCTCATTGTAATTTTAAGGTTCCTACAGCAGTCCTACTTTTGGAGGTTTGATAGTTTTCCTCAGACTAGGGAGGTATTTTAGTAGCCAGGCTACTAATATTTTTGTAGGAGAGCATATTGGGAAGTGGAGGAATCATATTTTCGGCTCACCAGCTTTGACAGCTTCTCTTTAAATTGTGTGCTACATTCTGTCTTCTATAGGAATTTTAATATTAGTCTGAGAAACAGTGGGGAAAAAAAGATATCTGTGAAACTGGTGAACAACCATGTTTTGGAAAGATGAAAAAAAAGTTTAGAGTTTGTGACTTTTGCTGCTCCATGTTAGATGTAATTAATTTAGGCGTAAAAGCTGCTTTTCATCTTAGCAAATACCCAACATCTGAAGACAGCATAGTTTGGGTAGTGAAAATTGCTCCATCAGATGTTTGTATTCAAGGAAAAGGTAACTGAGTTTGTGTTCAGGCACTGGAAAAATATAATGGTTTGATCCTGCTCCTCTTGAAGATAATGGAAGCAGCGTCAAGTCAGTTGAAAATTCCTGGGTAAGACTCACCTCACAGAAAATGTACTTCCCAGCAGAAATGTAGATGAGTTCCCCACTAATTAGCCTTTATGAAATTGTGTCAAGTAATGTTAACAACAGTTTTCCAGCCATACAGTTAATGTGGAGAGAAAGAAATTTAACAATATGAGATACTTTGAATCTGACTTTTATTTAAAATAGATAGCCCATCTGTTTCTTTGATAACATTTCAACAGTCTTTTTGACCAGTTACATGATAAAAATGCTAATATATACCAGCAATGTCTAACTAGAGTGAGATGGGTCATCCTGTCCATTTCCCATTCATTCATATTATAGTACTGATTTCAGTTAAATGTCATCTAGGAAAGATGAAGAGAAAAAATAAAGCCAAAGTCAGTATATGTATTAATTAAATTGGGATTTGTAGTAACCAAGAAATTCACCTTTTAGATTTACTCTATATAAACCTTTAGTTAAAATTCATTTTCATTTGACTCACAAAGATATTCATGGGTATTTCTAGTAGATATGTCTCAATGAGTATGTGTCTGAAATATAATACATGTACAATAAAACCTTGGTTCATAAGTCACTGGGTGCTCTGCTACAATCCCATCAATATAGTGATCTGATAGATTTAAAGTAAACATGGGTATGTGGAAAATTTAATTTCAGTATGGGCAGTGGGAAACCATTTTGTGCTATATAACCAGGATCTGTTGACAACCATGGAAATAAAGGTAACCAATGCACCAAAAATATATTTTTAAATAATCTAGTCATTCTTTGGAGTGCTCAACAGTTATCAGTTACAAAAACAACATTAATATTTACAGTATTGTTCAGAAAACTCATTTCATTAGTTACATAATAGAATCTGAACCCAAATTGAAGTGGATTTCATATAAATACACACTCCCAAAGAGATTCCCAGTGATACTCTAGATATTTAATAATAGGCATGCATTTTTTTTAATCTGGAAGCTTCCTTTGATTAAAATATTTTCTGTCAGTTGTTACAAATTATTTGGTAAGCTTCATAAGCTATATGTATTGAGCTAGGATAACTCAGCTCATTTCTTACATATCAATGAAATTTTTAAGCCTTCAAGATTTGCTAAAAGGGTGAGGTTTTTTGCAAGTCATTCAATCCCCTTGAAAGAGGTAATTTAGCAACTAAAGCAGACCATATTACAAAGCATTAAAATCATAGTCCATAGTAGCAAATGATAACATTAAAATATAGCCATGAATTTCCAACATGATTTGTTGAGTCTTACAACCTCTGTGTAGCATTATTTTACTGGAAGGGCGTGCATCTTGGCATCCATGAATTGCAGCACAGTTATGATTCAATAACAGTTGATAAAGAGAAAGGGACACACTGTTCAATATTTTCATTAATGACTTGGATAACGGAGTGGAGAATATGCTTATAAAATTTGCAAATGACACCAAAATGGGAGGGTTTGCAAGTACTATACAGGTCAGGATTAGAATTCAAAGTGACCTTGATAAGTTGGAGAATTGGTCTGAAATCAGCAAGATGAAATAAAGTGCAAAGTACTACACGTAAGAAGGAAAAATCAAATGCATAACTACAAAATGGGAAATAATTCTCTAGGCAGCAGTACTGCTGCAAAGAATCTAGGAGTTATAGTGAATAACAGATTAAATATGAGCCAACAAAGTAATGCAATTGCAAAAAAGCTAATATCATTCTGGAATGTATTTATAGGACTGTTCTTTGTAAGACAAAGTGGATCATTGTCCTGCTCTACTTGATACTAGGGAGGCCTCAGCTGGAGTATTGTGTCTAGTTTTGGTGCAATGCTTTAAAAAAAGATGTGCATAAATTAAAGAAAGAGTCCAGAGGAGAGTAACAAAAGTGATAAACAGTCTAGAAAACATGACCCAGGAGGAAAGGTTAAAAAACTGGTGATGTTCAGCCTCGAGAAAAGACGACTGAGGGGGGAACCTGACAACAGTCTTCAAATATGTTATGGGCTGTTATAAAGAAGATTGTAATCAATTGTTCCCTATGTCAACTGAAGGTAGGACAAGCAGTAATTGACTTAATCTACAGAAATGGAAATTTGGGTTTGATATTAGGAAAATCTTTCTAAATATAGGGATATTTAAGCGCTGAAATTTGCTTCCAAGAGAGGCTATAGAATCCCCGCTATTGGCAGTTTTTAAGAACAAGTTGGACAAACGGATGCACTAGATATGCTTTTTTCTCTCTCAGTATGGGAAGATGGAGTACAGGACCCCTTTGAGTCCCTTCTGACCCTACATTTCTCTGATGATCACTGTTAGAAAGCTGTGCTGTATACTCTGCTGACTGTACATTCTCTTGTCAAGTAACTTTCAGTGAATCGTGGTTTTTGTCATACTTTTCACAGCTGGACTCTAATACAAGATTCAAAGAACAAATTACAGTTGACTGTGCAGTCTGTTTACTGTAGTTTAGCTTTTTACTTCACATGCTGCTGAACATAGAAGTCTTACAACTACAGAATGTTAAACACATTGATAGCTAGAAAATAAATATAGTTTATGATATAATTTTCTAACATTTTTATATAAACATAAGATGAGGTGAAGAAATTGGGAGAGAGAGGGTTAGAGCAAACAGATAATCAGCTCAGGGCAGATAAAGCCCAGCCTAATTCAAACTATAGAAAGTCTGAAGGTTCCTGCTTTGGCTACTTCTGCAGCAGCTCCTAATGGGTGGAGTCTCTGGCTGGTGCATCATGGGAGATTTGTCTGATCAGTGAGTCTGACTCCTGGAGTAGAATGAGAGCATGAGGCACCTGAACTATAATTCCTATGAATCACCATGGCAGCATTTCCAAAGCAAAATATTTTGGGTTTGGGAATATTCAGGTTTTGGTTTTTCTTTAAAAGTTGACATTTTCTAACCAACTCTCCATAGGGCTATTTTTAATAAAAAGTATCCAAAATATATTAAATGGATGGATGGATAAGGCTTGGTAGGCATCTGAGAGAATCTCCATAGAGGGCATGGTAGGGATTTATGGGGATGCTAATAAAAGTGTCTTTTTAATTACTGAATACTTTTAAAAGCATGATAAAGGTGCCCCGAACATTAGTTCTTTCTGGTAGAGTAGTAAAACTCCACAAATAAAATGTAGATAAGCTCAGAGTAACAGACACACATCAGACTAAAAATGTATAACATATTCCCATCAGTTATTGTTGATTTGTTTAAAATACACAGCACTGGGAGTGAGGTGGGAGGATTAATAAATATCAAGAACGTTAAGAAGTCCAAATAATTCTCTTTCATGGATACAGATTCAATACACTGTCCTGGAATGACAGAAATCAGTAGGCTGTCTCTATAAAGATATTTTTCAGAATAGTAGTTCTTAGTCAATAAAAAAAATGACGCACATGAGTAGGTTATAAAGATAACCAGAATCAATCCTTATTTTGGCTAATTTCCATTATCATACACTTTAGTCATTTTCAGCTTGACTTTCTGCAATTCAGAAATTAAAGACATATTGGAATCTTATTAGATCTTAAATTACCCAAGACTCATTTCAGTCTTTTTGTCAATGTTTTAGAACATAATTTTAATCTGAATGTTTCACCGACTCAAGAGACAGAGTATAGGATTGCAACTGGTGTTTATATTATCCACAGTCAAAGAAATGTGTATATGTGACATAAAATGTAGACTGGGATAAGAACTGGCACTTCCTGTACTCTGAAATTCAAAAATTTCCTGGCAAAATTGTGCCTTTTAATCTGAATTATATGAGCATGTGAGATTCTATTACTTTTGAAGATGAATTTGCTTCCACTTCCAGAGCCCCAATTACCAGTAGCATAGGGTTCCTACAGCATTTTGAAAATGCATATTACTCTATATGAAAGTGCTAAGTATATTATTATAATGGACTTCCTGTCTACCTGACATTCTAATAAAATAAGAATTTGTGTTTCTCCTATGGCAGCTTCAGCTCTAACTTTGGAAAATGAGTTATTTTCTATTTCTTTTCATAAAGCCAATGAAGGTCCTAGTTAGAAATAAAAGACTAGCTGGAAAATGCTCACTAAGGGAATTCAATTCTCACCTATGAGTCACAGATTGTACATTCTCTACAGCCTCCTAACCTCACTGTTTCCTCTGTTCCTAGCTGCATGATCTCTTAGGAGATGTCTACATTGCAATTAGACACCGACGACTGATCTGTACCAGCTGATTTGGGCCAAGGTACTGTTTAATCAGGTTCATGTTCTGGCTTAGGCTGCATCCTGAGCTCTGGAACCCTCCCCACCATGTAGCATCCTAGAACCCGGGCTCCAGCCTAAGCCTGAATGTATACATTGAAGTTAAAAAGCCCCTTAGCCCAAGCCCCACAAGACCAAATCATATGGCTTGGGCCAGCTGTGGGTATCTAATTGCACTATAGACAAACCCTACATTGTGTCTTGTTGCTCAATGATTTGTTGCTTGTGGCCCTTTGGTGGTGGGTGGGGAAGGAGAGTTGTCATTTTTTTCAGAATTTAAGCTTTCATTAGAAAAAAAGTGAAGGACAGGGTTTTCAAAAAATTTAGATGCAAGACTGCATGCAAAATGCATACAAATGGCGTGGCTCTCTGCATGCATAATTACCCAGGCTGCATGCACAAACATAGTAACTGTGTACACAAGTTAGTCAAACTATTGTATGCCTAATTTTTCTGAAAGTTTGGCTTTATGTTCATAGACTTTATAGCTGTGCAGAAAACCTCCTGAATGTGGTGAGTCAATACAGTGTTGCTTTCTGGAGTCTGCACAAGGAAAACAAACAAAATCATGGTCATGTCTGAGTCAAAAAGGTGGTGGTGAACCACCAAGGCAAAAGCACCAAAACACTTGGTGAATGAGGTTTGGCGGGAAAGATACAGAAAAAGGTTACTGTGGGCAATCAAAGCTGACAAGATGTAAAGACTTGGAGAGGCACAGTTCCTAAGAGGGGCTTCTTCACTGAATTTGATGAAGACTAGAGCACTGGAAGTTGCCAAGGGCAGTGGTTATGTTCTGAGACAGGGAGAACAATCATACTTCTACACACAACTGTTACCTTTAAGGACCAGAAAACTATTCATGAAAGGGAGCATCAGCTATGGAATGAAAATCTTGCACTGCATATGGAATATGTTAAGAACTAAGCAAAAGGGGGTTAAGGGTATTGGTAGAAGAGGTGATTCCAGAGAGGATTAATCTCTCTCTCTCTCAAGATGCTTAAATACAAAATTGAGAAGGGACATAATTATCTAGACTGATATACTGGCCTATAGAATGAAAACTTAGTAGAATAATGGGTCTTTTAGGGCCACCAGGGTCTTTTGTGTCAATGGACCAACTACTCGCTCTTACTGCCTTCCGTACATAGTCTGATATGGCAATGACAAACACCAAAATGCTCAACACATGGTTCCCTCACACAAACAACATTCTGATTTACTAGTGAGGATGAACACTTTAATGGATAGAAGGCAAACTACTGACTCTTTGGGAAAAGGGAGGCATCTCCAAAAAAAAAAAAAAAAAAAGAAAGGAGCTTGGAGACTGTATCCAAGAAGGATTATTGTGGCGGGATGGGAAAATGGAGCCTTTTTCATATGTGAAAACTTTATTTTTAATGCTGAAAGAATGTCTAAAATAATAATCCGTTTTACAAAAATGTTGCAGTCCTCTTTTGTGAACATTCACATTGTGAAAAACCCAACATCCCAGTACTCCCAAATCTGGTAAAATTTGGAACCAGAGATGAAGTCCTGGCTCCACTGAAGTCAATGGGAGTTTTGCCAATGACTTTAATGGGGCTAAGATTTCACACTAGATCTTTGGGGCTGACTTCTATCTTTATAAAAGAGTGAACCATAACTTGGAATCTGAACACTCCCAAACTTTGGGGAACTTGAGAGTTGTATTGTAATTGTAATTTCACAGTCCTGGAATAAACCACTAAACAAGTAGATTAAGTACTAAAAATGTTGACATGACCATAACTATAATGTATAGAATCAGTAATACCATAATTCATCTCTCCCCCTCCTTTTTCTGTCTAATTAACCTGTTGAAAATGTTTAACTACTATCTTCTCTTGGCATTTAAGATTATTTCAAAGGCGACCCAGTCTGCCTAATGTTAAACCTTCCTTAAATATTTATGCTTGAAAGAGGTGGTAGGCAGGTTTCACATTCACTTTACAATCTGCTTTGAAAGGAATGTGCATGATAAAAAGAAACCTGAGCCTAAATCAATACAAGCCATTCAAGTACAACTGCCCTTTTTAGAAAGAGCACACAGTTTATTTATCTATATATTTGTGTTTACTCTAGAGTTAGTTCCCATTGTATTATCTTGTATTAAACCATTTTGTGATGACAGGTTTCTGACTGTGTAACTTTTTCTATTCCCTTCCTCATCACCAGTGTGGGTCTAGCAATGGCTTCTTTCTTGTCTCTTGCAACAATTTTGTGGTGCACGACTAGGCCAACTATAAAACACAAATTCTATTCTGCAAAAAAGTCAAGATTTTGACCTTTTTTTATTTCAAATTGCAAAAGACCAAAAGGTTGTGTGTGTCAATCCCCCCCTCTCTTGGAAGTCAGACACAGTTGCGTCAGAATAGCTAATAGCCTGGTGGCTAGGCAGTCACTCGAGATGTGAGAGACCCAGGCTCAAATCATTTGGAGTAGGGTCTCCCACATTTCAGGTCAGCATCTTAACCACTGTGCTATTGGCTAATCAAAGGCGGGGAAGTGAGTTCTCTCTCATTTTGATAAGAAATTCCATCCATCTCAACAAAAAAGTTATCAAAATGGATGCACTCCTACAAAATGTTTCCGTTTCAATGAATTAGTATTGTTCAACAAAAATTGTTGAAAAATTCCCAACCAGCTCTATACAAGACTTTTATCACAGTTTATACCATGTGGAATAGCTTTCCTCCATCTCCGCTCATCAACTTCCGTTATTTCGAATCCCACTTGAAAATATCTTTTCTCCCTTGCCCATACTTCTGTTTCTCTGTCTCCCTCCTACAGTATTGGTTATGTAACTCTAAGGATGCAAGCTGAATTATTGTAGGTGGGATAGTGGGTGATGCCTATAGTTAAGGCTGGTCAACACTTTCCATTCTGAATCTTGTTTTCAGTTGCTCATAATATGCTATATAACATAAAGAGTTACACTTTATTTTAAAGGATAAGTTGATAAATGTTTGCTAAATGGATAATACATGATTAAAATGCTTTACACATGTAAAAGACATGAGTAGTGCATGTTATAGATGAGTCTAAGCATATCAATAGACCGTACAAAAGATAAATAGAAAAAAATTTCATCAAAGAAGGTTTTTAATGGAAAATTAGAGTTTTGAGAAAAAAAATTTTGCAAAAAAAAATAGTGTCTGCTTTTTGTGGAAAATTTAGACTTTTAGTGAAAATCTGAGTACCTCAAATGCAAAAAACTTTCTTTTTTTCCCAAACCCCCAAATTTTCAATTAAAAGAGCCATTGCAGTGCCTTGTGGGAGTTGTAGTGTAGCTGCCTTATGCCTCCCACTCTTCTCTATGAGCTGGACTCCCTGTCGGATTACGTCTCCATGATGCATCTCAGTGGCTCAGCGAGATGGGAGACTGTGGTGCATCATGGGAGATGTAATTCAGACAGGGGCCCTCACTATATAGGGGAAGATGGGGCATGAGGCATCAGAACTACAACTGCTGTGAAGCACTGCATCAGCATTTGAGTAAAAAGGTTTTGAATGAAAAATTTCAGTTTCCAGCCAAAGGTTTTCAATTTTTGCCCAATAATTTTTGGTATTTCATTTTTCATGGAAAAGTCAAGATTTTTAACCAGTTCTAGTTATAAGCCATGGTTTTAAGCAAATTATTGATTTGTTAGACTCTGTAAAAATTAACCATTTAGTAGCATACTGGTTAATCATTTATTAATCATCTATAAACTATGTATAAGTGTACCCTTATACCTAAATATACCAGATACATTTACATAGCATTTTATGAAATTTTATAGGACTCATTTTTTCCAGATGTTGCTAAGAGTTTGCATCCTTCTTCCTCAACGATTCCTATTTTGAAAGCTTGTGTTTAGACTCATTCTTCATGTTAGGGCTCCAACTACTACTTAGAAAAGGATAATCCATCTCCCTCATCTAAGTCTTATTTATTTCTTCTCCCAGCAATATACTGAATCAGAAGAATTATATATAAGAGAATGTCCAAACACATGCAACAGTTTGGATGTCAGAAGACATTCAACAATTGACAGAAGCAGACTGAAGAACACAGTTTAGATCATAGTACCAAAGGATGCAAATCTTCAAAAACAGGTAGCTCCAGCATAGCTTGGTCATATCTTCATACAACGCCAACAAAAAGCACTATAACTGTGTTGGAAGGAAAGGAAAAGTATGGACCAACAGCTGCCAGAAAGTAGCACATTTCAGTGGCAGTGTACAGGTAGTTTGATCAGGGAAATTCCATGGGTGAAATCTTGACTGCACTGAAGCCCATCTAAATTTTGCCACTGACTTCAATGGAGGTTTAATGGTTAAATGATGGCCACTCTGCATGGCTTTGGGATGTTAAATGTTTTTTTTACACGAACTCACTTTTCAGTGCTGTTAGTAGAGGAAAAAAATATGTGGGGAGTTGAGGCATTCTTTGTGGGAGTGAGAAAGGGAGATAGCACTGAAGGAAATAAAAAGAAGAAAAAAGAGAGGATGGACTGGGTAAAGGAATTAAAAATTAGGTCAGAAGAGGGTTTTCCGCAGAAAAAGAGAATCAGTAGGATATCTATAGAAGTACTTAGCCTTACTGGTAAAAGCACAGTACACCTTCACGCTAAGGGCATCACAAGGAGATCAAAACTTTTTATGGTTTCTCCCCTCATTAAAAATAAATATCTGGACTGAAAAAAGATAGCATCCTTGCTCAGATTTCTACCTATAACAGTGTAAGAGAAGATGGTGATTAGAGGCACATTTCTGATGTAATCCATCGATCTGACATTACCACCTCTTCCCAAATAATGCGTTATGTTCTTTTTAGCCTGGATACAAAGAAGCATGGAGTGCTAGTTTTGTTAATTGACCATGTCCTCTAGACTTTTAATCCTGAGACTTGGCATTATCAAACGACAAAAAAAAAATGGTACTATAATTAAGTCCTTCAATTAAACCAGCAAGTCTGGCTACTGTGGTATTGGATTACAGTGTTTTGGATCCGTCTATTTTTCATTAGCTATTTTCTGTGGGCCTAATTCTGATCTTGCGCTGGTGTAATTTAATTGGTTTCCGTGGAGTTCCTACATTTTTATGCTGACATAAGTGAGATCAGAATCAGGCCTTGTATACAGTATCCAAACAAGTGTTAAAGCCTTCAGAGAATGACAAAATGATCCATTATGTTCTGGCAACTGCAGCCTCATTTCCTACCTGCTGTTCATTTTGTGGTAGCTATAACCCAAGTATTGTAGATAATGTGGATATCAGGCCACTTATGAGAATCCATTAAGTAATCATTATTGTACTACAAGAAACAACATGTCCTTTATTCAGATCATTGTAGGGTATACAGTCAAAATCTGTTATATGCTTTATTCAATCTTTCTCCCCAACCCTCCCTCCCCACACTAAGTAGAAATATAACTGTTTCCCAAGGATTATCATTACCACTGGCTTTGGAAATGGGTTTGAAAATCAGAAACCTTCAGAATAACTAAGAGGTGATTACTAAACCATGGCTGGGATTTCCAAAGGGAGTTTAGACACCCAACCCCTACAATACTCCAATGGGATTTGTTAGAGTCCTTTGAAATTCTAGCCCCTATGTATAATCAGATATATTCTCTTCACCTCCAGTACAAGTACCTTGATCCTTTCACACAACTGAGTTACTTTCTCAAAGAGAGATGTTGACTGTTAATACTTCATTAAATTTTTAACGAATAAATAATACTAATAAAAACCAGTGTCCCAGAGACTGTAGCCAGCATTTAATTGCCTTTAAAGCAAGGTGCAACATGAAGAAAACTGAGGTCAAATTCAAAAAAGATATATAAGTTATCCCCCCACACACTGAGGCCCGGTCCACACTTACCTTTGCGATTCGGCTGCAGTCGACGGGAGATATGCAAGTGACATAAATCACTTGCGTATCTCCCATCGACTTTGCAGCATCTCTTCTGCGCGCCGTCCACACTGCGCTGCATTGTTCCCTTCGACGCAGCGCTACGCCACTTATGGGGTGGTTTTCCTGTGTCGCTTGCTGGATCGACTGAGCACGTCTATACAGACCGCTCAGTCGATCCAGAGCAATCAATCTGACGGCAGCGAATTTGCTGCCTTCAGTGTAGACCCAGCCTAAGTTAAACTCCCTTACACATAGGGCCTGCCCAAATGCTTTGCTGGTACAGCTATACCAATATAGATATACTGGCAGAGCCCCCTTGTGTAGATACAGTGTATGGTGACAGAAGGAGTCCTGCCATCTCCCCAAATTACATTAGCTATGTCAACAGAAGCACTCATATGTTGGCATAGCCGCGCATACACTGGGGTTTTTGCCAGCATAGTTATGGTGGCTGGGTGTGTTTTTTTCACTGCTCTGACTGACATAGATATGCTGCAAAACTTGCTAGTGTAGACTTGGCCTTAGAAAGGCTTCCTGAGGGCTACACTGTGATCTGAACTAGCCGGTGGTGGGTAAGCTGTCCAACTCTTTAGGACAGTGATTTTCACTATTTTTCTAGCAGGGGCCACTATGGCAAAAAGCCTTCAATGTGAGAGTCACATCAACTACTAAAGTAACACGTTGGTTTCCATTGTAATATTACAGTTATTATACAATGGATATACTTAGATGTACTTATTGGCACACATCGCACCATATGGTCAATGTGACATGTAAAGAAGGTGGACTTTGATAAGCTCAGTACATATTCGAATGTTAAAAATAAAATAAATTGGAATATAAACAGTTAGGGTCGATGAGAACCACCACTGGTTCCTAGGCCTTGAAATGAAGAACACCACTCTAGTAGTAACCCTAGGAAACCTTATGACTCAGACATACTTGGGAATCATTCCTCCTTGCTCCCAAGTTGCTGCTGGTCTATATCAATCAAATTACTATTCCACCTATCCCTGGCATTAGATCAACTACTCTGGCTAATGAGTAGAGGGCTGGAGCCAAGTCCTTGCGCATTCCTGCTCACCTGCTCTGGAGAGGAAGTACGTGGGGAAGTAGCCCCATTTACATCTATACACGTGGACCCAATTCCAGGTAGCTTGTGTAGGACTTCATGGTTCTTACAAAGCTTCTTACTGCCTTTGACTTTGTGTCTGTGCAAGGAAGTCATAAGCTAGCCTTGAGGCTCCCCTATATGTGGATGCACCGATTGTAGCCAGGAGCTGAAGGAAGGTATAACAATGTATGTTAAATAAGGTCGCAGTTAATTTAACTTACTCCTTCTTTCATGCTTGGGTATCTGCATTAAACCATCACAGAATTCCTCATACATGGGGAAATAGATTTAGGTGACTGTCTGTAAGTGGAAGAGACTACGGACAAACGGCTGTAACATGCACCACCTTAAACATCACAATGACTATTTTTCCTAATGATTCAAACATGAAGATGCTGACTATACTATCTGAAGCACTCAAATCCTTAGAAGCCAAAACCAAAAGCTCCTACGATATTACATGAAAAAAAATAAGTGGATAACATGGAAAGCAAGTCTCAGACTGACAAATAGACTCTGGAAGAATTGTTTAATGGATTTAACACACTCAGAGCAGAGAGAGGAGAATGGTATTCTAAATGGCAAAGCTGCAGAGCTAGAAAGCTAAGGATCTGGGGATTGCCTATTGGATTAGTACATTTTGCACAATTTCTGTAAGCAGCTTGCATGCGATTGTAATTGGAGATGAATCCACATCTATGAGAAAATTGAGTATAGTACCTGTGTGGATTCACACAGATACTCAGTTTACTCACAGAACACTATCAATATAAGCAGTACCTTACAAAACACAAAGCACTGCAAACAATATTTCATAGGCTACTGGGTATGTGTACAGCTGGCATCTCTTCTTTGCAACCAGCTCCCTGCTGTTCAGCTTTGTCATAATACACTGTTAGTTAGAGATTTGTGTGACTGCAAGGAACTGATTTGTTTAGATAAACAAACAAAAGCTCTGTACACAATTATGAAGAGTCTTGCGCAAGACTTAAACATACTTGTGTTCCTGCTTGCACTCAGTGAGCATTTAAAGCAATTCACTACTAGAGCTGAGCTAATAATTGTTTTTCCAGTTTGGTGGCCAAACCAAACAATAAAAATGGTTTTAACCAATTTTTTTTTCTTCAAGGAACCCGTGCCCCCCCCCAATCAATTTGGGTCAAAGAATACATTTTGTTTGATCCAAAACATTGTTTTGGGTTAGTTTTGGGACATTTTGGGTGTTATTCAATTTTTATTTATTTTAAAAATAGTTAAATTTCTAAACCAAATACTGCTTTGAAGCAAAAAAAGTCAGGATGTTCTGTTTCCAAATTGCTGAAACTGTTTTGACTTCCTAAAACATTCCATTTTTCTTTCGGCTGAAACTATTTGCTGAATCTGACCTGAATTTACAAATTGTTTCAGTGCCCTGAAAAATGCATTTTTCAGCAAATTTACTATTTACTGGAAAATGTTTGCCCTGTCCTACATTTTGGGGCATTGCTAGTAACATTAGCTATAACTGACTTTGTCCTCATCCTTTTTTTGGTTCAGCAGAAAAGTGAGTCTTCAGATAAGTATTTTTTAACCACTTTCAAACTTTCCATGCTGTTGGCCAAATAAATCTCAAAACTTCTCAAACCGTTCAGCATAAGAATGGCTGCCACACTCAGAGTTCTTGAGCACTAGATAGCTAGTTGAAAAGTGGGCATGGTCCTGCCTCATAGACTGTCCATGTTAAAGTAAGGGAGGAAGATGGGGTCAAATATGTGTAAGTAATTTTTCTCTTTAAAGGATAATTGCAGACTCCATTGGTGCTACAGTAGCCCTGAAAGAGCAGTGGCAGCTCTGTTATTATTCTCCAACCTGAGTAGGAATATTTGTTCCCTTGGATCCCTTGTGGTCCTGTCCATTGCCTAGTTCAGTCGCTTAGGTTATGCACTAGGGAGAGGATTTGGCTCTAAACACAAACATAAGAAACAGGTTAAGACCAAACTGAGACTGAATACAAAACCAGTCTGTGCTACGATCCAATCAGTATTTACAAGCTAAAGCTAAGTGGTGTCAGATTATGCTATTATTTGAATGGGAGAGTGCTAAGAAACAATTAGGAGCTGCAATGATGTTGGTAATTCATTTTAAATGGTCCCTTCTTCCCTTTGAGAGACTGGATTTTTGTGACACCTAGTGACAACCTCAGAGAACTCAGCTGGGCTCCATAGCTCCAGACATGGGCTGCTGCAGAAGTGCTCCAGTGGCAGCACCCCGCCCTTTGTTTACTACATTTGGCGGCAGGAGTATCGCAGTGACATTTCTCATGTCTTCCATTTAAGAAGAAAGGCCCTAATCTCACAGTCAGATCTATGAGGACAGGCTATTTTGGACCCAGACTTTAAAGGGACTCTGAATACACAAGAGTCCACTCACGAGGACTGATTGCAGGACTGGGGCCTAAATTTGTACAGTCCATTGATGGAATTTGCACTAACCAGTTCAAGAATTTGAAACGATCGGCATATAAAATTAAATGAGGTACATTTTTTGAACTGTAGAATCGATACATTATCTGTCGTAGATACACAACTTAGCAACTCACCACTCATATATCACCAAAAAGGAATTTTTTTAAATTGTGAATCTCGCTCAAAATGCCATTTGAGAGTGTATTATCTAAATATATATATGTATTTACCTTGCTGTATTATATTTAAAAAGTGGTAAGACTTACAGTTTTTCTTAAAGACTCTTTTTGCAAGAAGCATTTGCTTTCATTAAGACCTCATTGCTAGGTTCCACTGTTTCTAGAAAGCCATGACTATTATTGACTTTACTGCTTCAGCCAGATTGATTTTTTTAAATCAAAATGTCTCACAGTTAATGTGGTGGCTAACGATAAAATGGATACCTAATAATTTGTTAGTGGAATGCTCCACATGCATAGAGTAGGCCATTAAAAACGTGGTAATGGAGCTAGGTGCCATTATAGTCCATAAAAAGTGTTACTTGTGTTCTTAAAGTACTGTAACAATGAAGTGAATATTAAAAAAAAAAAAAAATAGAAAAATCTTGTCTCAGAATAAAAGAGAATGCTGGAGAGAAGCATGAGATATAAGAATAATGTTACAGAGATAAAAGTTTCTGGTCACAAAAGTTATTATGCAGTAGTAACCTGTTCCTATTGGACACGAAATTAAGGAGGCTCAGTATCTTGCAGGAGACACTAAGATCAGGACAAATTTCTACATTCTTATTTTTTGTTTTTATTGCAGTAGCTGCTTGAGGCCTCAGCCAGGTTGTGGCCCTGTGGTGTTACTCATTGTACAGAGATAGAATGAACAAGTATCTCTGTCCCAAGAAGCTTACAATCCCGATCCAAACAAAACAAAACAAAAAAAAACTTATGCATATGCTTAACTTTACCAATGTGAATCGTCCCACTGAAATCAATGCATCTACTCATTGTATATAAAATTAAGCATGCATTTAAGCCTTTACTGGACTGGTGACAAAATAATTGAAGCCAATAGTTACACCCATATACAACTAGCATGAAGGATATCAGAATCAGCCCCATTCTCTCTTAGGTTTTAATGTGAAACCATAAAACATTCTGAATGGTTTAACAAATGTTGAGGACGCTTCCGTTATTTTTAAACAAAATTGGTTATCTTAATGGGCCTGATCCTGGAAGTCCTTCTTATGAGACTTCTGTTGAAGTCAATGGCAGTTCGACACACAGACAGTTTACATTATTGAGCACATGGTAGTTTCTAAGGCAAGTGTCATCTCAAACATGGCAAATAATTAGTGGACTACATCAGACTGAAAAGCATTTTTTTTGCTACCTTGGTATGGAAATTAAAAAGGCTGTAGCAATGGACTTCATTGCTAACACATGCTGTGACCCAACCAAGGTGAATTACTACAGATGTCTCTATAGCATTCTAATCTGATATGATGCTTCAAGGGCTTCAGTTAGTACATAATGGCACCATGAAAACATTTGCTGATGTTAAATCAAGTCAGAGAGTCAACTCAGTCATTCATTCTGTCTGTAATTTCCTGACAGTTCATTGATTTTTAGGCTAAAGCTTCTTCTTAGGTTACTATTTCTTCCCTCTGTTTCTTCCATACCCGAGTGAGTTTGCTGCACCCTCTGATTCTTGTCAAAGAAGCAGATCCTTGGATCTGTGTGGAGCATCAATTACAGCTGAACAAAGTGTTGCATCTGATGACCACAGGACTGAATGTTAAATAAGCTTGGTTAGGGGTCCTCTTTGTGTTAATTTAAATCCTTAACAAAGATGACTGCAATGTAAAGGAAGAAGTCTCTGTAGAATGAAGAAAGTTAAATAGCTGTGCTGTAGTGATGTTTCAAGATTATGGTTATTAAAGAAACCATACTTCTGAGAACAGACATCCCTCTGAATACAGAATCATGGGGGATGAGGCGAGTCTGGAGATTGTTAATGGAGAGTGGTGCCTTTTGGACTGATTGGGATTTCTCCACAATGTTTACAGGTATAATTCATTGAGTTTAGTTTTGCAAACTCTGATTCACTATACTATTTAGGTGCAATTGCAATCAGCCACTGGCCAACTAAAATCTGTATTGTGTTGCTAGTTTCATTTTGTCCTAGATTAGAAGCAACCAGTTGTTGCTAGCTGATGGATGTTCAGTGCACCATGTGAGATGAGTAAGGAGTCAAATATCCACAAACCAAACATCATATTTGCTGGGGCTCAGAGCAGAGAGGTCAAGAATTTACAAGTCATGGACAACAAGCCACCATCTCACTGGATCCCACAGGTGATCCTTTCAGATCCTGTCTGATGCATACTGGAAGAACTTTGTGGGGCAACATGCAGTATTGTAGAGCATCAGAACAAAACCTAAAGACCCATTCTCAGATAACATCAGAATTCACCTTGTCCCCCCAGATCTGAATTCAGATGGCTGTCCAGTGCTTTACATATTTTGCACCTAAAGAGAAGACTTCAGCTCTCAGAAATGTTAGGTCAAACCACTTTTGAAAGCACCCTCCCAACATTTTTAAAATTAAATATCCATTTATTTTATTCCATTATAAGTTATGAGTGTGTCTTGTGATTCAGGCACTGGACAGGCTCTGAGAAGATTTGAGTGAAAATGCCCAGCTCTTTCTGGCTTTGACAGAAAGCTTTGACAGAAAACTCTGACAGGCTTTCTGATGACCTTGGGGAAATCACCTAATCGCTTTATGCCTCCATTTCCCATCTGTAAAATGGAGATAATGCTCCCTTCTCCCATCCTCTTGTTTATGTAGAGCATAAGCTTTTGGAGGCAACGACTGTCTTTTGCCACGAATATGTACATTGCATAGTACAGCGGAGTTCCACTTGTAGCTGGGGTCTGTAGGCATTAATGTAATACAAATAATAGTATACCACTTGGAACCTAATTTTGCTATGAAGTATATTAGGTTAACCCTGAAAGATGCACTAAACAGCTCCTGTACATATAAAATGTAGTTAAAAGCTCAACACATACCAATTTTAAAACAGCAGTGTCCACATACTGAGGCATAGTAATGCAGAGTAACATTTCATATAGGCAGATGACTCCAAAATACAATATAATTTTTTGTTTTCTTTGTGCTCTCATGGAAAACCTGTATATCACCTGGAGTGCGTTATTAAAGGGTGTTCTTGTGACTACTTTGGAAGATGTGGCTAGTTACACATCACTATAGACTCCGTTACTATAGACACTATAGACACCGTTACACATGCGATACCTGATGCTATATATTTGTTCCAGGGATGACACGATGAAAATCATCCAGAGTGAGTGAATTGCTGCTTGATGTTGCATAGAATTTAAAACATCTTAAAAGTCCTACCCAGAAAGCAGCACTGAAGACAGGCTGGACTAAGTGCTCTAAAGCCTCAGATTTCCTCCTATGACTCAGCCATTAAATTGTTCATTTAAACTCCGTAATGTAAAGCTGAAATTTAAAACATGATTCTCTGAAGGAGCAAAATATAAATAACTGCCTGTGTATAATGAGGGAGCAACATGGGGAGGCAAATGATCCTATTTCTTCATTTGCAGGTTTGGAATTTTACATTTTTGAGAATTATTATTGAGTCAAAAACTTTCTCCCAACTCAGCATATGACTTCTGTATTTGAATGACCTATGGGGAGCCTAGTCTAATATACCACTGATGACCCAGGGCCTGGAACTCATTTAAACAAAATAGTAAACAAATGAAAACTGGCAACACCCAACCATTTTGGTTATGGCACCAGCTAAACAGTACTGTGGGTGAAATCTTGGCCCCATTGTAATCAATAGGAATTTTGCCATTGACTTCAGCAGGGCCAGGATTTCTCACCCTACAACAATGTACATCCATCAACAGTGGCCAGATTTCCAAAAAAAGATAACACAATGAACAATACCATTGTGACACCCTGTGTCTGAAAACACCCCAAATCCCTCATATTCACCAATGTCATAATTGTTTGGTATTATTTTAAAAGTCTTGATCTGTTAAACATTAATATCCTGTTAAATTGCATGTGCTACCGTAGTACGTGATGTTAGAGCATATTATTGTAAATGCTACTAGAACATTGTGAGGTGGGAACAACCTAAACCAGCTTTTCAGGAACAACAACAATGTGGCCAGTCGTACTAATGGCCCAGCAAGGAAAGATTCCACTACTGAGTATTGCTTCCAGTGAGGCTTCACTATAGGAAACATGTTCACAATGGAATTGCTTGACCAATGGGAAGCAGCTGCCACGTCACATGCATGGACTGTTCTAGCAAGCTGAAACAGACTATAAAAAGTGGAGTTTGATGTCATCACTTGGCTCCACTCTGATACAACTGAATGCCTAACCTGTCACGTTTAAGACAAAAGGACTTTGAAATGGGAGCGGGGAGTCCCAGGTAGGGAAGTTTGCCCAGTCTGTTTGCCCTGCTGAAACTGCTTGTAGTAGCTAACAAGGGTAAGATAGTGCTCATTCCAAATCTCATTGGAGTGTAGAATTTAGACAGCAATCTTCTTACATCACTTCTTATAATCATTTAAAATCTATTTTCCTGTCGTTATTCAACTTGTTTAATGATTTGTCTTAATCGGTGTGTTTCTGAGTGAAGAGTTTAGACAAACGGCTCAGTAACAAAAGCTGGTGTATGTTCCTTCCACTTTGATGGATGGGCAGACTGGATAATAATCCCCACTGATCAGGCATTTTGACCAGGAAAAACAGTATAGTCCTGTGGTCCTGGACTGAGAAGCCAGCTAGAGTTTCTCTATTGTTGGTTCATGAGTGGCTGAAAGCATTCATTGAACTAAGATGACTGTGGTCCCTGCCTGTGGAGGGCTGTGTAAGTGCAATATATGCCAGGGGTTTGTGGCTTGTCACAGCATCACAGAGTGAGAGGCAGGCCAAGCTGGTCAGAGGGCTCAGTGGGATCCCAGCAACCAGACGGTACTCCAGGGGTTCTGCATAGTGTCACAACCATCAGGAAAAAGAAATAGCGAGATTAAGAACTGACCCATAGTCAAACAAGAAGCAAAGCTACACCATTTGAGACAGATCAGTGCATAAAAGCCACCCTCGAGAGAGGATGCTCAAGAACTGGTATGTAGCTAATAGTCATCTATAAGGAAGAGATTCTGTGTGCTATTGTTAAGAATTAAACAACTCTTTGGGGACCAGAATTTAACACCTAAGAGCAAAATAAAGTAGATTTATCCAAACACTGACAAACAAGGACTGACAAAAATGTGCTCACTCTAAATGAAAATGTATGATGCTGAGTGGAAAAAACTGTATCTTAAGTTAGCAATGGGTAGTGGAGTGAAACATTGGCAGTGATGTAGCCTAAAATGTACGACAAATATACTGACAAGCTAGTGAAAGCAGAACAAGTATCTGTTGTTGCCTACCATCTGGCATTTTGTCCTGTGTTCTCATAGTAGCTTTACCAGCTGTTTTTTTTAAATTGTATAGTATTTAGCAAACTAATTACTTTTCATTCTGAGTCAGCGTCACCACGTCCCTATTTCCTCTCTAACTGTAAAAACAAAGTAGTTAGGGTAAACTTCATCCTTGTGCATGAGGCCCACACTAGGTCTGTGAAATAGGTACGTCCAATTTAAACTCTGAAAACTATACTTAAGTCAGACTTCAGTGTTGGATTGTGCTGATGTCCTCAAGAGGGTGAATTTCACCTTTCTGCCTTGTCTTCAAACAGAAGGTAAACTGCTCTAACTATACCACTTTAACTATAGAAAAGTGGTTATATCAGTATAGCTTATTCCTGTACAGGAAGACAAATAAACTACAACAGTGTAAGTACAAGGCACCTTTATTAAGGCACAGACTTTGTAGTGGTGTAATTATTTTGGATTTTTTTTTTTACAGAAATAATGTATATCAGAACAGCCCCTACTGTATCTGCAGTAGGGGCTGTTCTGGTATACATTATTTTTGTACAAAAAAATCCAAAATAGTTACACCATTACAAAGTCTGTGTGGACACCAGGCCACAGTTTAGTCTGCAGTCACTGGGCTGTGCTATGCTTTCCTAGCTCACCAACATTCATACAAACTAATCAAGCTCAGAAGCAGCTTCTTTTTAAATTAAACCTCATATCTATTGTTCTTATTTTGCTAAGACTCCCATAAAATCTGAATAGTCTCCTCTATTAAACTGGTCTTACATTTCCTTGTCAGTAACAAGGCCAATCTTCAAATACAGATTGTCCAAGTGCATGTGTATACTATAAACCTAAGGTCAGGTCTACACTTACTTGAGAATTCAGCGGCAGTCGACGGGAGTTACACAAGCTATGCAGAGTAGCTTGCGTAGCTCCCATTGACTTCTTAACTTCTGTTGTATGTGGTGTCTTCACTGTGCTGCGCTGACGGGAAATATGTTCCCATCGATACAGTGCTACACCACTCTAGGGTGAGGTTTTAGTGTGGCGACTTTCTGATTGATTGGTCTTTACTGACCGCTCAATCAATCCAGAAAGATTGATCTCACAGTGGTGAATTTGCTGCCGTTAGTGTGTACATAGCCTCAGGGTCGACCCATATTAGGATGAATTACAGCCACTAAAGTAATTACTGTGAAGGTGGATGTCCACACTACCCTCGTGCTATCAGTGGTACACATCCTCAGAAGGAGAGCTTCCGCTAACATAAGAAGGACAGTGTGGGGGGCTGAGAGCCAGGACAAGGCGCTGCATGCCACCACTATGCCATCATGCAGCGTTGATACCTTAGGGGAATCTGAGGCCAGGATGAATGAGGATGAGTAGGAAGAAGATGATGAGGAGAACAGGGTGCAGGTGAGTGTGGTATCCCTTCTCCCAGCTCCCAGCCAGGAGCTGTTTGCTACACAGGAGCAGCCCAGCTGGATGCAGAAAACTGTGACTGATCGGAATGCTGGGGAAGGCACATCTGGTGAGTATGCACTGCAAATTGTATTTCTTTGGTTATATCCCCAGTCCAGAAAATTGTACCAGTGGAAAAAAGTGATGTGTATTTGTGATGGTGGTGGTGCTGTGCTTCCTCATAGTTGCTGTTCTTAAGCATTGGTTTCACCCTGAAAAAGATTATTTATGTGCATAGAGATGCTCCGAGAACCCTCCATGGGTATCTCCAGAAAGCTTTCATGTAGGTACTCTGCAATCCTTTGCAGAAGGTTTCTTGGGAGGCAAGCCTTATTTCTTCCACCGCAATAGGACACGTCCCTCCGCAGCTCTGTTATTAATTATGTAGGCATCATCACAGAAGCATACACTTGCATGGCATGGGCACTGGGGATTTCCCTAAAATAGATGCAATAGCCCCTTACTCAGTGTGGTTGGAATGGCACTCTAACCCCTGCAATAGTTAGACTATGGTATGTGGTTCTAGTCTTCCCTTGGGAATGTTCGGGGAGTGATTTTTACATGGTAACATTGCTTTTCATCCATGGGAAGAGTTAACCATGGGTACTTTGTACTTTGCTTCCCTTACACACTGTCTCATACTCCTGCAGAGTGTCTGTTGCAGATAAGAAGATGAAAAAAAAAACCAACTTGGGATGACATATTCAATGAGATACTTAACACGTCTGTAGATGCTGACACAGAGCTAGGAGCGTGGAGGATCTCATTATCAGACAAACTGAACTTGGACAAGAGGAAGGCAGCATAGGAGTATGAGTGTTCAACACAAGATGAGATGCTGCATATAATGCATGATCAGGCAGACAGGTTGAGGCATCTAGGTGAGCTTCAGAAAGCTCAATAGCAGGAGAGACTTCCTCTGCAGCCCCTGGAAAATGCTGAGCTAATGCACTCTTTCCTAGCCACCACACGCAAGCAGTCTAGGAGGAGGTTGAGGAGGGTGTTGTACATGCTTCACTCGTTGCTGGTTGAGGGGAGGAGAAAGAGGAAATGGCCCCTTTAAGGAGTGGGAATGTGTGGTTTTTTTCCTAACTGGGCTCTATATCCCCTCTCAGCACCCAGATAATGCATGTGGAACATTAAATTATCTTCCTTTTCCCTTCTCTGTGAAGGATCCAATAAAAAAAGTATTGCTTTACAATTCATTCCTGTTTATTTATTGATAAAAAGGAAATAAAGGGGGTGGGAATTGTCTGTGTGGAAACTGTATTGGTGGGGGATAGGTAGGAGATGAGGAGTGAAAGCGATGGACATTACTGTTGTGCCTCATTGCAAAAGCGGTTTTTCAATGCTTCTCTGAGGCGCAGCGCTCCGTGGGTGGCTCTCAGTGTTGCGGTGGTATCTGGCTGCTCAAAATTGGCGGCCAGCCTATCTGCCTCCACAACCCAACACGATGGGAACTTCTCCCCCTTTGTCTCACGTACATTATGGAGCACACACCAAGAAGACATAACTACTGGGATGTTTCTTTCACTGTGGTCTAACCTAGTGAGAAAATTGCACCAGCGTGCCTTTAAACTTCCAAATTCACATTCCACCACCATTCTGGAGTTGCTGAGCCTATTATTGAAATGCTCCTTGTTGCTGTCCAGATGCCAGGTGTAGGGCTTCATTAGCCAGGGGAAGGCAGGATCGCCCAAGGATCACTATTGGCATTTCAACATCACCCATATTTATTTTTTGGTAGGTAAAACAGTGCTTGCCTGCATCTTTTTTAACAGACCTTTGTTCCTAAAAATGAACACATCACGCACCTTCCCAGACCACCCCACACTGATGTCACTGAAGCATCCCCTGTGAGCCACGAGGCCCTGCAACACCATTCAGAAGTATCCCTTTCTATTTATGTACTCTGTGGCAAGGTGGTCTGGTGCTAAGATAGGGATTTGCATGCCATCTATGGTCCCCCCACAGTTAGGGAACACCATTGCAGAAAAGCCTTCCACTATGTCCTCCATGTTTCCCAAAGTCACAACCCTTCTTAGCAGAGGTCTATAAATGGCCTTGGACATTTGTATCACAGCTGCTCCCATAGTGGACTTACTGACTCCGAATTGATTACCAACTGACCAGTAGCAGTCTGGCAGTGCTAGCTTCCACAGAGTGATGGCTACTCTCTTCTCCATTGTCAGAGCTGGTCTCAAGGGAGTATTCATGTGTTTCAGGGCTG
The DNA here is from genome assembly GCA_007922155.1 of Mesoclemmys tuberculata. Lineage (NCBI taxonomy): Eukaryota > Metazoa > Chordata > Testudines > Chelidae > Mesoclemmys > Mesoclemmys tuberculata. The sequence continues at coordinate 21,164,556 of ML675614.1, read as the reverse complement.
GGGAGGGGAGGGCTCTCCGCAAAGTTCCAAGAAAGTGGCCTTTCACATATGAAAGTTCTGCAGCCACTGCTCATCATTGCACACCTTCCTAACGATGCCATCCCATCAGTCACTGCTTGTTTCCCGGGACCAGTAGCGGCACTCTACTGACTTCAGGTGGCACGTGACAGCCTGCAGCAAACAGTAATTGTTTTGTTCCATGGCTTGTAACAAGGCGGCCTTGGTAACATCGCAATTTTCAGCGCTGCAGCTCCTGTCTCGCCCCTAAAAATACTGTAGAATAAGTCATGAGGTGTTTGTGATGCTCACAATAATAGTGCAGCTGGCTCTGCGTGAGTGTGGCAGAGAGTGAAGGGTTTGAAAAATGGTGTGAAAAGGCGATCATCTGTTTGTTTGGACTGGGGCAAGAAGTGGTGGGGCGGGAGGACATTGCATCATGGGAGGATGACAACCTTCCCAAAAGCTCCCGTGGGTAGTTGCACAGTGGGATAGCTGCCCACAGTGCACTGCTTTGATTGCCGCTATAAGCGCAGATGGTGGGGACACAATCTCCCAACGCAATGAGTGTGGTGTTATCACGCTCATTCGAATTCTGCAGCTCGGTGGGTGAAGGTTGATTTAAATTAAATTGACTTCACTCCACAGTGTAGATATACCCTCAATGTAGTATGGCACTTACATCAGTGGGAAGAATGCAGTAGTTTGTACAGTGACATAATTAGGTCAACATAATCTGTCTTATGTTGACCTAACTGTGTAATGTAGACCAGCCCTTCATCTCTTTATATTTCTCTGTTCTTTATATTTTAAATTTGTCACCCTGCCTCATGCCTCCTTTCTGCCCGTCAAAGCCTACAGCCTTATACTTCCTGTAAGCTCACAGATAGGCATGTAGGTTCTCTCTTCATTTAACCTCTCAGTGTCCTGGTTTCCCATTATATTTTCCTCAGTAAGGTTTCTCAGACTTGAATACAACTAAAATAGCAATTTTCATCTGTGAAAGCTGCAGTTTTAGTTTGTGAAGCCATCACCTCTGTTACTAGTGTTTGAACCTAAAATAGTCCCTAAAAGCAGCCAGATTGTGATCTTTCTTTGAGTGCACAAATAAGACAGGAGTCAGGAGTATGTATGGATCCTCTACACATCAATAGCAAAACTCTCCAGGATGCAGAATTGAACTACAACAGATTGGAAGATTCACAGATTTTGAAGCCAGGGGGATTTAGTCTGACCTCCTGCATAACACAGGCCACAGAACCTCACCCAATAATTTCTACATGAAGCCCACAACACTTAACTTAAAGACATAGGTGACAATAAAAGGAGTTAAGCATTTTGGGAGTTAAGATCCAATGGGAAAACAAAGAGCCAGGAGGCTAAATTTTTGGTCTGGCCTTCAGTGGGATTCTATTTTTTGGTCCTGCAAAGTACTTTTGGAAATCTGGTCCTTAATGAATATTAATGAAAAAATATTCATTAAATGTTTATTTGAAAACAACACTGATACCATGGACCTCGTTGGAGCAGCAGAGATGGGTTTTTACAGCTGTTAAACCAGATGTTCACAGAGCTACATACATTTTTCCTTAGGTAATTCGATGGGATAAAGTTGGAAAATTTACTAATGGGCACCACAGGCTAGCTAGTTTAGCAATCTGCATTGAATGGCAATACTTCACACCGTACAAGGAGAAAATTCTCGCTCAATATTTTGAAAAGAGCAACATACCAGTGTCCTCCCTGCAATTACTGTTTGACAGAGAACATTGTGTTCTTCAATTTAATGACTTTCAGCTTTTCAGGCAGGTGTAAACAGATCATATCACCCTCATATTGCACCTGGAATAAAAATCTTGTTAACTCAACCTTTAGAAGAACAAAACCCATCCAGCCATATTACAACAAAACAGTCCAGTTTTTCATCTCTCTACCCTTCTCTCCCATCTGATTATACATTTCTAATTATAAACTGGGGAAAAACCCAGTATCCATAACACTAATTTCTTACATCTTTTTGCCTGGTTCTAGATAAAGACTGCTGAAGTATAATTGCATGTGATCATCCTACACGGCCAGTTCACAGATAAAACCCATAACTGTAGAGGTGCCAATAAACTGAATTTCTGCTGACTTCAAACTTGAATACTTTGCTGGGGTGGGCTTTGGGCTAAAACTCTGAATATTGCAATGATGGTTTTAACTTTTTTCTTTATCTCCTTTGGGCTATTTCTCTATAGATAAAGACAAAAGCTATAACCCAAGGCAAGGTTTGCACATGGGATTTATTGAAAAGGCACTCTCAGCAAAGGGCATTTGGCAGCCTTTGTGAGGACTCTTCCATGCGGCAGAAAATGTTACTGTTGTTTGCACAGAAACCCACATGTGCAAGGGATAGTATCTGCAAGCTTAAATGGCTGAAGTCAGAGGACGCTTCAGGTGCTCAGCATCTCGGAACGTCAGGCAGCTTTTATTTAGGCGCCCAAATATAAATTCACCAGCTTAAATTTAGGCACCTTTGTCCTTCTGACTCTCAAGACATAAATTAAACACAAGACCATGCATTCAATAATCTACAGCAGAATATACTCCTCCTCAGCTCTCTTTCCTCCCCTACGTGGCCACTACGTACCCATTGAGACAGCCTTGTCTACATTGCTCCAGAGAGCTCTTTTGAATTACTTGGTCAGACCCAATGCACTTAAGGTGTGATTCACAGACCAGTGAATTCAGTGGACTTTGGATCAGGCCCACATTCAGATTTCCCTAATAGTCCAGGGATTTATGGATAAAACTATCTGTCAGAACCACCACAGCAATCTTTTTAGGGATTATATTCCAAAGGTCACTACCACTGTGAAAATCACATATGCTAATTTTGAGTTTGTCCAACATATTCTGTGCATCATTCTCTCAGCCCATTAGAGTGACCTGAACTAGGACTCTGACCTCTGCCTTCCCGGCAGAAATGCAGCAGCCTGTACCAAAGATAATTCAAATGCTCAACAGTTAATTAGCATTGCTCGAATCTGCTTGCCATCTTTAGGCGGAGAGAACCCATCTGTGTGTGGTCAGCTTCCTGACTCTATCAATCAGACTCTCACTTAGCAACTGTCCCCTCCTTCATCACAGCACAGCTCCCTGGCCAGGCTTGCAACCAACACTACATCGCTCATGTCACCACTATGGTCAGGACACCTCACAATAAAAATCACACACTGTAATTAACACAAAGGCAACAGCTCACTACAACTACACCAGCCTTCTTTATTTCAGGAACTTCTAATCTTCAGGCCATCTGCAATCTAAATATTCCATTCTGCATAGAAGGGAGGAATGGATATAAAGGCAGAGAAACACTCGAGAGACAGAACTCTATTGTAATAGGATTGAAAGAATCACTTATGCTAACATTTCCTGGTGAGTCTTTCCTGTCCCTGGACAGGGCAGTACTTTCTATACAGAGCTCTTCCCAGCCTCAGTTTGACTTGAACTCCTTTGGATTGGCCTTCTGTAACCATCCAAGAGCTGTTATCGTCTTTCAACCTGAGAAACTCCACATCTGGTTTCCTCCCATGCTGTCTTGAGTACCACTTGCTGGGCAGATTGAAACCACAATGAATAACTTCCCTTAGCAGTCCCACTTAAGCCTTCACAATGAACAAAACTTTCTAGTTTAACATGGTTTTAAATTTGATTCTAGGATACAAATAGTCTTATACAGATGAGATTTTCAAAAAATATCTAGCCGGAGTTAGTACCCCTCTCCCATTGATTTTCAATGGGAGATGACTGCCTAATGCCTCAGGTGTTTTAGAAAATCCTCTACATAAATTATAATCCATACAAAAAATACGGCTTCATTCATTCACAGCCCTATCTAAAAGAGTCTTGTAAATACATTAACCCTTCAGTACACTCTAGTAGCACATACTTTACTTCCAAGGAAACCTGCAACTTTTGCTGGCATATTTCTCTCTAGCAAAATGTCTCGTTTAGCAGAAGTAATTTAGTGCATTTAGTGTTTTCTTTTTACCATGTTTTGTCCAAGTATGTCTCATGCTTTCCTTTGTAGTGAATCTTTTATCAAACTGCTAAGAACAAATAGTTAACATACTGTATATACACTTTCCAGTTAAAAATTTTCTGGGAGAAATCCAGCCTTTGTTGAAAAGAATGGGCACTTTGCTATTGAGTTCAGTGGAGCCAGGATTTCACCCATTTCTTACAGTTACAAGATGCTCTGTAGTTCTATAAGAAACAGAGGGGAAATGGCTCATAGGGATTGCTTTCTAAGTTAATGATTTGCAAACTCCTTTTCAAAACTCTCACAGAACAGGTCCCCCTTTTATTCAGAGAAAAATAAATTAAACGCAGGGCTGCTGCATCCCAAGATAGTGCTTTAACCTTTGTGCTTCTTCTGTAGCGCAGACCCCTGTAGCCTCTCTTAGACTCCTTTCGATCTACTTACACCCACTCAAGAGTGAGAGAGTCTTAGCTCATATAAGTTACACTCCCAGGAGTCGGAAGTCATATGTTAAGGTAGCCTAGATTCTGCTCTAACTTACACCTTCTCCTGGCTCCTCAAGCTAGTAAGTCTCACCCATTTAAACCCATGCTGCACATTGGTAAGTGGGTAGATATACGTCTAGCTAAGGGAGACTAAGGGTAGAAAAAAATTTCCCCTTTGCAGAGTCTGCATAAGAGACAGTGCAAATACTATTGGGGGGGTTGGAGGTGGGGCGGAAGGGGTTGCTCCATTCATGCATCACTCCAGGATCTGCAGTGTCACCAGCAGGTGGGAATGAGGTGAGGCCAAGTCAGTATGTTGTAGCCTCCACAACAGGGAGCTCTCTGTGATGCAACCTACCTGAATCATCCTATGGTACGGTTGCTCTCAGCACCTTCCCTAGCACAAGGCTGCACCTCAAATGCAAACCTAGTGCTAAATTGGGGAGACGGGGGGTTCTAATTTGCACACCACTTCTGAATTTGGCCCTTGGCACCTGGAATTTACATGAGAGTGTCTTTATTTCAGGGAGAATGCACCAGATGAGGGCAGTTCTGCATCAAAGGACACATGGAAAATACATTATTATGTCAATTAAACAAAAGTGTTTTGCTGACGATCTCTCACACCACATGGAACAGAATGACACCCTGCTCAATGTACGTCCCGTAATTCAGAAAACGTATTAAAAAATGTTCACTCTAGATTAAATACCTCACTCCTCCAGCCTGGGTCATTTTCAATTCATCAGAGGGGAAAACAAAGGGGTTGTCATTAATTAATACTGATTAGTCATTGATGTTCTATTCTCTTGTTTATCTTGCATGAACAATGTGGGTGTATCTGATACAAACACACATTGGAGTGCATCAGAGAATTTTGCAGTTCTGATAAATGCGATTTCTTTCTTTCCGTCGGCAAGTCATTGTATTGCTAACGTGAAAGCAGGGAAAGTATAAACATATTAATGCAATCATGCTGAGCACAGATGGGTGGATAGGTCTCAGCTCACATTTTAAACCACTATGCCATTTTAATGTGTCATTATAGTAATGGGAGATTTATGCTAGCAATTCTTGCTGAGTTTTTACAATAGTATAAATCAGCTGCAGTGAGAATATTGATTTACTGTCCTTCTCACAAGGTACAATAAAGTAGCTACAGAATAGAAACCCAGGGAGTGTCATTGTGATGTTCTGAGTGAGTCACATGTGGAATTATACTGGAAATGATCAAAATGCCTTTCCCCCCCAAGAATAAGACATGTCTCACTGCATGAAGATCGGGTCATTCTTACTGTGTTTCCAAGTTGTATTTTTATAATTTGCACAGCACTTACATATGTCCTTTATGAAGTAGGGCTAGTATTATTTATAGCATTTCAGACAGTCTGGTGCTGCACTCACCCTAATATCACACACTAAACACTCTCAAAACTGAGATCTGAACTGCACAATGGGTGAAGATCTCCTTTGCAGGGTTACTTTGAAAAGAACAATGCTGCAGTCTTTGTGCACACAAGCTGTTGAAATCAAAGTATGTTTTACTTTTGTGTGAGATGCAGGTTCAGACATTAAAAAGGGTATCTCGAGAGCTGGTTGGAAAATGGGGATTTTTTAAGTGCTGCCAAATGATTATTTGACAATTTGAGATTTCATCAAAGAAATGAAAACCAAAGATATTCTACTTGAAAATGGCCAGCTCCTGCCTCAACAAAAATTTAGCTCAACCCCAAAGAATCTGCCACAAAGGGAGAAAAAAAATCAGTCTTCAGCCAAAAATTTTTGGTTTTCAGCTTTTAGTTTTTCAATGAAAACCTGACTAGAGATGGTCCCAAACCAACCAACCAACCAAATTTAAACTTTGGGGATTTTAGTTCCAATTATGGTTTAGAATGTACAGCTAGCTAATATGTCTACAACATGTCAGACCGAAACCTGGATCTGAACTTCGGAGGAGTGTGGAATAAGGATTACACCTACCTTCATTTTTTCTATAAACCGTGGGCACAGGAATGGTTATGATTTTTTTAACTTGTTGACTCTGATAGACATGTTTTATTTAGGGGACAGTGTGCTATTTGCTCCTAAGCAAAACTTAACGTACATTTCTGTATTTAGCTGTTCTGTGTTATTAAAAAGAGATCCAGATAGATGATCCCCTAATTGCTATATGACTCATGCTCAAACAGCAAAGAATATTGAAACTACAGTTCCCTGTAGAAGCTGCACTGAATGAAACACAATCTGATATTTTTCCTCTTAAGAATTGAATAAGAAAGTCTATAGCTTGTTCTATAGTCTGTAGAAAGATCTGAAAACACCATAGGAAGTTGTGTGTGGGAAAGAAGTGCAGAAATGGCAAGGAAAGATTGTAGTATGGAAAAATAATCCCAGAGTCTAAATACAGTGGTGATCAGCATGATTTAAAAAACATAGGATTGTGCAAAATTCCTCTTAGAAATGCAGTCAGGATTATTTCGACTTCTATTTTATGTAAAGTGCATCAAAATTACCAAATTGGCTGACTTATGAATTCATGATCCTATTCTTCTGCCAATGCCACACTGCTGTTACTGACTGGTTATATCAGACTTTTCCAGGATGTGATTTTGAGACTGAAGTCAGTGGGACCCTTCCTGCTGAGTTCAATTGGGGTAGTGTTGTCAAAGCATGATTTTATCAGGAACCTTGTGTTAAATGGTGTTTTTCATAAATAACCAGTTCCTGGAATCACGGATTACATGAGAATTTAACCTTTCATTGAAAAAAAATACATGTCTGCAGCAGCTATGGCTGTGTAGCAAAGGTTGAAACCAGGAACCCTAAATGCTCAAAACAGAAGGCAAATAAGAAGAATCCCAACATTTATTATTTTTTTAAAATCTTAGGGTTTTTTGGTTCCTGACAGGATTTTTGAATGCTTGGGGTTGGCAGTTATGGGGTGCAGGATCAAAGCCTAATTCAAGAAGCAGCTCATAACCTGGGACACCACAAGTAAGTTTTCCTTATGTCTCAAATATTTAAGGGGCTAAAAAGGACGTTTTTGCAGACAAAAGACTCATTTGTGGACCGGCCCTCAGTCAAATATTTCTCATCTCCAAGGTGAGATCAGGAAAGAAAACAACATACTAAAAGACCACTGAACCAACCTAACACCAACACAACACCCTAACCAACCAAAACAACAGAAGGAAAAGGTTTATTGTTTTAAGCTTATTGGTCAGGCTTTAACTTGAGTTATTAATGCAAATTATTAGCACAGTTGTCGTGTTTTCACTTCTATTTTTAACATGAATTAGAAGAAGATTTCTAACTATCAAAAATGTAAAGTTCTGGAGTGGCCTCTCAGCAGGAGCTCGGTGGGCAAACAACTCAATTAATTTTAAGAGGCACCCAGAGGCCACAGAATTCCAACCAGTTTTCTGCAGCTAAGTTAAATATTTCTTTAAAAAACATGGTTGAAAAGCCATTGTAGAGGAGGCTTTGAGATCTGTAAAGGAAGGAGGGTCTTATGGTTAAAGGCACTAAACTAGAACTCAGGACATCTGGATTCAGTTCCTGGGCAGCTATAGATTTTCTGTGTGACCTCTGACAAGTCACTGAACCTTTACATCTCAGCTCCCCATCTTTAAAAAAACTACCACCTTTGTCTGTCATGCCTATTAGGAGTGTAAAGTTTCTGTAGCAGGGGCTGTCTTTCACTGTGTGATCTGGCCTAGTCTCAGTTGGGACTTCTCAATATTATTGTTATACAAATAATTAATAATTATACTTTGTGTGGCAGAACACTACAAATGACAATCTCTTCTTTTAAACATGTTGCTATTTAATAAACAAGACAGGCAGAGCAATGTCCCAAGGTAATAAAACTGAGTGATAGGTAGAGAGAAAATCATGTTACTAAAAATAGATTCCTAAAAAGCAGTTGGGTCAGACAGCAAGCAAAACCATAGGCCTTTGAGGCTTTGATTTATTTACCTTTGGTGATTGCTTTTTATAGGTGAATGATTCATAAAGTTTCCAAGTTGTTTATCCAGTGGAATATCTTAAAATGAGGAAGGGTCTGATCCTGTTCCCACTGCAGTCATACACTAAACTCCCATACATGTAAATTTTGCAGGATTAGACCTTAAATCTGCAAAGGGGGATACATCCTTTTAGATGAGCAGCTGGGACTGTGGCGTTACAGATGCTGAACACGAATCGTTCACGAGATAATACTAATCAACAGTTAGCGAGAGTCTCGATGGTAATGCAGGTAAAGAAATAGCTGGAAAGCCAGTCGGACCTTGGCACAGTGTACAGAAGGACCCAAACATGCACTAAAGTTTCAACATCTTTTTGCTGACCAGCACCATATTTAGAATTAGAAAACTCCATTCATAGCTGAAGCTGTCATCAGAGCCCACCCAAAGGAGGCATCTCAAGTAAGTCAGATCACCCTGTTGCCAGACAGAATTTAGGGAAGCCAATTTACCACCAAATTGACCAAAACAATTTTAAAGTACTAATTCCTCTAAAAACTACTGATATGGTAGTTCACTGTATTGGAATTTCCAGGGAGACAATCCTCCCTTGAAAGGGCATGGATACAACCCTCCAATCAAGATAGAACACAAAAGCTGTGTGAAGTGAATGGTTAAATTAAATAGAGATAGAAATCAAGCATGACTTGTAACCATATAACAATATACATATTTATCAGAATACAACTATTATAAGATATATGGTACAGAAAATAGTACTTAGACTATAACTTAACACTATAATTACATATCACTATAACACGTGACACTATTAATCTAACAATACATTAATTAAGCTTATACATTAATACTTAACACTCTATACATATATTATTACTTAAAACCCTTAATTCATCATCCAGCAAATGTTAGCTAGGCAGTTGCTGGATGGGTAGAGAGGGAGAATATCACTCAGATCACAAGCATCCAACTTTGACATATAGACCCAAGTGGTCTTTACTTACACAACCTTTAAAACATCCCTCTTTTCGTCAGGGGAGGTCCTTCTGCTCTGTCCAAAGATTGCTAAGAGAGTTACCTCAGGCTCCAACACAGCAAGGAGTCAGTTAGCCCAGTTGCCTGTAAACCCAAAGGTACCTGTGTAGCTTCCTAATGGAAGGATTACCTTGGCTTGGACACAGACTGGGTTCTCAGCTTGGTTGTCCAAAGCTCAAGGCACACCTTTGCTTCAATGATGCTCACCACTATTTAGATGTTTTTGTGATGTCATGGTTCCTTTCAGCTCTTTTCGTCCAAGTGATTTCAGCTCTTCTTCTTTAGGTGGTCAGCTCTCTACTCCTCAGGTGATCTCAGCTCTCTACAAAGCTTAGCCTGCTGACTTTATATACAGTTTGGTCACGCAAACAGCTTGAAGTCCACCTAGTATGCTAATTAGGCTGTGCCTGCCATGTTAATTAGGTTGTGATGAAAAAATACTCTAAACCAATTACATAATATGTTAATTAGCTTTGCCTTTTATGCTAATTAGCCTCACCTTCCAGGCTAGTCAGAGGGTTGGGGCAGGAAGTTGTGTGTCCGGTGAGGGGGGTTACGTTAGGAGTGAGAATGTCAGAATGGATAGGGGAGGGGCTAGGAGTGAGGAGGAGGGAATCCTCCTTTCTCAACTGTCACTTACTGGATTTTTCTCATTACCAATTCCTGTCTAAGAATCCTATTCCTAAAACCAATCATCATTCCAAATGTTACGAAATATCCTGATACTGATACCACTCTTTTCAGTTACCCAAATATTCAAGCCATCAACCTCAGAATGTTTATTAAACCCCTTCTGAGGGTTCTCTGCAAGCCCACAGTTCAACATTCCTTTTGGCCATTGAGACAACTAAAGCAAAAATCTCTGGCTACAACCCCAGGACACCCAGCAATCTGCAAAAGTTGCACACGCACAGAAGTAGATCCTCAAAAAGGATGATTTGTGCATCCAACTCTTTCTGCAGTCAAAACCTTTTCTGAAGAATCAGTCAAGTCTATTATACATGGTGGCTTGATGTCTGCACCTCCAAGGTGGTAAAAGAAACTAGCTCCCAAGAAAGAAAGCTAATTGATTAGTTCAGTAGACTTCATGATAAGGCCTTGGTAATGTCACCTCCTTCGGGCTATTGTGTGAATTAATATTGTGGACAGAAACCGTTGACTTCACAAGGTAAAATGCAGCTGAGGGAGGGTACAGTGTCTGGCTACCCAAACTAAGGGCCAGACTGTATAGGTGTGAAGAGGTGTTTGTGGGGGGAGTTACTGAAGGGAAACAGCACAAGAAGGCATCTGTACTAAGGCTGGCTTTCCTGAAAGCAGGGTCTCTGAGGGCCTTTGGCTAACTGGAGCAGGAACTCATACTGTACACAGCCGTCAGGATCCCCAGGGATGGTGCACTGCACCAAGGAAGTCATGAGGTTTTAAAAATGTTGGCTTCGTTTTAGTTGCCTTCTATTTTTTTGCACCTGTAAAGTTCATGTTTTCGAGCCTCTCTCCCAACCATGAGGCCAAGACATTTCCTTTTTTGTTTTTGTTTCAGTGACAGTTGAGATTCTCCCATGTTCAGATCACTCCTGGAGCTGAGGCTGTAAGAGAAACACCAGATATCATGAGATTTCTGCTAAAATCAGGAAAGTTGGCAATACTGGACCCCCAAATGCAGGCCTTTATCTTATCAGGAGGAAGAAAGGTCTTGTGGTTAAGGCACTAGACTGGGAGTGAGGCCACCTGGGTTCAAGTTAGAGCTCAGCCAAAGGCTTTCCTGTGTGAACTTGGGCCTCCATTTTCCACCTGTAAAATGGGGATAATAATCTTTCCTTTGGCTGTTTTCACTATTTTAACTGTATGTTTTCTGGCCAGGAAAACTCCCTTTCTATATGTCTGTACCTTTGGCTTTTAAGGTTTATTTTCAAAGAGGCCAGGTTGTTTTAAAAATCACCCTTTCTATGTGGAAGGATACAGGAATACTTGAAGATGCATCATCAGAATCATTTGGGAAACTGAGGAGCTGCATAGAGGAAAAATGAATGAGCTTTGTGTTAGGGATGCATAGTTGTTTTAATTGGTTACCATTTATGATTGTGTAATACTCCTGGTGAGCTGAATGTATTTATGATTGTAATGCTGGCAGGTGGTCATTATTTTGTTAATTGTCAAGGCATCTAGAGCTTTTGGTACAGACTTAAAAAAACCCACAACCCTATTATTTAATCTAAGTAAATCACCATCTGTGCTTACGTATTTCAGCACACTTGCACAAATTTTACCAAAATTATTTTGCAAAGCAGCTTAGGTTTAATATTATATTTGTGAACACACGTTGAAACCCATCTCATGGGACTAATTAGCATCAAAAGGAAATAACTCCTGACACTGAACACCTGGTGAATACAGGCTACTAAGCCAGCAATAGGCTACTAAAATTAAAACAAAAGGCCCACAAAGAATCTATCCCTCTTGCAGTCATGGTATACAGACTCTCTCCCATGGCTTTTCTCCAAACCATAAAGAAGAAAGCAGGCACCCCACCAAACAAACTTAACTGAGGCAACCATTTAATATTTGTTTCTGAGAAAAAAAACATACTGTGTAGATTGATAGTGTAGCACAGCATTCAACTTGCATAATGCAGAATGGTGACATAGGAAAGATGTGAGAAGAATGGATTTTTTGTTTTAGCAATGCAAAAAAGGGAAAAAATGTTGGGGTTAACCCAAAATGATTTTCTTTTTTCAAAATTTTGAGCAAATGGAAGAGTAAGAAAAAATATATTAAAAAAAATTCCAGTCAAGTGAGTGGTTTGTTTGACTTGAAACAAAACATTTCATTTTGGTGCCGTTTCTCCCTCTGCTAAAGTTTTAAAAAATAGAAAATTAAAAGTTGTTTTGAAAAAAAATTCAAAATATTTTGGCTTCTTTTGATTTATTTCATTTAATATTTTTTTTTAAAGTAGGATAATTTGCCAAAATAAATACAAATTTGCAAAATGTTTCCATTGACCCAACTCTGAACATTTTGCTAAGGAAAAGTTTTGGCCTAACATTTTCCCTCAGTTCTATGGGTGTGTATAAAGATTTTGGGCCTGATTCATTGCTGCCCTGCATTGTGTTTCATTTACATCATTGCAAAGTGAGTATAAAATGCTTGTAAATCAGAGCAGTAGTGCAATGGTGAATAGGGGCCCTCTTGTCAGGTTCCAACACATCAACTTGGGAATTCCATAGGTCATAATTTTGCTCTTCAGGAGTGAGGTGAAGTCCTCCAGAAACCAAGAATTTATTCTCAAATTTCCCTTTAATTTGGTAGAGTAATTTTAATACAAGTTTTCTATAAGCTTTTGTTAGCTCCCTCTAACATCTCTCTAACACAGGGAGAAGCTTTTCTAGAAATACTGGAATGCATCCCAAAATAGATCCTTCAAATCTCAACACTGATGGCTGCTCACAAAAAATAAAAAGATTGAGTGTACTGTTTGGAAAGAGAGCAGAAACAACTTTGTTTGTTGACAGGACTAAAATGTAGCTTGTCACCAGAGTGTATATTTTGTATTAATGGCCCTTTTTGTGAAACATGGATACCATGGCTGGATATTATAAATATTGATGTGATCACTGCATTCTTGTTCTGCCTTCAGATGCTTGTGATGGATGCAACTTTTTAAAGAGGGTGTTTAATTGTCTTTGGTGCTTCTCCGACTTGAAAGCTAAATACCCTTTCCTAATTGGACGTCACTACATTTATAGCAGGCCAGACCTCTAGCTGCTGATGCCACAAAGACAGCAGAGAAATACCTAGTATATCTCCTATATCTGATATTCCGATCGGCCAACATCTGAAAAATAAAAATTCAGGGACCAATCTCCAGCTGAGCTGGAACCTGGGCACTGCTAGATCCTTTGCTGTAGGTGGGTTTTATTTGTGTTCTGGTGACTTTTAGTTAGTTTGTATGTGTCTCTTAATCATACCTTTATACCCACAACTCAGATAGTTGTACTGTTATTTGCACCCACAAGTAACTGGGTGTGCTAAATTATAACTTCTTGTAACCATGGGGAGAAAACAAAGAACTTTTGAATGTGTCCCATTATGTTTGCCCAGTGTAGTTAGCTCTGTATTCCTCACAGCCACTCCCACCTCAGTCTCTGGCTAACTCTACCTGTTACCTTCTTGAGGGGAGGCCTGGAGACTGCTACTGCCCTTTCGTAATAATTAAGCCAGGAGGTAGCTGGTACAACCACTCTTTCCTCTCCTAGCAAAACAGATACCTCTCCTGCCCTTACAGCTCCTTAAAAAGAGTCTCACACTTTCTATGAGGCAAAAGGGCACAATGCCTTTTGTTTTTCTGGTCAAATCTCCCTTAACACCCAGGCTGATCACCTTATGCTACCATCTCTGATGCCCTTCAAATTGCTGCATCAACATCCAGTAATATGATGTTAGTTCCATTCCACGGCACACTCTTGGGTGACAAGTAAAAAGGACATACTGAAAAAGTCACATACCAACAGAAGGAAAATCAATTTAAATCCTAAGACGACAGACCTCATGATTCAAGGTATATCATCACACAGGACCAGTTGCTCTGGCTGGAGTGCCAAATAATAAAAAAAAAAACCCTAAAAGATTTATATTAGGGTAAGGCCAAGTGGCTCTAACTCAGAGGAAAGTTGCATTATGCTCAGCCATGTACTAAGTCATAACCAAAGACAGTCCTAGAGGGACTGATCCCTCAAACACTTGTTCAGATCAATAACTTTACTCACGAGAGCAGCCTCATTGAAGTCAATGGCACTAATTTATGTGAGTAAAGTTACTCAGTCTCATAAGTCGTTGCAAGACTGGGCCCTAAATAGACAGATCAGTCAAAAAGGTGGAAGAAAGGATGTATCACTCCCACTTTAGAGATGAGGAACTACAGCACAAAGATGAACATAACTTGTCTTCCTTTCTATTCATAAGATTCCTTTTATTCTTTTGTGTTTAACATTTCCTCAATATAGTAAAGTGAAATAATGGAGAATTGAAATATACAGTAATCCCAAAGCAAGATTTTCATTATGGTGGTGGTGACAAAATCTAACTTTCCAACAAAACAAAAAAATGAACAGGCAGCTCTGCATACCTAATGGGGAGGAGAAATGTCTTCTTTGTATGTATTCCATTGTTCAAGAAGATTCCTGGTACTACGTAAAAAAAAAAAAAAAAAAAAAACCACAACAACAAGCACCGAGAAATTAATGTTTATATGAAATTCCAGAAAACAAATTCACAGTTTTGAACTGGGCCATTACACAGTCAGTTATAATTATTACTTTTATTATTTGCATTACAGCAGCACACAGCAAAAACGTGTATTATGAAAAAAGATATGAAGCTGAAGAAAGAGGGTGGGTCATTGCAGCTGTTACCACCCATTTGTTTAAGGAAAGACCAGAGGAGCAGTATAATTCAGAGTGAATTACGTATCACAGAGCAAAGATAACAAGGGGAACAGATTATACAGTCTGATCAGACTTGATGTGGAAAATAGATTTCACAGATGGAAGGCCAATCAGTGAGAGAAAGCACTTGTAGTGGCAGAAGAAGGAAGGATTAAATGTGAAAGGTTCTGGCTATCTGGTATGACAGTTCATTCTAAGTGACGAGAATGTGGACAAGCTACATATTTGATATTTCTTTATGATTTAAATATTAACTCATGTAATTTAATTTTCAACTGTTTTTAATAATTTAAAAGTGGGGAGTTTCTCTTATGGGAAGCAAACATGAACTTTCCCACTCTCTCAATGTGGACAGGGCTGTTTTCAAAATGGATTGCAAGGATTCTGGGCCCAAGCCTTCAGCTGGAGTTGTGCTTGAGTTAGGACTGCAGAATTTGGGCTTTCCTTCTTCAAGGGACTCCACACAAGTGAAACCCTGCACCTGTAAATGCTCTGATAACTTTAATAAGGTTCCATGTAGGTGCATGGACTCACTTTACAGGATTGATACCTGGGTTTGCATTTATTAAAGAGATGGGCAAAAGCCACACCTCTTTGCTGCCTCCCCACTTCCCAAAAGCCTGGACACTGCCAAATCTGGGTGGAACTGGGATGTAGATCTCTGTTTTGCTGTTTAGACCCTTTCCATGGGCCAGATCCAGTTCCTATGGGAATGTTTCCATCAGAACCTAGTTTATTTATCATCACCCTTGAGAACTGGGCATATCTACTAGTTTGAGAGAATCTCTCTTCATTAAGAAGATTAAAGATTTTCAGACATTTGTTAAGCCGAACATGAGCATTAGAGCCTTACCAAGGACCACTCTTGATGTTAGCTAGGGAAGAAAAAATATTGTGCATTGCTTCACCTTTTGCCATATAACAATTAACTTCATTCTGAATTACTCCCTTTGAAAGCAAAGTGGTCATGCAGCTCATCACCAAATGAATTTTAAAAAATAAGAGGTGTTGATGTTGATGGAAAGGATGCCAACCTTTTGTGCATGATTGTGTCATCTGACAGGAAGCTTTTGAATCCTATCTGCTCAGGTAGATCTGGCAATCCTTAAGCAGCAATGTTTATCCTTTGATGCATGTATACTTATAGGAAAAACATGACCAGTTCTCTTCTTTGGATGTATTGCACTGAAAATATCCCAGAGCTGTGCGCACGCACTCGCTCGCTCTCTCGCTCTCTCGCTCGCTCTCACACACACACACACACTTTGGAGTTCTTATAATAAGGACTATGAAATCATGAGTAATAGTCTGAAAGATCAGACTCCATATAGTTCTGATTAATTTCTGTAATCACATAATCACCTATTAGGAAAATTTATTTAGGATAATTAGAAGGCAAAATTCATCCCTGGTGTAACTCCAGGGAAATCAAGTTATTTTGTACATGTATCATGCAGATATTGGTAAAATTTTACCTTCCCCAGAGTGGATAAATCTTTTTATATGCAGTTGAAATCAGGGGATTTATACAAGGGATGTATTTGGACCACTGCATGCAAGATATCGTCCATTGGTAGCAAGTTACATATTACTTTACTATAACATGGAGAAAAATCAGCATGTCAGCTGGCATTCTGTACAGAACAAAAGTCCAGAAGGAATGGGAATCTCTACCAATTGTTTATTTAAGATCTAAATAGTAAATGCGTGCAGCATGTAATCCCTATTCTTCATATGCTTGTTGATTTTACACATGCATACACACATGTGCACACTTGTACCAGGGAACTGAGGCTGTGATTAGATCGTAGACATCTGAAAATGTGTGATTTGCTGTACAGTTAGATTACTATTAAAGGAGAAAAGGAGAGAGTCAGATCCAAAGCCCATTAAAAGTAAAAGAAAAGATGCCCACTGATTTGAAATGAGTTTTGGATTAGGCTCAAATTTGAGAATTTATTCAAGTGTGGTTATACAGTCCAGTACATCCCATTTGACTCACCTCCCCAGATGAGAGAAAATTACAATGTTTGAAATCTGCTGCTAGGCATGAGAACATGTTTGGTTTTGCCTCTGATCATTTGGACATGCATACTAAATCTTGGAAAGGTGGGATTGTTCATTTGTACAGTACTAAAGTAGAAAATACATTTTACTTGCAGGAAAGCCACAAAACACATGTTTATTAGGCTGCTACAGATTAATGAATTGGACCCAAAGACAAATAAATAAAAAATAGCCCTTGACTTTAATCGTCCAGTGTAGATCCAAAAGAAAACAACCTGGTACATTTAATACTGCTTTAGCCTGCCTAAGACCATGACTCCAAGGCAGCTTGACATAGATAATAACATCATCTTTCTTTGGATATGCTTTGACATAGATTGGAATAGCACCCAGGTTTTGGAGTTAACTTTACTAGCCCTGGGAGCTCACGGCTTGGTTCATCAGCGTTCATTGGTGGGGTTTCAGTCAGGCTCATGATGAGGGGGGAACATGTACAGAATGAGAAAGTGGCAGAAGCCTTGAGAATAGTTTACTCAGCTGTCTCTGCAATTACAGAGAGTAGTTATTTGAAACCCAAAATTTACATGGCCCTGGGTTTAGTAATTTTGAGACAGGTTAATCACACTTACTTAGGACCTGACCCTGGAAACACTTAACATACAACATACAGCTCAATCCCGCAAGCTGCTGAGAACTCTTGGCCTAGTCCATCAAAACAACTAAGTGCAATATTAATTGTGCATACGAATCGCTTCATTAACTTCAGATGGGTCTAGTCACATGCATAAAGTTAAGCACATACCTTAGAGGCTCCCTTGGATCAGGACCAGTGTATGCAACAGCTTGCAGGAGTAAACTCTCAGCCCAACAAAGCATGCGCCCAACTTTAAGCACGATACTAGTCTCACTGAAGTAAATGAGAATACTTACATGCTTAAGGTTAAGCCTCTGCTCAAATGCACTAATGGACTGGGACCACAGTGCCTAGTCATAAGGAATCCCTTTGAAACTCTCAGTGGGCTTTTCTTATGGTAATAAGCATTATGGCTGGCAGCAAGTTTTCGGAGGCGTGGGCTAACCCTAAAGGCTATCTACTCAGCTGAAGCACACTTTTTAATTACACAAAGAATTCCCTTTTTGTAACATGAAGAAAGCTGACAGAGCAGGTGTGTGGGTGAGCATCTGAACAGTGCATAAAAGGATAACGAAGGCGCTTGCAAACATCAGCCTCTTCAGTTGTAAATTTATGGCTACAGCCCTCATAAAGATCCCTTGTGGCTGTGAATCTCCAAATTTCTTGTTCAGCTCTGATTTATAGATGGACTAAATCCAAAGAACACAGAATCGTAAATAGAATATGTAGAATAATTTATGGCATAAATTCAGATTAGGGTTTTGACTAGTTATTTACTTTATTCTTAAAATCAAGATTTGTGAGTAGGCAATTATCCAGGGCAGCATGCACTGACAGCTGGAGTTCAACCTATTAGCCGTCTTAGAAAGTACTGACTCAGATACAAAAGACTGCAGATAAATATATAGGACAGAATCTACAGCCAATGTACTGAAAAAGGAAAAACAAGTAGTAATCTGTTGTAAAGTATAGCTTCCCAATATTAAAAAATACTAAAACAGTAAAAGATTAACGCATAGTTGTCTAACTGTAGGGTCAGATCATCAGCCAGTGTAAATCAGTGCCGCTCCATTGAAATCATGCTGATGTACAAAATCTGAGATCCCCCCTGAATGCTCTCATTAAACCCGATCTCAGGACCAGTTTGCTCTGGGACCTGCACATTTGTTCATTTGTGCGATTCATTACTCTGGAAGCAAGCTGTTGGAGTTATTTGGTGTAGTCATTCTTTTCACATTTGACTGCTCTGTCATGTCCCCGCAGAACTGACAAATTCTGCCAAATGGACTGGAAGATGGAGATGGATGCTAACACAGTTTTCCTGCCCCTCCCGCCCTGCTCCAAAGTGGGAGCTAGATAGAAAATGAAGAATGTCTCCTTCAAGCACTGCTGGACATAGAGAAGGAGGCTAGGAAAATGATAGACGTCTCCACCGCTGCTGGTGGGAGATGGTGCTGGAGAGGCGTTCCACCTCCATGACACTTGGTCCAAGATACTACTGAGCTTTCTCTTCCTCCTAGGAGCAGCAGCATCTCAGTGGGACCCAGTCATAGACTGGGAGGAGCAGACACTACTGTGCTTCTCCTCCAGTGGCAGAATCTTCAGGGCCATGCAGTAGGGAGGGAGAGGTGGTAGTATCTTCACACATCCTTGTATGGAGGATGTGGATGACACTAGGTTCCTTACCACCACCTCTGGAAGAGGGACAGGTGGCAAAATCTTCACCTTGACACACTCAAGAGCGAGAAGCAGTCGTCATGTTTTTTCTCTCTCCCTTACTCACACACCCCCCTCTGCAGAAAGTACACATGGGAGATGGCATTTCTCTGACCCGTGTTCCAAAGCTGTGCCTTGATCCCCATCTCCCTGGGGAGTTTACCACCACCTGCGGTATCAATTTATTGCAGCTTCTGTGCTTCTATTCCTGATTCTCTCCTAGTGTATCCACATAGGACTAGCCACCACCACCTGGCCCAAAGTAACTTTGTCCAAAAGGTCATGCTGAGTTAATGACAGTCAGAATGTGAACTCCAGATTCTGGACTCCCAGTCACCTGTCCTAACCACTAGAATATAAAGTTGCTCCTAACAGGGATTCTGGCTGAAGTAGTATTTATCCAAAACAAATCAAATACTGTAGGCTTTATTCTCAGTTAGCTGTTTTAAATCAGCCGTTCGTGATTTCCCTGGTACTGGAGAATCTCTAGGTGTCATAAAGGCACTATAGCTGTCTCTATATCACCAATTTCGGGCTCACTCCAGAACTAGGGAGGTGTTCTGGGGCAGGGCTATAGCAAGAGCAGGCTGTTGGAATGGCTCCAGGACACACATACTAATGCGACCTAGAGGATCATTGTAAATCAAGTCCCCAGAACCGAAAAAGCTCAGAGGTGTCAAAACGCCCCCAGCTCTCAGCAGAGAGCTGAACTCACTGAAGGCTCACTGAACAGAGCTCTGTAGCTCTTGGGAATGTAACTCTGCATTTTTAGTTTCTGATAGTGTTGGGTGAATAATATGATGCATTTTGCTTCTATCTTAATTTACAACATATCAGGAAACCAAGTGCAATTCCTTATTGAAAGTTACTCCCTGATTAATTCTAGCAAAATCTTTCTTAGGCCCGGTCTACACTTACCTTGGTGATTTGGCAGCAGTCGACAGGAGATACACAAGTGACGTAAATCACTTGCGTATCTCCCGTCGACTTTGCAGCGTCTCCTCTGCACGGCATCTGTACTGCTCTGCGTCGAAGGGAACAGCGCTCCCTTTGATGCAGCGCTACTCCGCTTACCAGGGTGGTTTTCCTGCGTCGCTTCCTGGATCGACTGAGCGCATCTATACATACTGCTCAGTTGATCCAGAGCAATCAATGTGACAGCGGCAAATTTGCCACCGTCAGTGTAGACCCAGCCTTAGACTGTAGCATCTTTGAGTTCAAATGGGAGTATTCAAAAACCAAATGCAAGCAGGACCAAGGAAACCGAGACCATCCATGACAAACGTTTGTCCAACGTGTTCTAAAAAAAATTGCAGTGATGAGGTGCCACAATTTCCTTTGGATGCTTATTTCAGTGTTTAACTACCCTTATTATTTAAAAAGTATTTTCCTAATGTCCAACCTAAGTCTCCTTTACTATAGATTAAAGCCCATTTCTTCTTGTCCTATCTTCCGTGGATGTGGAGAACAATTGATCAGAGTCCTCTTCATAACAGCCCTTAACGTATTTGAAGACTGGTATCTGGTTCCCTCCAAAGTCTTCTTTTCTCAAGACTAAATATATAGTCTTTGTTTTTAAACATCATAGATCAGGTTTTCTAAACCTTTTATCATTTTTGTTGTTCTCCTCTAGATTCTTTCCAATTTGTCCATACCTTTCCTAGAGTCTGACACACACTGAACTGGACACAGTACTTCAGCCACAATACCTTGGCTGAGGCCTCACCTGTGCCAACTAGAACAGGACAATTACCTCCTGTCTTAGGCCAGGTTTACACTATAGCCCTGTAGACCCCTGGGGCAGAGGTGTGGAAAGAGCATGCTATTCTCCAATCAATCCTAGGCTGTTGCAAAGTAAATTTGTTGCGGAGAATTCATCAAAGTTCCAACATTTTGACTCTGGTAAGTCTGTGATTTCCAACCTTTGCCAACAACCTGCCCCCACTGGTTCACAATTCTTTTAGGTAATGGTGTTTAAATAGGCCTAACGATATTAGTTAAGACAATGAAATCCATCACCAGGCTGAACATTTGAAGGAATAAACTGGTACCACATTCTGTCATCCCAGCCAGATTCATCATTATTCATTTAGGACTCTGTCTTGAAGACACAGGTCCACATTGTGGATGGGGCAGATTTATCCCACCCCAAGGACAGATTTTGTGTCCCACAATACTCCAGAGTATTTAGAGGAAGTGTGGCTGACTGCTGAGCTAATATGCAAGTGGGTTATGGAGGTTGAAGTTCCACTGGCCAGTGCAGTAAGGGGCTCCAAACTCTTGAAGAGAGGACTGTGGAGGAAGTGGGGCCATAGCTTTTCTCTGCTTATCGAATGAAGCACCTGTGGCCCTTGAATTCCACCAGACCTAAACAAACTTTATGAAACTGGTTCAGCCCAGGTTTAATCCAGAACCATTAAATTTACCATCAAGTCAAAGGCAGAGGTCTGGCTAGGCCCATTCACACATGGTGTCATTGGTGTAATAATGTTCAGCCATAAAAAAAAACAAAAAAAACCACATTAGCAGTGGATTATTTCACCCTGCATCCTTCCTCCTAACTCTAATCTTCACTGCAGCTCTTTGAAGTGCTTTGTTTCCAATTGGTCATTGTCTTAAAATGAAAAGTAATTGTTAGTCAGAGGGAGAAGGATGGACATTTTGGCATTTGGCTTTAACATGCCTTTTGAAGGAGACAAGGAACATAACAGAAGAGGACAGCTGGCTAAGAGAAAGAGAAGGAACTGTTGAAGGGAGAAATGAGTTTTATATGGCAGTGACTGCATTTATCAAGTTCTCTTAAAGGTTTGTTTACTAGCACTGCAACCTGAAAGGTCTCCAATATTTCTTTTAGGTTGAACTGACATTACATTTATTCCAAGTTTTCAAAGATCTCCACATAGTACAGCAGGATCAGCGCCTATCAAATATAAAAGAAAACTGCCATTGAGTGAAGTGTATTACTTTTTCTTCTTAATATATTTTCTGTTTCCCTGTTACAAGTTATGGCAGCCAAATTCAAGCAATACCATAAGTCAAAGGCAGGTATATTTCTGGCCATCTCATGTTAAACACCATTATTTTTAACACTGACTTATGCAAGAATTCTAGGGGTTCTGTCACTCCCCCTTTTGTTGGTGAGAGCTGGTGTCACAGTTCAGGACAAATGCACTTGTATTTCCCCTCTACGGCCCAGCAAGAGCACCCACTCTAGACTCCAAGCTCTTCAGATGTCACCTCTGAAGGAGACACCTTCTGCCTCTTGGACAGGGTATTTCCAATCTGCACAATCCCCTGACTATATTGTAATATCCGCAGCAGAAGACCAACTGCCTAAGCAGGCCTGCTTCACTTCTCGCCTCCTCAGAGATGGTACACAGTGTAATAGCCACAGTTATAAATAACCATGCAGCTCTTTCTAAGCAAGCACTTTTATTCTTAAGGTAAAAATACTAGAGAAAATATATTAAAAACAATAAACCTACACTTCTGCTAATCGGTTTACCAGAGATCACCCTCCAACTTCAACAAGGTCTCTGGTTAGTGATTAGTCCTGCAAACCCCACAGAGGGGTTTTTCCTTGGGTCACCAGTTTATAAGAGCTTTCACTCAAAACTAGCTTCCCCATAGGTTAGAGAGTCCTTCCTTTCTCCAGTTTGGGCCTTTGAAGAGATTGTGAAGAGGCAGTCAGCCAGACACCGGGTTTCTCTTCAAGACAGCTTCAAAAGGATGGCTCCAGAGGTGAGTAATTTGCATTCCCTTCTTCCCAAGTATTTCCTAGAGATCCCACTCAACTGGAGGTTTAGTCTTGTCTGGTCAATTGTTTTAAGAGAGTCCTTTGAATCACATAGCACTTCCCACTGTTTACATTAGTCCTCTCTCCCCCTTAAAAGAATCTACATACCATCCCAAGATAATACAAAAATATTGGCATGTTTAATACAATGACCTCCTAAGATACATTAACTCAATAAGATTTGTCCAGGATATTGCTGTATCTGTCACAGCTGGTTCTTCAGAAGAGGCATGTATTCCTCTTCCCCAGCGTTAGGTACATTTTGGAAAATGGGATACTGGTAATCTTCCCTGCTCTAGTGTTCTTTCTGTTAGGACCTGTTGGTGCACCTTCACACTTACTAGCACCCTGGGCATTTCTTGGTACTTGTAACCAGCGGAGCTTCTCTTTTTCAAAAGGTATTTGAAGTATGTGGTTCTCTCCTGGTCACAAAATACCAATAAGCCCAAAAACAGCACTGAGAACTATGAAGCCACTTGCAGCAACAAGGCGAGATAGACGGTATGAGGATGGCACCTTGCTGCTGCTTCTGGTGGGGTAAGGGGAGAAAGAAGGCCAGAGGTCCATTCTCCTCTGAAGAGGAACCACTAAGGAGGAGGAAGAGAGAAAGCTGTATAAGCCAGTCTTTCAAGTGGACTTGGCACTGGAAATGCAAGAAAGTCATTTACCCTCAGCCCTCAAAATACACCACCAAACACAGGCTCAAGATGATCTGCCTCCATGTACAAGTGAGGAGGCAGCAACACCACTTTAACATAGACTTAGTGACCTTTAGAAGTGGCGAAGGCTTGGTTCTGAAGATGGATGAATATTCAGGCTGGCTTTTATTTTTCTGGAGGAATTCCTCCATCCCCTTGACAAAACCTAATGTAATGCTTTTGAAAATAGGCAGGATTAAATGAAATGTCAGTATCAGTACCTTGGACAGGGTAACCGGTGCAGGCTGCTTTTACTGTAGAGCATAGATGTCAAACTCAGGCCCGCGGGCCAAATCTGGCCCGCAGTGTAATTATATTTGGCCCACGAGAAAATACCAAATGTCTACTAGAGCTGGCCCGCCGGTAGACAGTGCATGCACCGATTTCACATGTGTTTATAGTATTAAGTTTTGCTTGTTCCAGATTCAATGTTTAAGCAAAACTTAAGTTTGTTTCCATATGAAAAGGTTCATTGTTATATTTGATGAGAGAGAAAAACTTCCTCAATTGTAGACATTTTTTCAATAAATATCAAGGTTGGCCCACGACTTTGTCCAAGTTTTTAATTTTGGCCCACTGTGTATTTGAGTTTGACATCCCTGCTCTAGAGCAAGCATTCAACCGAAACCCAGACCAAACCAAACAATGTACACAAAATGACACCACAGCCCGAGTATAGGCTTTAAAAGTGACCACTTGCCATAAACATGTAGGATATGTTGAGAAGTAGCTTGAAGTAAGCGAGTCTTATTTTTCCACACACTATGATTACGTTCTGTTGCCCTTGAGGGTTAAAGTTTTGGTATGATCGATTTCTGCTTATATTCAGAAAAGGTAACAGAAGTTTAGTTATCTCCGTGTGCTATCCTGTGATTATTTTGGATCTTTTGTGATGACAATCGTTACTTTTTTCATAAACTCTATTCCTCTGCAGATGTTCAACTGCCTTTCAAATATTCATGACATAATAAATGCAATACTGTAAGTTCGTAGAAGTAGTGATTTTGTGCTACCACAGCACGCTAGGCTTTTGAATTCCACTTGGGAGAACATTGCGCTAAGCAGCAGAGAAAAAAAATCACACAAAAAAGATTTTGCAGTCGCTAAACACAGCCAGTTTTTAGTTTTTCATGCATGTCATTTTTTCAAAATGGCTTAGTATGTTACTTAGCTATGCAATTATTCTCTGTGGTGTTGTATTCAAACTTTAACTCTGAGTTCTGGAGTGTTTTCCAATAGAAAATAAAATACAAAGTTGGAAGGTTTGTTTTTGTTTTTAAAAACTGTGCAATACCTATTAGCTTAGTATCTAAACACTACGCATACAACATAAATACATGTGTTAATATCCCAGCATTTTACAAAAATAATTACTGATCTACCACAAACAATAGAAGGGGGAGAGATATAAAATGTTTCTCTAAATGCATCAAACTCCTGCCTAACACCTGATATATCATTTTTGTATTGTGCAGAGCTGAGCAAATGATGGGTAGTGAATGATTTAATGAATGTAGGGAGACAAGGTGGGTGAGATAATATCTTTTATTGGACCAGCTTCTTCAATCCAGACCTGTAAAAAGAGCTCTGTGTAGCTCGAAAGCTTGTCTCTATCAGAAGTTGGTCCCATAAAAGATATTACCTCACCCACCTTGTCTCTCTAATACTCTGGGACGAACATAGCTACACCACCACTGCTGAATGTACATATTTTTCTACTCCAGAATTGACTGTGAACAGTTTTATTTTCTCAAATACATTTGTTCTGCAAGATTGCTCACTCAATAATTTGTATGAATAATTATTGGTTCGTGCACTGTTTAGGAGCAATTCATTGTATATGGGGTATTTTAAATTTGGTTAGTTTTCACTGGGCACATTATATAAATGATATTGTTTCTGTTCCTTGAAAGCAACAATTAGAATCTGATATCTAACTTTCTAATCTATTATCTAACTTAGGCTATCTAATGTCTATAATATGTATGATTTAGGCTGCTATTCAGAAACCTGTTAAAGAAAGCGTTGAACTTTAAGCATGTGCTTAAATGATTTCCTGAATAAGAATAAGCTTAATGATATGCATCAGAGTTGTCCAGAATTGGAGCCTTAGTGCGCAACTGACAAGCTTTTTCACATTAAATACTACCATATTCCTCTAGTAGTCCTAAAAAAATATAGGAGTCTATAGGAATAATCTACTACTCAACATGTGTAAGAGTGGCAGAATCTGGCATTTTGTGCATGCCAAAATTAAGGAATGAAAAATTGCAACTACAATTGGGGCAGTAGCTTTTGAAAATTTTATCTAGTATTACAAGTGATATGCAGCGAATGTCCACTTTTCTCTACATCTAATATATCCTGGTTTCCTGAAATAGTGAATGCATAAGTACCAGGTCTATGGAATGATAACTGTTTGATAAAAGCTGGATAAACATTATGATCTTCATTTTTACACATGGGAAAACTAAGTCAAATTTTTTAATATCCTTATTGTGAGTCTAGATCAGATCTGGGAACAGAGCCACAGGTCTTCTGATTAGAGCTAGTTTGAATTTTGTGACAAAATGACTTTCCCTGGGAAAATGCCAATTCAGTGAAATGGTCACTTACCAGCAGAAACCAGGCAGGGTTAAAAAATAAACTTGCCTGGTTTCCTACTCACCTGCCTCCTGGACAGCCCCAGCTGCCTGCAGCCTGCTGCAGAGTTGGGGTTACTGAAGCTCTTGGCACCTTGGCCCCCCACTACTGAGTCAGACCTCTCAGAGATCCTCTTTGGTTATGGAAACTAAATATTGCGGACTTCCAGATCCATGGGAAATTTCAAGGTTTTTGGAGTTTTATCAGGGTTATTCATCTCCAATCTTTCAAAAACTTGACAATTTTGATAGACCTGGAAGATCATTTCTCAGCTCCACTCCTGACTCCTACTCCAATGCTCTGCCCACCGCACTGCCAGTGCACAAACATTACTGGGCCCTAGAACAAGATTTTGTTTATACCTTTGCATTTTCTTTCTGTAGCTCAGTAGGGCTGAGAGTTCTAGGGAGGTAGTATCACCCCCTCTTGAACCAGAAAGAAAGTTGTGTGATTCTGAAAGATGCTAAGTATCTTCTGAGATTTTCCAAGTGCCCTGGCTTCCCTTGAAATATCACACTCATCAGATAAGAACGGATAGTAGGCAGCATTTAATATGCTTTTCTATAAAGGTAAATACCCGTTTAAAGCATTAAGCATTTCATTGGATGTGTACAATATAGTATCCTTATTACCTTGACCATGTATTTTGCCTTCCTATTTAATTTGAAGAGCCATAAAAATTGAGTCCCCGATCGCTTGCGGCCCTTACGTATTCTGGGGCACTTTTTCCAAGGGTGGAGGTTAAATTTCAGTGAACTTCAGTGTTGTGGATAAATTTCAACATGAGTAATTGCATTCTGTCAGCCTAACTTCTCCCAGATTTCAACTAGATAAGGCATTCTTCCTTATTGGCTGCCCAAAGCTATTATATGAGCTGTTAACAACCTGTGTGTTTCACTTCTCAGAAATGGCTGCATTTCAGTGGTAACTGAAGTGATTCTAGCAGAATTACAGATTATTTCCATGATCTGAAATTGGGTCATGTCCTCCAACATACAACATTTACAGGAAGAGTTTTCTTTTTGTCTAATAAATGCCATGGTCCACACTTGGTTCAGATCAATAAGAGTCAAGACTGGGTTCTCTCATCAGAGTAGGACACCTAACTTCCTATCACTCCATTAAAAATCACAAATCTATTATATGGCCAGATTGTGCTTGGCTCCTGCATAGATGGGAACACATGAAGCCTTCCAACTCTTTTTACCTCCCGTGGAGGAAAAAGAGTTGGAGTCCCTGGGCTCTACTTAATGCAGGGACTACTGCTTTTTAGAGCTACTCAGTGCTGTAGGCACTCCAAAGGTACAGGGAAGGGTGCATCTATCATTCACAGCCAAGGTAATAGAGATAGCTGGCTATGGTGAGGGAACATGCTGCATTCACTGAAGGGATGAACACTGTCCTGAATTCCAGGCATCTTAACATTATGTCCAATATGCTCAAATGACTATGAGGTACAATCTGGCCCAATAAACTGTAAAATCATAACCATGTTGTGATACTTTGACATGATAAGCACTTTGTAAATGCAACTCAATCATCACCAAAGTCACTGAAAGACAGGAAGACTACAGCTGGAACTTGCTATGTTTCCTAGGAGATTCTAGAAACATGGAGGGAATGCCCAAGGAAGCCGTCTTTCTGGGATTCAGTGAAAACATACTGTCAATATTTTAAACCAGAAATCACTGGAAACAAACTACCTTTCCTGAGAGTTAGCCTACTTCTGGGACATGTTTCATTTGCACCACTGATACTGTTTGCAACAGAGTGGTGCTAGTCTCATGTGTCAATCTGCCACAGATGGCTTGCTAAAACCTGGGAGAGCTTGGTAAGAGAGAGTTAATAAAACTGATTATTCTGAATCAGTCTACGAGCACTTGGCTTCTTCCTGTGTAGGCAACAAATACAGATATTTCTGGTCCAGTCTGAACACTTTCTTCATTTCATCAAATCAACAGGATCACAGTGATCACTTACCAGTACTGCCTGCCTTCTCTTGACTGAATCTCCCTTTGGCACTGGGAAATGTAAACCAGAAAAATATTATTTTATTTTTAAAAAATACAGGTGCTCTAAAGTTAGTTTTCTAAATCCATATCTAAATACCTAAGTCTTCAGCCTGATTTCCAACAGCACTCATCTGCTACAAAGTGCAGAGCATCTCTAGCTATAAGAATTAAAAAAAAAAAATCGTGTCCAAAATGTATACCTCCTTGACTCATCCTGAGTGAATCCAGCCTTCAGTCTTTGTGGGGTTAGGAGATGCACTTCGCTATACTATGCTCAAGTGAAAAACTTCTTCGTTTGTTTTGCCTGTTTGTTTCCTCAGAACAAAGTGTGCTAACCGAGAGAAAAGGCACCAAAAACTTAGAATAGGATTGTATTAAAAGTGCTCAGCATTGGGCTAACTGCTCTCTTTGGTATTCAGGGGTGTTTTATCTTTGGCTTCAATTGGAGGAGAGTTAGGCCAATACTAAACAAAAGGCTTTTGCAAATTTCACCCTTAATCCATCATTAGTACAAATAAAAAATGGTTTGCACTCTCCCCACCTGACTACTTAGTTTATTTTCTCTCTATGAAAGGCTCCCATTATGCATTACAAAAACATGGACCCAAGCCCCAAAAACATACATCAAAAAAAGATGAGGTTGATTTAAAAAAAAAAAAAAAAGATTGTTTAAAAATAGTACGCTTTTGTCTTTATTTGTTTTCCAGATTTTAATACTTACAGTTCATATTTTCAAGCTTCCCCCCTGGTGTGGGCTAGAACCGTTTTTTTCTTAAAAACAAAAAGGTGACAGTCTCATGTAATTGTTATTGTAATTAACAGTAGGAAACCATCCAGCCCCATATTCTAAGCAGGAACTCACTTCCCTAAGTGACTTGGGATAAGGCTCACAACTGAAACATGACCCTTTTTAGAAGGATGGCGGCTCATTCATTGGGTAAATAATCTGTTATAGAGTAATTTACTCAGAACATAAACACTGTCCAAAAAAGTGCCACACATTTAAGGTTTCTGGGAAGAGATCTAACCCAACTTCAAACTACAAAGCGTCAAATTTACAAAGGTATTTAAGTGCCTAAGAATAGAAGAGCTATTGTCATTCCTACTGGGCACCACTCCCATTGAGTTCCTAAATACATTTGTTAGTCTGGCCCAAAGTCTCTAGGGCAGATCCTCAGTGACAGTACAACAGAGTTCCACTGAAGTCAAGTGAGCTTTGCCAGCTTACATCATATGAGGACCTGGTATCAACTTTTCCACCAAGCTGTGTCTTTGTGCAGTGTTCTGTGCAGCTTTCTCTATCAGAGACAGCATTATCATTCAGCTTGACTTGACTGAATGCAGGTTAAAAAGACGGCAAGATAACAGGAAACTTCTCAGCTGTATCTTTTTTAATCAATAAATGTACTGTATAACGGAGAAACGTTCTTTCCCTAATACCATGGAAATTTAATTCCTCAAAGATTAGAGAGAGTTCAGTCATGGGTCAAGGAGGATCTATTAGATGTCACACCAGAAGAGGAAAGAAAAAATATTTTATGTTTCAAGCCCAGATTCTCTCATGATTAGTATTCAGGAAACATGTAGTTGAATACCTGAAGATTAGAATTAATAATATGGGTGATACTTTTTAGAGAAAGAGAAATATTCAGCCACATTATGAATGTGTGTTGCATGGAGACCTTTATAAATTCCAAATACGAATTTTAGGCTAATGGCATTTTTGTTTAACCAGGCAGTCGTCAGCCAGCTGCACACTGAAGTAAATCTTCCCTGTTGTTTTAAATTTCACTTTAGTCCCTATTAAATGGCAAATAGATTAAACTTTGACGTATTCACAGTACGTCTCCAACAGAAATATCTGGGAATAGGAAAAAAAGTGTGTCCTTTTTGTTAGCTTTCCTTTTTTAGTGAAGTTCAGTGCTGTTTAATTCTGTGGCCTAAGGGTTAGTATTTAATGTACAAAGTTATAGCTTTAGGAAGTAGGGCTCCTGGTATAAGGGAATGATACTGGAATATGGAACTTTCCATCCCTAGATGCAAATTCTGTTCTAGTCAGCAATGATGGAAAGTTATTCAAACTGATGATGATTTGTTGAGTCACACAAAAGAGTGAGTGATCTCAGAGCCCAGATTTTAGCAAACAGGCATCCTCATCAACATTTACTCTATTGTTAGTAGCCTCAACTACTGAATAGGCATGGAGATGGACCCAAATACTGACCTACTTTTGACTAAGACTAAGGTCAACTACTGACTGGGCATGTAAATGAACTATTGCGTGTAGAGAGAGTCCAATGCCAAAGTGAAGGCTCATTGATGGGCAGCATAGCTTAGCATTGCCACAACCTGAACAGTGGACAGGGGACTTAACTTTCTTGGCTTGTGTATCTAGTAATTTTCATGAGGACTACATTCATCTGAAGAGCGATCTTACTGAACAAAATTACTAGGTGGGATTCTTTTACTTATGCGAATCAGGAGTAACTCCACTGAAGTCACTGGAGTTACACACGATGAATCAGGAGCAAGTCCAGTGAAGTCAGTAGAGTGACATCAGTGTAAAGGAGTGGAATCA
Source organism: Mesoclemmys tuberculata (assembly GCA_007922155.1). Taxonomy (NCBI): domain Eukaryota; kingdom Metazoa; phylum Chordata; order Testudines; family Chelidae; genus Mesoclemmys; species Mesoclemmys tuberculata. The sequence continues at coordinate 21,133,504 of ML675614.1, read as the reverse complement.
GGCTTTGATTTGTCAGAGTGAAACCTCTTAAAAAGAAAGAAACTTTGTGGTAACAGAAATTTAAAGAGGATTATGCCTCATTATCAACCTCTGAAAACATGACATGTTAATAGAACTCATGTTTAGCTGACTATGTACAATTATCTTTTTGCTCTATTTATTGAATTACATTTGAGTGCATTATAGTGCATTAGTGCACCCAGTGTTTCTTATCCATTGCATGTTTGCTATTGTTTCCAAAGGTGTGCGAAATTAAAGCCTCTTCAGTACTTCTGCATTGTTGAAAGATCAAAATATTGGCAGACTGATTTTATAATTGTAGCTCAGTCTTATTTCATAACTGTGGACTGTCATTTAAATTTTGCTTCAGGCTTCTATTATACTGCTTGTTGCTTTTCTTCAGTGATACGATGATTAAAGTTGCCTCTGGACCTTATTCCCTAAAACTGGTTGAAAGTTTTCCAATGGAATGTTTCTCATTAGAAAATGCTGTTTTCATGTGACTGTGTCAATTTCAACAAAGTTGAAAGGAAGTATTTTGTTAAGGTCAAAATTCAACATTTCATTCTTATCTGAATGGAATGTTTCAATTTTTCATTTGAAAATTTTAATAATTTAAATCACATTTTAATCACATTTCAGTTGACCCAGAATTATATTTTTATATATTAAATATAAAATTATATTGATATATATTTCAATTATATTGAAATTTTTGTTTTTCAGGACATTTCTACTTTGTTCCACTATGGCTCCTGAAATGGACATTTTTGAGGTTTGCAAACATTTGATTAGTTTTTTTGAGGAAAAAAAACACATGGTTGGGATTTTCGAAAATTGGCCTAACTCTGGCTAATTGTGCTCTAGCTGAAGTAAGTGGATGCAGAAATAGCCAGTACTGAATGCTTTTGAAAATATCACACATTTTATTCTTGTTCTCTCTTCATGTCCTGGGTCCACCAAGGACTGGCAGCAGCAGATCTGAGAGAATGACTACCCTTGTGATAATTATAGACTTCTGTTTAAAGTGTGCAGCCATGATTTTCTGAGGAGACTAGTGTTTTCGGGTGCCTGGTCTGAAACGTATTAAAAAGGGCTGATTTTCAGATTGTGCTCAAACTCCCTTGCAAAATCAGGCCCCTTTAACAGTCCCAAATATTCAGACATTCAGAAATAGTAGTCACTTAAAAAATTGGCTTGGAAGTATAAATAAAACAACAGAAAATATTGGGTCAAATTCATGTCCAGATTACAAGTAGGCCTTTATGTAGTTCTATTGAATTTCTTTGTCTCTCCACCCTGTCACTAGAATCTCTCCAACTTTTCTGTTTCCTTATTTTTAAATAAAGGGGAACGTAGTATGCAGGATCCTCTGAAAGTAAAGTTAAGCTGTCATATTGAAACTGATATTGGGGGTGTCAAGAATTCTCTTCCCCAGAGTCAACAGAAAACAATCAATGAAAGAGGTACATATAACAAGAAAGAGATCAATAAAATTCCAAGCAATGGAATGCAAATCTAGGGAGGCAAAACCAAGAATGAATGTCTGCTTGGCTACTGATATTTCTTCTTTTCATATTCTTGTTCCATATATCTTATTTCCTGAAAATCGAGTGTAAGGAAACCTGCATAACCCCCCTGCTACTTGCTCCAGACTGACAATGCTGATCTTGAACTGACACAGCCTCCTCCTCATGACAAATTATGGCCCTGCAGGAATATAATGGTATCATTGCAGCAAGCATCTTGGAATAATTGCAATTGCTTGGCTTCAAAGCTGTACGTTCGGAAGTCCAAATAAGTGGCTTTGGTATATCAACAAATCTGGCACTAGAAAACTGCTGGCCCCAAAGGGCTGCAATATTAACTACAGCCCTGTGTACAGACAGCACAGTGTTACCTCCCCCAAGGCAGAATTTCCAAGAGAAATTGTACCAAGGGCAGCACAACGTGTCACAGATCTGCAGGAAACACAGTGGGGGTAACATGAACTAGTGCAGCATGCTCCCAGTCCATGGCTGCTGAATTTGCAGTGGGGTTTGTAGCCCAACAGCCTCCCTGCACCCCTCTCCCAGGAGTTGGAAACTGGTGTTCATGTTCGCCTGCGTGCAGGGACTGCCTATAGCCACTCACACCAGGACAAGGAAGGTGAGGGAAGAGATGAGGAGAGCTGGTTGAAAATTACTCTTCAGAATGATTTTCCAACAAAAATGGCCCTTTTCTCAAAACCAAAGTTTTTCTCAAGAAAAGTGTCAGTTTTGTCAAACACTCTCTGTTTCCATTGGGAAAAAATTCAGTTTAAATGCTGCCCATCTGGAAGGTTCTTGTCGATTTCACTATCTGACAGAGAAATTGACAAAAGCTTTCCTGGAGGGCTGCCCAGGCTGAGCACACAGACTCTCTGCCTCCCCATGTCCCCTTCCAGCTCTGGGAGCCGGAGAGGCAGAGAGGTTCTCTTTCCCTCCAATTCTCCAAGAGTCTTCCAGCCAGCAACCAGTTTTGCAAGTAAAATTGACAACCAGCGTTCTAGGCAGGCAGCCAAGAACCTGATATATTGTAAGGGTATGTTCCAAGTAGAGCTAATCAGGAATATTCTTTTGATGAGGTTTCCACAGTATGAAAGTTTTCCCTGGGAAATGATGATTTTGCATAATATTGTCCATTTTCTATTTGGTAAATCAAGACAAAATGTATTTTTCAGATTGGTCAGACATTAATTTCCAGTTCCACCTAGGTGTCAGTCTCCCTGGCCTGACTACATCTCCCATGATGCACCACAGCGTTTCAGATGAAGGGAAAGATCATGACGCATCATAGCAGAAGTAATGTAACCAGGCTCATGGAGTAAAAGGAGATCTGAGGCACTTGAACTACAGCTCTTATGAAGCACTGCAGCAGTTTTGGCAGACACAGATCGATGTAGAACCATCATGTATGCGTTTTGACATTTTCCAATTAAAAATTTCCTGAGCTTTTCATATTGCAATAAGTTTTGCCATTTCAACCTTTTCTCCCATTTGGAGTGGAAAGAGATGAGAGAGAACTTCCAAGCAAGGACTGCCTCAGCAGGTGTATGTGCAGTAGGATCCTGATCCATGCTTGGGCCTTTTGCTACAACACCACAAAATAAATAAATATGGCAGCTGCCATCCAATAATTTTTTTAGATAAACTAGTCTGCTTAATTTATATTTTGCACTGGGGAATGATCGAAATATAGAATTACTTTTGAGAACTGGTTAATTTTGGAGTAGAAGGTAGGCAGCTATTCCTATCCCAGCATCTCTTCCCCTACCTAGTGACTATAAACAAGGGAGCAATTGACTTCAGTCAAATTGCCTTATACTGAAATTGTCATACGAGTGCTAGCCTTTAACCATTTGATTATACTGTTAAAAATGCACTCTATTTGGGAATGACAGTTTGGCATTCACAGACAAAAAGACATATCACTTTCATTAAGAGGTGAAGAAAGGCAGAAACAGGGCTTAAAAGTCAGTTGTAGTTTCTCCCTGCTCTGACAATATTTGTGAACTGACACTTTTATTCTGTAATCCAACTACTTACCCTGACAAAAATGTGATGTATCATTTTAATTAATGTGAAAGACTGGCTTATTATTCTTTCATCTCGAATTAGAGTGCGTTCACATGAATTTGATATTTTCCTTTGGCGGAGGCTCGAAGAGATCATTGTCAGAGGATAAAAGTATAATGATTTCACAAAGGAAGAACATAGGCTTATCTCACTCTGCTCATCCCGGTGTCCACTAAAAGCACTCTTCTCCTTTGCATTGAGTTTCTGATTGTGGTACTTAAGGAAGACAGAGATATTGCTAACACCATGGCTAAATGTTTTGGCTTGTCCCACCTGGTCACAGCCAAATGTAATTGGTATAAAGGAGCACTATTTAGCTACACTGAAGTAGAGTAATGGCTGGATTTTTATATGAGCTTTAGCTCAACAGGAGGCAGCTCCTAGAAGTGTTGGAGGAAGGCCAGAGGAACATTATTTTGTTTAGAAATGTTATTTTTTAGATCAAAGTAGAGCAGTGTGTTAAGCCTGCAATAATAACCATACATGAGAGAATTTACTGAGGGGGGACTGACTGAGCACCCACGAGACTGAAGTGCTCTGCTTAGCTACAGAACTGGATGGGCCATCAATGTCCTCCATAGCTAAACTAGAAGAACCACCTCTAGGACAGGGAGAATAATTCAATCCACAAGTCTATTCAGTCCACAACCCACTTCTGCACTTTTGAAATCAATGGTAATTTTGCCTTTGATTCCAATGGAAATAGAACCGAGACCTTACTTCTTGACTTCTACCTATGTGATGGCATTCTGGAGACATCTCCACTCCAAACTAGACAGAAATTCCAAACCTACTCTCATAAATCATCAATTAGATAGTAACAATTTTTGGTCACTGCCAACTGGGGCTGGATCTGAACTAGCTGCATTATACAATATAAACCATGGATTGGGACTGGGATGAGAGTAATAACCTACATCTGGAAAAAGAGAAGAGAACAGAATGATACAAAACGTGTGCATTTCAACTCAGGTACTGAGCCAAAAGGAAGTGGGAATGGCACCAAGCCAAGCACGAGACTAAAATTCAAACCAGCAATGGTCATTGTTAAAATGTGTGTTCAGGTTGTAATGATTTTCAGTATACGTAGCGCTAACTGCCCTACCGGGCACAGATAGTAGCTTATCACTGTAGCAATCCATCCTGCATTACCATATAATTAATATAACACCCAAGGATGGGTTGGGTGCTTTACAGAAATATGCTGCTAATGAGGTAAATCCCCCACCTTTAATAGCGAGTTTAGGGGTGTTGCACCTCCTGGAGGCACAGCACACACAGGAACAGGGAAGGGCAATGATAGCTGGGCTTGTTGGGATCGAAAATAAACCCTGGTGTAACTTTGGTAGCCCTGGAAAATACAGCAGCCCAGCCTCTGGGCAGCTCTGTAGGAGCTGGTCAGAATATCCAGAGTGGCATATGCCATAGCTCTGCACCTGTCCTCCCCATGCCAACATGCAAGCAGCTCTTCCCTCTGTTTACAAAGGGACAAAGCGTTAAGACTAGTCTCCCTTACAATCTTTACAGAGTTATCTTTGCAAATAATTGATGTTGCTGCATTACTGAAGGCATTTGGTATATTAAGTCTGGGAAATACTTTGGGTGTGCCACAGTAAGACTGATTACTTGTACATGTTCTTAGCACCAAGTGAAAGGGATTAATTTTCTTTCTATTTTTAAGAATTCTGGTGTCTAGTCACATTGTATACAATGCGTATTTCACAGAACGACATCACAAGACAGAAATGTACCTTACAAACCTCGTTTCAAATTTAAAGGCATTTTCTTTTCATTTTCCGTATGTTCTTCATCTCGCTGAAGTCTCATTTCCCCAGCCTATTGCTGGAGATAGCTTGTCTATAATGAGGCTCAGTCTTAGAAATGTCAAACATAATGAAAAAAGAAAAGGAAAAATACAACAAAGCTGGTCAGAGAGTTAAAAGTCTTATAATTACAAACTCCAGAGATTGACAGTTTCCCCAACTAAAAAGGTAACATGCTGCCCAATGGACAAACAGGAATATGCCCTATGACAGGGATTTTCAACCTTTTCTGGAAACTGTACCCCTACGGTCTCAAGGTTTCACCTGATATACCCCTTCATGGTTTTCACTCTACCTGATGTTACCATGGTTGCAATAAAAGGCATAAAGTCCTAAAATTAGCACATTTTCGTAGTGTCTCTAAAAACCACATAATTTATACCACAACAGAACTGACACTATTACATTAGGACAGAATTCAAAGCAGTTGTCTCTTGCTGGGCTCCGCCGCTCGCACTTATCGGCCACACAGTGCCTGGCTCCCTCTTCTCGTCCAGCCCCGCAGCCAGGCACTATCTCAGACAGGGCAGCCTCATCACCTGGCCTGGGGGGTGCTCAGCTGGGAGCCTCCTGTGCCCTCCATCTCTGCTGTGTGTCATGACCCGATGCCCCCTACCGCAGGCCCCCCTCGGTAAGCAACTGCCCACCTCCTACCCGGTCTGGCGCACAGGGAAGCAGGATGTAGCCACCCACCTCCCGCCTAAGCCTTGCTTCCAGCCGGGAGGTGGGCAGCGGCCGCCCGCATACCCCCTCCATTACTCTGAAGTACCACAGGAGTATGCATACCCTGGTTGAAAACCTCTGCCCTATGACATCATACATAGGAAGAGCACCTGAAGTTCTGCACAATGGCAATACAATACCAATAGCTGATCTCAATTAACTGGAGATGAGCAAATTGTTTTTTCAGCAGATACAGAGCAAGTCATAAAGACTCCAAATCACTCAAACACAGTGAGCAATGTTACAGTGCATCAGCTGTGCCCTGGCCCACCTTCTCTCGATCAAATGGTATAGGAAAATACAGAATCCAATGTGAAACAGTCCACGTTACATAGATCTAAATTAAATCTTGGTTTGTGCTTTACAAAATGTTCATGGCCACAGCAGATAATTTTGCTAATGGGCTCAAGAAAATTATGGCACTCCTGCATTCTCGCTCCTTGGGAGTCAGTTCAGGAGTGTTTAAGTCTCATTGCCTCTGTGGCTTTCCCTGGCACCTCATACATCTTACACCCAGCCCTCTTCTGTTTTTCTTTTTGGGCACATCTGCACCTGAAGGTGCAATTCCCAGCTTGAAGACACATCCCCAAGCTAGCGCTGTTTGAGCTAGAGTGCCCAAATGAGAATGTAGGCACGATGGCAGAAGCAGCGCCCCAAGTGTGCTGAGCTATGTACTCGGAGCTAAGCACTCGCCCCAGTGCTTGTCCCATTGTAGCCATGCTCCACTTTTAGTGTGCTAACTCTACCAGAGCCAGTGCAGGTGTATCTTCTCAAGCGGGTAGGTGTACCCTTGTTGCGGCTGTAATAAGGGCCAACAGCTTGGAGCATCTGCAGCCCTTGTCTCAGAGCACATCATACACCCAACCCCAAGACACTCAGGGGCTGGCGTACTACACCGCTCAGTGACTCCCTGCAGTGGGGGTTTCTGTTTCCAGTCCTGGATAGAAATACCATTAAGGAAAGCCTCTGTCACAGAGTTTCAGCACTTCTGTCTCTGCCCCTGACCCCAACCAGCACATGCAGAGTCACGTGAAAATGAAAGTCAGACGAGATTTCTGCATTTCAGAACCTCAAAATGGATGAAATGGCCTGACATGATTACTTGTGTTTTATATGGCACAGGGAGGGGGGGAATGATTGAGACAAAAGTAGTTATTCTGCCATATGTTTACATTTGGGGGGATGGCCCATTGTTACTTATCAGTTCTAAATAACCACAAATGTGTCACTTTAACAAAATGTCCTTGGCTGCATACCAGACTACTTAATATATTGTGATTAATTTGCCAGGACATAGATGCATACTGAGTAGAATAAAAAAGCCTTTGAGACAGGATGAGATCTGGAGGAACTGTGCGACTGTTACTCAGACATGTCAGGTGTCTGCATTGAGCTATCTCTGTATGGTAATTGTGAACAGAATGATAAAACACAATGAATGCAGCCAAGCAGGCTCTTGACAGAAGAGAAGAGATTGATTAATGGGATGTGAGGTATTCTTGATTGATTTTAGCGCACGTTTGGTGCAGTTTTCACAAACGATTTATCTTAATTCTGTATATATTATCAATACATTCAGCTTGACCAATAGGGTGTCACTGGCAATACTCATCAAAAATAGGAGGCATTTTTCCATAAGAAATCTAATTTTACCTATAAATCCATCTGTTGTGCTGAGTAGGGAAAACTTCTGTTGTTACTGTTCTGTATTTCTAATGTCAAGCGAAAGTGGTCAGCAACATTGATGATCCTCTGCAGCTTCATCATTTTCAAGTACTGATAGCAAACTTTATGACACACATTTCAAGGAGAAACTAGGGACCAAATCTATCCATACTGGAGCTCCACTGATGACAATGAAGTTCCAGTACAGCAAGAATAAACTGGTCTTACTGCCGGCATTTTGGAAGAAAGATTCCCCTCTCCTCTTGTTGTCCTAGGTCCCTCATTCATTGTGCTAGAGAATTTTGTTGCTCCAGGTCATTAACAAGTTTCAAGAGCTGGATTGTTCTGTCATTTGCTTCTGCATAAGAAAAATGAAATAGTGATATTTCCATTGCTCTTAAATGGAGACAGGCTTGTTGGGGTCATAAGCACATCAAGTGGCTAAATTCTCTCGAGGAAGAAAAAAGGATGTGTTATGGGACTTGGTCTTCATTTAGCCCATCAAAAACTTAATTCTGAAGAGTCATAGCACTGATTCAGCCAGTTAAAAATAAGTGCACTGGTGAAAAAATATGTTAATACAGAGTTATGATAGCTTGGTGGTAGGTTATCCCCTGGCAGAATGCTGAGTTGAGCAGAACTCAAACTTCTGAAAATCAGGAAATGCACAACATAATGCCCATGGAACCTTAACTCTGGCCTCTTTCAACAATGCCCCAATATGCTCCCATTAACACGCATACCTTTACCTTGCCAACTGCAAGCTGCTGAAATGTACAAGCTTTTCCTGCCTTTTAAAACCCATTCACTCCCAGGTACATCAGTAAAACCTCTTAAACCACTGGTTAGAAGCTGCAGAGTGGGCAAAATATGATGCCGGTGCAGCCTACCTCTCTTTTGTAGTCAGCAATCCTCGTGACATGGTGAGCTCCTTGCTCTCCTACAAGTTTCTGGAACCTCATGACCCAGGAATTGTCAAGAAACCACATGTTGGCAACCCCAGAAGGGCAAACCCTCAGCTCGGGGGGCGCACATGCACGCACACACACATGCACAGAGAATGGGGGAGCCAATGGGTCCTCAAGCCCCTATTCTGACTCAGGCACTCACACTTACATCCTCACTGCAGCTCCAAAGCCCTCTCCCCTAATCTTTGCTCTACTGCCCCCTCATATTCCTCCCTTCCTAGGAAGCATTTACATGTCTGTTTCCCTCTACCCCCAAATACTTTGATTACATTGCCACCCATGACTCTCAAATTGTACCAGCCTCCAGCTACTCAATCCCAAACTCCATTTTTTGGAGGGGCTGTAACTTGGAAACCCATCAATCAAATGACTCCAAATTTGGATGACTAAAGCTACCCCAAATGAGGCACATCACATTTCAAAATCCAAATAACCATTTGGATCTTAGAGGACTTTCAAGAGTTACGTTTTAAAGCACATAAAATGATGGGAATAGAAACTCTCTAGCTATTTTTCTGTATTGGTGCATGTGCACTGTAAACAATGTACATTTTTAAACATACCATTCTTAATTTAGACACTTGCAATTTAGTGGGTGCCATGCACAACCTTGTATAAAACTTGACAAATTGAGACCATTGTGACCCACATCACATTAATAGTTTGACCTCTAGCTCTTTGCAAAAAATACCCCACCTAGAAACATTTTGAAAAATGGTGATTTTTTCAGGATTTCTCTCTCTGCAATCCCAAGCAGAAATGACCCCAAGTTTGGGTCACTAACCCAACACTGCACCCTGCTGAAGCACACCAAATAACATAGGAATCCAACTATGCAAGAACCCTAAAATCAACCTAGGAAGATTGACCTTGAAACAGAAGTTCTAACACAACCTTAAATATAGTGCCCCTGATGTGCATCTATAATTAAACACACAAAATCACAGAGAAGAGATAAAATCTGAATGCACTGATTATATTGCCATTGGAATGGACAATACTGCCTGTTTGGGGTAAATCACAGTTTATAGCTCTTTTTGTCTAAAAGAAAATTTTAAAACTATTCTGGTTGGGAAACATTATGGTTCAAATAATCATCATCCCTTTAAATTTCATTAGAAAATCTTACGTTGGAACTTTTGATCAATAAATAATACTCAATACGTGCCTCACGGAAGCATCTCCGCAGCCACATAAAATGAATTTTCCCTATCGGTACCACTGTTTACAATATATTAGTGGGTTACCAGAACAGTGCAAAATGATGAGAGATATACTTAATGAATCCATGACAATTTACATTTGAATTTACCAGGTCCTCTTTGTGAACTGTCATCAATAAGATGGAGAAATCCACAAAATTTAGAGACTGTATATTTGGTATTACTATGAATATTTCTGAAACGCAAACCAAAAGTTTTAATCACCATCAATACTCTTATATAAAGCCTAATCATATAACATTTAGTCATATGAGTAGTGCTGTGGAGTTGTTTCTTAATCTTCATAATAAAACTGAACCAAATCTTGAAGGTCTCACTCAGGCAAAACTACCATAGACATGATTTAGACCATAGATGTTTACATTCCCAAGAGCAACAATCAATGTAAAGTGGGTGAAGTCCTAGTCACATTGGTTTCAATCTACATAGCTATATTAAGGATGAATTATGGAAACATACCGTGATAATGAGTCCATCACAGATACACCATTTGTCTGCTTCTTCCGCATCCAGGCTGCTTCCTAAGCATGCAATGCCCTTCCTGAGCTACTCCACAAGGCCACTGTCCTTTCTATGTTCTGGTTGAACACCCAGTTTTACTGTGATACTTGCAAAAGAGGCAGTGTCTACACTACAGACAGTATACCAACACAGCTACAGCCTTTGGAGTGCAGACACTTTCTACAGCAATGGAACGGTTTGGTTTTTTTTCCCATTAATGTGGTAATCCACCTGTCCCAACAGTGGAGCTAAGTTGACAGAATAATTTTTCCATTGACCTTGCTACAGCTGCACTGGGGGTTAGGTTTGCATAAATACTGTAGCCGGGGGTGTGAATTTTTCACACTCCCGAGCACTGTAGCTATATCAACTTGACTTACGTGTAGACCAAGCCAAAGTACTTGAGTGGGAAAGTCTGTGAGCCAGATCTTCAGTTGCTGTAAATCAGCTTGGTTTCACTGACGTCAGTGGAGTTACACTGTTTTAGGGCAGCGTATTTCTTTTTTAAAAAGTCTTAAAACAAAAGACAATTGCATCAGCTGCTATTGAGTTACCAAGGCATCACCACTCCACTTTTACTTTTATGCTGCACTTCTTTTTCCTACCTATCAACCGCTTGTCAGCTCCTTCAGACAAGGACTATACCTTCTTACGTTTGTATAGTACCTAGCACACAGAGGGTGCTACTGCAAGGAAATAAGTCAGAATAAGAGCAGCACTCGCTCACTTGTAATGTAACAGAGGCAGACTAATCTATGTGATGAAGTGTATTTTCCTAGGACTGTGGCATAACCAGAGAATGCAATATAAAAAGGGATCTCCTTTAGCGCTGCATTTCCTGTGGTTTTTTGATTTCTAAGCGATCCTGTGCCAGTTCCAGAGGATGTCAAGTGGTGTAGTTCCATTGACTTTTACAGCACTACATGTTTACACCAGCTAAAAATTTGGCCCCATATTTTATACGAAGCTGCATCATTGCCATGCAACTGAAGTATATTCAGTGGCATTTTTAGTAATTTTTGAACCAAGGCTTACAGAAAAAAAACCCTTGACACCCCAATTTCTCAGACTTATTTTGCTATAACTGCTTGTATTTGTCAACGGCATCAGCAAACATGCCTTCTGCTTAATATATCATTATGGAGCAAAGACTACAAAGCTTCTCAAAGCATGGTACAACACTTCCAGTCAGTTTTTAATATTGAAAATTATTCAGTTTAGTACGCAAGTTTTTCCTACAGTAATTAAGCCCACAGAGACTGTCAGTAGATTCTAATCCACATAAGTATTAGAAACAGTAGGGAACTGAAAGATAAAAGGTCATTACATTCATTATGAGACATATCATGGTTTATTAAAAACACCAAAGGTTAACAAGTTCAAGTAATGACGCGCACTGTTAATAGTTAAACCTCTCCACTTTAGGTATTCTAGGTGGCATGTTATTTTTAAAACTGATCTATAAAAATGATACTAGTGTGTTTATCTTGTTAAAATCCTAAGAATTAATTCTTGACTAATTTCTATTTCTTTGTTCAAATGAGACCACAGTAGCTATTCACCATTTACCATTAATTTGAGTGCATTCATGAACATAAGAGTGGGGATGGGTGAACCTGCAAGTGTCCAAGGTCAAGTTCATTTTAGATAAACAATCAGAAGTTCAGGAGCTTATGCAAAGCTTATTTGAACTATCTAGACTCTATCTTGAACAAAGTGAGATTTCCATCCACGACAAGAGGATTTGCCATAAGATTTCTCTCACTTATGCTTCTAATTCCTGGTGGAAATCCTACCAGAACAGGATCTCTCATTGAATTATCCCCACTTCTAGATCCTGATCCGGGATAAAAGGTTTTTCCACACTTTCATTTTTAGAATTTTCCCATGGGAAAACAGTTATTTCCTGAGGGTAAACTATTAATGGGAATTTTTCTGTGAATTTTTTTTGCAGAACAAAATTCTCATTTTCCTATCGGCTTTAGGTTGAAGTTTGGTTGTAAAAATGAGCAAAGTTTGGGGGTTGTTCCAATTTTTCTGAACAATTTCACCCATTTCTACATATCCCAGTTGTCCATGGATCATGAAATGAGCTTTCATTCCATGTCACACAGTTAAGACTTTGCAAACACATCAATTTGTGTGATCATACAACTCAAATAGTCATGTTTTAAAGTGCATCTTCTGCAAGTAAACAAATTTAAATAATACAGCTGTAGATCAATTGAGTGAAAAACTAATGACCATGCCCAATCACCATTGTCTCAAGGATGGTGTATGGCTAAAACTAGCAAGAGTTTGGTTCTAATTCTATTCCTACACCATTTTTAGATTTTAATTCCATCAAGGTCAGCAGAGTCACTTCTGAGTCTCAGAAAACTATGTTCAGACCCACAATTCATATTGGTTATTGTTACGTTAGGGAAGTAAGTAGGTGAGTGTTTGTATTCATCCAGTTGCAGTTGACATGAAGACTTTTATTCAAGTGCTAATAAATAAAACATGTTAAATGTCCACGTGAGAGGGGAACAAGACAAGGAATCTAATATGAGTCTGTGACTGAGAAAAAAAAAGTGGCCGGGGGGGAAGGAAATTCTAAAGGCTCCAGACTTTCATATGGCTACTTATTGATTATATGAGTCGCTTGCTGGTGGATTCCCTGCAGCTTGAGGTCTTCAAATCTCACTTTTGAGGATTTCAATAACTCAGTCATGGGTTCGGGGTTGTTATAAATGTGTATGGGTAGGGTTTTGTGGCCTGCCTTGTGCGGGAGGTCAGACTAGATGATCATATTGGTCCCTTCTGACCTATGAGTCTATGAGTCTATGATTATCTTTTTAATCTTTGAAGGTAACTATATACGATCTCATATTTGAGAAGAAAGCTTGGTAGATTTTATTGTTCTATTAAAGAAAGAAATCCCATTATTATACCACTCAAGCATTATTTCTCAGCACCAAAGCTAATTTGTGCATGTCAGATAAAATATCATGGGGAGCAAAATAGGAAGACAACATGGCTGTTGTGTGTGTACACATGCATGTATGCACACATGAGAAAGGTTATCACAGATTTTAAGGCCACACTTTCTAAAAGATATGTGCTAATTCAAGCACAAGTTGTTGAGCTAGCTGCAGGAATTTTATGGTCTGTGACATGCAAAAAGACCTCTAATCTTGGATAAAGTACTATGCAACTGAGAGTTTACCTTTACTCTTGGTAGTACTGACTAATGGTAAATTTAGCTTCACTCTAAAAAGTATGCATCTTGTTTCCAGTTTGAATTTTGCTGACTTCAACTTCTAGCCACTAGAACTTGTTATAACTTTGTTTGTGGGATTAAAGAGCCCTCTAGTATCAGATATCTCCTCCATGTGTAGGTACTTCTAAAGCATGATTAAATTGCCTTTTAACCCATCCTTCAACAAGCTAGATGAGAGACTAATGAAGCTCATTCTATCGCAAGGTGTGTTTTGCAGAGCAATTGCTCTAGATATTTAACCGGGGCAAGAAACATTCCCTCATCTCCGTTGGAAAATGTCCTTTTCACACAGCTGTATGAAAATTCCTGCACAAAATACAATTTTGTAAGTTGAATAGTATTCACAAGGATTAAAAGCAACAAGACCTTTAGGCATTGCCATATTTATCGATGGAGTGGGCATGCCAGGGTCCGGAGCAGTAGTAAATAAGAAAACGCAGAACAGCCTAGAGATGGGAAAGGTATCCATAGATGGTGTTTCATTAAATCATGCTGTTATTGTTTCAGTGAGACCCAGGGATGTTTTGTTATTGCCCCATTAGATGAGTCTTTTATCACTTGGTCTGAGGTACTAGGAGCAGGGCAAGTGTTCAGCATTCTAACCTTAGATGGAGCAGCGTGAGGATTGCAGAGGCAACAGTTTTGGTTTTGCCCGAGAATAAGAGAAAGATTTAATCCTTCAAGGCCTTAAGAACCATATTTATAAACAAGAAAGACTGATGTCTTCAAAAGATTATGTACACTTGTGCACCTCTTTGTCTGCAAAGGTACATTTGTTAAGTGAATGCTTAATACTTCTGCTTAGGAAAAACAAAATCAACCCAAGCATACACTCTAAGATGATGTGCAATAGTACTTGACATTAAGACAGATATTTCCATTCACTGGACTGGTGGCACACTGTCTAAGCTCCAGAGGAACAGATCTAAAAATGTATTAATACATGTATATCATAAGGGTAATGCCAGTTATAAAAACCTCCTCAAGATCAGCATTCCTAGCAAAGAAAAAAGATAAAACACAGTTACTGCTACAGTCATGGGAAATAAGTGGTCACCTTTAAAATTATTTGATATATCTAAAGTTTCATTCTCTGTTATGGGCCTGACTCAAAGCCTTGAAGTGAATGATAAAGCAGAATGAAAAGTTTCAATTTTTTAGTTTTTTTCACCTAACAAAAACCGTTTTTGTTGAAGTTCTCCCCTTTTGCAACCATCTCTAGTTAATAGAAAGTTTCCCATTAACCTAAATGGATATTGGATCCAGCACATACAAAATTAATTAAACTAGTTGGCATCTTAGAACTCAGATTTTTCTGTACTACACAAACCCATAGAAATTGCAGGACCTATATCATGGGGAAGTTTCTGTACTGCAGAAGCTTTAGATGCATTAATTCAGTCCACAGAGAACAGACCAGGAATACTTGGCACCCCAAAGATTACTGCATCCTGAGAAAAAGTAACTAGGAGAGTAAACACAGAGGAAAACTGGAGAGGACAGGCTGAAAGATGAATTGTTTGCAAATTAAATACCCCAACTACAAATAACGTTTCAGAATGACTAGTTATAATCAGCTGAATAATTTTGAATTCTTCATTTGTTTTTCCTCATTGACTTTAATAAAGCATGCCTGAGGCTCAGTTTCTTGGCAAACTGTATTATTTGTGTTTGAAGCTGGTTTCTGGCCAAGAAGGTTTCTGCAAGCTCCCCAACAGCATAATTACGATTGACAACTGGCTGTCCTTTGGCTGGTAGGATGTCCTTTATACTCTTTTCTGTTGCACAAGAAAGAGCTGGGGGAGAGGGAGAACAACCTTCCTTTGCATTACCAATAAGATCAAGATGGCAAAGGCTCCCATTTTGTCTCCACAAGTACTATAGCTCACCCTTCTGTAAAGCTTTTATTATTGCTTTGGGAGATACGGATGCTTGCCTCCCTCTTGCTTTTGTTGTACAACTGAACACAGATAACAGCAGATGGAAAGCAAGTATAGTACCAGTTTCTGAAGCCTTCTGATCTCTGGAGTTTAGTCCAGCTTAGTTTGCTGCCAATGTATGCAAAGCAGAGTGAGGTGGAGCTGCAGGACAAAACAATGCCGGGGAGAGGTCAGTGGGGGAAGTTACTGTTGGAACACAAGAAGGAGAGAAGGAAGAAAGTGAGAGAAAAGAAAAAAAGAGGCCATGTAGATGGAAGGGAAAGGAGGATACTTTTTTTTTTTTTAAATGACAAGCACATATTAAGTAAGAATCTTAGATGCAGATGCGCATCGTGTGTTAATTGTCATAGCTTTGCTGAAGTCAATGTTATCTGCCGACTTTCCCACTACACGTGCAAATACTGGGGGAAAGCGTTTTACGTATTTATCCCTTCCTGCAAATGATGGTGAATCTTTAAGGAATTAAGTGATATTTAACATCACTAGTGTTTTTGTGGCAGTCAAAATAATTTTTCAAGATTCTCTTAGACTTCTCACCAAGGAATCCTCAGGATTATGCCCAAGCTCCGCCTCACCTCCCAATCATCAGAGGATATGAAGGAAGGAAGAGACAAGTGAATTATTCATCAAGTTTTCTCCTCTACAAATTCAGTACCAACCACTTACATTTAATGTAGATGAACTTTTAGATGGCATCTAAACATGAATGTGCTAAGTTAACGTGATCTATAGTTTCTCATGACTCACTTCTTTTGTTACAAGTATAGCAAATAACCCTGTTCTGTAATGTGCATCGACTTTAACTGGGCTGTCACTCAAGTGCAAATTGGTCTTTCAAAATTAGCATCGCACCCCATTCTCTCTCGGCTTTGTTTTTATGGTTTCTTTTAACTCTTTAGCTGTTTAATATCAGGTTCCTTTTACATCAACTTCTCTCCAGATTCACAGTCTGGGATATGTTCTGGTTTGTTTAACAGAAGAGAAGAAAGGGACTGATTTCAAGGACTATTCTTTGTGAGAGTAGTTCCAGCTCTTCTAACTAGAGATGAATGAACTAGTTTGGATAAATTAAGATTAAGATGAACCTTCCACCAAAACTCAAACCAAATCCAAGCAAACAAGATTTTCAAGGTTTGGAAAAAAGAAAGGAAAAAAACCCCAAACAAACCCCAAAACCAAAACAACAACAACAACAAAAACACCCTGGATGAATTTTCAGTCCATTACTCTTAATTTTACTACTCTTGCAACTTTCAGCTAGGAGACGAAAAAGTAGTGATGACACCATGAAAGCTTGTGGTGACCCAATAGACAGCGGTGTCAAAGAGACACAAAAAAAAAAAATCAGTGAGTATCTTTCCATTGAGGTCAGTGGGCTCTAAATCAGGCCCTTTATTTCTGAATAGTGTACTTGAAGTATGTGTAGTTCATCCAGAAACAAATAGCTCCTGAAGTCTTTCAAGAATACAGATCCTGACCATTCCAGTTTTTCAGAATCAAGAGATTGAGATGGTTTGTATAGGCTGAGATGAACATCTAGTGCTATATGACAAGTTAACCAAAACAGAAACGATTGCAACTAGTTATCGCTGTGTAGGTTGTTTGCAGATTGGCCTTGTGAATACTAGTTATCTGAAAGGCAAAACTGGAGTTGTTTGGCTAGTTTTGACTACACACAGGTCACCTGGTATTGTTTTGTTCTCTGGAAGTTCAAGTCGGAATCAGGCTTCCTGTGTGAGGACTTTTGTTTAAGAGTTAGACATTTGCTTTCTAAACATATTCACTTAAAAGTCTGTTTCCATGAACAATCTGGCCAGTAAACTTATTTGCTCTCAGAAGTGAACTCAGAGGATATGCCTACACAGCCAAGAAACCCCCTAGGCTGGCCCCTTGCCAGCTGACTCAGGCCATGGGGCTCAGACTCGGGCCTGTTTCATTGTTGTGTAGATTTCCAGGCTCAGGCTGCAGCCTGGGTTCTGAGACACTCCGACTGTCCCTTTACACATCCTTCAAGCTGATTTTAAAAACAGAACCAGAAATATTACTCGTATTATTTTGTTGAATTGGTCACCCACCAGTGGACTATTATATACTGCTGACCAGATGATTTGTTGCTCTTACACAAAAGCATTGATCCAAGTGAATCAAACTATGTTTTCATCTCTGTTTTGAATAAATGGCTTAAAGCCTCAGACATGTAATTATGGGGGACACCTGTGGCTTTGGGGTGGCTTATGCAGTGCAGAAAGACAATTTCAATATAATATGACTTTGATCATCTTAAAAAGCTCCAAAAAATCACGAAGCTACCATCAGTTTGAAACAGCACAAATCTTCATTCCAAAAACAAAAAGAAAATATTGCTGTATGCTTCCATCATTTCAGAAAATGAAATACAGACTCAAGTAATTTTTTTATGATAGGCAATTTAAGATACATGAGATTTCGTCAAATAAAACATTTAAAATGTCATCTTTTTCCTTCTATGTCAAATGGTCATTTGCTAAAATAGAACTATGATGCTATACAGCTGGTTTGACAACCATTAGTCAGGATGTAATAATTTTAGGGTCTGAAAACTAGACCCTAAAGGCACATACACAAAGAAAATGGTTCCTTGCAAGAATCTATGAAAGGATATACTATGACAATAACTGACGTTCTTCTGGGAACCACATGAATCCCTCATATGTTATTTTGATTACAACAGGTCAGACACACACTTTTATGGTAAATTCCTTTAGCGCTTAGTCATATAATAGTTATTATATCAACTCCACAGACAAAGCAAGCAAGCAAGAGCAAGAGAGAGGTGATTAGTGAGTATTAAGGGTGGTAAATGACATTACATTGCCCCTTCATCTGAAGATGCAATTCAGTATCAACTTTTGTAAAACCTAAGCAATAAAGTATGGAAGAAATGAACCATAAACAAAGATGTATAAATAACAATTAGCTCAAATCATAGCTTGCAGTGTAAATTCCAGTATTTTAAAGCAAACATTCAAAATGTACAATTTGTCTGCTTTTTGTGTTTAGTTTCCTTTGTGTAGTTTGCTCAATCTTATGCTGGGTAGAAAAATATAGGCATGACATTTTTTGAATATTTGTGTAACCTTTATTGTTTCCTAGGCAATACTGATGTTTCTAAGGCCCCGTAATCTTAGTAAAGTACAACGTTCTGTAACTGGCAGAGGATGCGTTTCATATACAGTTTCACAAAGAGGGTTTGGTTGGTAAGCAAAGCTGGTAAGCCTTTTCTTAATAAAAACAATGTAGGGTATTCATTGTGTTCATGATTTTTACGTATGTAAGAGTCTGTGTGGTTTATAATTGTACCTTGATCATTACAAGAAGGCATTCATTACTGCACCCTGTGCTTATAGAGCATTATAAACCATCCTACTGCTGTGTGCTTCAAACATCTACATGGGAGGAGAAGAATAAAAAAGGATTTGCCCCATCTTTTGGGTTGGGGAGGGGACTCCTGTTGGGAAGGTAGTGAGAGAGGTGGAGTCACATCATCTGCAGGAACTTAGAAGGCAATACTCTGTTATGTTTTTCACCTCAGGCATAGTTTTAGCCATGCAAGGGAGGTTACTTTTGTTCTACAGCAATAATAATTCCTGTTTGTGTTCACTTCAATGGGCTGGGAGAGAAGAGAGGAAGAAGGACAAGGTTAAAAATAGGAGCCTTGCTTTAGCTTCCTATTTAGGAAAACCTTGACCCTGATCAGTCAGTCTTCAGTTTTTCTCTGTCCACTGCTAGGTTGGCAATTCATCCTAATTTAGTATCACCTGCAAACTTTAGACTTATTACTTCCTGCTGTAGATCATTAAGATAGATGCTAACCTGTACTAGTCCTAAAAGTAGGTGAATAGATTCAGATAAAATAGGAACCAACATAAAACATTCATATATATATTTAAAAAAAAATCAGGATTAGATTAAATTTTAAAGAAGTTTGGTGAACTTCTACAATTTAATTTTTTTGTACATCTTTACTCTTTGTTTACAGCTAGGACAAGAACTGGGAATACTGAAATACAGTGCCAAGGGAAAAAAGCAATTCCCATGGTTCAGCTCAACTAGTCCAGACCAAGAGAGATGGCTCTGTCAATTTATTCTGCACAGGTTTTAGACCAGAGAGGCTCAGAATAACTTTGCAGAACTGATCTTCTGAACAGTTTAACAGAACTAGTCCTAAGGATGTTTGACGTGTGTTGTTGCACATGCTGTCTCCCTGGTGATCAAAGACCCATAAATGGAAACAGCAGCAATAAAACCCAATACACTTTCCTTTTTTATGAAGGAAGATGAAAGATGTGGAAGTACTTGGAGCCTGATAGGGGAGGAGTTTGTCTAGCAAGAGACTCATGGAATAATTGAACAATAGGAATCTTGTGTTGGAACGGAGCAGTGGGAACTGCATGGTGGAGGTATATTTAATCCACATGCTGCAGACAGCTATGTAGTAATCTCACTTATACACACCAAAGAAGCTGGGACTAGAACTCTTGTTCCCCCAAAGCAATACCATAAGCTTTAAAGAGTAAAGCCATAACTGCCAGCAATAGGAGGTCCCTTGGTCTTGTCAACCTTACAACCTAACAACCTCACAACACACACACACTACAGTGGGAGAAAGTGGTCTGAAGAAAGCAATGCCCAGTCAATTCTTGTACTTCCTCTAAAAGCTTGAAATACCAGCTCTGCTGTTTGTGGTCTATCAATCACTCATTCCTCTCTGCATATGCTCTGTTCCCTCGTTATGCAGCTATTGTGTACAACTTATTACAAACCACAAATTCCGGCTAGGGTTTTTCCGAAAGGTTTGCTGACAGCTCAAAAGGTTTGCTGACCTTTGCAAACTTCTCCTGATGGTTTCAGCTGGGGTTTGTGTGATGATAACACAAAACCTGTTTTCAACTCCATTTTATTTTGAGCTCAAAATTCAAAGCAAGGCTTGCAGACATGCTTGCAACAACACCAAAAACAGCTTTGCATAATTCCCTGAGAACCGGAAGTGTCGTGTTTTACACAGCTATAATGGCATCTGTCTCCCAACAATGTCATTTCCTCTTAAATATTGGCACAGCCTGTGCCTGTCTGTCATTCAGGCAGCAATGAAGGCCATTCAAACAATGCACTGATCTGGACTTATGGAATCTGTGGGGAAGTGGTGATAACCAAACCTCTATTGTATTTGATTGCAATTATTTCATTTTTTTTGTGCATTCCCATTTCAACATGTCAACACAGATAAAAGTATTTAAACCTCCAAAATAATGTTTCCCCACCTCTGTGCTATTAAGTCCTGTGGCAGACAGAGTGACATGACATTTCTAAAATGTAGCCCATTTGTTCCATTTTTCCTTTACAGAAATGTTCTTTAAAAAATAGCTACACAAACCAGAAAAGCTGTGGGAAACCGTTTTTTGCAGGACCAGCTTAGTCAAAAATCACTTTCAGAATTAGCATTTACTATGCTCTGAAGTGAAATGGTAAAGTGGTAGCTTTTGTCCTGAAACTAAAATTGAACTGAAAGTGTCAAAATAAAATTATAGTACTAAACAAAAAATTGTGGTAGATCTGTCAACCATTTTAAAAGCATTGTCCAACCATGAGAAAATTAATGTAATTATGGCTGGTTTTTAGTTTAAACGACATTTAATATTCCACTGATACTAAGCAAAGTTACCTGTAAAAACAGCTGTCTAAAAATAAAGGTAATCCAATGCCCTTCTGATCTCATCCCCACCTTGAGTCCAGTCTCCCATAACCAAGAGTTGTGAGCTATTATTAGGCAGTTTCATTCTGTCCAGCAACATTGAGTTTTGGGGCATTCTTTTAAAATCTATTTTTCCACAGATTTTTAAATTCAGAAACAAACTCCCCAAAGCTCTACATAGCTGCTTTCTAGTGCTTTTTATCCATTGATCTCAAAGCACTTTACAAAAGAAGACAGTATCTTTATCTCCATCTTACAAAGAGGGAAACTGGAGGCATGGAGGGCAAATGACTTGTCCATGGTCCCCCAGCAAGCCAAGAACAAAGGGTTTCCAAGAAATAACTTAGTGTTCTGTCCACTAGCCCACGCTGCCTTAAAAACCATACTAAATGCAGCACTGAAAGGGGTTGATTGCACTGTTTTCAGAACATGATGTTGAGTAGCTTTAATATGAGTTATCAAACAACTACACCATTGATTCAAATTTTTATTTATCCTTCCCCCTTTGGCTTTTCTTTAGAATGCATTACTTTCTTATCTATGTGCTGCCTTGGTATTCCTCCAACCTTTGCCCGCTGTCGATAATAAGAGGACAGCCGAGGCTAGCATAAGGGGAAGCTGTGCCAGACCTACTCCTACTGAGAACTTTTCCCCATGGCCAGAATCCCTACCTGGGAAAACACAGACCATCTCTTCTCGCTGTGATGAGGGGCACAAAGTGATTATATTTGGGTTGATGATGTGGCCCACAAGGCTCCTTCTTTGCTTTCACTTCAGAAAACAGCACTAAATGCATAAAGTGTCCATGACTAACTTTTCCTCTTATGCAAAAGTTCATAAAACCAGTAACATTTATAATCACTGACGGAAAGAGAGAGAATTCTTTTCTCCACTAGTTCAAATACTTATTTTCTTAGCAGCAGACTGAATAGGTGTAGTCCAAGGTGTAGCCTTGGCCCAAGAAGCTACAACATATTGACTTTGTGCTTTCCCTCTTTTAATATCTTGCAGTTTATATGATGGTATTTGAATATTTGATGTCCAAGGAATGGCAATAAAGATAGTGCCATTGCTTCTTTAGATGGATTCTGCAGACAGGCAGCTAACTGAGAGACATTCACTTATCTGCAGGTACTAAGAAATTCCAAAATTGTTTGGTTCAACTGTGAAAAGCATGTAAATTCTAAACTTCAGGGCAGAGTAGGTAGGAATTCTTTCAAAGTAAGAATTTTTTTAATGAATGTAAGGGGTTGGTCGCAGCTCAAGTTAAGCATAGGATTCATTCACACTGGCCTATTCACAACCTCCAATTATAAATAGCCTCTCGGAGAGTCTAAATGACAGCCCCATTCCAGCCCCCCATAATGCCATTGTCCAGGGGGATTTTGCATTCCATTTCTGAAGCCATGATCACGCACCAGTGAAGTTAATTGGCATTTTGTCATTGATTTTGATGAGTGCAAGATGAGACTTCATCCACACTAACAGGGTCTGACTGATGCTTCATCCACTGAAGTCAATGGCAGTACGCCTATTGACATCAATGGTTACCTGACTAAATCCATATCGTTAGATTTTCTTCACATTTCAGCAGCCCAAGTGAAGCCAGATTTTTGCAAGATCCCAGGTTCTATGTAGGCACCAAAGCAGATGATCAGATTTGCAGAGGAGTATGGCACACGGCTACAGAACTCTTAAAAATCTGCCCCTACGTGTCATAATGGGAGCAAATGGGTGCTTTTGAATATTTGGCCCTTACCTGGGTGTCTAAATGGCAGCTGAGTTCTTGTGCCAAGCTGGTGCTGCTCGTGGGTGCTGAGCATTTGAAGATCTGATCCTGAGCTCTTCTGAAAGTGTGGCCTGTACTATATATTCCTGAATTCAAACCATGCCATGCCACTGACATTTCAATCAGAATTACAAGGGACTTCTGGGAGGGGTTTTTCCATAGAATCACATAGCGTAGTGCAGCACTTCAGCAGGGTTACTCCTTCAGTACTAAGTCATATTTCAGGAATTTTAGTACTTTCCAGATATTCTCTCTTGGTTAACACTCAGTATATCCGAAGCAGAAGAGATTATTGTCATGGACAGAAATGTTTTGAAAGGCTGTACATTCCTGGGGGTTACAGAGAAACAGGGGTGAGGAAAAGTCATTGGAATATTTTTAGCCAGGGGCACCCTGCCAATACATTTTTCACATGATACACCGAGGGCTTCCTGCAACCCCTCTCCGGGCTCTCTCCCTCATTGCAGCTCCCCGTACTTGCATCAGGTCTTGAGACTGCTGCTGAGTGAGTCCTGAGGGAAGGCTGCTGGAAGTGGGGTGAGGGCAAGGAGGGGCACCCTGGTGCCAGAGCTGTAGTGAGGAGTGAGGAGAAGCAGCGCTGGTCACCCCACTGCCCCTTCAGGTTTGGCCGTGTGAACCCTCTATCATGACATGGGAGGGGCAGTGCGGGGCCAAATCTAAATGGTGCTGTGACTCTTGGGCACCAGGTTGTAATACTATTCACTCAGTTTTGGCCCTGTGGTCCCCCCATCATGTCAGAGGAGCCACAGGAGCAAATCTCGGCTGGCAGTGGGTCAGCCAGTGCTGCTCCTCTTTCCCACTGCCATTGGGAGGGCCAAGTGCTGATGACTTAAGTTTTAGTATCCCTGCCAAAGGTACACGCCATGCATACAGCTGTGGGCACCACTGCTTATAGGCATCAGTGTGATTTCTTTAAGATGTTTTATAGGACATGATTTCCCCCCCCCCCATGTGATTGTAACAGGGTCTTACATGATCTGGTGTCAGTCCCCACTGCTGTCTCAGTTTCCCCACACTGTTTGATGCCTGAGTTTCTTAGGGAATTAGAGTCCTCTGGCCAAATCACAGGCCAGCCCCCCTTCTGAGGATAAGCAAGAAGTCCAACAAGACAAGACGGACAATCAGCAACCTTCTTCTGGATCTTCTCCTGTTTGACCAGGGAGTGTATGATCCTGTTCAGGCCAACTCCTTCCAGAGATACTGTTCTTCATAGTCTCCTACTTCCTTTTTATCAGGGCTCCTTCAACTGCTCTTGTAGACTGTAGACTGAAGACTGCTCGCTCACTCACTCACTCACTGACACACTCTCACTCTCTCTCAGAGCTCCCAATGTCCCTTTCAAGGGGAGAAGCGAGCCCTAGTGAGCTTTTTTAAACAAACTGCCCTCAGCTTTTGCCCAGACCTTTATACCCTGCAGGCAACTTTCTCTGTCTAACTTATCAGGGTGCCTTTGATAGGAATTACTCTACCACCAAACTACCATCACATAATACCAGTCACCTGGCCCAACCACTAGCTGAAGCTCCAAACCCATCAGCTGGGAGGCAGATAATGAGGCACAGATGGGACTGGGCCCAATTTCCTTTAAAGGACAAGCCACCCCTCCTTGTGAAAGGGGTCTTCTAATTACTGTCCATTGGGGGGGGGGGGAAGGAAGGAGCGAGAAAATAATAATAATAATAATAATAATAATATCCTTTAACTAAGACATTATTTTATTTACTGCAGCCAAAGACATTTCTTGTTGCTAAGAAGGCTCATTGTAGTTTTAGCACTGTTGCAAGTACATAGGTCTAGTTTAGTCTGCACTCTAGATGTGACTTTTCTGGCCACCTTTGGGATGATTACTTTCTGGTAGTCATAGCACAAAACTGGAAGTCAGGGCTTCAGAATTCTCTTCCTGTTTCTTTCATTGACTTGAAGCCTGCTCCTACAGTCCTTATTCACACAAATAGTTCTTAGGTAAGTAATCCGAATAGTACTCATAAAACTAGCAAGGGTTGCAAATTTGGGCAAGTCAAGTAACCTAGACCTCAGTTTACTCTTCAATAAAAGGGGTAAATAATAGGCTTCATGGTCTAGTAGACGGAGCTGTGATCTAGGATACCGGGGTTCTAGGCTCAGCTCTGCCTCTAAGTTACTGTGAGCCAGTCACTTCCCCTTTCTGTGCCCAGGTGTCCCTTTGTCTGTCTTCTCTATTTAGACTATAAGTTCTTTGGGCAGAGATTGTATCTTACTGTGTCTGCAGCATGTAACAGAATGGAGCCCTGGAGTGCTAGAAAAATACAACTCATCATATAAGTACAAAGTGTTACTTTTTCTTTCATGCAATATTTTATTAGATGGCCAGTGTTTTTATTAATGGAGGGTGGGAATGGGAACTACAGGTTTACAGGACAAGTTACCTTTTATTTTACATGATTCTGGTTTGTAGAAAGGCTTAAAAGTAACTCGTGCTTATTTTAAAATGAAGTAAAAAAATTTTCCTTTCCAAAACCCACCTTAAAAGAACAGGTAGAGAGCAGCAAAATATGAAATTATTTAATCTCAGATGAGGTAAAACATACCATATATCCTCTACTACTTTAGCTCAATGGGGTGCCACCTTAATGACTTACTCAAAGCAGAAGATTTTGCCTAAGAATTGTAGGACATATGGTACGCTTCAGCCTTCACTGCTAATTTCTTGGTTTTAATTATTTTCGGACACAACCTTAACATTCTTTTAATGCCATTTTTTTCACCATGTGATGTTAATAAAATTTCTCATTTTACAGTTCCATGCTTTCAGACTTATGTAGCCGGCATAGAAGAAAATGCAACTCTGCACAAATATTTATTCTTTGTTTATTACTGAATAATCATCTGGCCCTTTAATATCTGTCAGGTTCATGAGATTGTAGCAGTCATTGATGGCTCTAACATGCACTGATGCTGATGTGGCCCTTGGCAAGCACCAGGAAAAAGAGAGGCAAAAATCTATTCCTGATTTACACCAGCACAAGTGAGATTAGCGAATCAGGCGCCCATATGTGTGTGTTATTCTTTCAGTAAACCTCCTTGCCAGGGACACAGTTTTCAAGTAGTGTACGCTTGCTAGGACCAAATTCTATGGCAAACTGGTAGAAAAAAATTTAATTAAAAAAATTTGCGTCTAAGAGAGAAATATTGATATGAACTCCCTAAGAATGTCGCAATTGCTTTTTAAAAGCTCTGTGCTTCCAGTGATTATTTATGTTAGTGGTTCTCAACCAGGGGTATCCAGATCCCTGGGGGCATGCAGAGGTCTTCAGGGGGCATTCAACTCGTCTAGATCACTGTTTCTCAGCCTGGTGGTTGCAGCTTCCCGGAGGGAGGGGGAGGGGTTATTGGATGGATTTAGGGGAGTTGCAAGTGCAGGGCCAACGTTAGGGGACAGCAAGCAGGGCAATTGCCCAGTGCCCCACATAACTGGGTGCTCCACGAAACATTCTTCAGCCCGGTTGCTTGGGGCTTGGGCTTCAGACAAGGCTCCCAACTGAAAAACAGGCTTAAGTATCACACTGACATGTAAGTCGAATATTTATATTCCAGTTGATTTATTTTGTAATTATATGGTAAAAAGGAGAAAGTAAGCCATTTCTCAGTAACAGGGCGCTGTGACACTTCTGTATTTTTATGTCTGATTTTGTAAGCAAGTAGTTCTTAAGTGAGGTGAAACTTGGGGTACACAAGACAAATCAGACTCCTGTAGTCTGGAAATGTTGAGAACCTCCGATTTATGTGAATCAGTGCTAACCATTACACAGGCTGTTATATTAAACATGACATTTCAGGAGTTACACTGGCCAAGAAGCTGTGTTATAAAAAGTACAGGAAAACATCATGCCTATAAAAAAACAAGATAGCTGCTCTTTTATTTTCTTGCAGATATCTCCTTTTGCCCACATGGATAATAAACATAAAGAAAGCTATCTGCTGTGTACTCATGCAGACATCTGATTTATAGAAACAGCAAAACTTTTTAATGTTACCACTGAGTACTAATAAAATACTCTTTAGTGGATATTACTGTTTGTGCACATTATATCGTAGCTGGTGGTGGATTTTTGTCTTGTTTAGCTTTGTTATCAGTGATTGATTGTGTCAAATAAGATGGTCGAAAAGGTACACTATTGAAAATCTAATCTTTTGGGTCTTTGATTTGCAGTAAGTTATTCTCACAAGGAAAACTACTTTTCTTGACTTTGCAAAAAGTAAAATCTAAATAAACCCAAAGCTACTGGATCATATTTCAGCTAGTTTTTCAATGAGCAGCAATCAGGAAAGTATTTTGCATCATAACTAGGGATGAGGCAGCAGCAAGGAAGGGAAAGAAGCTGAAGGTCAGCAAGTAAATTACGTTTGTTGTAATATTTGAGATTTGTCTATGCTCCCAGGGTAACACAAGGACAACAGTTCTGGTCCACCATCAGCTACAAAAACATATGCTTCTATTGCTTGACCTAACGGAGTGCATTTAAGATCTGGGTAGAAAGGCCAAAAGCCAAGTAGAGTTGGACCTTGCAAAGGGAATTAAAACCAAAAGTAAAAGGTTCTATAGCCATGTAAATAGGAAGAAAATAAAGAAAGAAGAAGTGGGACCACTGAGTACTGAGGATGGGGTGGAGGTTAAGGATAATCTAGGCATGGCCAAATATCTAAACAAATACTTTGCCTCCATTTTTAATGAGGCTAATGATGAGCTTGGGGATAGTGGTAGGGTGACTAATGGGAATGAGGAAATGGAGGTAGAAATTACCAAATCTGAGGTAGAAGCCAAACTCAAACAGTTCAGTAGGACTAAATCGGGGGAGAGGGGACGGATAATCTCCATCCAAGAATATTAAAGGAGCTAGCACCTGAAATTGCAAGACCATTAGCAAGGATTTTTAATGAAGCTATAAACTCAGGGGTTGTACCACATGACTGGAGAATTGTTAACATAGTTCCTATTTTTAAGAAAGGGGGAAAAAATGATCCAGGTAACTACATGCCTGTTAGTTTGACCTCAGTAGTATGCAAGGTCTTGGAAAAAATGTTGAAAGAGAAAGTAGTTAAGGTCATCGAGGTTAATGGTAATTGGGATAAAATACAACATGGCTTTACAAAAGGTAGATCATGCCAGACCAACCTGATCTCCTTTTTTGAGAAGATAACAGATTTTTTAGACAAAGGGAATGCAGTGGATCTAATTTACCTAGATTTCAGTAAGGCATCTGATATGGTTCCAAATGGGGAATTAGTAGTTCAATTAGAAAAGATGGGGATTAATATGAAAATTGAAAGGTGGATAAGGAACTGGTTAAAGAGGAGACTACAACGGGTCATACTGAAAGGTGAACTGTCAGGCTGGAAGAAGGTTACTAGTGGAGTTCCTCAGGAGTTGGTCTTGGACCAATCTTATTTAACCTTTTTATTACCGACCTTGGCACAAAAGTGGGAGTGTGCTAATAAAGTTTGCAGATGACACAAAGTTGGGAGGTGTTGCCAAAACAGAGAAGGATCAGGATATCATACAGGAAGATCTGGCTGACCTTGAAAACTGGAGTAATAGAAATAGGATGAAATTTAATAGTGGAAAGTACAAGATCATGTATTTAGGGACTAACAACAAGAATTTCTGGTGTAAGCTGTGGATGCATCAGTTGGAAGTGACAGAGGAAGAGAAGGACCTGGGTGTATTGGTTGATTACAGGATGACTATGAGCTGCCAATGTGATGTGGCCATGAAAAAAGCTAATGCTGTCCTTGGATGCATCAGATGAAGTATTTCCAGTAGAGACAGGGAGGTGTTAATACCATTATACAAGGTGCTGGTGAGATGTCATCTGGAATACTGTGCGCAGTTCTGGTCTTCCATGTTTAAGAAAGATGAATTCAAACTTGAACAGGTGCAGAGAAGGGCTACTAGGATGATCTGCGAAATGGAAAACCAGCCTTATGAGAGGAGACTCAAAGAGCTTGGTTTATTTAGCCTAACCAAAAGAAGGTTGAGAGGCAATATGATTGCTCTCTATAAATACATCAGAGCAATACATATCAGGGAGGGAGAGGAATTATTTAAGTTCAGTGGCAATGTGGACCCAAGAACAAATGGATCTAAACTGTCCATCAGGAAGTTTAGACTTGAAATTAGACACAGATTTCTAACCATCAGAGGAGTGAAGTTCTGGAATAGCCTTCCAAGGGGAACAATAGGGGGAAAAAACTTAGCTGGCTTCAAAACTGAGCTTGATAAATTTATGGAGGGGATGGTATGATGGGGCAGCCTAGTTTGGCAATTGATTGATCTTTGACTACTGGTTGTAAATATACCAATGGCCTGGGAAGGGATGTTAGATGGGGTGGGTTCTGAGTTACTACAGAGAATTCTTTCTTGGGTGTCTGGCTGGTGAGTCTTGTCCAAGACTCAGGGTTTAACTGATCACCATCTTTGGGGTTGGGAAGAAATTGTCCCTGATGGCAGATTGGAAAAGGATCTGGGGGATTTTCACCTTTTTCTGTAGCATGGGGCACTGCTCACCTGCTGGTGGATTTCTCTGTACCTTAAAGTTGCTAAACCATGATTTGAGGACTTTAATAACTCAGTCATAGGTTAGAAGTTTATTACAGGAGTGGGTGGGTGAAGTTCTGTGGCCTGCTTTGTGCAGGAGGTCAGACTAGATGATCATATTAGTCCCTTCTGACCTTAGAGTATATGAGTAGTAACAGATTCCATACTCTCTGTGAGAGTCAATCACTTGAGGGTGACATTCATATATCTGCATCCATACATTACAATAAGACCTGGAAAAGGAAGGAAACGTGTAGCTATCTAAGCCAGATTCTCTCTCTGTCATTTACATCCTGAAGATTAAATGTGATATCTTCCAATGCACTTAATGAAAGGCGGGGGGTCTTTATTTTTCAATCCTAGAGATAAATTCTAGCCTTAGAAGTTCATGCATGAAACTCTTATTGTAGTCAATGGTACCTCTGAGCATATATCTGAAGGAAGAATTTGTCCCTTAATTTGAACATTAAAACATGAAAGTTAAGTTAAAATGAATTGCCAACTGTCTGCCAAATTTGCTAATTTGATGTAGTTTCTCTAAAGGGCATGATTGTAGAAAATTCAAGTCACCCTGAAAAAGTTTAAAGCAAAGGTGAGTCACTCAAGATTCAATGTGAAAATTATAAACCAAACACCCAAAGGTACTATCTAGCACTACAAATTTTAAACAATTGTATTCCTGTTACAGAGCTTTCAGGACACTACTTATGTAAACTGATGTGATGAGAAGATAAAAATATAATCTACCATTAAATAAATCTGGTGAAATTGTGAAATCTGTCCATGGATATTTTGCAATTGGAAAAAAGAGGCTAAATTCTTTAAATAAATTCTTTGTTGTGAATTATTCCTTCAGTTTGAATGTTCACTCTAAATGAAATCTATTTGGTAAAAGTAAAGTTGGATGTCAAAAGTAGCAGGTAAAGCATTGGGTTTCCAAAAACCAGAGGTAACAATAAATGTTCTATTAACAGAGTTGTTAGATAATTACTACTTTTAGATGAAATCATGAGACAGCAACACCAACAAACATACAATAAGAATAAAGGGTCATATTCTCTTCCCTACTTTGTCCTCTTTGTGCCATGCTTGTGGTGAAAGAACGAATCATACAATCTTGCCCCAACTCCTCTACCAGGGATTCCCTCAGCCAGAGGGGAAGGGTAGAATCTGTAAGTGTAGAGCTGACCTATCTGAATCCTCCTCCATCTCCCTTTCAACTTTTTCACAGGAGGCAAGTCAAGGGCAGGAAGGGGATGTGGCTGGAATGCTCTGAGCTCCAGTGATCCTCAGGCTGGCTGACCATTTCATTGTGGCCACTACCATTTGGCACTGTTTAGAGCAGCACTTAAGATGCTCTAACATGCAAGGCTTGGGGCCTTCCTCTTTGTGGTGCCCAGCAGAAATTTAGTACTGCAGAGAATCTGGCCCCGTATGAACATTTTGCAAAATGGAACAATACACCTTTCTGAATCTATTTTCCCTCTTATTATTCCACTTCAATTATTTCACAATTTACTGAGAAAACAGACTGATAAATTTAACTCAATTAGCTACCTTTGAAAATACTTTACAGTTCCACATTAACTCAATAACCAGGCAACCAGGCATTATCCAAAGAATAAAATAAAGTAAAATCTCATTGCTTTTGGCAGATATATAAAAATAAATGACTGAATATCTACCACATACAGCAATTATATGCAACATATTTAACTAGAAATTTCCTGGAATAACTACCCACAGAGCTAATTCAGCTAATCATTCATCAGGCTATCATCAGTTATGGCTCGCCTTTGCACATGAGCATAGCTGAAGCTATGGGTGGCTGAAGCAAAATACATTCCATGTGATAGAACATATGGCTTTAAAATGTTGACTTCCATCTATTGTTTTTGCTTCTGGATACTTACACAACAAT
Source organism: Mesoclemmys tuberculata (assembly GCA_007922155.1). Taxonomy (NCBI): domain Eukaryota; kingdom Metazoa; phylum Chordata; order Testudines; family Chelidae; genus Mesoclemmys; species Mesoclemmys tuberculata. Next base: position 21,101,767 of record ML675614.1, on the reverse strand, counting down.
ATGATGATGAGGATGTGTATGGTAAACACTCACAATATGTTTGGACTAGATTTTTCTGTTTAATGGGAATAGATAAAGAAAATGTTAGTTCATGAATATCTGTACCATGTAGCATCATGCTCCACAAACAGCACTATAGGATACATGCACAGTATCCAGGGCCCCCACATGGGGGGGGGGAAGAGTACATTTTATCAGGCCCAGAGGCTCTGGGAGGCCCGGCCCAAGCTGCAACCCCCATTACCGTGAGGAAAAAATTGAGGCTAAATTGTAGATCATGCCTGAGGATATTTATAGAAACTTATTTCCCTGTATCTATCAAGACATTGACAGGATATGATACCTTTATAATGACCAAAAAGTTACAGAATAGTCAGCAAACTTGTAGGACTCTCAGGCTGGATGTTATGTTAAACAAAAATAGCCAGGGGGGCGGGGGGGAGAGATTTTTCAGAAATATAGACTATGTAACCGTAATTTCAGAATTCAAACTTTTTTCATGGCTCATAAAATGGTATGTGTGGGATGAGGGATTATGCTGTGTGTGTGAGGGGGCCCATGTTACAAAAGTTTTTACTGGGCCTGAAAAAATTATGCTTGTGCCCTGACAGTATCCCAAACCATGAAAGGGCCTACACCTATACTTAGGTAAGGTAGACAGTTCCCTCTCGCTACCCATTGAGAAATGTTCTTCACCATTAGGTATGTATCAGAACATGCTAAATCACTCATGTCTGCTCTATGGAAGTTAAGGGTTGTAAACATTTTGTATTTCTTTGTGGCATCACTAGCCATTCTGAGTGTTTTCTCATCATTCTCACCATGGAAACTGATGGTTTATTTGTGACAAAAATGGCCATAGGGACTAATAGCCATATTTGGTGCTCACTTAATCATGAATAATGGACATTTTGCTTCCTTTATATGGAGCCATTGAGGTAAAATCCAAAATGTTTCTGTTTGCTGGTGAGCCCTGCTTGTTGTGGCTGATGCCTCATATCGGCAGTGATGGCCTTACCATCTACTAACCATATGAAGTGATGTGACAATAGTTTTTCCAAGTGCAGACACTGAATATGCTAAACTCTAGTACCAGACTTACACTCTTGGAGAAATCATACTATGTTCCAGCCAGACCAGGTCTGCTGCTGAAAGCTGCCCAAGGAATATTGCTCTTGTCTTGAGGCAAGGGTGGGACTTCATGTTAGGGAGGCATTATATAAAATTTGCAAATTCTCTGCAGATATTAAAATACCCTTTAGGGAAGAACAATTAGGGTGCAGAGCTAGCAGAGAAGGAACAACATATGGGTGACTGAACTTTTTAACTCAAGAGACATTTTAAACATTTCTCACATTCCTTTTTCCAGTGAATAACACTTTGTTCTACAATAAAAATGGTGCATTACAATTGGAATGAAGTCATCTTAAATAAGAGGCCAAATGCCAGGCATTAGAAGATATTTTTTCCCTCGAGTAACATATGACTCCCTGGCAGACTTACTTGGGCATATATGTATTGGAAACTTTGCAATTGCCTCTGGGTTTGTCACTTGATTAGATTGCTGATGATTTGTGTCTCTGTCAGCAGTCACTGTCTTATCTTCTTGGACACTGGCAGCTTTGGAGTCATCCATACATTTGTCTCTGGGCTAGACTGGCTCGTTATAACTCTGCAATACTATTTTCTTTTTGACTTTGAATCAGAGGAGTGAATGGTTACTTGAATTTTGACCAAGGGATCTCAGGGCGGAAAGTCAAGGAAAAAGCAACTAGGATAGAGAAGGGTTTAGAGCAAAATCTAGACTTTTTTCCTTGTTAAATTCAAGACAGTTCATGTTAGCCTAAAAAACACTTTATCCTAGCAACTAGCACTCTCGCACTCGAGTTGTTGATGTGCGGCCAGGTGCAAGACAGATCCATGGCTCTGCTTTCTCCCCAGTTCCTCTCCCCTTTTGGAGTGCTGTGAACCCCACAGGTGTAAGGATGGAATGGCCAATTGTCTTCTCTGGGTGCTGGGACTCCAATTTTGCCTTGCCTTTTTCACTGGCTTGACTGCACACTTTTGTGATTGCCATGGTTTTTTAGTTACGCATTTGCAAAAATGTTTGCAAACAATTTCCCCACTATTTGCCCAGCTCTAGTGCTTATTATCTGTTAAGCACCGGCAACGTGCCTTTTGGAAGCTGTTTATACATTAGACAGCAAATAGGAAATGTGCTGTTGGAATGGGATGAAAATTCTCTTCTTGCCCCTAGGTTAGTTCTCCTGGGCATCCTGCCTGAAGATGACTCCACTTCCATTCGCAAACAGAAATGTATTTGTGTGAGACTGCCTATTTTGCAAAACAGTAGAAACCAGGAAGCCCCTGAGGGGACGTGGATGGATTTCAGAAATCTCACTGTGGGTCAGCGGTGAAGAACTGGTTTTAGACTGAGTGCCACATTCCAATGGAGCTGCAATGATTTGCAGCAGCTGAGAATCTGACTTTGGAACCATTGCTAGATGCAATGCTACAACATCGACGTTTCCTGTCATTACACTTGTTTGTAAAATTACTCAAATTCCTACTACAAATATCAGGAGTCTCTGTGGTATTTCTTGCATACTCATTTCAATGAGGAAGATGTTGAAAAATGAAAGTATAAAAAGAATGGACGTGAAAACTCACTGGAAGACCCAGAGGATAGTGCATACCTAAAGCAGAGCATCTTATCCCATTTCAATGAAGGTTATACACGAAAATGGACACAAACACCCATAAACTTTGAAGAAAATCATATCTGGATTTACACTTAGCAGATCAGGGATATCTCTAATTATATTAGGTAACGCCTGACCAACTTTCATTGCATTAATGAACAAAACCCCCATAGGAATAGGATAAGAGACCGTTGATTTATGGAAAGCCTGGGCACTCTAGGAACTCTTACTGGAGACCTGGCAAAATAATGTTCCAATGGTACCATGGAGCTGAAAATATCTTGATATCCACAATTTGGGAATACTTCACTATACACTCTAGTGCCCTACAACAGATACTCAATTTTTACAGCTAGTATGCATGCTATCTAAATTGCTAAAAAAGATTATGAATAAGTGAAGTTTTGTGAGCTCTGACATGGTTTCCATGGCTACCTAAGCCACTTTGCCTGTATGGTACAAGTCTTTCACTTTTTCTGTCTGGCTTTTACATAAACAACATTTATTTTGCATGAGGCTGTGAACAAACAGAGATCAAGAGACATCTTTAAAAGACAAGACAATAAATACTAAATAGCTGTGGGCCTGGTATCTAAATGAAGGTAATGTTAAACTGTGGACTTTTCTATTCTTTTTTCAAAATCAAACAGAATATATGTTATATGTACCCTAAGACTGCAAGTGCTTCATTCTTGGCTGAGCTGACAAGATCTGAAGTCCCACCACTCAGGATTGCAAATGATGAAGGGGAAGGGAAAGTTCTCCTCATCAGGCAGAGGAGTCCTCGGGGAAACTGTCAGTGTTAAAAAGATTGTTTTTGGAACTTGAAATATTTGTGTGTGTGTGTGTGTGTGTGTGTGTGTATGTTCCTTCACGGCTACTTCCTTCTTTTGCACTAACTGGCACATTTGAAAAGTCTGCCCCAGCTCTCCAGAAGCTGCTTTGAACATCAAGTGGAAAGTAGGTGGGTCTGACTCTCTCTCTCTCTCACTCAACTGTACAAAAGAAAGCAGCAATATTGGAGAAATACTGAGATGTTGCTATTGTATGTGATGAGACATTTTAAATGTTGCTGTGCACATCATTAAAATCTCAGAGAAGCTATTAAATAGATTCTTGTACATGGTTCAATTCAATGCTCCTTTAAATCAGTTGAAAGACTCACATATTCATTTCTATTTCTTTGAAGTTGCCTTGGTTTTGGCCCTGTAGTTTTTCATATGCATCATTAGCTTTACTGCCAAACCCAAGTGGCTGGGAGCTGACCTTTAATCCAGCCAAGTGAGAGGTACAGCTGTGAATTTGTATGTGAAAACTGGCTCATAGGCCCCAAAATTTGAACACAGTTGATTTTGCCATGGCCTTACTGCAAACTCATAAGCAAGATTCCATTTCAGCCGATTCATTAGCAAATGGCAGACATCTTTAGTTCTAGAGGAACAATGGAATTCTGATCTCAAGAAAACATTTCTCCTACATTAGCCATAAGATTAAATAATGAAGCAATTCCTACCAGAAAGGAGAATTATGGAGAGCCATTGAGTCCTCTGTAGGGATATACTGATGAAAATCCATTTCTGTAGCAACTGTAGATTTCTGATCTCAAGGAAACGTTCTCTTCTAGAATGGAATGTGAGCCAAAATATAAAAGAAGGAGGCAGTCTCAATAACTGTGTTAGTTTGTAAGTACAGTTGCAAGCTGATCTGGACAAGTATGGTGACACCATCACATACAAAGTTTGTTATTATTACTAATGATAATACTGTACATCAGTGGTAGTTTACAGGCCCTAATTCAGTATGTGCAAAATACAGAAGGTTTCCACTGATTTCTTTCAAGATAATTGTTCTTAAGGATGCTTGAGAAACAGCTTGACAAAGCACAAACCTCTGGTGCATTTCTAAAGAAGGAACCTTGTGTTTGTTGTGACCAAGTTTACACTGAAATACAGATAATGTAAATATTAAAGTTATTATATTCATGACAAATTGTTTGATACTGTTAGTCAATTTGGGAAAGAGTATGGAAATAACAAATCTTTTCTGATAGGAAATCAAACCGAGAAAGTAAAGGATTGAGTAAGTTTGGGTAATAAATGGAGAGTTAAGGTAATTTAAAGCAGTGCTTCTCAGCCTTTCTGACACCAGGGACTGGATGGGGCTGCCTTCTTAAATTGTGTCAGGGAGATCTCAGGGACTGTCACCAGTCCACAAACTTGTCCTTGAGAAACACTGATCTAAAGCATTCTGGCCACAGGCCCCCAGAAATCACAAGGGTCATCTTAAAAGGAAGTTTGTTGCTAGGCAACTGTAACAAGAAAATGGCATGATCAAATGTTAGTTAATCAGCCTTCATGTATTCAGAATAAACAAACATACTTAACAGATGATGAACAAATGTATCAGAAGTATCTGAGTTATATCAAAGACTGGGGAAAACTTTCACATTTTGAAAAAATACATCGTGAAATAAAACAATCAGAAATGAAAACCTTCAGGATAAACCTAATCCAAAGTGAGAATGTTCACGGAAACTTGTTAACTGTTTGATTGGAAGTATACAGCTGGAGCGTAGCACATAGGTCACCTAAAAAAGAAATAAGCAGCAGATAATGAAAGAGAAGTTAAAGGTATGCAGCTGTATTAGTCTACTGATTCTCAATCAAATTAAACCTGTTGGAGAATGGATAACTCAAGTGATTAGAGCTTTTGAAGTCTCTACACACATTCTTTGATGCTGTTATAAAGACCAGAACCATTCAAAATGGACATTGCAAACATATACAATAGTAAGAAGAACTAGAGTGGTAATCTGGGGAATTATTAACCAGTAAACTTTACAGCTGTACTTGGCAAATTGATTGAACTGATAATTAAATACAGGATAACAAAGGTCATGATGTTATGGAGTCTAATCAGCACAGATTCTGCAAGGGAAAAGCATGTCTCAATCTTCTTGCAGAGTTCTCTGAACATATCGCTACAATAATAGATGAGTAATGGCTGACATTTATTTAGGCTTCCAAAAAGCCTCTGACAAGGGCCCACACAAGAGTCTACTACAGCTGCTAACTCGGGACGAGATGTAAGGCAAGTTATTATAAACAGGCCAGGAAACAGAAAACAAAGACTTAGATTAAATAGTTTTCATCTATTCAGTGCTGTTTAATATTATAGTACAGCAGAAGCTATGGCATTGTTAAATTTGCATTAGAGAATTTCAGTGTGACAGTGTAAAAATGGTGAATATGTGGTACCTTTGAGTGATTTTTAACATAACAAAAATTGATTATAATCCTTGACTAAATTATGGATATTTTGGTGAATGGGTTGTACAATCTGAAATTCATAAAAGTTTATAATAAGCTGTTTGAAACACAGGTGTTTTTGACTTTTCATGGGGAGTGTTCCACTTTCCTTTGTACTCCATGTACAAGAAACCTAAAGCACTCTTGTATACATCACTTCTCTTCAACACTACCCAAAAGCAATTCATATCCTAACTTCTTTACACTTCCACTCAAAACACAAAACCTTAACAGTGACCTTATATACTTTTATATCAATTATACTAGTAACTCAGTACCGCTGATTGTCACACTTTCCATGTATGTGGGAAGTTATTCTATCCTCTTGAGATCACTGTCAAGATTTTGGCTTAGAGTGCAATTTTGATAAAGTTGGAATATATTTTGCTTTTCGGTATGAAGGTGATATGTTCCAAAGTACTTTAGATTTCTAGTAAAGGAAGTACAAAGACTTCTGAAGCATGGAGTATATCAACAATCTTGTAAGCACTAGGAAAGGGAAGAAGAATGTACAGATCTTTCCCCTTAACTTATTTCCATAATATTAAGGTTTAGAGTACATGGAATATATCCTGCCACAACCTTAACTGCCACCAAACATAAGTTTGTTTGCTACTATTTATCAATGGAACGGAATGCAAGTTATGGGGACAAATTAGTTTTCAGGTGAAACTTATTTTGGTGAAAAGTGCAGATTCAATTAATGGAAATGTTTCACAAATTTGTGTCAATTTCACTGAATTGTTCATGTTCAAAAGTAAATCCTAAAATTTAGTTCAAAATTATATTTTGTTTCAAAATTTCATTTAATTAAATGGAAAAACATTAGAAAAAACCCATTAAAATTGCCAAAATTGAAACAAAACATTGAATTCAATGTAAAACTCTTTTTCAACTTCTTGATTTCCCAAGAATTTTGTTTTCAGATCAAGCTAAAACACCTTTTGGAGTGTGATTATTTTTTTTTAATTTTTTTTTCTTTTGGAATTGCCAGAGAATTGAAAAATTCATTATTTGCATCGCTCCATTTATTAATGATCTGGAAAGGGGGTAAGTAGTGAGGTAGCAAAATGAACAGATAATGCCCAGGTATTTAGGTTAGTTGGGAACAGAGAGGACTGTGAGAAACTTCAGGGGAGCCCTAACTAATTTAGGTGGATAGGCAAATGAAATTCAGAGTTGATAAATGCTAAATAATCCACACTACAGAAATAAATATAAACTAGATATATGCTTTTTATAGGGTTCTAAATTAACTGTATCAACTCAATAGCAGAAGCTGGGCATCACTGTAGACAGCTCAGTGAAGACCTCTACTGCATAAGAAGCTCTAATCAAAAAAGTTGGCACAATGTTAGGGTGTATAAAGCATGGTATAGAGAACAATGCAGAGTATATGATAAATACATCCCAAAATGTATTAGAAGAACATTAAGGCTTCAAAGTAAAAAACTGCCTCTGCAACCTCAGTTCGGCCCCTTTGTGCATATGCAATATGATACAATCTTTAATTACTGGAGATGAAACAACAGTTCTGTGATCTGAGCAGCATTCCCCATTGCTGCCTGGTAGCCCCATAACATTCTGACTTCAATAAATATCAGAGACAAGTGAGCCTGAGGAAAGCTAGGGTAACTTCATTCGAGAATTGGATTGAAAGCTGCAGGGACAGCTGTGTGTGAAGAGAGAGGAAGACAAATAACAAAATAGAAGGATAAAGATAGGTGCCACAAAGGACCACATAGAGGAGGGACAATGAGGGATCCCATGGAAAAGGGATTGCATGGAGGACTGAGAGGAATTGTGAGGGATCGCTTGGGGGGACTGAGAAAGACTACAAGGTGTAACCCATCCATGCCTAGGGCAGCCACCTGAAAATGACAGGGTTAGGGCAGGCTGTAAAAGGAGAGCAGATTCTCCCAGCACTGGTGGGTGACACTGAAGTCAGGATTCCCAACCAGCCATGAACAGTGCTTCTGATTCCCCAAACTGGTTATCAAGAAGCCACTATACAAATACACACAGCCCCCTTTACTGCATTCCAGTCTCTGGCTCCAAATCAGCCACTAGGTCCAGTAAAGAGACCAGCTATTTAAACTCTATGCTATTTATTAAAAAGGTTCCCTCTGATCTCAAAAGATCAGCCACAATATAACTCCAATATAAGTTTGGATCTTGCCCAAAATACCACGCTGTCAACCAATCCTTTAGTAACTAAAACTAAAGGTTTATTATAAAAAGAAAGAAACAAACTATAAGAGAAATGTTAAAGGACTAAAGCAATCAGATAAATACAAATGATTTGAAAGTCCATATACATCAGGTTTCTAGAAGAATTGTAGAGTTTGTAGGCTTGTATAGACCCTCTGGTATACATCCAGTACCTGGATGGGTCTCAGTCCTTTGTTTTACAGCTTTAGTTCAGATGCAGATGGATTGATCCAGAGGTAGATAGTTGGCTGAAAACTGCACAGGACTGAAGACTAGTGACTGAAGACAAAATGGATTCCCAGGCCTCTGCCTTATATATCCTCTGGCCCTTGCCACGCCGCTTGTGGAATTTTACAGGAACCAAAATGGAGTCCAGAGTCACATGGGCCAGACCAGATGACTTATCAGGTATATCTCTGGCTACTCCCCCTGGGCCTCCTGTACCTGGGAATGTCTTAATGGGCCATTAAGCAGGCTATTGTTCTGCGGCCATCCTGTCTGAGGTGTTACCCAGACAGCACAATTTGAAATACCGATATATCAAACATATCCATAGCTTCCATTACACACATAACACATGAACATAAACTTTATCATCTTACTTCGCACATTATAGCCTTTCTAACAGTACCTGACATGGCATATCTCACATGAATCACTATGATTTTGATATAGTGAGGTCAAAAAATATAATAAATGTCCCCCCTCCCCCAATCCAGCCAGCATGACACAAGGTATCCCTCATTCCAGGGTGACCCCTCTGCCGAATTCATTTGTTATTTCAAAACACAGAGGTGCCAGAACTTCTCAACAAAATCATTCTAAGAATTTTTAAATGTGGGTTAAACAACATATTTTCCCCTTATCTCATTCTCAGAAATAGCTGAGATGTTTTAGTTCAACCTCTGTCTCCCTTTCCCCTGCTCCCTCTGCCCCACAAATTTGTCTGAGGCATAGAAAATTTAAGTGTAAACAGTTTAAATTAAGTTTATAATGTAATCTATCTATTGGGCAAATGGGTGAAAGGGGAAGTTGATACTAAGGAATATAAATCAGAAGCTAGGAATTGCAGAAAATTGATAAGGGAAGCAAAGGGACACCAGGAGTACCCACCAGAGTTAAGGACAATAAAAAAGTTTTTTTAAGAGTACAAGGAAAAAAAGAATCCTAATAATGGTATTGGTCCATTACTACATGGAAATGGTAGAATTTTCAATAATAAGGCAGAAAAGTCAGAAGTGTTCAATAAATATTTCTGTTCTATAATTAGGAAAAAACAGATGTCATAGTGACAGATATAGCAATTTCCTGAAATATCCTTGAAAAACCATACTGAATTAAGTTTAAGTAACTTTGCAGCCCATTGTATTAAATGCATTATTGTATTAAATGCAGTCCATTGTATTACTGTGGGCTGGAACTTTATGTAACCTCTCTATATGATGTGAACCCCGGGAAGTGTTAAGAACTTCAAAGGACTATAATTGTCCTTTCTTGACTGATGCATTGTTCTTTTGGGATGAACAATGTCAAACAGTTTGCCTCAGGAGTCTCTCAGGGGAGGTGAATGCAAATTCCACACCTCCGGTGATGCAAAAACCTAGTTTTTTGAATAGGGTCATTGTCTGCTGATCACCTGTTTCTGGAGTCTCGAAATCAAAGGCACAAGCTATATAAAGGAAAGACTAATCTATTCACGAGGGTGATAATTTCTGAGCTAAGGCTGTTATGAATTTGAAACCACAAAAAAAAAAAATCCCTTTGTGGGGTTTGAAGGACAGATTTCTACCAAAGACCTTGTTAGAGTTGTGGGGGTGATCTCTGGAAAGCAGATTATGTTATGTAGGTTATTTTATTAGGTTTTAATATGTTTTCTTTATAATGCTTCCACTTTAAGAATAATTATGCTTGCTTAGAGAGGGTTATGTGTGACTGCTTGCACTTATGGCTGTTCATAGCTTCTGGGAAGTGCAGATGCTGGCCTGTTTATGCAGTCTGAAATCCTGGGAATATTATGGTGTAGGCAGGGAACTATGCAACCTTGAAAAACCTCTGGTCAAGAGAGAGAGATGTGGGTCTCCCTCTTTACTCAAGAGAGGTGATGACTGCAGAGTAAAAAGCCTAGAGTGGGTGCCATTGGTAAATTACAGAGGGGAAATACAGGTGCAGTTGATCTCCTTTATGACGGTTGTATTATAAGATATCACACTTTCTATTCCAGGAGAATTTTAAACAGCAGCTATTATAGCTAGGTATTCAGCAGCTCCAGATAATATTCATCCAAGAGCTTTAAAAGAGCTGGCTGAGGAGCTCACTGAATTATTAATGTTGCTATTCAGTAAGTCTTGGAACACTGGAGAAGTTCCAAAAAGACTGGGAGAATGTTGTGCCAATATTTTAAAAGGATAAATGGGATGACCCTAGTAATTACAGGCCTGTCAGTCTGACATTGATTCCAGGTGAAATAATGGATGGGCTGATATGGGACTCGATTAATAAAGAATTAAAGGAGGGTAATATAATTAATGGCAAATAATAGGTTTGTGGAAAATAGATTTAAAAATGAGATTATAAATTTGGCAGATAAAGGTAATAGTGCTGATATAATATATTCAGATTTCTGTAAGTCATTTGATTTCGTACTACACGACATTTTAATTAAAAAAAATAGCAAGATATCAAATTAACACTGCACACATGAAGTCTATTAGAAACTGTCTAACTGATACATCTCAAAATGTAATTATAAATGGAGAATCATCATTGAATGGTTTTGTTTCTTGTGGGGATGTGAAGGGATTGGTTCTTGGCCCTATGCTATCTAACATTTTAATCAATGACCTGGACAAAAACATAAAATCATGACTGATAAAGTTTGCAGATGGGGGGAAGAGGTAAATAATGAAGAGGCCAGGTAACCAATACAGACCGATCTGGATAGCTTGGAAAGCTGGATGCAAGCAAACAACGTGTTTTAATATGACTAAATGTAAATATATACATCTAGCAAGAAAGAACATATGCCATACTTACAGGATAGGGGACTATCCTGGGAAGAAGTGACTCTGAAAAAGACTTGGAGGTCATGGTGGATAATCAGCTGAATGTAAGCTCCGAGTGTGATGCGGTGGCCAACAAGGCTAATGCACTACTTTGACAATGGCTAGTGTAAGCTAGTGTAAGCATCCGATGGCTCAGGAAGCCAGATGTTGTGTTAGTGATTCTAATTCCAATGAGAACAACACATTTGCTTTTAGAATTTCTGTCTCACCTGCCACCTATTTGTAAGGACCCCTACCCCTTCTTCCTTCATCCTACCCCCACCCCAAGTGGAGCCCTAGGATCCTTGATGTACGTAGAGTGATTAAAGTGTCTCTGCATGTATGTAACGACCATTACCACTGTTGTTCTCTGCGGATAGGACTATGTCTGTAATTCTAAGTGAATAGATAAAGAATTTAAAATATACTATGTAATCAATAAGAAAACGAATATAATTGGCGACTGTAACACTATGAAGTTGAAGCTGCTTTATCAGACTTCTTGGTATTATGAATAAACCTCTTTAGTATTGTCTGTGCTGCCTAATTCTTGGAGAAAGAATCCTTCCTGCTTTACAGTTCAAAGAAAAGCCACGAGAACTAAAGGATTAGAAAACATGCCTCATAGTGATAGACTCAAAGAGTTCAATTTATTTAGTTTAACAAAGAGAAGGTTAAGGGATGACTTGATTATGATCTATAAGTACCTATGTGAGGGAGAAGTATTTAATAATGGGCTCTTCAATCTAGCAGAGAAAGGTATAACATGACCCAGTGGCTGGAAATTGAACCCTAGACAAATTCAAACTGAAAATAAGGTGTCAATTTTTAACAGTGAGATTAACTAAAAACTGGAACAATTTACCAAGGGCCATGGCAGATTCTCCATCACTGACCATTTTAAAATCAAGATTGGATGTTTTTTTCTAAAAGATATGCTCTAGGAATTATTTGGGCAAATTCTGTAGCCTGTGTTATACAGGAAGCAGACTAGATGATCACAATGGGCCCATCTGGATCTGTAATCTATGAAAAAAAAGTTTGGCAAAGTTATAAGCAATTTAAAATAGCATCTGATAATGGAAAGAGTTGGGTAAACTTAACTGTAGACATTGTCACTGGTGCTTCCTCTAAAGTCTTTATGTAAATCAACGATGCAGCTTGATCTGTAATACTGGGTGCAGTATTGGTCACCCCATCTCAAAAAGGATATTGAAGAACTAGTGGAGGTTGAGAGAAGGCAGTGAGAATGATCCAGGCCCTGGCAAAGCTGTCAAACAAAGAAAGATTGAAAAGACTGTAATTGTTTATTTTAGAGAGGAGATGAATAAGAGAGGACATGATCAAGTATATAAAATAAGGATGGTCTACATAAGAATAAGGCGACATTCAAAGAAATTCAATGAAAAGATGGGAAATTCAAAGCCAATAAAAGGAAATGCTTTGTCACACAATGTGTAATTAAACCATGGAAGTCACTGTCACAGGAAGACATTGAGGTCAAGAATATAGCAATGTTCAGAAAAGGGGATTAGACATTTAAAGGGATAGTGGGACAATCTGGAGCTATAATTAATGCTAGCAAAAATTTTGTGTGAGGATACTAAACCTTATGCTTCAGGCTTTAAGCCAGTCTCTAACTGTTAGAGACCAGGTGTCACCATGCTTTAATAATCATTTCAAAGATGGCTCAGTTACAGTCTGTCATCCCCTCACTGCTCCCAAGATTCTCCCAATTGGTCAGGGCGGGGGGAAGGGTGAAGAGGTGAGGAGAGTCTCAGTATTTTAGCTGATACACCAGACCAGCCTCCCCTGTGCCACTTCCTATCTTCCTTGTTCTCTCTTCCGTTCGAGGTGTGGTCCCACTACTCTGTTTCCCTTTCAGCAGAGCATTGCTCACAAGCCTCAGTAATTCATATAATCAGCTGGTCTTTCCCAGCTCACTTTTCAGTGTCCCCCTTGTCAGGGAGGGGAAGAAAGGGGATCAAGCCCCTTGTCTTCCTATGAAGTCTTACTTGCAGCCCAGGCCCTTCCCCTGTAGATCACTCTGTACCAGAAGCTACCACCTGGCTGCCTTTCTGTGGCCAATGTCTCATTCATTCTCTTCCTCCCCACCCACTGGTTGGTCAGAGTTCTCCTTTAAACAGGTCCTCCACTGGCAGCATGCATTGGGGGGAGCTGCTGAGGGGTAGGACCTTCTTGGCCCAGTACTGCTCCATTAATTAGCCTTAATGCGGGGTCTGCAAACTCCCGTCACAATTGTGCGTGCGTGTGTGTGTGTGTGTGTGTGTGAGATGAGATCCACTTTAATTACCTCCTATTTATTCCTCTCCTTGCAATCCGAGTCACTAAGATGTGTCATGCTGACAACTATAAAGGGTCCTGCAGGCCAATGGTGGTCCACACCCAATTGTTTGAGACATATTGCACTAGACTGATCATCATGGTCAAGATCTGGAGTCACTGAACATTCAGCATTTTCTGTGCAGATCACAGTTTATTTAGGTTAGCTTGTTTTTTGCCACTATCTGAAGTACAGCTCAGAAAACCTGCAAGTCACAAAAAAAATTGTAGAATATTCAGTAGTGGATATTTATAATAAAATCAATCATTGATTTGACGCACACTTACAAAAACCAAAGAATACAATCTAGTTCTTTTGCCAGTGGGGAAATGGTAAGAAATGAGTGTGCTTGCTTAACTTAATTTAGGTTTCTTAGGACCAGGTTTGTAATTACTTTATGTAACCATGTTATATGTTTTCATTAACTTTAACTGAACAGTAAATATGATACTAACCTATTTTTGTAGGAAAACCCCAGATAGGAAAAAATGTAGCAAGCAATTCTGAAACAGGGAAAAACTGTTAAAGTCATGGTGAATCCCATACATACAATACTTGTAGTATGGCTTATTTTGCCCCAATCATCTTATTATTAATATTAAAAATTACGTAGACAAAATTACTTAGACAAGTTAGGTGTCTTTAAGTCACCAGGATCTGATGAAATGTATCCTAGAATACTCAAGGAGCTGACTGAAGAAATATCTGAGCCATTATCTTTGAAAGCGATTATCTTTGAAAAGTCTTGGAAGACAGGAGAGATTCCAGATGACTGGAAAAGGGCAAATATAGTGCCCACCTACAAAAGGGGAAATAAGGACAACCAGGGAATTATAGACCAGTCATCTTAACTTCTGTACCCAGAAAGATAATGGAGCAAATAAACAATCAATTTGCAAATAGCTAGATAAAGTAATAAGTAACAGCCAGCATGGATTTGTCAAGAACAAATCATGTCAAACCAACCTGATAGCTTTCTTTGACAGGGTAACAAGCCTCGTGGATAGGGGGCAGGCAGTAGATGTGGTATATCTTGACTTTAGTAAGGCTTTGGTTACTTTCCCGCATGACCTTCTCTTAAACAAACCACGGAAATACAACCTAGATGGAGCTACTATAAGGTGGGTGCAAAACTGGTTGGAAAACCATTCCCAGAGAGTAGTTATCAATGGTTCACAGTCATTCTGGAAGGGCATAATGAGTGGGTTCTGCAGGGATCAGTTCTGGGTCCAGTTCTGTTCAATATTTTCATCAATGATTTAGATAATGGCATAGAGAGTACACTTATTAAATTTGCAGATGATACCAAGTGTTTTGGAGGATAGGATTATAATTCAGAATGATCTGGACAAACTGGAGAATTGGTTTGAGGTAAATAGGATGAAATTCAATATGGACAAATGCAAAGTACTGAACTTAGGAAGGAATAATCAATTGCACACATACAAAATGGGAAATGAGTTCCTAGGAAGGAGAACTGCAGAAAGGGATCTGGGGGTAATAGGGGAATCACAAGCTAAATATGAGTCAACAGTGTAATGCTGTTGCAAAAAAAGTGAACATGATTCTGGGGGTGTATTAGCAGGAGTGTTGTAAATAAGACATGAGTAGTAATTCTTCCACTCTACTCCACGCTGATTAGGCCTTAACTGGAGTACTGTGTCCAGTTCTGCATGCCACATTTCAGGAAAGGTGTGGACAAATTGGAGAAAGTCCAGAGAAGAGCAACAAAAATGGTTAAAGGTCTAGAAAACATGACGTATGAGGCAAGACTGAAAGAACTGGGTTTGTTTAGCCTGGAGAAGAAAAGACTGAGAAGGGACATAACAGCTTTCAAGTACATAAAAGGTTGTTACAAACAGCAGGGAGAAAAATGGTTCTTCTTAACCTCTGAGGCCAGGACAAGAAGCAATGGGCTTAAAGTGCAGAAAGGGAGGTTTAGACTGGACATTAGGAAAAGCTTCCTAACTGTCACAGTCGTTAATCACTGGAATAAATTGCCTAAGGAGGTCACAGAATCTCCATCATCAGGGATTTTTAAGAACAGGTTAGACAAACACTTGTCAGGGATGGTCTAGATCAGGGGTCGGCAACCCGCGGCTAGTCTAGATATTACTTAGTCCTGAAGGGGAAGAAAAGACAATAGTGGGCATACCTAGCCTAACAGCCTTCCCTCTGTGCTATTCATTCCTGACCTTAAGCAGTAATTTAGGGGTCTCCTCTTGGGAGATTTCATAGGCACCTTTCCTTAGGGGGCGCATCCCAAAATGCTAAGGCTAGATCTGACACTGACTCTGTTTTCTCCCACCCCAGAGCAGGCCGCCTCGGTGGCAGTACCTGACAGCTGTAACTCTACACCCTTAGCAAGTCTAAATCTAATGGCAGTAATAACAGGGCAGCAGCAGCCTGCCAGCTGCAACAGCAACCAGTAGTAGGTGAGACGTGATGAAGACTCACCCTAATCGTACCACAGCCAGAGCAGGCCATAGATCTATGGCAGAGAGGTAGCAACAGGCCACCAGGCTATGGCAACAGCCAATGCCAAGGAGCCTGGAATTTTAATGGGCTCATTTCAGTGATGTAGGAGAGCCAGGCTTGGTCTGAAGACCACAGTAAAAAGGCAGCAACAATGAGCTGAGGTCACAGAGCACATTTTATCAACCTTAGAAGTATAGAGGGCAGAGTCACCTCTATCATTGGTTCCAGAGAGCCTGAGGGTTTCAGACTTGTTCCTTTCACCAATATACTCCCCCTCTGGCTGTGTGCTTAGAAATCTTTATAGCATTCAGGGAAGTGGAGGACATTCTTTTGGGAAAGCTTTAATGTATGTTTGAAAGAAGTATTGTGGATTATTCTGCTTGCAAAGATCTTTCCCCCTGTGCCTCCAGAGTCAGCAAGTGAATAGAGAAAATATTTATGCTGCAATATGATAGGAGGAGAAACGACCATCGGTATGAAAATGCTTAGTATAATGAATAAGCCTAGATCAAAGATGTGCAACCAACCACAACAACATATGCAACAGAAGTGTCGGTGGTTTCAAATGTCCAGGGCTTGATTCTCCTTTCATGCTAATATAAATCAGGAATAACTCTAGTGAAGCCAAAAGGGTAACACCTGTGAATGTCAGAGGGGAATCAATCTTCCTATTCAAGAGTTTTTTTCTTTTAAAATACAGCATATAGATTATGTAGCCTGTGGATTACAAGTATTTCAGAGTACTGCTTTTAACTTATTAAATAAGATACTAGAGCTGGCAGTCAGCCCACATGGTCCAACAGCAAAGCACAATGTAAATCAGGACTGACTCCTCTGAAGTCAAAGGAGCTATATTGGTGTAAAACCTGTGCTGGTGAGATGTGAATCAGGTTCAACATCTTTACAAGGAGGTTTTTGTCCAAAACCATTATTGCACAGATTCTAGTTGAAATTTAGCTACCTTAACAAAACCAGAAGAGATATTTAACAAACAGAAAAATTAACATCCCCGTTTGTGCTGTAGGCACAGTCTTTATTTTGCTCTCCTCACACCTCTCTCCCTTCCCCTCTCTCCCCAAAAATCTGTTACAGCACTGCCTACACAAAGATCTTCTGACAAACAGGATCTGACTTTTACAGAGTACCTGGTTTACCCCTGAACTACTAATTGCACCTTAAGTCACCTGCTTTATTACCATACTACCCTTTTTACTCCTGCAGGAGGTTTGAGCAGGGCGTTAACTCAATGACTGCTTGCGCACAGGCAGGACTTATGCACACTCTCATAGGCACTTTAGCTGTAAGTGCAGGCAGGATGAGGCCTTTGCTGAGATGTAATGGTTCATCACTTCTGAATTAGAGCAGACAAAGGGATATTATTAATTAAAGTTTCATTAATATTTGTCTCCAGTGTGATTTTGGCTGCCTTGAAAGAGACAGGAGCTTGGGAGACTCACTGTGATGGAAATAATACCTTAGTTCCCAAGAGTCTTTACAAATAATGGCAAGTTTCATTCGTTCATTTTACAGTTGGGCACCTTGAAGTGAAATAACTCACTCAGAATCACACAGCAGGACAGTGGAAGAGCTGGTTGTAGAACTCAGGGCTCCCGACTCCTAGTCCAATGTCTTATCCACTGGGACCACACCAGATATGGAGGCTCATATTATTCCATACTGCGCCCTGCTAGCTGATCATGATGTGACACTGATGGATTCCAAAAGGAGTCCCTGTGGGTTTGTTTTCTGGAGGACATGAGACAGAGTTGGGTGTATAAATTTAGGAACATATGTGCAGACAAAATCCTGAGTCTAGTTTTCTCAGTGTTCATAATCTTTTAATTCAATTTCCCTGGGCAAAAAACAAACCATTTTTTTAATTCACAGAAAGCAAAAATTCTCACATATTGAAATCTCTTTGATTGTTCTACTGGTAATAAAAGCCTGAAACAGAATCAATAACACGGAACCAATTACTTGCCATAAACAAAGCAAAGACACGCTCAGTTGATGAACAACCTATAGGCTGAACTAAGTTTGCATAAAGTGATCCTCGGGTGAATTTAAATAACAAAACAATGAGTAAAAGTTAAAGTTAATTTGAGGACAATAAACAGAAAAAAGGAAAAATTAACTTTTAAAATTGCTGAGTAATTCACCCACAGCTAAATTGCAAGTAGTGTTTGAAAAGCTATCATCAGTGGAGTAACATAGTAAAAAAATTTAGGATACTTAACTACCCATAAGGTTTACCTTTCATAAAATTAGGCATTGACACATGGAAATCACCTTGGTGCAAAACAACCCAGAAAAAACAAAAACAAACTCTCACAAACCAACCATCCCAACACAGAAAAAGGCAATCTCAATTGATTATTTCACTGTTTTCCAGCAACCTCAGGGCACGGTTGGAAACTGAAAACAGTGTAATGGGAATTTTATGAAAAATGGACAAGCCTTGCAAACTCTGACTTTCCTGATAATTCAGTCTAACAGATTAGTGATGTGTGGGATGCTTCCAATCCATCTGCAGCAAACAAGCACATTTTCACAGGATGAAATGGCAAACTGGGGATTACAAAGATTCACACTCTATCTCCAAACAATCATTGGTTCGGGTTTCTTACCTCTTCTTAAAGACTTTGTATAAATAACATACTTTTAAGTTTTAAGGGAAATCAATATGTTTCTGTTAGAGCATTCACAGTGCGTAAATAAGAGCCTGGGGTAGTTTGCTTTTAAGCCTGTCTTGTATCAGTTTGAAAAGATATCTACTACACCAGATTCACCTGGGATCTCAAAAATTTCAAAAGAGAATTAGAATTTTTCACCTGCTCCAGTGGGGCCTATTTACCAGCTGCTACTAGAAATTAAAGTATATTCATTTGAATTTTCAGAGACCATATTAAAACTTTTTTTTTTTAAATCACTGACCAACAACATAACATGAGCACAGGTGAGAATAGGTGGAGAGGAGGTGTCCAAAACCTAGCTCAAAAGGATAGATGCTTCCAAGCCACAGAGTTCAGATCCAGATCAGGTCTTTCTCCAAGCGCAAAAATCTCTCCTCTGGCCCCTGCCATAAGATTCATTTAACTCACATTACCACATTGTCAAGGAGGTGGTGGGAGAAGGGGAGAACTCCAGTCACCTTTTGTAGCCTTTTAGACCTCAGTTCTCCCAAAGCAAAATCTCAGTGCATCTGGGTCTAGATTGTGTCTCTCTACCAAAGGACTGTGGGGGCCAGTACAGCTCTTGAAGCAGACTAGGGCAGCCTCAAAGACAGTCCTGTATAACGCTGCCTGCTGCAGCAGTCTCTGGAGCTTTGCAGAGGTGTGGACCTGCTGGGATATAGCCATGCTCTGGTTATGCCTGCTCCACTCCTGGTCCTTCCGAGAATGCACCTTGCTAGCTGAGCTGCTGAAAAGCTGGCATAGATATTTTTGTGATCGGGGAAGTTCTCCAGGTGAAGAGGAGCCTTGCATGTATTCTGTGGCCCCTTTGCACCAGCATAGCAACCGTGGGGCCCATCTCTACTCAGATTACCTGCAGTAGGAAAGCAAGCAGAGGATCTCCCTTCAACATGTAGTACTCTGCACAAGAAATTCCCAGGACAGGCCTACAACAAACTGCTATATGACAGAACAAAACAGCTATGTTTCACCTGCCTGGGAAATAATACAGCTTGAAAATAGCTGCTTTGTTGCTAGAAATGACTTGTAACTTGCAATTCTGGCTTTTCCTGACTCCTAAATTTTCTTGAATGTTACCTTTTTGCTAGGCAGTTCTGCCGATGACCTGCCTTCACTCAGACCTATGTTGTGCATAACTAAATTTTATGCACTACATGGAAAGAAAGATGTGGATAGGCATCATTAATTTTGTTTGTCCTTTAAGTCAGATATTTGTTGCTCAGATGCAGACCAGCACAATATGGGTTAATACATCCTTGGCTATAGACCCTTGATTTTCAAAGATTCTTCTGTAGTTAGAATACTGCTGCTGCAACTAGAGTTTAATTGTTGCTTGTGAGCTGCTTAAATATTAAATGTTTATTGATTATTTGTCCTTGGGAACTCAATAAACTTCAACCAAATACATTTTCTGTATGAAAAATCTTTGTCCCTAAGGAATTACAAAGTGATGAGGTTTGAAGGAAGGGGAACGTGGATTTGGAGAGAAGGAAGAAAGCATTACTTGAAGAAAGACATAATGTAACAATAAGCAAAAGAGGCTTAAAATCATGACTTATATCAAAGTGTTGTAGTTCTCTTAGGACCAAATGCTGGTTCCACTGAAGTCGATGGGATTTTTAACATTGAATGCAACGGTACCAGAATTTGGCTCTTAGAGTATTAAAGTGAAAAGGAAATCAATCTTCATTTTTTAGCCAAGAAAAGTTTCTTCTAGTCGCTGTGATTTATAAATGGAAAGGCAGTATTTCCTGTCAACTAAAGCAGAGGACTAACAGCCAGAACCTTGGGTTCTATTTCTATCTCTGAGATTTAGTCACTGTAAGCTAAATGTATTGTAATTCCCCCACCCCAGTTTGGCTAAATTCAGGCTGCTCGCTGCATACCTCTGAGTAAGTGGGTGGAATGAAGATGCAAGGGAAGGAGACTTGGTTTGTGGGAAGAGCCACTTGCCAACCAGAGTAGCTGGTTGGGTGCCTGGAGATGAGTAAGATGCACTCCCAGTCTGGAGAAAGGAGGAATTGTGACCCTGTAATCACAATCACTTCCCAGTGTGGCTCCAGGGGCACTATTGATACATATTGCATCATACTATTGACTCAGTCTAGCCCTGTGTGTCCTGGGAAAATATTTAACTTCTCTATGCCTCAGTTTATCCCTCTATCATTGCGTATAATACCTACTAACCACAAGGGGTTCTCTGAGATTTAATTCATTATTGTTTGTGCCACTATGGGAAGTCTTCATATAAGAGGCATTAATAGGTGCAGAGTATTATTCTTCCTAGACATAATGCCTATAATGTTTTGATTTCTGATGTGTATCTCATGAAAACAGCTACGCAACTGCACATGCCTATGCAGTAGAAGATATTATACAATGATATGCAGAGTATTTAAACTGAGTACGGATGAATAAAGTCACAGCCACACATATCGTACCATTGTTGGGATAGAAAGAATATAATCTTTTCCCCCCTTTCCTAGCCCTGGTAAGTGTAATAAGACATCTTTGGGAGCATTTTCACTGTATTTTAAAATTTTCAGTAATCAGAGTCCTTTTTAAAATGAACATGCAGCCTGCTAAAGATTAATTTGCTCGATTCAGTAATTCCTGCTAGCCTGTTGGATTGAGCTAATTGTTATTGGGATTACTACATGTGCAATAAATGTTCTCCTTGTTTTAAAGTTAATGTTACATCCCTTTGGCCACTTATAAAATAAAGGAATGTGAATTGCTATTGATTCCCTTAGTCAGAATAGCAGGAATGCAACTTAATAGTAGCTACAAATCAATAAAGAATTTCTAACTGAGAATATAGTATTAGAAATCTATGGAAGACCTAAAAGTTGTTACATTACTAAAAAACATTATGTATTGTAGGAAGCTAGCTAGGCCTTGCTCTCCAGAAATTGAAAAAAAAACATTTCAAAGGCAAATGCTAGTTGTAATAAATATTTTTCCTCCTCTGTATAGTACTGTACATTGAATTATGTGTGCTGTTAATTTGCTGTTATGTTCTACCTCAGATGTAGTTGTATTTCTGTGATAGGCAAAGTTAGGTTTGCACTGTTTGAACACTGAAAATTTCATAAAGCTCTGTGAAATCCTTTGGGGTAAAAAAAGTGCAATATTAATATTAGACAATACTGTAACTACAACCCTTATTTCTCATTTATTATAATTATTACAGCAGCACCTAGAGTCCCCAGCTGAAAACAGAGGATGATGTGGAGATAGTAAGAAACAGTCTTGGCTCTAAAGAGCTTTGAGCTCAAATACACATATCAGATAAAAGGTTGGTGACAAAAAACAGTAACCCCATTTTACTGATGAGGAACGAAGAGATTATAAGTGACTTGCCCAAGGTCATAGAGAAAGTCTGTGGCAGAACTAAAAACTGAATCAAAACTCCTGACCCTCAATCCAGTACTTTAACAACAAGAGTCTTCCTTTCCTGAGAGTAGCCAAGACCCTGAGTTTAAATGCAATTAAGTTCCTGATTACCACAACTTAAGGTATAGGACAGCTGTAGGACAGAATGTGTGAGACCACAATATTCATGCAAACCACATTAATGTAAAAGCATAGGAACCAGCTGTATCTCCATCAACTTTAGAATGTACCAAATATCTATAGGGATTCTGTACCACTTCTTTTCTAACCAGATTTTGGACACTCTGACAATGCATGAGCAATTGTACAGACAAGTGTGAGCAAAACACTGACTGACATCAGTTACAGTTCCTTCCTTCAGAAATTCAGCACGCAGATCAATAGGAGGCACTTTACAGTCAATTTCAAACTATCAGACATCACTACCTATTGACTAGCACACCAAATCTGTAACAGAATAATGAATTGCAGCCAGTGTCACTCACTGTCTAAATGTGGTTTTGACTTCTGTCATGCACGAGGGCTAATTCCTGCTGCATGTGGAAATATAATGCATACTGTGAAACGCCAGAGAAGAAAACAAAAGCAGAACAAGGACTGCAGAAACAGAAGTGGCAACATGCAGGATTCACTGGTGATGTGCTGTTCAGTGAGAAGATATACTGTGAAAAGCAACTTGAAGTTTAAGGGACGCATATGACAGAACAATGACATCTTCACGAGCGGCACAAAAGGACATCTATCATTCAACGCACTGACAGCTAAAAGAAATGAATGTGTTGTGTCAGCACAAGCTTATGCCACAGGTAGGTTTGCGCAAGTAGGACTGTAAGTGCCATTAAAAAAAGGGAAAGTGGAGAATGTCATTTCTAGCACTGAAGCTTATTTAAAAGATGGTTCAGGACTTGAATACCTGCTCTGCACGCATACCTACGAGGAGCAGTCCAATCCAACCTGCTGGAGAACGGAGAAATTTCACTTTGTCTTGCCCTTTTACATTTGTATAAAGTGAGTGTCCACTGGGTGTCAAACTCCACGCTGTCAGAACAGGAGGGCTGGATTCTCAGGTGACTTTATGGCATCAGGCACCATGTATTATTATAATGGGACTGACAGCAGCTGAGTATAGCTAGGAAATAAGGACATCACAGCGCAGCTGGGAGAGGGACGCCCTATGTGGAGGACAGCCTTCTGTGGTACTTTAAGCACCACCAGAGTGATGCAAAGCAGTATGAGCAGGGCCAAGGATATGGCAATTCAATTTTACACCTATTATGCACCAATGTAAATGACTGCACAAGGTGCAAGGCTGTGAGGAACCAGGACCTCTGCACATAAATTTTAATTACTAATTTTTGTAAGACGGAAAAGGCCTTTTAGCAAGATACATGGAGTTACATTAGTGGTAGCTTGGTGTGAGAGGGTTATCAGCCTCTCAGTGCCTAAACCTAACTCCCACAGCTAAAAATACCCACGCAAAATGAATGGGACCATAAATAAGGCAGTGGTAGAGATAACCATGCTGACTTGGACTTTCTATCACTCTTCCAGATACATGGCCTTTAGCTATAACTAACCTACAGTATATGAGGCACATGATATTTGCTTTTCACTGGTTTCACAAAAGGACAAAAAAAATCACTGTCTCATGCTGTTTTGGTGGTGGGAATACTGAGGACAAGAGCACTACTGGGGAAGGGTGAAGGGATTGACCGTTTTGTTCTGACTTGAATCAGATGCATATAATCCCACACAAGAGCCTGAAGTTAGGGGCTTGTCTGCATGGCACACCACAGTGCGCTCTCTGCAAGGGTGTGAGTTGTAGGGTGCTCACATGGGTTGCCCTCCAGCTGCTCCACATAGACCTGCTGGTGCAAAGTAAAGGTACCTAGTTCACTTTGATGTGGTGCTGTTCAGTTTACAAGAATTTAAAACCAGCATCACTGCCCGCTCAACTGTAAATTTTCAAGGCCGCATGGAACTCCCTGATCCCATATTTGTGTCTCTTGAAATGTAATGTATTTTGAAGCCTACTTATCTCCTTGTATACTCTTTATTCATTTGTACGTGTTACACTTCTCCAGGGAAATAGAAATCAATATCTGTATTTATTTATACATGTAAGATTGTTCTTTTGACACATAGCTATGAGCTATACAGATTATTTAAGAGCCCAGGAACACTATAAATGAGACCAAGAACAATTTATATGAAAAAGCATGAAACCAATACTAGAGTAAAATGGACTCTTTCTGATTAGCTGAGTCATTCAGATTTTTAAATAATTTCACTTTGGATCTGTTCATCTCTCTTTTGTGTTCGTTTCTTATCCATAATCTAACAGAAGAAATTCACTGGCAGGCATGATCATGAAGTGAACAGTGGAGAATATTTGCAGAAACCATATTTCAAATTGGTAATAATAAATATAAACAACAGAATCCCAATTTCCAAGAGTTATGTTGATCTACTAAGGGAAAGAAACTCACCATGTGACCTATATAGTGAGTAAAGACAGCTTTAGTTTTGAAAATACTCTAATGAGCTGCTCTTGAATGAATTACAGACCAAGAAAAATTCAAGGTTATTTGGTGGACAGCTTTAAATAACAAATACATTTGAGGCAGTTGTCAGCTATTCAAAGAATTTGTGAACAGAAAAGGATGTTAAATTTATTGAGCAAAGTGTTCACAGTTCATTGTTCATCCACTCAGCTCTGGTTAGAAATTAGACTTTTTTGCTATATTGTTTTTCAGAGACCCCTGAAAGATGTTCAATGTGTATTTTTTAAAATTTTTTATTTGAGTAGTAATGGCAGAAAGACATTTTATGCATCTATTGTGATTTTCCAAAACAAGGCTATAAAAAATACAAGGATCAAAAGAGTAGAGTCATTTTGCAGTTTATGGATTACTAAACTGGGATAATTGAGTGTGATAAAACAAGGCATTTCAATCAGCGTGACCCTATACTTTGAATTAGTTAGCGCTGATTGTAGGATTTTGCAGAAATCAATCGTCGGTGTTCCGAATATTCAGGCACAGATTCTAGTCTCGCTTATACTGATGTAACTCTGAAGCAGTTCGGACAAAGTCAATAGAATTACTCTGGATTTACAAAGGTGTAAATGGAACCGGAATCTGATTCTGAGAGTTTTAGATCTTTTGTTTGTTTAGAAAGTATTAAAATAACGTGCTCTCTTTCTGTCTTTCTCACCCCCCCCCCTTCTGTCTGCAGATTGTGGCTAATTGTTAATCACAAGGAACCTTTCATGAATTGTAAATGCAGTTTGATTTTCATACATAAATTTATCAGACAAAAGCTCAGACAATTTCTCCACTTCACTGATTGAAGGATACATGGTTAACAACAGTCTCTGAGCATCATTTTTTTTAAATAACTCCCCACTATTGTTCCCCTCCCCAGTGGAGTAGGTAATTTCTATGTACAATTTCTTCTTAAAATAAATGTAGCTAGAAAGGTATAAAAAGGTACAACGTCAAAGCTATCAGTACATAGATTTCTCTACCATCTTCCTGGAAGATCCATTACCAAAATCAGAACACATATTTAAGACCTGATCCTAGAATTTGTTTTCACATAAATAAACTTTACTCACCTAAGGCCTGATCCAAAACCCATTGAAATCAGTAGAATGGTTCCTATTGTCTTCAGAGGCTCTTGGATCAGATCCATTGGGAATTCCATTGACTGTAATATTTTAGAGATTGTTATAGAGCTGACACATTTTTTTTTCCAAGAAAAAACTTCATTAACAGAGTCCTATTTTCAAAAAATTAAAAAATATCACATAAAACAAACAAAACAAAAAAAAACCCTGTTTTTTGTGAATATTTTCATGATTTTTGAGACTTTTTAACTGAAAATTTTAATTGATTTTTAATAGAAACTTTTTATCAAAAAATTATAGTGAATGGTGGAGAAGAGCCAAAGTGAAAGGGAAAATTCTTTGCAGGAGTACACTGTAGAACTGCTTCCAAGTTTTCAAAAATTATTGGGTTCCAGGAAAAAATATTTTTTATCTGATCAAGACATTTAAGAAATGTATTAAGTTGGGCTTTTTAAAACCTGATAGTTCTAGGTCTAGATTCTGATGTCAATTACTGTGATGCAAATCCATAACAACTCTCATGGCTTGAGTCATGGGATAACTGAGATCAGAATATGAGCCCTGTGTACTACTAGGAATCAAGTCCTGTAGTTCAGTAATAACACCTGTTTGTATCCTAACTGAAACATCTGCTGTATTTATTCTAACTTCTATAGTATTATTGTCAGAACAAAGTCCAATAGTTAACAGTATCTAATTCCATGACCTGGGTTAAGGCTTAAAACATAAAGAGTTCTGTGTAACATCTTCACTTTATTGATCCAAAACTCAAAATATTAAACATGAAGTGTAAGCACCACACTGAAAGCAGACCAGAAATACACTTGACCTTCTGTGACACTTAAAATTCAAAGTCAAATGCTAATTTGTCTTTAAATAAATCAGGATTAAATACTATTAAGTCAAACTGCAAACTGAGCTTAAAATTGCATAATTAATGAGATGTCTGTACCACATTTATCTACCAGAAAATATTTGTATCCAACCTGTGTACCACTGACTTTCCCTTCTCCGTTGCAGCACAAACTTCTATCTTGGCATTTAAGGCCCTATAACATCTGGCTGTGCCTTACATATCTAATATAACTCTTAATCATGAGGTGGATTCCTATCTTCACTCTGCCACTAATGTAGGGCTTAATCATCTGTTTGTCCACTGGAGCACAAGTATTTCCTGCTCTCTGCCATGTTGCTCCCTATGTGTGGGACAAAGTCCCCTTCAAAATTCATAAAGCCAACATATGATCCTTTTTAAATTCTCTCCTAACAACCTACCTCTGTTACTGAACTGCTTCTCCCACTCCCTTTTTGGGAGCAAGTAGTGCTGTGGAGGGAAGGCACCCAGTAAGGAACTGAAGCCATTTCTGATGGATATTTTTGTAACATGGACACCATTAACACAGAACTGGACTGAGCTGATCATACACCTTTCCCCTTATCCACCAAACTGATGTCAGCCCGTCACAGTTTTTAGTCACTGCTGCTAATCTGGGAGGGACTTGAATCAGAAACCTATAGATGAATGGCTCTGTATCCCATTAACTTCCTTTCCCTAATTACTTCCCTTCAAGATAGACTATAGTTATCAGCTGCCCACAGTCTTCAGATATCCATTTTAAATTGTTACTTGTTAATAATGGGAATTATTGTAAGATTTTTAAAAGGGTTCTCTGTAGCATTATCTTTTGCTAAAAGGCTATATTAAGAAAACAGAGAACTAAAATGATTCCAGCAACTATTCTAGTATCTAGAACTAGAGAAAGTGGATTTGTATGAACAAAAGACGTATAAATTACAAAGTCATTTACAGAAAATTAACTTCATATGTGGAAAATGTATAATGAATTTTAAAAAGAGCAGAGAGAGAAGCATCCAATTTGGGAGCTGTTGGGGAGAATGATTAGTCAGGTCTTTTTAATTTTTGTTTAGATTTTTATTATTTCCTTTTTTCTATTCTTTTTCCAATATATAAAAATAATTAGGGCCAAATTTTCACTCTGGCCTGAGCAAGTCTCCACTGTTATAGCCACAGTTTTATGGGTACAAATAAATTGTGGGTTTGATTTGGATGATTTAGAGTACCTGATTTGCAGCTGCAGGACATTTCTTAGACACTTAAATGACTTCACTGCACCTGAAGATGAAAAGCAAGAAGAAGTTACACAATCCCCTTTATTGCATTTCAGTCTCTGGTCCCCAATTAGCAACTAGGTCCAGTAAAGAGAATGTTTTCCTGATCCCCAAAGGGTCAGCCACAGCACCAGATCAATATAAGTTTGGATCTTACCCAAAAATACCACGCTGCCAGTCAATTCTTTAGTTACTAAAACTAGAGGAATTATAAAGGAAAGAAACAAATAAGAAGAGAGATATTAAATGGTCACACATGGCTTCAAAGTCCATATATATCAGATTCTTAGCAGAATTGTGGAGTTTGCAGGCTTGTGCAGTTCCTCTGGTGTACATCCAGTGCCTGGATGGGTCTCAGTCTTGTTTTTCACAGCTTCAGTTATAGATGAATTGATCCAGAGATAGGAAGCAGGAATAAAGACAAGATGGAGATGGTGTGAAGCTGTATTTTATAGTATCTGGCCTGCCACATGGCTTGTTTCAAATACAAGCTCACGGCACGTGGGCAGCGAAAGGCACTTGCAGTCCCCTTGACCACAGGCATATCCCTACATGTCCTGAATCTCATAGGTGCCATCCTGGCTTCTCTCCCTGGGCTCATTGTAAAGGTAATGGACCTCGATGAGTCATCTGTGCTGACACTAATCTGCCTGGGGGGATGTAACCCAGCAGCACAGCATAAATTTTTTGATAGAGACATATATACCGCACATATCCATACCTTACAGTACAAATATGACACATACACAAACAATATTGACATACTTAT
The DNA here is from genome assembly GCA_007922155.1 of Mesoclemmys tuberculata. Classification (NCBI taxonomy): domain Eukaryota; kingdom Metazoa; phylum Chordata; order Testudines; family Chelidae; genus Mesoclemmys; species Mesoclemmys tuberculata. The sequence goes on along the minus strand of ML675614.1, from coordinate 21,073,064 downwards.
CAAATTATAACTTTCCAATGGTACCAGACATGGCATATATGGTAAGAATCATTGCAATATTGTCTTATTTGTATCAAATAATATTATAAATGGTCACCCCTAATCCAGACAGCGTCACAACACCCAATTCAGCAACTTTTCAGAATGCAATATCATCTTCTCTAGGAGAAACAGAAGATGATGATGGAAGAAGTGAAACGGGCATTCTCCCCTTTAGAAAATCTTGCGCTTGCCAAGAAGATGTCCCTGCTTCTCCTCTTCTAATCACCAAATTCACAATTCCCTGATGTCATTCCATTGAAAGCGATGCCCTGGCACCTGGGATGAATTTAGTTCAACCAATTATATCACAGGTTTACAGAAACGTGAACAAAATGAACCGGAGCAAAAGAAAGCTCACCCTCCAAGGAAAAAAGTTGACCACTATGTCACATGAAGAACACATCAGCCTTTGAGAGGTACGTCAGTGTCACGGGGTGTGCTGGAGTTCTGAGTAGGTTCAAGATGGCTCCCCCTGCAATGACTTTCCTTATCTCTTGAAACAATGGTATGATTGTATGGAGCAGGCTTTAGTTTTAGCCTGGCTGACCACATTTCCGCAATGTGTCAAGAGCTTCTATGGCACTGTGGTGCATGCTGCAATTATAATTTAGGTTGCTGCTTGTTTTAATGGCTCCAGTAATACTTGTCTGCAATCCTCCGCTCATTGGCCTAGGCTAGAAATCAACTGCTGCTGTGGGTTTTGCAGAAAGGTCCAGTACACTATCCATAGGTCTTGATACAGCAAAGCACTTAAACATGTGCTTAACTCTAAGCACAAGAATAGTCCCATTGAAGTGAGACTACTCATCCATACTTTGCTGGATTGGGATCATATTAAAGATTACATCATCAGTGTGTAAAATACTGGAGATGGAAGGCCAACTTTCTATCTGATGACATGAATCAAAATTAATACAATGTTAGAAATGCGCATGTGGAAGGGATCCCGCAATAAGATACTCAAAACCCTTGCCATGTTGCTACCACATCATACGTTATACAGCCTGGTGAAGGATTTTACAGAGCTGCATATGTATGTAACACGCTGTTAGACACTAACACGTGAGTAAGGAATCAGGCTATTTCTTTCATCTTTTCCTTTAACAGAGAAACCGTTTTGTGGCTTCCTTTTTGGTACTTTTATTTTCTTCCATGTGTCCCATTCATTCAGCTGCTTCTTTGTGCTGCATTTTCATTTTCAATAAATTGAGGGTGAACTTTACCATACTCTCCCTCCACAGTGCAGGTGCTTTGAACCACGCAGGTTCAATTTTTGGTCTCAGCTTTATCCTGTAATAAACCTCCAAAACCCAGAACAACAGACTGATGAGTCTGAGCTCTCAGATTTGCAGGGCAGCCATTCATATGACTGTGGTCACACCCTGAAAAAGACCATCATTACATTTGATATTTATGATAGTGCCACAAGCACTGCTATTTCAAATCACTGGATTTCAATTGACACTAAAAAATAAGTCCTACACTTCGCAGGCTGGTAACTGGTTCTCCTGATACATACATTTGCTTTTCACATTCATGAATTTATCCCTTGCCATCTGGTACTTAGATGCGCCTAATAAAGGCAATTTGACAGTTACAGTTCTCTTAGAAATACATTGTTCTGCCCTTCCACGTCTCCTCTCTTCTGATTCACAACGCTTACTTTGCTTACAAACTTCCTGATTATTACTTAAGCCTAGTGCACTAATTTAAGACGAAAGCATGGAAAAATCAATTAATCTGTGATCATATTAGAGTAATATCAAGGTCTTACACTGCCTTGATCAAATACCAGAGTCACACAATGAAAAACTGTAGTTCGTAATATAATTGGACTGGCCCATGATTTATTACTGTTGCAGAGAAAGTCTATTGCAGCTGTAGGCAATGGAATGCCATGCCTCCTTCTTCAGACTTAGTTTTCCAGTACAAGACTAAACTTTCTCTATTTTAGTGGTGGCCTAATTCAGGTTGTTTAGTAGAGGCGTACCAAATGGTTTGCAAATACAAATATCACTTAAGGGTCTATAACATTCTGACATGGAAATTAAGTATGATGGGGCAGCCCCTCAGCTGGTGTAAATTGTCATAGTCCCTTTGACCACAGAGGATGGAGTGAGACAAATTACACGAACTGAGAATTGGTCAGCCCTTGCTCTCAGGCTGAGTGGTGTAAATTCTGAATAACTCTATTGCAGGCTATGGAGTGACACAGGTTTACACTACTATAACTGAGGGCAGATTTTTTGGTCCACGGAGAAAATATTCCTTGTATTTAAAAAAAAAAAAAGAATGAAAAGCAGTTTCGAAAAATCCCTTGGCCAAATTTTGCTTGCTGTTATCGTGGGTAAGTAGAGAATAAGTCCAGGGGCCTAATTCAACCACAGTTTAACTGTAGTCCTATCTCTGGAATCATGCCAAGGATGAATGCATGGCATAATTTCAGCAGAGCCCGTGCTATCTGTAATCTATAGGCCACTCACTACAGCTCTTGTTCGGGATTTACCAACTTTACTACACAGTAAACTGCCTCCCCTCAGTTACGTCTGCACTGCACACCGACAGCAACATGCAGCATGCATGCAGCTACACGCTGCAGTAAAAAAAGCAAGCTGTGTCCATACTGTGGTGTGTAGCTGCACACGTCAATGAAAGTATGCAGCACTGGGGAGGGCAGTGGGGAAAGCTTTGGCAGCGTCCCACTACTGAAGCCTTTCACTGCAGCAAGGAAAGGCTCGGCAATGGGGTGCACCAGAGAAATTTCCTTGCCAGAGCCTTTCCCCACTGCCAGAGTCTCTTCCTGTGGTGGAGAAAGGTTTCAGCTGCGGGACACTACACTGCTAATTGTAGCAGGGTTGACAGGAAGGCACAGCTATGGCGAGTACAGACAGCGTAGGATACATTTGCAGGCACGTTGCTACATCCTTCAGGTGAGTCTGTACTCGCATAAGCTGGGTGTCACCAACTACACTGCTATTTATAACCGTGCCAGGGAGGCTATGTGAGTATGCACCCTACATGCAATCAACAAAAACATGCACTATAGCCCTACCCCATGTCTCATCTTCAATGCTGATAAACCTGCTGGCTGGTCAGGGTTTACATGGAATAACGCCATAGACGTGAATAAAGTTACCCCATATTTACACTATTTATGTTATTAAACAGAAAGTGTTTTAAAGCTCTAATTGGCCTCTCACTATTAACGCTGACTGTTTACTCTTTGCATTTCATTGAATTTGGAAATAAAGAGAGACTTTTTCATGAGGAAATATGACTCAGTGGCTAGGGCACCAGTTTAAGAGACAGGAGACCTGGTTTCTGTCCCTAGCTTTATCCCTGACCTGCTGTGTGACATTGGGCAAGCCATTTCACCTCCCTGTGCCTCTGTCTGTATAAGGGAGGTAGCAATAATTATCTTCATTTCTAATTCATCCAGTGCTTTAAGATGTACCAATGAAAAGCTCACTACAAGAGCTAAATTGTGCTATCCTTTAGTTTCTGATCATTTTCTGGCTCTTGCTTGAGGAATATTTAAAACAGACAAAAATAGGTCTTATTTAAACACTGATGGAAATGAACAACAATATTTCTACAGATATTAGGATGGATTTTTTAAACTTTGTTTTTACACAATCTACACCTTGTATCTAAATCAAACTAACAGAGCACTTATAAAATGACTAAGTCCAGGACGTGGACCTTCCCCTAAGGATTCTCACCATTTAATTATCCAGAATGACATTTAAAGCCACTCGTAAAATCTCATATTTAACATTTTAAAAATGTATCGCTTTCAAAGATGCCATTCAAAGTTGCTTTTAGGAGATTGGCCAATCATATTTGTATTATCTCATTGCTATCTAGTCACTTTGCCAGCCATATATTAGGTATAAAGTGTCAGAGATGATGCCTTTTGCTACCCATCCCAGTACGATTCATTTCAACTATCTGACAGTGAGTGACAGAGGGTTTTGACCTAGCTCTGTCCACTGTCAATCCACAGCCTTCTGGGCCTAGCCATTAAATCTCACTCAGAGATCTAAAATGGATGTCCACAATTATTTTACTTTCCTGAATCTACTGTCCTGGTCTTAATCTTATCTAAATTTTATTAGGACAATTCATGAGACTTGCTTAATGAGTTCAGGGCTCCATATATAAACATACCATGTTTATCAGCAGGGATCAGACATGGAAACATAATCACCAAACAAGCCATTGCCACTATGCTGTAGGAACTGTATGTATCACTTAAAAACAATTAGTGGTCCCATCATTGGTTTCCATGCCTTTGGTAATCATGTCCTGCTGCATCATGTGGGGCTCAGAGGCAAGCTCTATCTGTGATCTCTTCCTCGGTCTCTCCTATGGACACTTTCCAAGTGCCTAGCCGCATCCTGAACTTCTTCCAGAGTGGAATTCCATGGTTTGTTCCAGTTTAGACTGGGGTAGCAGGGTATAACACCCCCTATTTTTACCATCCTGTCATGGTCCCTTATATCCTCTTACCTTTCCTCATGTGTGCATCCTTCAGGTAGCAGGTTTCTCTACCTCTCTCTGGCTGGAACCTGATGGTTCTACCAACCTCAGACCAGATCCTTGTGTGGCAGCTCCTGTGTTTCCATCTCAGCCGCTCCTACTATGCAGCATTCTCTACACTTCTCTGACAGGGAGTCTTTTTGTGCAGCTGCTCACAACCCACTCTACCTTCTCTGGAAAAACAAGCCGGTTAATTCTGAACTATTTTAATTTCCCTCTTTTTGATGTTGTGATGCATCTTTTTCTGATAAAGAAATCAAGAAGTATTCAGCTTAGCATTCACAGGATTTTAGGGAAGTAATTCTGTAATGGAGAGGCATCCATGTCTCCATGGTGACCAGCCAATCTATCAAAAAAGAGCAATACCGGTACCTCTCTAAAATCCTCACTTGTCCTTTGCAAATTAGCATGCAAGGTGTATATGTGAGGGTGGGGAGCAGAGTCACAAGGAAGTCTGATGCCAAACTTAGAAGATAAATTGGACACACTAATCTGGAGCCATGAGATTGTAAAATTTCAATCATTTCCTTGATCCAAGTATTTTTACAGTACAGTTTTAAATTCCATATTTGCATAAAGGTGAGGCATAGATATGTCCGATTAGGTCTGTTCATTACATTCTGGCAACTTCATGGTGCCCTTTGGGATTTTCAAGACCTAGGGCACCATAGTTTAGAATTTATTCATTTCTGAAGTAGAAACTTCAGGAAACTCCGTCTGCTTATGGAGCCATTACAGGCCTGCTGTTAACTCTGGCATAACAAGCAAGATTTCTAAACACTTCGACAGATGTGTTAGGTTTGCATAATCACTGTTTACTTTCAGAAGTATACCACAGTTTCTAAAGCACAGGGGAGAAACAGGTAGGCTTTAATTGCCAAGCAGTTTGCAATTAGCTTTCCATTCTGAACCCAGTTTTGACCACTTTCTTCTAGTACTGCGTAGGCTAATATAATTCATTTCAAATTTTCAGCGTGTGGACCTGTTCTAGATGGGAATTGAATCAAATTTGAGGTGACTCATACCTGGCGTTTGTTAGTATGGGAGTGAAGAGTGTGACGCTCAAAGACATTTTGTCTTTTTTGGAAAAGCACATTTCAAAACCAGCTTGGGCTAGAAACTTCATAGGTGCTTCACTGTGAGAAGTAATTAGCTGAGTGCTTTATTTGCTATAGGAAAGCTGCACTTGTCTCTTCATCTGTTTTCAAATTTCCCAATTCTTTCTCTTGTGAGGGCTTATGATCTAGTGGTTAATACATAAGACTGGGTGTCTTGGTGCCTGATTCTGATCCCACTTACACCAGTACCAGGCCCATAGTTTGTGTTCCTGACTCACTGTATAGCTCTGGGCACCTCATTCACTGCCATTTCCTTGAATCAAAATGTCATGAAGGTACAGATTAAAAATCTGTACATATTACATCTGGACAAAAAATATTTTGGCTGACCTTTTCTTTGTCAAAATGCGGAATTGGATTGACTAGATTTGTTTTGGTAAAAAAATGAAAAATAAAAAAAATTGTGAAAAAATCTAAATCCTTTATTTAGATTTTGAAGTGAAATATTTTGATTTTTTTTATTTGAAACAATTTTTTGTTTAGCAATGTCCTTCACTTTTACAGAAAAAATTTAAAATGTAGAAATAAGGCTGAAAATGATATGAAACGTTTCATTTGATCCCCTTCTGTATCTTTTCTTCTACTTTTTGATACACCAAAAATTTTGAGAAAAAGATCATTTAAGGTGGACCAAAACTCTTTTTCCCCCATTTTCTGGAAACTTCCAACAAATCAAAAAATCAGTTATTTACACATCTCTGCTGTATATATATTTAAGCATGCAGATACAACAATGGGACATGAAAAACTATTTGTACAGGTAAATGACATGCAGTAGAAATATTCAATTTCAATGGGCAGCCATAATTGTGCATGCAGGCATAGATTGTAATTACGCAAATTCTTATTCCCTTTGTGGAAATTTTCTGCTATATCTTATTCTGAACATCCGTAAAACTGTTATTAATAATATTTGTAAAGCTCTTTGAGATCTTTGATAAAAACATGCTACGTAAATGCAAAGATATGATTCCTGATGAGCAGATATTGAAATGATGAAAACCAGTTTTTGCTTCTCCATTGTATGGTGGTGATGTATGTACAGATGTCCATAACTTAACCCAGTTCTAAATATATACAAGCAGTTTGATGGCTCGCCAAAAGAAAAAGACATTACAAACTGGAGAGATGGAGGGAAAAGTAGAGTGATGTAACTGTATTTTCAGGATGCCTCAAAACAGGATTTAGATCTCTTACATGATACTGTCACTGCATCAACCATGTGTATAAATGTGCCTTTGGGTGATAGACATAAACAGATATGCACTGCTTTTTTGTGTGTGAATATTTAACTAAAGCCTATGATGCATCCAATTGCTCGTTATTAATTTAAAGGTTGGTTGCTCTGGTATTAATTCAGTGGCCTTGGGTGGTTTTCAGAATTGTGTGTCCAGGTGAACGCAATATGCAAATCAAACCAAATTCAACCTGCTATAGTGAGAAAGGTATGCTGTATAGATCTATTTTAAGACCCAGGCCATTTGGTATATATATCAGTAATGTGATACATTGTCTTGGAAACAAGCAGATTCAGAAGCAGACATGCTGATGACTCTGACTTATGCAGTTCAGTCTTTTGTAGAAAAAAAATGGTTGAGAGATTTTGTAAGACATTTGAGGTAAAATTCAGTTGATTAGTTAAAATCTTAAACTACCAAAACACAAAGATCCAAAAAAGAAACTCCTTAAGAGTCATCTAATGTTTGCATTGCTGTATGTGAGGTAATTACCTGAATAGTTTTGTCTCCAGGTAATCGATCATTTGGACTGTACACCTGTATATTGATCACCCTTATTGTACATTAAGGAAATAAGAATTGGTTTCTGTGTATAAATAGAATGTATGTTCCCCTACCACTGAAAAATCAGACATTAGAGGGCGTCAAGTGCAACCCTCAAGGACACCAATTATGTGTTCAAATTTGATAGAGGAGGGACATGAATATCACACAGAGTTGCTTCTTTTATTATATTAATGAAGATCAATGAAGCTTTGAGAATTATTGCAAATATAAAGCAATAATTCATCACCACAATGAATTGTGTTATATAGACTTGCTGGTACCAGGCTTCCTTAAAGGTCAGGACATATTTTAAATTGTAACCTCAGCTGATAAGAATTGCCATACATTCACTGGCATCAGTGCTTATTTATAACAGGTTAGAAGGTGGCCCACATTTGGCATCCATATGTTTAAAAACTAGCTCTTGGTCCAGCACATTTATTGGTGTAAATAGTTCTTACTCATTCAGATCGTCCCACTGAAGATAATGGAACCAATCATTAACAGTGAACATGATCCAAAGCCACTTTAAATCAAAGGATGTCTTTCTATAACCTTCAGTGGGCACTGGATTTGGCCTCATGTCCTTACTCAAGTCTTCTTAGGTTTGGCAGGATCAGACCCTTTAATGGTTTCCCAAGGACTTCAGTCCTCACTCTGGCTTTATGTAATGTGAGTAGCCAGAGTTTTATGTAATTGTTCCTTTAATTGCATTGAGGATACATGTAACAAGTGGTTCTCTTTCAGCCATATGTGGCAGGCTGATGTTCCCCCATAGTTCTTTAGCCAAGCTTATATTAGGAATCTCAGTCTCCACTTGTGCTCTAGGTCTTCTTCTCTTTCTCATTTCAAACAATAGCTACTGTAGATGGACTGTAAAAGGCAATTAATGAAATGAAGAACAGAAGATAAGAACACAACAAAGAAGATGGAAGTGAAGCTGAGCAAAGTCAGCCATTAGCTATATCTTAAGAACAGAGCATACCCTAGACAATTTTTTGCATGCTTTCTATGCGAAAATTCGTTTGAGTTCTATTTTACCAAAATAAAGGAAAAAATTGTGGGTGCAAAACCACCATTAACAAAATTACTCAAATTTTCAAATATTTTTGCCTAAAAAACACCACATAATAAATCAGTTTACAGTTAGGTTTAAGAGAATGCCTGTTTTCCTTCCAGCACAATGGAGCTTTTCAAATACAGTAGAACCCCAGAGTTACAAACACCTCGGGAATGGAGGTAGCTCATAACTCTGAAATGTTCATAACACTGAACAAAACATGGTTGTTCTTTCAAAAGTTTACAGCTGAACATTGACTTAATACAACATTGAAACTTTACTATTCAGAAGAAAATTGTTGCTTTTAGCCATCTTAATTTAAATGAAACAAGCACAGAAAGTTTCCTTCCCTGATCTCATTTTTTTAAAAAAACTTTCCTTTCATTTTTTTTAGTAGTTTATGTTTAACAGAATACATTACTGTACAGTATTTGTTTTTTGTTTGGTTTTTTTTTGTCTCTGCTGCCTGATTGTGTACTTCCGGTTCCAGATGAGGTATGTGGCTGACTGGTAAGTTCATTACTTTGGAGTTCATAATTCTGAGGTTTTACTGCAGCATTATGGGACTTTCATCTAGATGGTACCAAGATAGACATAAAGCTCAAGATCAAGTATTTTGGCCAGAGTCTCAGCTGCTATAAATTTGCATAGCTCCATTGAAGTCAACAGAGCTAGGTCTATTTACACCAGCTGAGGATCTGGCCCTTCAGGCTGTGGAGGAGCCTTTTTTTTTAAGTATTATCATATAATCCTAACCCTTTCTAACAATCGTGTTTAAGAACAGATACCGCATGTCCTTTCGGTCTCGCCCCAAGATGTGTGACACGTTTGAAAAGAAAAACCCGCCACTTTAGTTTTGTGTGTTTAGAGCCTGTAATATTTCTGTAGCATAAGAACATCAGTCTAAGCTGGGCTATGTATAATGTTACACCATTTTATATTGTTGCTACATTATGTAAACAGAACCTCCATTACTTGCACATACAAGGAACAGGCTCAGCTCCCCCTATTAACTTTTCCACTTTTCTCAAGGAAATGATTTCTGTCAGTATTCATTTTCTCTGGGCTGACTGGCAGGAAGAATCAAGGTCACAGCAGATGGGCACTACAAAGAGCATGCTGCGATTCAGGAACAGTTTCTGAGTATAGCTGTTTGCTCCTATATACACCTCTTCCCATATAATTTGTCAGAAATCAAGTTGGGGCAATATTTATTTAAACAATTTAATTCAGGTTTTGTTAAGAAATACCATATACTCATTGTACCAGAGTCAGTAAGCATCTTCTCTCAGGCTCTAGGATTTGACTATTTTGTTTTTGGGGCCTTTCCTGAATTACAGTAGGAACTACAAATTTTTGGATGTCACTGAAATACTTCTCTCTGGGAGGAAATTCTACTGTGAGTAAAGGAAGAGCCAAGCAAAAATCAGACAAAGCAAAACCCCTATATATGAAACATCTGCAGAATATTTATAATATACACATGTTATAATGTTTAGAGATTAAACATCAGAGATACTAACACAGAAGTTCAAAGCTGACGTGGGGTCTTAGCCACACAACTCATTGAAAGTAAGCAATTCACATCATGTAAAAAGTTACAGGGCCTGTTCCTCGGCAACCTTCACCTTATGCAGTCATTTACATCTGTGCAAAGTGAATGTAAATCATTCATGACACATCAGAGTGGGAGCATTTTACACCCACTTTGCATTCACTTTACTCAAATCTAAGGCCCTATTTCAGCAAGTTAGTTAGGCACATAATTGACTTGTCTTCAGAACAGAAGAATATTAAGGTTAATGGACTGCTGGTGGGCTTAAAGTCAAATGCTTAAGGCCTTGCTGAATCAAGGCCTAAATAGTTACACTAAGTGCAAAGCAGTGCAGTAAATCAGTTTCTATAATGTTTTGGCACCGGGGAATGTTTTGGGTGCTTACACTGGTATAACTGGAAGGCCTCAGTTACATATAAGGGACCAGATCCCCAGCTGATGTAGATTTGTGTAGTTCCTTTGAAGTTCTTTTGTATAATAGTAAATGAATGGGCACCAGAATATTACACACAGCCTCACAAAATTATTGTATCTTTCTTATTAACCATCATACTGGAAGCTTGGCTTAGCTGAATAAAGAAGAACACAGCCTGATAACCCTCAATTGCTGACTTCATTTCACCTGGTCTCCTACACCATGTGTGAACCCCTTATGCTCAACAATCTGTCCCATCTTGTTTTGCTCAGACATTCAGGTTACCTTCAACAGATTCAAGTAAGAGCTCTGTGAAGCAGAAGCTTGTCCCTTCCACCAGCAGAAATTGGTCCAATAAACATTATCTCAGTTACCTTGCCTCTGCTTACCAATCCTGCAGTTCCATTGATTTTTATATATTGAGAACTAAGGATTAAATATTTTGTATATATTTTGTGGAAAATTGTCTTGTAAGATTATTCATTACCTGCATTTTAGCATTACAAAAGTTACCATATGCACCTCTAATTTCATTAGCATCTCTGTGTCATTGACAATGGATCTTAGCTTTCAAGATACTTGTTAAAAATACCAAACTGCTAGACTTAAGCCTGTATTCCCACTGTCTTTTGACTAACACGATAGCCCTTTCTTCCATTAGATCCTCTTAATATTTTGCAATGTCTATTGTCAGTTTTTCATTTTACATCTTGTTTTGTGTTGGTCAATTAATTTATGTTTATAGTGACTTTCTGTTGCATGCTGTTATAAGTCTTTCTGTTATAAGTCTTTCTTCCTTCTGGTTTTGCTTCTTTTCATCAGGCAGTGAACATTTTTTCCTATCACTCCTACCCCTCACACTCAACCTGCTCTCATATCTTTGCCTTAATCCTTGGCAATGAAGTCAAGTATAACTCCTTTCCACAGAATGGGTTAAAATTAAAGGAAAGTCATTCTATTGGCCAACTTCTTTCCATGATTTATTTTATCATTTCGTTCCCCTCCTCATCTCCCACTCCCTTTTTTAATTCTTTAAACCACTCTTGAAAATTAAAGACCAGCTTTTTTGGTTTCAAAATTACAGAAGAAAGTGATAAAAATATTCAAGGGAAATATTTTGGAAAAGCAAAACATAAGGCAGTTGGTTCCTTTGAAGAATTTCTACAAAAGGCAGACACTTTGTTCTAAATATTTATGGCACAAGTCTACCCTTGCCCCCTCTCTTCCCATTGTGGGTGGAAAGAACAATAATTCACTTGGGCTAGGATTTATAAAAGCATCTAAGCGATTGACTCTAATTTTCAACAGGAGTTAGATGCCTAACTTACTAAGGCCCAGTCTACACTTATCTTTGGGATTCGGTGGCAGTTGACAGGAGATACGCAAGTGACATAAATTACCACTTACCAGGGTGGTTTTCCTGCATCTACACAGACCGCTCAGTCGATACAGAGCAATCAATCTGACAGCGGCGAATTTGCCGCCGTCAGTGTAGACCCAACCTTAGGCACTTTTAAAAATCCAGTGTGTCTGCTCCCACCCAAACTAAGCTAACCTGGGAGCTCAGATCTGGGTACTGATCACCCACAATAACTCTGCAGTGAAGACCAAATTTAAATCTAATCTAAGTTTTATCTTCTTTAATTATTTCAGTCATCTGAATTTGATACTTTGCCTTGCGGAAGAAGTGTTTCCTTTTGAAGAATTGTCAATGAACTGTTATTAGTAATATTAAAAAAATATTTTGTGGTCTACCAATCTACTTCATATAAACATAAGTTGATTCCTAGGTGAAACTAACATAGCACTGAACTGCTTTGAACTCTGCTAGTCAACGTAAAAGCAAAGAGTAAAAACATCAGACACTCAGCTGTATATAATCAAAAGGCCACTGATGTTATTAATCAGAAGCTGGCATTTTTCATTTTTCCCCATGACCAATCCTACATTTGTGGGGCATTTAAAAATCTCTCTAGCTCCAATATTTCAGGATGACAGAGGTTGCCTTGCCATGGGAAACTATTGCATGGTTGATTAATACTTTGATAAATGATTCAAAAGCTATCGTCCTCCTACATTTTGTGCTGTATAGCTCTGCAGTGAAACCATTTTGTAAGTCACATTTTATAAGCAGGTCACATTGAGTATGAGAGTTCAGGAATATTTTGCTTTTTACTTTGTGCTAGGATGAATGCAAAAGTATTATATCAAAAGAGATAAATTAATGTCTTTGAATGATCTCTGAGAAACTAGATGTGCTCCTGAAGTACTATCTAATTTAATAAAATTGTGCAGAAACATCACGTCTGCAGTTCATAAAAAGAAAAGAATAGAGATGGCTGAAAAATGAAACTTCCCTCTGCTGGAAATTCTGATATTTTGAAATTTGTTTTTGTTGTGAATTGGAATAAAAAAGCTGAAATTTTGAAATTTCCCACAGAACAAAAATTCCCAAAAAATTCAGTTTGGAACTGCTGAAACATTTTGTTTTGTTAATGTCCAGAAATTATAATATATAATACAAAAATCTAAATTAAATCAAATGAAATGATAAAATAAAAATGAAATGTTTTTACCTTATGAAAATGAAATGTAGTGCTGTACAAATAAGGAGACAAAAGATCTGTGCAGCATTATGACAGTAGATCAAGAATCAGCCAGATTTTGCCTTACGCAAGACAGTAAAACTTTTTTCAAGTTGAAATAGTGGCTTGAGTTCTTAAAAAAAAAAAAAAAAAAAAGCAAGCAGAAAGTTGTCTTTGAAGAGTCTGTGAATTTTTGCCTGATTTTGATCACTGGGACCTGTTCCTGGTAAAAGAAATAAATAGTAAAAAATCACTGCATGGTATCTCATTAAATATTTTACTCCTAGCTCATAAAAACTATAGCATCCACCAGCTTCAAAATTGAGACATAGAACAACAAGGAGTTTGAACTACAAACTTCCCTCCCCCCTAAAAAACTCTGAATCTTCCTCTTTAAACAATTGAAAATTTCCATTCTCCATAAAGCAATCCTATGCAACTCCTCCATGTACAGTAACACAATACAAACACTGTAATCCAGTCCATCACATTACAATGAACCTTAACTCACATTTCCACGTAGGAAAATAATACCTAATACAATTCATTGGTAGGCACTTACATTAATGAGACTGATATCAGAGATAATACTTTATCAGAGATATTATAGTACTATAGTGAGGAACGCCATGCGTAGTGCATTGTGTCATATATGTTTGTGTGAAACGGATTTATTTATAGAGGGGCGGAGCCTATCAGTAGCAGGGGTAACTGGGATGTGTGGAAGGTTCACATGTGTTAAATGAAGATGTTTTATCTGGATATTTCTTTGTTTTTAAGGTTTGTGAAGGTAGACATTTCCCTTAAGCAACCTTAACGAGCTTTAAATGAAGATCTCTCTTTGTGGGCATATAAGCCATAGAACAAGTTTCTATTTCCTCACCATAAATTAGCATGATTATCTGATAATTGATCATCATGCAATATCAGAGGTATCTGAATGAGCAAGGCAAGACCACATGGTCTTTAATATAGCCAGAGCCTCTGCCATCTGCTGCCACTCCAACTGGTCCTTAAGCTTCTGCCTCATGTTCATCTGACCACAGTCCCTTACGAACAGCTGATGGGGGAGGACACTGTTATGTGTGTCATTTGACTGAGTGGGGACAAGGTTTCACATACTCAACCTTAACTACCTCTCCTTAGAGGTTGAGAGGTTTTATTACCTTTGGGATAGTCTGTGAGAAATTGTCTACATAATTTAAGACGTGTATCATTTTATTAAAAAAAAAATTGTTAAAATGGAAAGAAAATTGTAGTAAAGTAAAAAGAACTAATTTCCAAAACAAATCTAGATTTGAACGTCTCATAAATTACACTGTGCAATGTACTCTCCACTTAGTTACAGAATAATAAAAGGGTAATATGTTACATTCACATTCCTATAAGCGGTATCCCATTTACTTTGCCAGAAGTTACCTGTATCCTCTGCTCTCATCTCCTGGGATCTCTCTCAGTTCAACCTCAGGAGGACCTTTTTTTCAAACCTTTGGTCAGTTTTTCAGCTAATCTCAGATGGTTTAGAGTCCATTGTCATGTCACAGTGAGATTACATAAGCGTACGTGAGATTACATAAGCGTTTATCAAAGAGTACTCTTTGATAAAGTGTGGTTTCTGAAAGAAAAGAAATAGACTCTGTACTCCGTATTATTGTTAAGAGTTCCATGTAAAGACAGCACACCAGAAGCAATTAGCAGAACACCACAACAACTTGTATTGCTTCTGGAAAACCTATGGTCAATACTGCATATTCTTTAGTGTCATCTCGTGGCATGTTATCTAGTAATTATCTATATACACACGTACACACACACAATAAGTGTTATGAAATTCTTTTATAGAGCATTCTCATAACAGTTATTGTCTCCTCATTCTGCTAGCATTCACCCGTCTAGCTCTTGAAGTGCCCTCACTCTCCTGGCTCCAAATCTAGTATTTCAAAGGGCATGTTGAGCTCCTCTGTCTTCGTCATCCTCATAAAGCAAGGTGATTGAGTTCTGATTTGGATACTTATTGTTCTTAACCTTAGGTATTAGGTAGATACCGCTATCCTTTAATGGTTTCCATAATGGCGTGGGTAGAATGACTCATCATCCATATGTTGCCCTACAAGGCAATCATCTGCTTGCTGGGTGAGAATGTGTGTCAGTTGATTCACAACTGCTTGTCCACTTCAAATGAATTCCTGCGTGACCTTCGACAACCCAGTAAGTGCCATGGTGAAGGATAATGCTGAAAGTCATAGGTGATGGACATTGCTGGTAGTTGTGAACCTACACATGAGCTGATCAAGGCTTTGGTTGCTCTGCATCGACTTGGGATGACACTGTAGTTGACACAGCTGCTCTATTCAGGGATAAAATAGTGTGTCCTTATTGCCAAGAAGAGTAATGGCATATTGGGCTGCATTAGCAGGAGCCTTGCCAGCAGATCAAGGGAAGTGATTATTCACCTCTATTTGGCACTGGTGAGGCCACATTTGGAGTATCGTGTGTCCCTTTTTGGGTCCCCCACTATAGAAAAGATGTGGACAAAGTGGAGAGAGTCCAGCAGAGGGCAGCAAAATAATTAGGGGGCTAGAGCACATGACTTATGAGAGGCTGAGGGAACTAGGCTTGTTTAGCCTGCAGAAGAGAAGAATGAGGGGGGATTTGATAGCAGCCTTTAACTAATTGAAAGAGGATTCCAGGGAGGATGGAAGTAGGCTGTTCTCAGTGGTAGAACAAGGAGCAATGGTCTCAAATTGCAGTGGGAGAGGTCTAGGTTGGATATTAGGAAAAACTTTTTCACTAGTAGGGTGTGAAGCGCTAGGTGGGTTACTTACAGAGATGGTGGAATCTCCATCCTTAGAAATTTTTAAAGTGTGGCTTGACAAAGCTCTGGCTGGGATGATTTAGTTGGGGTTGGCCCTTCTTTGAGCAGGGAGTTGGACTAGATGACCTCTTGAGATCCCTTCTAACCCTAATCTTCTATGATGTCCCATCATGCAGTCAAAATTAAACAGGAAGCCTTGAAAAGTTTCCTTTTCTCTCAGTGTTGTAAGATGGAAAGTTTGTGCACTCCTTGATTGTCCGAATCAAACTGATGGTCCTACTAGATGGACTACATTGGATGTATGCAATGCCATCATGCAGACTGGTTCAATGAGAACGATGCTGAAATAGTGAATCATCTTGATGCCAGGTGGCAAGCACATGATGTATTCTTAGCTGACCTGCTCTCCGAGTTGAAAAAGGCCAGATATCGAGTAGCTTGCAGCATGCTCCAATGCAAACTCCACCAAATGCAAAATATCTGATTTGACTGCTATCTGGATGAACTCCAGATCCTTGCTGAAAAACAGGAAAGGCTTCTATGATGTGGTCAAAGTTGTATATGGCCCTACCTGATCTGCCTTGACCCTGCTAACAAGTGTTGATGGCAAATTTCTCATCACAGATCACACATCCATCCACCACCAGTGACATGAACACTTTAATGAATTACTTACTCTGCATCTACTGTCTCTGATGAGTCACTACATAATGTCCTCAAATTGCCTACATTTTACACTTGTTGATTCATCCACACAAGCTCAGTTGCTGAAGGCTGTCCAGACAATGACAAACAATGCCATTCCAGCTGAAGTTTTCAAACACAGAGGAAATATACTCATTTACAAGTTTTTTTAATTCTTCTCACTTTTGGCTTCAAGAAATCATGCCTCAAAAAACTGAAACTGGCCAATATTGTCACTATTGATAAGCGCAAAGACAAAAAGATGACTTGTTATCCATATATAGCAAAAGAAGGACATGGGATATTTTATATAGTTTTAATCAGGCCGCAACTTTATTATTAGATGTCTGGGACTACTGGCAGATAAAACTGTACAGTGCAGGTAACTCCATCTTCATTCAATAATGGGGCTTCTGCCAGCTCCCCCTCTTTTTCCATCCAAGTCCCCCAACCAATCCATTGCTGGGACCATATCATCCACTGTCCCCCCATAAAAGGGTCAGCATGGACTTTATAGAAGCCCCAACCTCCCCTCCCCCCATCTGGTCTGTTCCTTTAATGAACACCTTCATAACGAGTTGAGACATATAGCCTACCTCCCTTCATGCCACACATGAACAAAGCCCTCCCCAAATCTGCTGTGAAGGCAGCAAAAAAAGAACACACAACTCCACATACGCCAGTCTGGTGATAAGGGAAAAATTCCTTCCCAGCACACCTAAAAAAGGGAAAAATTCCTTCCCAGTCCCCCTAAATGCCCACAGCAGGTCTTGACCAAACCTGGTATTTCATCACCTAAAGGAGAGGAAGGGCAGGTGCTGCCTCAACCTGCTCCATGTAAAAGGGGACTTCATTCATAGGGATGCCCCTTTTATACCCTTCCGCTCATCCAGTTCCCAGGGGATGAATCAGTGTCACCATGCTGGCCCCTTGTCCTCTTTTGCAGTAGTTTGAACTCTCTTCCCTTCCCTGCCCCACACCAGCCATAAACTACAGTTCCCTTCATTCAGCCAGCCAGTCAAATTCCTCTCCCCTCTACTTAAAATTCCTCCTCCTTCTTAAGAATGTGGTGTGGTCAGTCTCTGTGTTGGATAAGATTCTTTGATGGATCCTTTTGACCTGGCTTCTGGCCCAAATGATCAACAAAGTTCTAAGTCACAGTGCAGCTTTCATATTCGTAGAGAGCTGGCAACGTGATTTTCATCATCTGACAGGAAAAATTTCATTATAGGAAGAATGTCATAACTAGTATCAACTTTTGTACATTGTGTTTCTTGATCTAACCAAAGCTTTTGATATGGTTAACTGTACTGCCCTCTGGAAATTGCTTAGTAAATTTGGATATCCAGACAAATGTATTAATATTATTTGGCAATCCTATGAAGGCATGGTTAAAGGAGTTAAAGAAGTTAATGGGTCTAACAGACCTATTTCCAATTATGAATCTATCCTTCCTTCTAATCTCTTTGGTCTCTTCTTGCTCCAGTGCTAGAGGAAACCTTCTATAGCTCTTCACAAGGTGTCTTGACATGCTTTTAAACTGGCAAGCTTTTTAATCTTTCTTGTCTACGTGGGAATACCAAGGTGATTGAAGCATTGATCCAGGAACTGCTCTACTCTGATTATTGTGCCTTGGTGTAACACGCTGAAACAGCACTACAAGGTCTTACAAAATGCTTTGCTGGGCAGCTTGTAACATTGGCTTTACTATCAGCCAAACAAAAACCAAAAGCTATGTAACTACTAGCTCCTCAACAACTTTATTAAGATCCAGCTATAAACTTGGAAATTACCATGCTTCAAGCTGTCAAACAGTTTACTTATCCTGATGGCATGTTAACCAGTGAAGTGGCATTTGTATGCATGAATTAAGAAAGCTAGTACCACATATGGTCGTCTTTATTTCGGAATACATTCGAATAACATCAAATATTGCCACATTATCTATGGTGTTAAAAACGAACCTGTTATCAATGGCACATTAAAAAGCTTGGCAGTTTTCATTTGTGACACTTACATTGACTGCTAGGCATCAAGTCATCACATGCCAGGACCAGGTGGCCAACACAGAAATCTTGGCAAAAGCTTATTCAGTAGATGTTGAAGCTCATTTAATTTGATCTCAACTCAGATGGATGGGTCATATAATTCATATGCCTCAGACTCACTTATCAGAACAAATTGTTTATTCCAAACTGAGATCCAGGAACCATAAGTATGCAGGGCAGAGGAAACTCTTTGAAGATACTCAAACAAAATATGCACAAGATGAATACTTTTGATTTGTTTTCAAGCAACTGGTGACTGACCTTATTACATGCACAGCTCAAAGTACAGTGCCAGGTACGGAAACAACATGCAACTAAATCAACACAACCAAGCAAATAGCTCTGTGATCAGTGCAGTAAATGTTGTTCATCCTGAATTAGTCTATGAAGCCATGTGTACAAATGATGATTGTTGATTGTTGTCAGCTGGTGTGCATGTGTGCAATCTCCATATGCTGTCCCAGCCCTGTGCAGATATTTGATGTTACTCATGAAGAAAGACCACTGGCACAATTCAGTGACAAAGGTGCTTGGCCAGATTTATTGCCCTAAAGGCACAGTCCTAGCACTCTGGCTCTGGGGTTACAGGTGTGCTAAGTTCAGGGCCCAGTGGCAGGCAGAGTCTCTATTGTCCCCTACGCCACATAAAGAGTTAAGGCAAGGTACCCCCACATTTATAGACTGAGACAAAACTTACATACCACCTTACGTGTTTTATGACAACTGCTTGTTACTTCCTCTTGTATCTTGCTCCAGGTGATTCGGGCAAACATCCCTTATTCATCTTACAAGTGCCCGTGTTTTAGCAATACTAGCAATACCTTTGCCAAAGTCATGATTCAGGCAGTACACTTGTAAACTTTTGCTTTAATACATGGCCTGACTTTGCTGACTATGGTTCAGGCCTCAGATCTTATACCAGGCCCAGCGCCCCAAGTGCTCCCTCTCCTAAATCTACATTGTCCTTGAAAATTGTGGTGACTAGTACTACTGCTAGGTAATATGGACAGATTTAATGTATATGTCCTATCTTTTTTGTATATTGGCTTCACAAAGTGGCTGAATGGATTTTACCCCAGAATAAATCCCCTTCACCAATTTTTCACTTGGTATGAACTACAGATTATTGACAGAAACCAGACCCTCTGTCACAGATATCACACACAAGTTCCTCTCTTGCCTAGAGCTGGCTAGTAGCAGTACCTCATCCACAAACGCTTTCTCTTTCTCTTTCACTTCCCATTCCCTTTTTCCAAACCCCTTGGCTACCTATGAAGGAAAAGATAACTATTATTATTTAGTAAGTAGTATTATTATAATTACTAATAAATACTTACTTGGTGAATCCTGGCTGCAGTCAATTGGAGTTTACCTTTTCAATCATTTATAATGCATGTTGCTTCCTCATCATGTCACAAGAGTAAGGGAATACTAATGAAATTGGCTCTCTCTCTGAATTATCCAAGAATAATTTCCATATCCACCTAATTAGGGATGCACCCAATTATTCATGACATTTTATGTCCACTTATGATCCTATGCAATTGTTTTTTCACAGTATATTGGGTTACGCCGGCATCTACTGCATTGTATAACATAGTGTAACTTGATGCAACTCAAATTCATAATACACCCACTAGGCTATTTCATGCCTTTGAAGAACACCACTTGTTTTCAGGAGCAACTAGAAGTGGTCAGGGAGGTACATGATTCTCTGGATGCCCACAGTTGACAGTTTTTGAATCTCATTGAAAGTCTAGGAATGGATTTCCATGCCTAAAGTGAAAACGAGTACATTTTCTTTAACAGTCGAACAATCAGAGACCTAAAGGGAGATTGCTACTAGAAACAGGAATGATCAGATTACAATAGTTTCAGAGTAATATTAAAAAATCATAAGTAACGATACAGAATGTATCTATAGTAACAGGTAAACTGAAAGCTGCCCAACTTCCAAAGCAATGTTGAAAGACTCTTGGTATGGAGGGAGAGGCCATTAGGGTGTGTACCAGAAAGGGCTCTCTGACTGACAGGGAACAGAGAAACATATCTCAGCCTCAGTATTTGCTAACTGAAAAAATTAAATCATACCAGTGTGTGGCTCCTTTATCCCTTCCGTTAGAAGAGAGATGGGAGCAGATGGGAGCAGCACCAGGAGGACAGTGACTAGTCAAGTAACTCACCTACCCCACACTTCACTGTGACCTGGACTGTGGTGGTACCACCCTCTCTTCCACTCAAGAAGATGTGGCCCATAAAGGCCCGTGCATTCCTCTGATGAAGAAGCAGAAATCAGAAGCAGTTTCACAGCCCTAAACATTTGATACTAGTGTTTTGGATTCAGCAAGCAATTTTACAGGAATGAGAGCTTCACTGTTGGGAGGGAGATGTGTGAAGTCCAGTTGAGCAGATGGCCATAAGATGGACAAGGAGAGGTAATTAGGGTGGGCAAAATAAACAGAGCAAGAGGAAGAAAAAGGGTTAGTGTGAGGCACTGTATTACACTGCAAAGAGATACATCAGAAGGGGCAATGGGTGGGGTTGGTACTATGCTGTGGGTGAGTGAAAAAGTTTTGGAAGGAAAACTAGATATGAAATCCACAGAGGGAAAATACAACTCATGGTCAAAGACCCCAAGTGCAGGGGAGGCTGCGCTGGCTCTGGACCCGCTGAGCACTCTCTGGAAAACTGGTTATAATTTAAGGATAGGGCTTTGGAACTACTGGGGAAAGGAAGGAGAACAGGAGAGGGTGAGGAACAGGCAGGTGGGAGCAGAGAAGCGGGGGGAAAAGAAAGATTAAATATGTGTTTTAAATATAAACATTGTGGAACCAACAATACGTGTGCCAAACATTACCACAAACCTTGCTTGTGTGTTAATATCCATCCCACCATCTCGGATATGCTCTTTGTCTACCTGGATCATTTTCAAGGGAATGAAACATGTCTAGATGAAGAGGCACTTGGAGAGAGAGAAATATCTATCATTTAGAGATCATATCCTCAGATGACTAAATTGGCATACCTTTACGGAAGTCAATGGTGTTCTGCCAATTTATACCATCACGGATCCTGGTCCCTTTAATGTATATATTATTCACACAAAAATTACATTAAAATAAGATTTCTAAATCTGCAAGTCAAGTGCTCTCAAGTTAAGCAATGCTAGAATTAAAGTTGCCCATTCAGACCCGTTGTGCGTATGCATTATGATACAGTCTTTAATTACATGAAAAACATCCAGGGTTGGTTTCTTTTTTCTTTTCTTCCCCCTCCCTCTTTTCCAATTCAGCAACTTTCCACAATGGAAAAAGAAATGAAAGGGGGAGGAGAACCCCTTAGATATCATGTAGCTATTCTGTTGCATAGGGTGCCAAAAAGAGGAAAATGGGGGGAGAAAGAGAAAAGCAAAAATCCAGAATTTCAAAACATTTCAGTTTTGAAGACCAAAATGAAAATTTCAATTAAAAAAGCCCCAAAATGTTGTCACTACATTTTGAAACTTACTGTCAATTTACTATTTTTGAAATTTACTACTGACTAAATAGTAAAAAATGAGATTTTCCATTAAAAATGTTTTCATGAAACCTCATTTTTCAGCATCAAAACTTTTCCGTCAAAAACTTCCAAACCTTTAAACCTGGTCTATCCTGCCACTGGCAGTCATAATGTAGCTTGAGTTCTCCTGTCAACTTACTTACATTGCCGTTTCGCGGCATCTTCACTGCACTGCGTTGACTGGAGACTCCCTCAAGTTGAAGTAGCCTTGCTCCTTTCGGGGAGGTGAATTAATGGCCTTGACCGGAAAACACTTCTGGGATCCCGCTGCATTGATCCCCAAGGACCTTCTGTCAGTCTTCATCAGTTCATAATTACACAGGAATGTCACTGTCATTCTCCTTCAGAGTGGTGTTTGAAGAAAAAAAGCAAAGATGGAAGGTTGTAAATCATAAGCTCATTTGCATTAGTTTTCTGCTCTGGTTGACTACAATTTGCAGTCATGGAACTTCTTTAGTAAAAGGAAAACAAGATGGGAATTTCATGGCAAGCTGATGTTTTCTGGTAAGTGTGTTGGCCTGCTACGAAATTAGTGTCTCTGTAACTGTCTGGGAGTTATATGGCTCAAAAAGGTGGTGGATATTTTGGGTTAAATCCTACTTCAGAAGTCTTTTCAGTTATTCAGTGAATACCAGTCGGGATAGTTCAACATAGTACATCAAAAAGCATTTTACCCATTCACTGAAATATGCCAACTAATATAAAGGATCAGGGCTGTCTGTTTAACTTTATAACTAAAGAACTGGCTATACCTATAATATATTTCCATTGATTCAGAGCAAATTCAGTCATAATGTTACATTTTCACTATTAAAATCAATTTAAAGGTATTTAAGAGCTATAGAAATACTCATTAAAGACCAGATCAGCACTGTATTTTAGTGACCTTATTATTAGCACTATCTGTAAAGCTGAAAGAACCTTGAGGGATTACAATAAAATGCATCTGCAATTACATTAAAAATCCTTATGAGAGAAACTATTGAGGCAAATATGTAGAAATGTTACATTTAAACAAAACACACTGGTAAACAGGATGCAGATTTAATACATCCAAATAGTACTAAACACCAATAAAAACTGGAAGATATTCCATTATCCTCCCACATTTGCTCTCTCCCATCACTTTTTAATTGTTTATGGAAATACTGTACCATACTGCTGCATATTTATATGATGAACCCAGGCTCCAATGCTTTAGAACCTATTTGGACAAATTAGTTGAGGGCTACATTTTAAAATTATATTCTGTTTGTTACGCTAATACAATCATTTGTGCCTGTAAATAGATGCCCAAATAAATGAGTACGCCCATCATTCAGCTTGCACAAAATATATTTAGGGGAGCCTGCATTTATATGCCATATATCTGTGCACTCAGAGAAATCAAACGTGAGTTTAATTTGGTTGGCCATTGTTTAAAAATAGGGGGCTTAGTTCTATGCTTGGGACACTTCAGTGTCATTTTTTTTCAGGCAGCTGAAGGCAGAGTATGGCCCATACTTAGTCACACTCTGAGGGCAGAATCTGATCCATACTTATACCCATGGCCAGATTTTAAGTTTAAAAATCAGTCATGGCCTAATCTAGAACTCATTGAAGTCTTTGGAAAGACTCGTTAATTTGAATAAGCTTTGCATCAAGTCCTTAAGATACATGGGGAGTGATTTCCAAACTTTGCATTAGGTTCCCTTCTTCTCAGAGTTTTCCTTCTCTGACCATCCATATTTCTCTTTCAGTATCACCCCTTCTCATCCTCCCTTTTCTCTGTCATTCACTACTTCTGTTATCTTTAATCGGACTTCTGTGCCCCTTCTCTGCCTGCCTCTACTGTAATGATGTCTATTCTCTTCCACAGGAAGAGCAGCCCCATTCATCTTTAGTCTTGGTTCCATCTTCTCCTTTGTGATCTCCATGCTTGCTGTGACTTTGGATAACATCTCTAGAGGATATCCTGTGTAGAAAGGTTTTACACATAGCCCAATTATTGCTTTTTTAACTAAGTTACTATTAGTAACATTTTAACTAAAAGTTAACTGCTAGTTACCCAGTTGCCCCTTAATGCATGTGCGGAAAAGTAACTAGAGTAACTTGGTTTCAATACTTTAAAAAGAGCAAGCATCTTACTGACAACGGGATCTAAGCTATCATGGTTTATCCCTATACTAAAAATAGGAAATAACTGTATATATTAGCAAATAGTGGGCCTTAGTCTCATTTACACTATGACCTCTTTATACTACTCCAGTAGTATAAAGTAGTGTTAAAATGGACATAAGATACCTTTACACCGGGGCCATTTAAAGGGGACTTAGTGGAAAAGAGAATCTGGTCCGTTAACTTTTTAATGGCACCTGCCATAACAAAAAGCACTAATCCATAACAGGAACGGATATAATTAAAAACTTCTGTTTAAAAATCAAACTTGCTTTTGAATTAAAGAAGCACAAAATACCACCTAAACCACTAAACAATAATTATGTTCTCTTTCTTGTTTGTTTGCATTCCTATGTATTAAACTGGACTAGCCTTTTTTTCTTCTGTAAATTTAGTCCCCACCCAAAATAAAATCTCCCCTATAAGTCCTCATGTGCCAAGTATTAACCTTCTCCAGTTTTGTGGTGAGTCCATAAATAACTAAAAGCAGAGGATTAAAATGTGAATACTGAATTAGCATTCCCCATCTGGTGCCAACAGTGCTTGTATAATGAGAGGAGACAATGAGGATTTACTCAGTAAATAATAAATTAGGCTTCAATTCTTGGAAGTTATTTCAATGTACAAGATCTAATTGCCACAGAATAAAACACAAAGCAGAATTCCTCCCTAAGGAATTGATTTCCAGCATTATCAAGTCAATAGGTTAAATGCAAGACACTAAGTTAAAAAGCTATTCGACCTGTTGTCAGGAAAATCCCATTAATTTTCAGCATCCCAGTAACTGAGGCCTGGTCTACACTTACCTTGAAATTAGGCAGCAGTCGACGGGTGTTACGCAAGCTACGCAGAGTTAATTTCATAAGTCCTCTTCCATGTGGCGTCTTCATTGAGCTGCACCACTTGAGGGGATGGTTTTAATGTGTCAACTTCCAGATCAAATGAGCAGGTTTTCACTGACTGCTCAATTGATCCGGATAGACGTGTGGTGTCTGATGTGAAGGTGGTGAATTTGCCACCATCAGTGAAGATGTGCCCTTAGAAAGATTACAATTGGCAAGAAACTACCTTACTATATTTTAAAAGAAGGCACAGTTATTGTAACTTAGCCTTCAGTCTTGACCCACATGTAATTTAAAGGTCTGAATCCAATCACTGCAGATACTGTGGGAGTCTGATCAGTCAGGTGTTTGCTCAGCTGCCACATTGCTGTCCATTTACAATGAATACAGATCATACAGCTGTGTGAGTAAAATGGAATTGAAGAAAAGTGAGACAGGAGTTAAAGAAAGGCACAAATGGTCTGAGAATCCATTGCCACATATATCATCTCTGTAGAAGCAACCTTCATTTTAAAACCACTGCTAGTTACGCAGTTGTCCGTTAATGCATGTGCAGAAAATTGAAAGCATTTCTTCCTCCCACAGCATTATTTATCTATTTACTGGCTAACTAGATTGTCTTCATGTTCCATGGATTGTAGTGATACCAACTGAGGAAACCGGAGCTGATTGTTTATAGACATTAAAAATGGATGCAGAAGAGAAAGAAATTCTAATATGACTGGAAGAGTATAACAAGTAAAACAAACTGCAGAATTGGATTCCGACAGGGAATTCCACTCTTAACACATCGCCCTCCCCAGCTCCCATGAGCTATGAACAGGGTCAATCTGAGTTCCAGTTTAGGTCCATCTAAAATAGCAATGCAATAAATGGATCAAACCAAAGCATCCAGCCCTGATATTAAGAGCTCTTTGAACCAATAGCTTAGTCTGGGTTTAAATGAGTACCATGCAGCATTTGGGTTGATTAATAGCGGTTAATGAATTAACCCAATCAGCATTCATCCAGTAGATGGCAGAGCTAACAAAGTCCTCTTACTGCAGGAGGCTGACAGCTCAATCATAAAAACACTTATGAATGTAACTTTTCTCGCACAAGCAGTCCCATTGACTCCAGCGTGTTAAGTATTTGCAGGATCAGGACATGAATGTACAGTCAGATGCTTGATCTAGTACTGAACTTGGGTAGGAACCATCTCCTTAAAGATGGCATTAAAAACTTGTAGAAATAAAATCAAGATCTTTATTTGCGGCCAAATTTTCAGGTTTGGATCCTCTAAACTTGCACTTGCTAATTTTATGCCCATCCCTATTTGCATGCTGAAATGTTCATTTGCACATAGTAATAATGTAAAGTGAGCACTGTACACGTGGCATTCTGCGTTGTAATTGAAATCAATAAATTGGAAAATGTACAAAAACATCCAAAAATATTTAATAGATTTAAATTGGTATTCCATTAGTGTTTAACACTGCGATTAAAACTGCGATTAATCGTGACTATTGTTTTGTGTTAATCGAATGTATTAACTTCGATTAATTGACAACACTAAAACTAAGCCTAAATTGGTATCAAAATATTCATTCCGCCATAAAAGCCTCTGTGTCATATCTGAAGTTTCAAGGTTAATTGGTCTTTTTGTTACCTGTGTGGAGAGAAAAATCTGATTTTTTTTTTTAAAGCAGGAAAGTGTGTTTTTTCAGTCACTCATGACTCAGAAATGGCTGAGGGGCTTTTTCTCAAACTTAAACAAAAATAATATAAAACAGAACAAGAAAAATCCGCTTTGGGCAGAGACCAAATATGGAAAATTTACCCTGGAAGTGAATGTTCCGAGTCTTTGAAAACAGGGAGTTCTAACAGAAACTGTTTTGCAACTTTAATTATAGCTCTCAGGCAACTATTACAAGACATTAGTCTAAAATTATCTCTACCTTAAAATTCGTAAGGTTTAAAAAATTATAAATTGTCAAAGCATTAATAAATACCATGTTGCTCTGGACCTTGTCTGGTCATTCAAACCAGTGCAAATTCAAACCAGTGGTGCATCAGCCCATTGTTCTGATTGGGCAGCATTTTACAACCTGATGCTGGGCAATGGAGAATTGGGCATGGATACTTGGTCCATTTGTATCTGGCCCTAAACAATGACCAGACCCTTTCCCCCACCAGGTCCTGATGTGGCTTTCCTAAACTTGACTTAAGGGAGAGAAGACTTTATGCGGTTGCCACTCTCCCCAGGAGCAAGTGGGTAAAGAGAAGTAGGGAGTGAGTACAGCCTCAATATGCTGACCAGAGGAGCCAATCTGGCATAAGGGGAGAAGATTGGAAGCTGGTAAGGGACAACAGTGAATTATTGTTCCCCAGAGCTAGTAGGAAGCATGGGAGGATCTATGACTCTCTTTCTCTGTCTCAGTTCCTCCTTTGGGTTCATCCTGGGGCAGTGCAGCCCTACACAAGCAGATACTCTGAGGATCTAAACATTTTTGGGCAAATGTCTGTTCATTCCGAGCAATGATCTTTCCCTCCTTTCACATTAGTACAGATCCTGGTATTTATTCTACCCCTCCCTCCCTTCGTTATCCGAACTGGGGAATGGATTGTCTGAAGACACGGATCAGAAATGTAAACATTAATTGATTTATACTTTGCACTGTCCATCAGATGAGCACTGATACATGAGCATCTCTGTGTGTATATGTTTTCTAATCACAGAGGGCAAATGCACTATTAGAACAGGTTGGGATTTTTTTTTGACAAAATGTTGTTTCTGTTGGAAAATGCCTGACCCTTTTTGCCGGAAAGGGTTGATGTCGACAAATATGTTGTTTCAAACACTTTTCAAAAAAACTTTTGAAATTGTTGATACATTTTGACACTTTCTAAAGGAAAAGTTCCACTTTTTAGTTGGAAATATTAATTTACAGTAAAAGAAATTAAAACATTAAAAGATTGAAATTGAAATAAAACATTTTGATTGATCTTATCTGCTTTTTATTTGTTTACCTATTTTTGGATTTTTGGTTTGCAAACATTTTTGAGATTGACTTTTTGTCCCAGTTCACTACAGGAAAAATGCTTGAAATCTCAAAAATTATCATAGGAAGGGACAAACCATTTCCTATCCAGCTCTACTATGTTACCCAATGAAAGATTTTAAAATCTAGGACCAGATCTTCAGCTCTGCTGCTTGGGGACTAACCCTCTATCTTGACCAAGGGCATCTTGGAACTCTTTTCCTCAAGCCTGAGTGAGGGGGTCTCAGAAGGAAAAGATTCCATGGCAATTAGGATGAGAATTGAAGAAGAGCGGGCTACAGAGGCAGGTGTTTCTGGGAGTAATGTGATGTTGAAAACATTGGGGAGTGTGTATTAGAACCCAACAGGCATTAAAGCCCATAAAACCATAGCAGCTGCCGAGACCATGGTGCTTGTATGAATGATGGCAAACCTGGCATGCTAGTAGGGACTGTTGGTACCACAGCACTCTAGAATCTCATGAAGGGTAGAGTTACAGTAACACTTTAAAACCCATTTATGGTTCACTTTGGATTTATGTTTTATTAATATATTTCCATATTAATGCTGATGCTTGTAAACTGGCAAGAGAATGCTCAGAGCACACCAGTAAATACTGAAGTAAAAGAGAAAGAAAAAGATTCCAATAGTAAAGTGAAATTAAAATGTTGGCATGTTCGATAGTTATTAACCTGACACTGAACTACACAGCCACTAGAAAATACCTTATTTAGCAGTTCTGATGAAACCCTTATAGCAAAAGTTCCTCTTCAATGGTACTATGTGGATTTCCTGCTAGAGCCTGCACCAATCCTGACACAAAATAAATCGTATTCTTCAAATAACTTACTCTAGGCAATATACAGCTTTGAATTACCGAGTCTTATTTTCTGTCAAGCTGCCATGTTAACATGAATAAATGCTTTGTCTTGGTTAATTATCTTACACGTATTTTGAGGTTTTTTTGAGAGTACAATACCACACTAAACTTGTACAATTTTTCCACAGAACATCCTCTGACAAAAGACTCCAGTTGGTGCATATCAAACTAAAATTACCAGTGAAATGACTGATATCTATGAAAAAAGCTAAAAGCAGATGGTCTTGGTTCTGCTCATAGCACAGCATCACATAAAACCTAAATTACAGCATTCTGGAACAGTAAGGTTATTCTAAAAAATTGTGATCTCAGGTTGGATGAAGTCTTATCAGTTTAAAAAAAAATCTGAGAGAGAGAGAGTTTCCAATACTACAACTGTTCTGAATTCCCTTGCTGGTTCTTGTGGTTTTACAAATACATTTTTCCTAATATTTTTCAGTGTTTTCTCTTTGACTCTTATGTGAGAGACCCACATGAACATAAAAAAATGCAAAGATGACTGTACACAAAATACTGTCAAACGCAAAAAGTAAACATTGAAAAAATAGAGAAAAATCATTGTTTTCTCTTGTCTCTTTCAGCTGTAGTAAGCATAGTTGTTACTTGTTAGAGGACGGAGGCAAAATGTTTTCAGAGGAAGCTTGGTTTTTTAAGTTGATGATGTTCCTACAAAATGAGACAAATCTTGGTTACATGGTGCAAGGATACATAAACCCCAGCAACGTTATAGACAGACTCAAACAAGCCAACCCATCTTGAGCATGGTCAAAGCTGATGTGGCAGAGAGGCCTAAGCTCCTTCATTTGGCTTTACTTCTATTGCCCACACAACTTTCAACAAAGTTCATAATCTAAACCTGGATGTGGTTCCATAATACATGGTTGGCCTGTGTTTATTTAATAGGCTTAACCTACCTCCTCAAAATCTGAACACCCTCCATGGGGGTGTGTGTAAGAGAGAGAGAATGATTTGGGGTAACTGAAATTTTGAGTTAGATCAGAATTCTGAGAGTCCTTGAGGACCATCTCTAATACTGGACTGCTGATTCAGGTGGATCTTGACGGATTCTGAACAGAAGGATGACAGAGAGACATAAAATCCCTCTTGTCTTGTATAGAATTTCCTATGTTGTGGGGGTGAAGTCCATTGAATAAAAAACTTATTTCCCTACAGACAAAAGACTTACTGCAGGCCAGCGGAATTTTAAGGCTCCAGGACTGTACCATTTCTAGTCACTTATTTCTGCAGAGCCTACTCTCCCTCATAATTATTTCCAGTACATTTTTAACTGATGCTGGTCTGGAAACTATTCAGGAGATGAACCAGCAGGATAGGAATCTTTAGTAAAGAGCAGGGAGGATCTTTTATGTCAAGAGGTTACACAATATCCATAGCTTTAAAGGAATTTCACATTCCTATCCCCTGTGTAGATGCCTGGACTGAAGTACTTTTAAAAATGTAGAAATTCCTAGGGACATGAAGGGAAAAAGATAAAATACCTAGGAGAATAAACATACCACTTTAGGAGTTAAATAACTGCTTTCACTGAAAGGAGTAGAAAGTGCATATTAAGCATGAAGAATCCATGAAGGAATCTTTAGGGAGGTAGCACTTTGGAGCTTGATCCATCACCAGTCTTATCTGCTGGTGTCTGTGAATGCAAGGGCCATACTCCCTCAAAGATTTCATAGAGAATTTCTTGCACTGCGTAAAGCCCTTTAGCTTTCAAACAGTAAAATAAGTTTGAAAGGACTTTTGAAAAAATAAATGACATCATCCTGTGAAAAATGTGGAAAGGGAATTCAAGTGGCTGGTCATATATGTACACACACACACACACACACACACTTACTTTAGAGGCCTGAGTGGGTTGGGGGTCTGATGTCTGGACATGGAGGGGCATTATTGTACCAACACAAACTGCACAATGCACAGGAGAGTGACACTTGTTACTATGAGCTCGACTATGACTAGATTTGATCTGGATGTTGCCCCATTATCTGGTGACACAAGAGCTTCCTGGATTATTGCATGCAGGAGTCTGGGTATGGAAGCTGTGCCTGAGATGCTTCTCCTGTGGAGTAAGTAGATGGAATCATGAATGCTCTTGCCCATGCATGCCTGACTGTACGTGCTGGGGGGAGTACATAGCACCCCATAAAACAGAGCCACAAGCGACTTCCCCCCAAGTAACATGAGAGGCTTCAGGAGGCATTTAGCCTTTGTGGGGTGTCTCTGAGGAACAGAGCTCTTGCTGATCCCACTGGGAGAGGGTGGGGGGAAGAAACTATTTGTCCCCCTATACTCAGTGCTGTGCTTAAAGCCACAATTTAGTCCTATATTATTTATAATTAATCCCTCCTGTGAGGAAAGGAATTATTTGCTCATGTCTGATTGGAGTGGTAGGGAGTTACAATATGTTAATTTTATTTGTTTACCTACAGCACAGCAAGCACGATTTTCACAAAAAGTTAGTGTAGATTCCCTTTTTCTGGGTTTGGAAGCAATATATTTTTATTGACCACAAAGCCAGTACTCTCATTAATCTCTGGAACATTATCCATACCTTTTTGAAGAAAACCACCTCTGTGTCTTCAAAGATAAATCTGAAAAAAAGTTATCCCATCCTCCACATACACTATAGACACTTTTCCCTCTCTGAATGAATTCCAGGGGCTAATCTTTTAAATAGATATACTCCTGCTTGAACAAACTTAGGCTCTGACCCTACAAAGACACACACATGTGTAACTTATGCACTTAGTCACTGGCCACATGTGAGTATATTTATATGTATATAAAACTTGGGACTGGGGCTTTAGTTGTTCTAATTCACTACAGAAGGAGAAATATCTGTCATGGAAGAGAAAGATTGATTAGGCAATTCTTCACTTTGCTTTGTTACTTTGCTTTTTGTTCCTTGCTGCAGTACACTACTATCAGGCCTGATTCATTCCTTGCTCATTGAGCAGGAAGTTTGTTGATCTGATTGTGTATGTCTGTTTCCTGATCAGTCTTTGTTCTAATTTGCTTGATTATTCATACCCTTTGCACCCAAAATCCATCAAGCTCCAAATTAACTGGGCATTCACTGGTTATGCTTAAATCATCCAAAAGATTGCTGCTGGCAACTAACGATATATTAATCACTCATTCATAAAATGCCTCCTATACCTTAAAGCCAGATGGGCTGGAGGTTGTTTATGTTCTAGCAGAAAGTGTGCAAGGGCTATGCCCTACTGGATAATGACAACTTGGATGACACATATATACTATTTTATATCTTGATCTCAATGTGACCATTTCATCTGTACTTAACACTGCAGGTCTGAAAACATCTAAAGACTATTTGACTCAAGGGGCCAAGTTTCACCCAGGTGAGTTACCCCAGGAATGAATTACCCTCAGATCTCTATTGTAGCAAGGCTATTTCTATCAAGCAGAAAGAGCTTGAGAAAATAATTCCAACCAATGGCAATACCAGCAAACAACTAAAGTAAGTGTTCACTAGCTTGTGCAAAGTGAGACATTTTTCATTGCCCTTTCAGGCTGAACACTTGGCATAAACAAAAAGCAGATTTTGCTTGTGGAAAAATAATTGTTTCTGCACATGCATACAGGTAAAGTGAAAAGTGCAGAATGTTCTGCACAGCTCTAAAAGGAGACCTGTTTGTTACTGCTAAGTCATAAAATCCCTGAGACCAAATTCTGCCTTCAATTTTCACCCATGAAACTCCCTCAAAGAAGGAATCTGAGCAGTTTGGCTCACGATTTTCCAGACAGTCACACTTCATGCTAAGGATAAAGTAACTACAAGATAGTGACATCACATAATTACAGTTGCCAACATTTTCAAAAAATTAGGTGTTTAAAGCTGGGATTTTCATAAATGCGGAATCACTTAGGAGTCTAAATCCTATTGATTTCGATAACATCTGTGGGATTTTGCTCCTAAATCTCTTAGATGCTTTTGAAAATCCCACCCCTTAGATACCTATATAGGTATGTAGGAGCTTAGTTTTCAGCTCTTATTTGTGAGAACATTGGTAAGTGTGGTTTTGTTTTTCCATTTGCAGTTATCATTAATAATTATCACTAATTATAACTGTAAAGTTAATATGGCTGATTCGCTTATTCTAACTGCTTTGGTGTTGTGTTTTATACTAGTAGAATTCAGGTACATTAACTATATTGTATTCACACTCTATTTTCAATCATGCATTGACCAGAGCTGGGCAAAATGTTTTGGTTAAATAGTAAATTTGCAAAAAATGCAGTTTTGGGGCAACCATTACTATTTGCAAGTTCAGGTAGAATTCAGTAAATCACTTTTGGCAAAAAAACAAAGAGAAAACAAACACATTCAAAATGGCTTGTTCTGACACCTTTCAAAACATTTCAACTTGTTTCAAAAACAAATTTGTTTTGAAATTTAGTTAGATTTGTTTTTTAAAAAGGGTAAAGAACATCCAATATGTAATAAAACAACATCTACATTTTGTTTTGGATTGCGTCAAACCAAGGGTTCTGTTCAAAACTATATTTCCCTGGCTTTTAGTTCTAGCAAGAAAAACTGAAACACTTCAGTTGCAAACAAAGCAAAAGGGTTTTTTTTCTGTTCAACAACCAAACCAAAAAGTAAATTATTTGTTAAGCTCTTGTATTGATGAATTCAAAAGCATAATTAAGGTGTAATTGCACTGTGATTACATAATCCTCATTATACATCATAACATCATCAAATCAGTGGTCTCAACCTACAGCAGAACCATGGCTCTGGCATCAGCCATTTTGTCGATTATGGAATGAACATACGTAAACTCATTTGTGAATAGATGTCATGGAAATATTTAAGATCTTAATGCAGTGTAAAAAAAAGGCTTTCAAAATGGATAGTGTTTATATATAGGGTGAGGCTAACTTTTATAGGAGCCAATGTATGTAATTGCTTTCAGCTATTACAATCCAAAAGCTTGCTTTTGAAAATTTCACATTACAGTAATAGAGAAAGAATCAAAGTAACTAAATTTCTCTTGGTACGTTTGTATGTCGGTAGCAGCCATTGCATGTTTCTTTGTTAATTATCCTGGGAAATCTGTGTACAGAATTATCAGTGACTTTTTTAAAACCAATTTTCCAACTTAGTTGAATAAGTCGCATGGAAGCTGAATGACTGGTCAAGGTGACTCAATTTGGAGTCAGAGAATCATCTAGGATTAGAACCCATGATCCTAATAGCACCCTCAGTCCTTTTCATTAACCACCAGGGCATCCATTACTTTCATTTATTATTGCTCCACCGATAAACCAGTTTTAAGAAGTAACATTTATTCTGTAAGTAAATATATCTGCATCTCTACTGGCATAGAAGGCAGTAAACACATGGCTAATTTCAATCCATCTCAGAGGAAGGATAGCAAATATAACTGAAACAGTCAAGGGTCATGACACTGAAGACATCTATGGCTAAATGAATGGAACTATTTCATTCTGTGCCTCAGCATGATCTGAGGAATTCAGGGAAAAGTTGGAAGGTTGTTGAGCAGAATGTAGTGGGGAGACAGGTACTGGAAGAAACCAGTGAGTAAGGATTGTATTGTAACCAATGTATTGAGTTCTGCTCAAAGAATCAGATTTTCCTTGCAAAATACTTTGTTTCACTGTCACAACAGAATAAAGTACACCCTGAGCAGAGGGAGCAAAATTGATGGTACTGTCTCTTAGAAGGAAAGGAAGGCAACTTGTACATTGAGAGCTCTGGGGAAATGCTGATAGCTATTCAGTTCCTCAACTGTTAAGTTCAATCTTTGTCTGAGCTACATCAACAAATTGCCTGAGCTTCACATACACAACCTTGACTTTGGTATAATAAAGCCATAACATAGCCAAATGAGGTTCTCTTATCTCTTTATATGAAGCTGTAATATTATCTCTAAATGTTTCTCAAATTTAGGAAAAGTATAAATTAAATAGCAGGTGGTTATTAAAATACTGTTTATCTGCATTAACCCACCAGAGGTCAAATACACACATGCTGTAGCACTGGGAGACTATTGGTTGGATTAGACATCTAGGTTAATCCTCAAAACACTTTTCCAAAACTTTTCCTCTCTCACACTTTTCTTCTACCCTCCCATCCCAACCACCCTTCCTCATCCGTCTCCTTCCCATTTTTTCACCAAACAGATCCTCTGTTTAACCCTCTGACCCTGATCTCTCTTCTCATTTCCTCCCTCTGAACACAATCAACTCTTTGATGTCTGCATGAGGTTGTGTGTCTGGGAAGTTGTTCTGTTTCCCCATGCTTTTCATTCCCCTTTAAAAATATGACTATGAATTAGAATCCAAATAGGCACTCAGCCAGACTATTTTGCGATAAGGTGTAGTTGCCTCAGATTTTCAATTCATTTCTAATTGCTGGCCTTCCCAGAAATGTCACCAAATATAACAATACTTCTGTGTAGCCATATCTACATTGACCTACCACAAATAATTTAGTTTCTGATTATCAGTAATCATCATGGCAATGGCCTAGCAAGTTAATTTTGAATCTGGGCTTGTAAGTTTTCAAGACAAGTTTGTACATCTGCGTTTATGTCTACAGAAAAATATTGAATAAAATTTTCAGAAGCAACTAAATGATTTAGGAGCCCAGATCTGGTTGAAAGTCAATAGAACCTAGGAGCTTTGGAAAATGTTACCAGCGTGTAATTAAAATACCTATCTCACCTGCAGTCAGGAAGTCCCATAACTAGGTACTAGATATTTGCCAGTGTACATGCCTCATCATGAGCATTGTTGAGACACCAAAGTCAGATTAATGAAATAAAGCCAGATTACCTTAGTACTGCAACACTTCCAACAGAATTATCTCTCCTGCATTCTTTCTTACCAGAGATTCATGATCTAACCTTCTCTTGTAGCTCACCATCTAGCAGGCAATCATGGATTTGCTTGCAATGTATAATTTATTAACAACATTTCTTTTCGACACATTGGGATAGATTCATCCCATTACATGGTTTTTATTACACTATACATTCTAGATAAGGTGCAGAATATAAACAGACATAAGACAGACTGTGAGGCTGTAATTTACTGATTTTAATTATTTACTTATATACTTATTTTTCATTCTTCAGAGACTATTACTTAAGATTAATTTACAATTAATTTTACCTGTTTACCCTGATGTCCAGAGGGAGCAAGAATTCCTTGGGAAAAAGTAATTAAATGATAAACGGTAGAATAAAGACTTCTAATAGTTCATTTTTTGTGACAAAGTAATACGATAAGCATGAACATTTCCATATGAACTAGGTCATGTATTCTAGGAAAACATGAATACAACTGACAAAATACACTTATAATGAGATAAAAAATCCTTTTAGCATTGTAAGGCCAATGCTGTATTAGTTTCAGGGGAGAGGGGAAGTATGAATTCAGACATTACTTGCTAACATTTTGCAAAATTAATATTAGGTCATTAATTCACAGCTGATATTTTTAAAATAACCACTGTAGGCACCTCAGGTTTCACATGGATTTTCAAAAGCACCTAAGTGAGTTAGGTGCCTAAGTTTCATTGACTTTCAGGAGGACTTATTTTCCTCGGTCACTATGTACGCTTGAATATGTTACCCTTTATCTTTGAATGTAATGCAATGCTAGTGTTGGTAATTGTCACACTGGCTGGATTGGTGCGGGGGGAGGGGCATTTGTGTTATTTTACAGCAGTATGTCAAAATCATAGTGATTCATGTGAGACATGCCATATCAGGTACTGTTAGAAAGGTTATAATGTGCTGAGTAAGAAGATAATATTTGTGTTCCTGTGTGATATGTGTGAGGGAAGTTATGGATATCTTTGATGTGCCTGTATTTCAAACTATGCTGTAGAAGACACACCCCAGACAGAGAGGCAGCAGAACAATAGCCCGCTTAACGGCCCATCAAGACCTTTACAGAAGCAAAAGGCCCAGGAAGGAACTAAGGACAGACCTGAAGAGTTACCAGGATTGGCCCATGTGACTCTGGACTCCATTTTGGGTCCTGTAAAGTTCCACAAGCCGCATGGCCAGAGCCAGATGGTATATAAGATCAAACCACAGAAACCATTTTGTCTTTGTTCCTGTCCAGCTGCAGACAACACCTACCCACCTCTGGATTAATACACTTTGCAACTGAACTGAAGGACTTAGACCCATCCAGGTACTGGATGTATACCAGAGGGATTATACAAGCCTACAACTCCACAATTCTTCTAGAAGCCTGATGTATGTGGACTTTCAAATCATTTGTATGTATCTGATTGCTTTAATCCTTTAATATTTCTCTTATTGTTTGTTTTTCTTTGTATAATAAACCTTTAGTTCTAGTTACTAAAGGATTGGCTGGCAGTGTGGTATTTTGGGTAAGATCCAAACTTATAGTAAATTGGTACCATAGCTGGTCCTTTGGGAGCAGAGGGAATCTTTTGAGTAAAGAGCATAGAGTTTAAATGACTGGTCTCTTTACTGGACCTAGTGGCAGTTTGGGAGCCAGAAACTGAAATGCAGTAAAGGGGGCTGAATGCATTTGCATAGTGGCTTTTTGATAACCAGTGTGGGTGAATCAGAAGCACTGTTTGAGGCTGGTAGGAAAGTCTGACTTCAGTGTCACCCACCAGTGCTGGGAGAATCTGATCTCCTTTTACAGCCTGCCCTGACCATGGCATTATCAGTGGGCTACCCTGGGCACGGATGGGTCACAGTAGTTTTTAACAAAATTCAGCAAATATACAGATGCTGATCTAGCTCCCATTGCCAGCCAATGGAACTTGGATTTGTTCCTTGGAGAGAAGGCTATGGTTGCAAAGTGTAGATAAAATCATCTCTTTTCTTCATACACAATGGAGATCAACTGGCTTGAGTAAATAGTTTACTTCTTTAACTCAGTACATATCAAGGGTAAACTAATTATTCTAGTTTATTATTCTACTATTATTCTACTATTCTATTATACTAGTTAATTATTCTAGTCTACTCTTTATGTAATGATGTATACTAAGAATAAATAATTCAGCAGTAAATTCTAGTTTCCAGCTAGCACTGTCCAATTGCATAGACCAACATCTTATATCCAGAAATGTTTGTGTGTGTATGGTTTAATATGACAAGGACATAGCAAAATGTGGGTGGGAATTTCAAAAGCTCTCAGCCTTGGCTAATCGCTGCTCCCACTGCTGTCAGTGCAATTTGAATATCGTATTTAGCGGGAGCAGAGCAGGGTCGATGCTGTTGGCATTCAAAAATCCCACCAGTATTGTAGATACACAAAATTCTGGTTCTTTTGGATAGTGTCCAGTAACATGGTCCCCAAATTTGATCCATCATTATTATTTGTATCATAGTATCTCCTAGATGCCCTAATCACGCTCAGGACCCTCTTGTGTTCACGCTGTACATGACTATAGTGAGAGCCAATTCCTGCCTGGAAGAGTTCAGAAGCAAACAAAACAGAAAAAGGAAGTGTTATTTTCCACTCTTTTACAGATGGGAACTGAGTCACAGGCATATTAAAGTGCTAGTCCTGCACTGTTGAAACCACTGAGAGCTTTGCCATGATCTTCAATGGTTAAAAATAAGGCCCTAAGTGACTTGCCTAAGGTCACACAGGAAGTCTGCAGTAGAACAAGGAATTGATCCCAGATCTCCTGAGCTCCAATTCACTACCTTATCCACAAGATCATCCTTCTTCCTAACATATGTTAACATTGTGGGGAATAGCCTCAAGCGCCTAAGGGTACACATCTGTTCTTTGAGCTGGAGGAGTAAATTCCAGTATAAAGAGACACACCTGCACTAGCTCTGATCAAGCTAGTGCATTAAAAAGAGAAAGTAGCCACTGCAGGGTGAATGCTGGGAAGGGCTAGCTGCCACAGGTACATACCTGTGGCTAGCCCCTCCCACTGCTCACCTTGCAGTGGCTACACACTATATATAGCGTGCCAGCTTGATCAGATCTACTGTGGTTACTTGGGCAGCAATTTACATCTTCCATGTGAAGCATAGACATACCCTGAATGACTAAGTGCTTTGTTTTATTTTCTAGCTGAGGACTGGCCTGGCATGAGTTATTAACACATGGAGGGAGGCCTCATTTTTTGGCAGATAGAATTAGGGAAATAAATGAGTCATCGGGTTAAAAACAGAATGTTTCTGCTAAATAAGATAAGTAAATAAGTCAGTAGGCTAAGAAGGCAGAATGTCTGAGCCAACTAAGATAAGAGGAAGAACACAGGCGGGATGATTTATTATGAACTACAAATCCAGGGACAAAACACGTTAGAAATGGAGAGATGAGGTAAAGAGGAAGTTGAACCATGGACAGAGTGTGGACAGCGCATGCTGCACAAAGATTGGTTCCTGCAAAGTAATCAAGCCAATCAAAAAATGCATGATGCAATGTATAGTAAATGCTATGAGATATGTAATGT
>ML675614.1:20939071-21033082 GCA_007922155.1 Mesoclemmys tuberculata | reverse complement strand
GACCAGTCCTCCATGCTCAGTTGACTGCTTGTACTAGCATGAACAACAGCAGATATTGTATGCAGCAATTTCTGTATGATTTGTTAGACCAGTAGTTGAGCTTCTGCTGCATGTTCTCTCTCTCTAGTAATTAAAGATGAAAAGTGGGCCTCCGATGTGATAATTACCTTTAGGAATGGAGGATTTACAACTTGAGACCTTTACAGCATGCTTTCATTACTCCTGCCAAATAATAATGCGACGTGTGTGGGGCTTTTGAAGTAATCATTCTGCTAGATCTTCCTAAAGGTTTTTAAAGTTATATAAGAACTGGAAGGAAATTAAAATTTCATTTTTATTTGAGACATCAAAACAAACTGCATACACTAGTTTGAGATAGAAAATAAACTGCAGGAAATTGGAACCGATCCCTTTTTATCATGACATGAGAAACAGAGAAAGGTGAACACTCTCTCTCCCTCCCCCCTTTGTGTTATAGAGGCATGGCTGGTAGTGTTGCCTAATATTAAGGTTGCCCAACACTTCCCATTATAAGACTCTGTTTTAAGTTATGTGTAACTTTGTCACCCTTCCATCTGAAATTTTCCATGCTGGGAGTCCACTTCAGGCTGATTAACTAGTTCGTTTATTTTGAGAAAATTTCAGTCAAAACAGCTCAGCCATTTCTGAGAAAGAGGGTAGGGAAAAACACTTTGTTTTGTCCAGATTAAAAACTTCTGCTGAACGATGCTTTGGTGCTTGGACTTGAAATATGGCACAGGCATGACCTCTGTGTCTTTCACCATCCCTGTGAAAATCCACCCAGATGTGGTCAAGATACAAGTCTATCAAATATCACTATTCGTACCTCCTCAGGAGAGACTTTCTAGAGCTTCACAGCTAAAGTCTCTGAAACTTCCATCCAGAAAGAGCATGCTGTAGCCCGAGGCCAAGCAGGATATTGCCTGATATTGCCGTTCCCAGCTTGTCTGGGCTATGTGGGTCCAGGCACCAGAACTAAGAGCAGTTAGCCTGTGTCTCTCCTGTGCTCAGAATGACCCCTGCTATGCCTAGACAGTGAGAAGGAGGTAGCCAAAGGGACAAAAGCAGGACTTGGGGACATTGGATTTGCAGACTGGAACAAGAGGAGAAGATTAGGACTGTAGGCTGGCAAGGGTAGGTAGACAAACTGAGACTGGGAGCTTCAAGGGCAGACTGGAACTGGCTGAGTAAGGAAAATGAGACTGGGGTGATTGGGCAAGGAGACTGGGACTGGGATTCAGAGAGGGAAACAGGAAGGGGGGATTGGGAGCTACTAGGAGAGGAGAGACTGAGATCAGAAGTGGAGCTCAGTGTGGGTAGAGACTGGGAATGGCTGGGTAAGGAGACTTGGAATCGGGGGGAAGGAGGAGGGGAGAAGAAGTGTGGAGGAGGGAGACACACCTGATGAGAAGCAAAGTTGAAGGGAGGGAACTGGGACTGGCTGGACAAAGTGACTGGGGAAAGCACTAATTCATTCCCAGAGCAGGTCCACTCTCTGCACTGAATGAGGCAGAGGTCCTGTGGAAAAAATATCAAGTGATCATGTTATTCAAGGCTCTATCATAATGCATACACACATGGGGTTAAATTAAGGTTGCACAGGGAACCTTAATTCTGGTATTTCGTAACTTTTGAGTGCTTGACTTCACAAACCATGTTCTTTTCACATAGTTTTGTATGTGTGCAACTATAATATATATTATAGCAAGAACATATATATTATGGCTGAACTGCTTAGTGCTAATGACTATAATATAATTAAATTTAACACTCTTGTGGCAGGGGTTGTGGGGGCACATCAAAGATGCCCATCACAGTAGTATTTAACTTCAGAAAGGAGAACTACACAAAAATGAGGAAGCTAGTTAAAAGAAAATTAAAAGGTACAGTAACAAAAGTGAACTGCCTCAAGCTGCATGGAAGCTTTTTAAAAATATCATAATAGAGATTCAAATTAAATATATACCCTACATTTAAAAGCATAGTAAAAGGACAAAAAAAGTGCCACCATGGCGAAACAAGAAAGGAAAAGAAGCAGTTAGAGGCACAAAGGCATCCTTTAAAAATTGGAAGTTAAATCTTACTGAGGAAGATACAAAGGAGCATAAACTCTTGCAAGTGAAGTGAAAAAGTATAATTAGGTAGGCCAGAAAAGAATCTGAAGAGCAACTAGCCAAAGACTTAACTACTAAGAGCAATTATTTTTATGGACATCAGAAGCAGAAAGTCTGCCAAACAATTAGTGGGGCCACTAAATGATAGAGGTGTTAAAGGAACATTTCAAAAAGACAAGGCCTTTATGAAGAAGGTAAATTAATTCTTTGCATTGGCCTTCACTGCAGAGGATGTGAGGGATAGTCCTACATCTGAACTATTCTTTTTAGGTGACAAATCTGAGGAACTGTCCCAGATTGAGGTGTCAATAGAGGTGGTTTTGGAACAAATTGATAAATTAAACAGTAATAAGTCAAAAGGACCAGATGGTATTCACTCAAGAGTACTGAAGGAACTCAAATATGAAACTGCAGAACTATTAACTGCTATGTAACGGACCACTTAAATCAGCCTCTATATCAGATGCCTGGAGGATAGTTGATTTAATGCCAATTTTTAAAAGGTTTCCA
The DNA here is from genome assembly GCA_007922155.1 of Mesoclemmys tuberculata. Classification (NCBI taxonomy): domain Eukaryota; kingdom Metazoa; phylum Chordata; order Testudines; family Chelidae; genus Mesoclemmys; species Mesoclemmys tuberculata. The sequence continues at coordinate 21,030,437 of ML675614.1, read as the reverse complement.
GGGGCAATCCTGGCAACCCTAACTTCAGTACCAAGCAAATTGGTTGAAACTATAGTGAAGAATAGAATTATCAGACACGTAAAGAATATGTTCGGGAAGAGTCAATATGGCTTTTGTAAAGAAAAATCATGCCTCACCAATCTATTAGAATTCTTTGCAGGGGTCAACAAACATGTGGACAAGGGATATGGGACATAGCATACTTGGACTTTTCTGAAAGCCTTTGTTGTCCACCACCAAAGGTTCTTGAGCAAAGTGAGCAGTTATGGGATAAGAGGGAAGATCAAATGGAAAACAAAGGGTAGGAATAAATGGTCAGTTTTCAGAATGGAAAGCGATAAATAGTGGTGTTCCCCAAAGAAGTGTATTGGAACCACTGGTGCACAACATATTCAAAAATGATCATGGAAGAGGTGTAAACAGTGAGGTGGCAAATTTTTCAGGTGATGCAAAATTACTCAATATAATTAAGTCCAAAGCAGATTGTGAAGAGTTACAAAATGGGGTGATTGGGCAACAAAATGTCAAATGAAATTTAGTATTAACAAATGCAAAGTAATGCACATTGGAAAACATAATCCCAACTGTACATATAAAATGATGCGGGGTCTAATTTAGATGTTACCACTCAAAAAAGATCTTGCAGTCATTGTGGATAGTTCTCTGAAAATATCCACTCAGAGTCAAAAAAAAGCTAAAAGAATGTTTGGAACAATTAGGAAAGAGATAAATAATTAGCCAGAAACTATAATAATGACACTATATAAATCCATAGTAAGCCCACACCTTGAATACTACATGTACACAGAAAGGCAACAAAAATTATTAAAGGTATGAAACAGCTTTCGTTTCAGGAGAAATTAAAAACACTGGGACATTTTATTTTGGAAAAGAGATAACTAAAAGGTGATATGATAGAGGCCTATAAAATCGTGACTAGTGTGAAGACAGTCAACGGGAAGAATTATTTACCCCTTCACATAATACAAGAACCAGGGGTCACCCATTTAAAATAATAGGCAGCTGGTTTAAATCAAACAAAAGGAAGTACCGTACTTCTTCACATGATGCAGTTAACCTGTGGAACTTGTTACCAGGGGATGTTCTGAAGGCTAAAACTATAATGGGTTTAAAAAAAGAAATAGGTATGTTCATGGAGGAGAGGTCCATCAATGGCTATTAGCCCAGGTGGTCAGGGATGAAACTCCATGCTCCGTTTTAAGTTACTGACTGCTAGAAGCTGGGAATAGACGATAGGGAATGGATCACTCAGTGATTGCCTGTTCTGTTCATTTCCTCTGAAGCACCTGGCATTGATCACTGTCGGAAGACAGGACATGGGGCTAGATGTACCATTGTTCTGGCCCAAACAGCTGTTCTTATGTTCTTAAGAAGTTAATTCCATGCACAGCCTGATTCTACTCTCATTAAAGCCAACAGAAGAAGTTTCATTTATCTAAATGGGAACAGAATCCAGTCTTTCATTTGACTGGCACAGCTATCCAGCATTTAAGAAGTGGACTGGGATAGTGTACTCCAAAATTGGTCAGGCTTTTATAAGAATTTGTTCTACTTTTTACCCCATTTTGAATATGAAAAGTTCTATGTGAGTCCTAAGAGCTACCTATTTGAGGGTTTTTTTGAGAAAAGCTATCCTCAGGGGGAAGTTGGCCAGATCACCCTGCTCTCTTGTGCTCCTACAAACCATCTCCATGGGAATAAGTGGCCCTTCTACCTCTCATATCCTGTGGCAAATGGGAGCAAGAAAAACTATCACTCGGTTGTTTTTCAACATGAGAGAAAATCAGCCATCATTATTCACAGCATCATTCTTCTTGTACTGAAGACAGCAATCTCATCAATGATTCTAAGAAAACAGCAGTGGTAGAATTAGAATGATGCTCAGTGCCTCTGTACCCTTTCATTATTGTTCGCTCTGCAACATTTGCCAGGTGATCTCAGTCACGGTGGCCAGGCATCATGTCCTTCCCTGATGGTTCCAGCTGCTCAGTGGCAGACAAGGTTGAATATTAAAAGACTATTAGTGGTTGCTACATATAGATAAATGCCAGACACTTTCCATTTACCAGAGAAACCCCACAATGAAAAACAGTTTAAAAAGACTTCTCATAGGTGAAACAAAACAAAACAAAAAAGATAAATACTCATCCAGAGCCAGAGTTGCCTAGATAAAATATGAACAGGAGGACTTTCAAAAGCAATTCAAAATTAATCCAAGTCATCCCCAAACAAACACAATCTCATTTTGGTTTAGCACATATATTGAAGGATATATACTTTCAGGCTTAGGTGGAGCTGTTCATTTCTAGAGCTGGTCTGACTTATTTCTTTCTCAGAAAATTTTGGTGACCATGAAAAAATATTTCTGAGGAAAATTTTTTACTTTTATTTAAAAAAATGAAAAGGCAGATATTTTTTAGCAAAAAAAGTTTTAGTTTTCAGCTAAAAGTTTTGATTAAAGTTTTCATGGAAAGCAAAAAATGTTTGCAAAAAATTTCATTTTGTTGAAAACTGAATTTTCCATTAAAAAAAAATGGGAAAAAATTTTCACCCAGCCCTACCACCACCAATATTTATAAAGCTATAATGGCTAGATTATGAGGAGACCTTGCTCAACCACCTGCAGCAGAATCTCTCCTGTGTTCTTTCTGGGGTGACACATCTCCATATTGTCTCCTGCACCTGGCTAGGGTTTTAGTACTGCACTCTAGCCCTAAGCAGATGGTAGATACCCTTAGTCTATCTCTGTACTAGAAATGCTATAGTGGCACAGCTGCAGTGCTGTAGTGTAGACACAACACAGCCATGGGATTCTTCTGTCACTATAGTAAATCCAGCTCTCCGAGAGGTGGTAATTAGGTCAAGAAAAAATTATTCTGTCAACCTAGCTTTCTTCTGTCAACCTAGTGGTGTCTACACCAGGTCTTAAGTTGGCTTAACTACATTGCACAGGGTATGAAAAATTTTCTGAGCTCTGAGAGATGTAGTTAAATTGACCTAACTTTGCAGTGTAGACCTTTCCTAAAACTTGATCCTTTAGACCTCACTTGTGAATATTCCTTATTCATGCAAACTTTGAAGTTAAGGACAGTTTGCATGAGCAAGAGTTTACACATTTTGACCCCAAATGTGGTAACGTGGAGACGTTGTTCTGCAAAGTCAATTTGTTTAAAGATAACTGTCTTCCAGACATTTGAGAGACAAGGAAAAAGGGAGGAGAGATAATTTATAATGGCTGAGACTGTGAAACAGAAGTTGATAAGGCTTGATACTGTGCAAAATGGACAAATAGGTCAGAAAGAAAAGCATTTTAACAGTATTTTAATTGAGCAGTGGAACAATTGCCCTAAGAATGTAAATCGCGGGAGTCAAGTGGATGGTAGAGGAACCAGGTAGGGCCAGATTCTCAGCTCGTATGAATCTAGGCAGCTCCACTGAAATTAATGTAGCAATTCTAATTTACACCGACAGAGGCACTATGGTAACTAATAATCATACTGATGTAGTAGAAAATACCTCTCCATGCTGGAATTTGATTGCATAACACAAGGATCTTCTTCAGACCTATCATCCATAATCTCCATGGTCTCATAATATACAGCTCTACCATGAAGGCTTGTTTCTGATGTTATTTGTACATTACTTGCTTGTTATTTACTTGATGTTATTTGCAAGTGAGACCAGAATCAGGCCCCAAATCTGCAATCTTGGGACCAAATTCTGAACCAATACATAAATTGTCCCTTACATGGTCAAACATATGTACTGCGCAAAATGCTCAGATGTTAGTTGGTAACACCCCTGAACAGAAGTTCCATGAAGATTAGTCCTATTACAACTGTGTGTGTAGAAACAATTGCCAGATCATGAGCCATACACACACACAAACATGTGGATCAAGATATATGATCCATTAGCCTTGCCTCAGAATACACTATTGCTCTGTGGGGCCTGATTTGCCTCCTGAGTAGAATCTCCATGGATTTTTGTAGGAACAAAAATTGAGTTAGAAAACTTCCACCCAGGGCTGGGTTTTCTAGTGGGTGTCTATTCCAGAATTTGGCCCATATTATCAAGGAAGTATTTATGTGATACATTTAAGCCAGAATGCGTGTGGTGCTGAGTGCCTAGTGTAAAGTGCTGACTGACCCCAATGCCTACGGAGAGCACTCGGCACTTTGCAGGAGGGCACGTAACACCTTGCAGAACCAGGCCAGCTGGGCAGAAAACTTTGCCAATAATCAACAAAAACGTTGCTTCGTGCTAATTTGGTTTTGCAGCCCATTTCTAGTGCAATAGAAAGCAACACTAAAAAGGATAAGAAGCAGTACTGAATACAGGGGTGGTGCTGTCATAAGCCCACACCAAAGATCTTTTTCTTTTACATTCATGACAGTCACTCTCCAAAGATGTAGCGGTGTGCACATCCATCAAAGCTTCCTTGCCTTGTCAAGTTTAGACTTATTACTTCACTGAAAAATGTAACATTCTGATTTGAGATTTAAATATGACACTATATCAAACAAGCTTGATATATGTTTAAATGTTTAACTATTCTTTTGGTAGCGTTCAGACTGACAATCTAGAGAAATGCCTTTTTTAGGTCTATATTCTGTCGCATTCTGTTATACCATCATCCTGAAGAAGAACCAGTCATTTCAGTAGGTTTCCTCAAAGAGTAAGATACTACTCAATGTGAGGACAGGAGGCAGAAATTGGCCCTTAGATATTAAGACATGTACGTTAGACGGTCCACGTATGAGATTGCTGAAGTGTTAACTGAGAAAAGTAGTGGTTTAGAGGAAGGGGGAAGAGCCTTCAGCTAGCTTTAAATTAGCTTATTCATGAAAGTATAGAAAAATGTTCAAATTATTCTTTTTGAATTCTGAATGCACTATGAATTATTGATAGTGAGAAATTAAGTAAACATTAGAGCTGGCTGAAGTTTTCCATAAAAGAATATTTTTCTTCCCCCCCCCCAAAATTTTTTTAAACAAAACTTTTGTAAAATTGATTTGGCCTTTTCAAAAGCCTTTGTTTTTGAACATTTACAATGGAAGACAAAAATGAAAAATTTGGCCTGGTGATGTTTTCTGTTCTTTAGTTTTCCAGTCTTATTTTTATTCATGTTCAGCCATCATAACAGTCCTCTGAGTGTTTGATTGTGACCATCTCTGGTCAACGTCCATACAAGTCAGTCTTTTTCCTCAAAAATGTTCTTCATGTTTGGTTGCCCAGCATCCTCCATTGTCTTGGGGCAGGGGGTTCTTCTTCATTGGCCGTCTGTGTCAGTCACTATATTTCCAAACAGAAGTTTTATTTTCAAAAGTGAAAATGTGGTTGATATGAAATTGCACAGAAAAACGTTGTCCAATCTGTACTCTTTTCAAATTTGAAAAATATTGGAACAAAAATCCTTTTCAAACATTCATATTTTTTTCTTTTATCAAGCTCTAGAAAATTGATCAAGTACCATATTCAGATAGTTGACTTAGTAAATGCTGGGGTGACCTGTTCTTACCTATCACTAAGTGTCTGACCATCTAACCCCTAGTCATCTGAGTCGAGAGATGGTTAAAAAAGGGGGGAGGGGGAGGGAAGAATAATTGGGGTTTTTTTTGTTTTTCTTTTCTCAAATGTAAAAGTTTTCCCTCTATCCACAGCACTTGTATGGCACTTATATGGCCCTCTTCACCCTAGTATTTGAGCTCATCACAATTTTTATTATATGTCTCCTCACAATACCCATAGGTAGAAGATAGGGAAGTACTATTATCCTCATCTGACAGATAGTCTCTCTCTTCCTATATTCCCTGAGTAACTTGCTCAAGATCACCAAGAAAGTCTGTTGCAATGCAAGGAACTGAATGCAGGTATTTCAAGTCCTTGGCTAGTTCCTTAATTACTGGGTCATCCCTCCTTCTTCTCAAGGAATGATTCCTTCTTCCCTGCTCCCCACTTACCCCAAGGGAATAGTGATTTGATACTGGCCTTTACCACAGCAGATTCCTATCTCATCCTTTACTAAGCCATCTCTCCACCAAATTCACATGCACTTGCTTGGTGAAGGGGATTTAAAAGGTGTAAAGGAGGTGTAAGCAGGTATTAGAGAGTGAGTCTTACCCCCTCTTACTTGTCCACATGACTGCATAAGTCAGGCCTTGATCTGTCTCTAAGTTTTCTCCGCTAATACAACATTGGGATGAGAAAATTATTAATGCTCATTGGATACCCTTGTTTGCCTTTCTTCAAGTCTCTCATCCTTCCCTCCCCTCTTCCCACAACCAGCAATAGTTAGTATTAGAAGTCCTACTTGCTTCAAGTAGCTGTAGGGGGCTAGAGGCTGAAGATAATACTGGAAGAAAGGGGAAGCACTTACTGCAAGTTTCTGATATTTAGCCTAACCCAAGACAGGGCAAAGAGAGGCAAGGTTTGTATGTGTTCTCACTTAATCTCTAGAGCTGGCGGGAGTGTAACTACCACAGTTAAATGTGATTGTCATTGAATGTCTCAAATATATTTTTATAGAATCTTGAGCATTTTCTCCTGCATTTTCCCTACTTCTAATTGCGGTGCTTTGAAACTGGTTTCCTTTGAAAAGCTTCAAAAACGAAAGGCAATTTTATACATTTTTCCATACAACTTTTTTTCTCTCCCCTGCCCCCTGCTGAGAACAGTGTAATATACAGTAGAGTCCCTCTAAGCAAAGTCCAGTAATTGCAGCTTCTTTGTTAACACTTTCTGGATGTGAGGTGGATTAAAGGGTCTCATTCAATCAAGGCAAAGGAAAAAAGCAAAACCTGACGCCCCAAAGCTTTAAGTGAATTCTTTATTGCGCATAATGGCTGATGAAGTAACCCTTGAAAATGGCTTTCACTTCCGATATTGTATCATTAGTAGTAGAAACTATCATGCCTACAACATTAATCCAGGCACACTAGCCTTTTTAAAGGTGCCAGACTTAGTTTTTCATGTTAATACGTTTGATCAACCCCAGCAACATACCACAGTACACACTTTAAAGTTTTTGCACCAAGTCTCTTATTTGTATATCCTTTCATCAGCAAATTTTGAAGAGCAGCAGAAGGAACACAGTCACTTTCCTTAGTCTGTCCTTTGCAAAGACTGTTGACTTCACAATAAATCTAGTTATGGATATGGATCGATTCAGTATAAATCAAGCAGTGTGATTCTTGCAATTACATAGGTTTTTAAATACTAGATTGTGAACTTAACAGATGTCATTAAAACAGGAACAGTTGCTCAAGAGGATTGCTTTAAGCATTTTAGATACTACTTAGTCTCCAAAATCAGGTCACAGAGTAGCTTCCCTCTGTATTTATCTTCACAAATGCTTATACATTTTATTACTTCTTTAGGGTGCAGAGACCTGAAGCATCTCACACCGCTGCAGTCCCCCATTAGATGGATATTTCATCACCAGGTGCCATGCATGTGCCTAAGGGAGCAAGTGTCTTACATGACTGAATAAGACTCATCCTGCTTAAGCATTACAGAACTGTGAAATAAATATCCTAAAATCCAAGTTGCATTGTACTACAACTTTGTGTGACTTTTACTATTTGATACTACGCCATCACAAGTACATCAAACTCGTATTATAATATCCTTTCAGATATTAGCATGCAGCGTTTCAGACTATTGCAATCGTGAATTACTTGCCAGGTCAAACAAGTTCAGAATAGCTGTACCAACAGTTATTGTAAATGAAGATATTTATAATTTATGGGAACGGTGCTTTTTAAATCGAGATTAAACACCATGTGTGAACTAGTTAGAGACAATGCTGTTGTAAAAATTCTCTGAAATGCTAATAGGTTTTATTATAAGATGGTTCCAAAGTAATTTGCTAATGAACTAATTATGCTAGGAATATTCTAACATTTACAGTATTACAGTACATTAAGCTAATTTTGAGAACAAATCACTTTCCATACACATTCAATATTACAATATTTTATAACTATTAAAGAAAATAAGTTTCAGAAAATAATTTCTAGCATTTATGAATTTTCTTGGGCATGGGAGCTAAATTATAGATCCCATTCTGCCCCTTTGGTAGAGGAAAAAAGCACACACTTGTGAGACCAATAAAATGGAATTTGATCTATATATTGTCCTTCAATTTTAATAATTTTGAGGGCGAAGTTTCCTGATCAGCATTTTGGAAAATGTGGCCATTGTTTAGGTAAAATGTGGCCATTGTTTAAACAGTACTGCTGTGAAATTGACAAGACAGCCAACAGTAGATGTAAGGGACGCAATGTCTACACAGAAACCATGTCACCCTAACTACACCAGCATAAGCCTTAGGCCTTTCATGGAGGTAGAGTTATGATGTCAGTGTAGTAGGGCACTTACTTCAGCACGAGGAAGGTTGTAGTGTAAACATGGACATAATCAGATGGACATAAGTTCCCTTATGTTGACCTAACTGTGTAGTGTAGACCAGCCCTAAGTATTTTTGTGTCTACCATAAATTTTATTCTGGCTATCAATCCAAAACAGGCTTCTCATCTTCTTTTTTTACAACACATCACATAAACCATAATGGTAACGGTAGTCAGCATTATGTAGTTTTGCCAACTCTTGCAATCTTTGTTGTTTAAAAAAGAAAACCTTTTCATTTCTGGTTTCCATCTCCTGAAACCGCCTTTTATTAAAATATACAATGAGACTGAACCCTGGCTGCCTTCATGAATATGCTGAAATATGTATTGGGCCTAAGAAAGGGAGTCAGAGTGACTCTACAGCCTGGTGATTAAGGCAGTCAGCTCGGAGGTCGGAAACATGCTTTCAAAACTTCTCTCTGCCTTATTTGGAAGAGGGATTTGAACATGTACCTCCTACCTCCCAAATGATTCCTTTAATCACCAGCTTATAGAATTATTATCACAACTTCTCCTTCATCCAGTGAACATTTAAGTATTTATACGAAGTGGAACAGCTTCGACAGGAAAGAGTAAGACCTATATCAGACTATCAGATAGCCTGGAGGTTAGGCTGCTCACAGGAGAAAAGGAAAGCTGAGTTCAAGTACCTGTTCCAGAGGGGAATTTCAAAATTCTTAGTCCTATTTAGCTAATCACAAAATACATATCCCAGCAATAGAATGCATTTGATAGATACACAGTGAAGCCTCCCAAGGAACAAAAATAATTGCTTAATGTAGGCAGTTTTCTAATAAGGTGGGAGTGACTATTACAAAGCACAAGAGGAGACAGTAAGGGGACCGTTCTTAAGCATGACTTCTCATGCTGGTTCCACTGTACTTTGTATTGTATCATTCCTTTCCTGCTGCAGTCTCATCCAAAGGATTTTCTGCAAGAGTTAATTAAAATGAAGAATAGTTCCAGCTTAAATAAGTAACTTGTATTAAATTATACTTGTCTTGATTACTAAATGAATATTACTATTCCAGTAGAGAAATGGAAAATATTAGTTATGTATCTGCCATAGACAAAAAAGACACTACACATGGAGCATCAATGCAATTCACTAATTGGACCATGGATCTAATCTTCATCAAAGAGTTTTAAAACCCATGTGGACCCTGCCCCTGGGTGCTTGATTTTGCCTTTGGATCTCTGCTGATTTAGCTGAAAAATGTGGAAAAACACATATAGCTAGTTAGTGTAGCTCCCCATTAGCTATAGAGTTGAGAAGGCTGAAGAGCACATTTACATTATTCTACCTATTGTCAGCAATAACTAGCGCTCAATAATTGGACTCTAAAGCAACCAGTTTCAAACCGTACTATACAGCAGAAAGAACCTTTTTTTTTTTTTTTCTGAATTCAACCAGAAGCGTTCTGCTGTGCTGAATATAGGTCCAAATAAGTTAAGGGATGGGTGATAAATTCACAGTGTACTCTGGGTAGTAGCCTGGAGAAAGGAAGGGACAAATGGGGTGGTAAAATACATCCTATACAAGAACCAGTTACACAAGGTGAAATCATTGCTGTAAGTGAGAGGGGTCCAAAAGGAAAGGTGCTTGCAAACTCTTTGACAGTGTATTAATTTAGCTAACTACAGTAGTTAGAGTCCAAATTAGAAGATAATTCAAGTTATCAAGTCATAATGCTGAAAATCTGATCTAATGATTATTTAATTGTTCATTATTCCCTTTCAATTGAAGTTTCATCTTTTACTTTTGCAAAGCACAAATAGGTAATGTCTGCATTCTACTTAATGGCTGATCTCAGTATCTTTGATGTAAAGATTTCACTTATGATTTATTCCATCTATCTAATAATCATTTCTGAAGGGAAGCAGCAATATTGGCCTTCAGTCACAGAAAGCTAATATAACGATAATGATTTCAGAGAGAAAGCAATGATGTAAGCCTCCAGACAAATTTGCAAGCAAGTCTAGCTTCCAAATAGCCGCGAGTGATTGATATTGAGGGAGCCAAGCCTTTGGAAACTCGCAGCATAACAGAGAAACAGTAATTTCAGGGAGCATAAAGATTGATTTGAAGGAAAACGACTCTCAGCCACAAACTTCTGAGATTATGGCTAAGGAGACTATAAAAGATGATTTTCCTGCAGATGCACAAAGAGGAGTGCCCAGAATTTACACAGCTAGGGAATCAGACATTAAGATCAATTATTAGTTTGCTTTCAATTTCCAAAGTATAGGCCCAATCCTGTGAAATGCTGAGCACTCAGACTGGCATTTTAAAAAGGTGCCTCAAGGAGTTAGGCACCCAACTCCCATTGAAAATTGAGAGCCAACCAGTGATTCCCGTACATCCCTTTGAAAAAATCCCATCCACAACTCCCATTGACTTCGTTTGGATTTGAGGACTTTCAGCACCTCGAATGCTCATGATCCAAATCCTCTTGACTAATTAATAGGAATTAAGAATTGGAAAGCTCTCTGGAAGGTTTTACTCAAGCAGGGTGGGCTCTGCAGGGGTGGAGGGTTCATATTTTGTGATCTCGGTGGCGAGAAAGAGAGCAGCCAGAGAAGGAAGTGCTAATCCACATTAATTTATTGATACAAAATTGGAACAATCTGGTTACAGGTTGTATGGTGTTGCACCCCAATTATCAATTATGAAGCAAATCTAAGCAACTTGCTATTAGAAGCAATAACAATAGCAGCCTGCTAGTACCATGATCCCCAAGCATAGGAAGAAAGTGCTTACTAACAAAAGGATGGGGAGACCCATTCTCCACCTATAAGCAAGCCACGACTAGGGAACCAGCCTGCCCGGGGCATCCGATAAGGCCTTGATGGATCCACAGAGAGTCTCACAGGGAGGTGGCTGAGGGGTACCTAATATACCTCTCTTCCCCAAGCTTAGCAATGGGCTATCCCTAGCAATATATTGCGTAATTCTCAATCCCCTCCAGGGATTGGGCCTTAACACTTGTTTTTCATTAGTCTATTGGCTATTAACTCAAAGCAGCTACATTAGCAGTTAAATTTGGGAAGTTGACCTTTTAATGGTCTAAACTGGACTTGTGGTCAGCCAACTGCCATTGTCATGCCAGGATGTTTACGAGCCAGGGTATTTCCAAGCTTCCTCTTTCCCTCTAGGGGCTTTCCATTCACTTATTTCCCAGCAGGGGCCTACTGTTGCTCACAAAGCCTAAGCTGGATTTCTAGGGCCTAGTCTTGTCATGCTAAGATGTCCTCAAGTTACAATATTCTTCCACGTCCTACACAGGGGGACTAAGCATTATGCTTGCAGATGAAATTAGTTTAAGGTCTTGTATAACGGGACGAATAATCAAACTTCTCATTAAAACACTGATGGGTGCTGATCTTGCAAAACGCCATCCTTCGTTATTTTATATTCTCCATTTTAACATCGTATGCACCGTTTTAACTATTAATTCAGCTCAGGGAAAATAAAACTGGCCTTTGAAGTGCCAGGAGAATGATTAAAAGGTTAGAAAACATGCCTTACAGTGATAGAAACAAGGACCTCAATCTATTTAGCTTAACAAAGAGAAGAGTAAAGGATGATCATTCCAAATTGTAATTACCTACATGGGGAACAAAAATGTGATAATGGGCTCTTCAATCCAGCAAACAAAGGAATAACATAACCCACTACCAGAAGTGGAAGCACAGATTCAAGCTGGAAATATATGGCAAGTCTCCATCATTAGCAACTTTTAAATCAAGATTGGTGTTTTATTTCTAAACGATTGCTCTAGTTCAAATGGGAATTTATTATGGGAAGTCCTATGGATTGAGTTATTCAGGAGATCAGAATGGATGATCATAGTGGTCCCTTCTGGGCTTAGAAAAGCTGTAACTCATTTAAACTTTTTCATTGCCCGTCACTGCACTTTTGCAGGCTCTATTTTATCATTCTTAAGAGACTTTCCAGAGCTCATCCTGGGGAGTTAACTGCCATAGGAGGTCATCAAGACAAAGAGTAACAGGATTTTTTAAAAGATAAAATAATTTTATCAACATTTGCAGCTATGAAAACACACAGCAAACCCAGGTCATATCTTCATCATCTCTGGTGGCTTGGAGGGAATCCCTCTATTTTCCACAGACACAAATAGCAGTGCACCGTACTCCAAGTCCACCTCCCCCTGAAGCAATTTAGGATGGGCCACTACTGAAGACAGTTCATATTCACTGTCTTACCGAGTGTGCCATTTCCTATGTTCCTAAGCGCTGGTCAAGTGAATCTCTCTCTCAGTGGAGGAAATGAGCTTTACTTATAGTGGGGTAAATAACCAGCCCACTATTCTAGTAGCATCTCTCTGCCTCACAGGTTAATTAGTACTGGCATCCAAAGCAGAGAATAAGTTTTGTGCTCACACAGCCAAATTGTACAGCAGCTACACACTTAGGAAAGTGCAGCTTTCTGGGATGGCAGTTAAGATAGTTGGTGTTCTGCAGAATAACTATCAAGGTGTGGGTGGAATCACCACGCTGCTCACATCATTTTAGTTGCTGACTAAATGGAAGACGTGAATTCTTTTTGTTTTCAGTTAGAGCACCTCTCTCAACCTGCCAAGGCCCAGGTGCAGGACCCAGTGTATGACAAAGACCCAACATATGAGATTTAAAAAATAATATTCCCATTAAAATGCCAATAGAGTCACATCTTTAAGATGGGTTTCTTGAAAGGAACGTAAGATAATTTGATATCCAACCCTTGTTGAAATGGACTGACTCTCTTACGCAGCTCTGAAATTTACAGTCTTTCTATAAGCTCAATTTTGTGATTCTTTATTTCTCATGTAAGTTTCAACAATAAAAACAAAGGGACATTAGACATCTGGAGGATGTTGGCAACTTTGGAACTAGCAAGAGAGAGGTCTGCTGAAATGAGGGACAGTTGAAAGGTATAGTTAGAAGAGTTGTGTAACACAAAACAATAGCACAAAAGAATCCTTGAAAAGCTCACAAGTGTCTGAAAATTCCAGAGTTGCAAGTGATTCCAGCGGGATGGTATATGTTACTTTTACAGGGAAATCTAAGATGTCTCAAGTCACCTACTAGGCCTACAATTTAATGTATTCCCCTTAGTGAGAACCTAGAACTCAGAAAAAAATCTAATGTATTTACTGTAGGCAATGTACTAACTTGGTATGCCAACAATTTCTTCACTGCATTGACCAAATTAGATTAGCTATTTCCTTACCCTGCTGCTATACAAAAGAATCTGTGAATCCAGCCTCCTCAGAATAGTTGTTTTTAACACAAGTGTCTCCTTACCAGGAAGGGAAAGAAGAGAGAAAGCTATCCTAAAAGTAATAAAATATATGCTTTTTCTATTCTCCCCTTTTGAAGGCCTTGCTCCAGGTCCTCCTCCCTGCCTAAGCCCCCTTAATATTGCTCCAGAGGTGCAAAAGACACTTAAAGCTGCCTCAGATAGGCAACTCAGGACTCTCCCAATGCATCTGTGCTAGATTTATGCCAACCGCTGCTCTCTTACAGTGGGCAAAGGGGCATGTCTGAGGGGGAGAGGCATGTCGAGCATCTGCCAGGAGGCAGAAAAAGAGAGCTTTACATCAAGAAGTCTATGTGAATCATAATAAACATTACCTCACCCTCCTTGTGCCTTATAATAGACAAGGCAGCCACATCAAGGTCTCATTTTTTTTCAAAGCACATCTGCAAATGTATCACAACTATGTGCCAAGTCCTCAGCCCCACTGTGGACCTTTTGTAATGCACTAGTGGCATAAACGTGCTATAAAGCCAGCTGAAGTGAGTTTTCAGGGGATTCCCTGGTGTAGGGGCCATGGCTGAGGGAAGGAGGCACAGCTGGACCACTGTTGCTATTCTCTGTTCTAATGGCTACTTAGACTTGTTGCAGCTAGTGCCATTTAGACAGCTGTGAAGCTGCTTCTAAATTGCACCCAAAACAGATTCAGCCAACTGGTTAGACCGAAAATTAAGCAGGTGTAAAGGTGGCATAAAACCATCCTTGTTCCTTGCACCCCAGGTGTATCAAGTAGAGCTTGGCCACAGCTGAGAACTGAACAAGTTGGGTATTGTGTGTGCAAATTTATCAATCTACCTGGCCATTTAAAGATTACAAATACTAGAACTGCATGTGCAATTGCAATGACTGTGGGCTTGACTCTGTGCTGACTTGTACCCTATAGCATCAGTCACACATGTGCAAAGTGGGAGCAAAAAATACTACCGGAACAGAATGGCATCTTGAACCCATTTTAAAACAAAACATGAAAGTCTGTGTAAGGTAGTTAAGAATCAGGCCTTATTTACCCAAAGGAGGCACATAATAGGGCCCTGCCCCATTATTAAAACCATGCAGCTACATTTGAGAAAAATCCCACTTTCAAGGATTCAGGAAGGACTGTGCTGTCTCCTTAAACTTGCTGCAGAAATGAAAGGCATTTTTTTTCAAGCAGCAGTTTGTTAATGTGAAACATTCCGCTGAGCACACGAACATGTTTGTAAATAAGTTAAAGTACCCAGGATCGTAGTGAGTTGGGAACAGAAAAGCAGGAGTGAGGCAGGTTGCTGTCTACATCTCAAGAGCACCCAACATAGCTCAAGAGGGGAGGTAAAAATAGCTTCTCTCTAAATCCTGGACTACTTGTGTACTGGGCCTATTTGCTGGCATAATTGATAGTAGCTTCCAAGGATCCCGTGCAGGTGGGGTTATTGGAACATTAGGAATTCTTGGGCATGCCTCTGTTCCTCAAGCCAAATCTCTATTTCAAGAGTAATGGTGGCAGTGGTACATGAATTATGCAGGTTTTCCACTCCCCAGAAACAGTCACCCTAGTCTGAAGTGATAGTCCAGCCATATTACACGGGCAGTGTATGCAAGCTAAACCTTGAGTTTTAAAATCTAACTGAATGTATAAATTTGCATGTTCCTGAACTGAGATAAACTGATTTTGTCATAAAAAGCGAGAGTCCTGTTGCACCGTAAAGACTAAAATTTCTGCGGACATACGTTTTCTTGGCGGGCAACCCACTTCATCAGATGCAACATGAGTTGCAGCCCACGAAAGCTTATGCCTGCAGAAATTTGTTAGTCTTTAAGGTGTGACAGGACTCTTGTTTTTGCTGTATACAGACTAACCCAGCTACCTCTCTGACTTTTTTATGTAATTAATTTTCTTTGCAAATTTTATAGCTGCATTAAGGAAAATAAAGTAAACAAAAACAGCCCATAGGTGGTGTTTTACATGCTCCATCTATACATTTTAAAGGCCTTTTTTCTGTCCAACTTTGCACTTCCTGTAGGCATGCATTCATACATAAAATGAGTTCAAAGTGTGCATAAAATGCTATCACTACAAAAAACCAGCATTTTACACCCTTTTGCACAAGCGTACATAGCTACACAAAGTGAAGGCAGTGGCAATTTGAGTGTAAGGATCTAAAGGCACCTTAACTATTGGCCAAGTAAAAACGTTGTCCCTAATGAGTTTTTGAAACATATTTTCAGCATTAATATTTGTAAACATTTTCTAAAACATTTATTAGATGTTAGTAAACATGTAAATATTCATATATATGGGTCTCTGCCTTTTACATGAATTATTTATGCCATAAATCTATAATGGGTCATAAGGGTTTGCAGGCATTTTTAACATGCAAATTATTTATCGACTGTAGTAATCCAAGATAGCTTCAGTGGAGCTGTTATAGACTAAAAAGTAAATACAGGTTTAATGACTTAAGAGAAGTTGAGCCAGAATAGCCGAGCTATTGAATAGAGCTGTAGTATGCCAACATATATTAGTAATAGCAGGCATGTGATCATAATATATATATCTACTGTGAAACAAATAGCAACACTAACTACTAAAGAGGTGTTATTTGGCTTATGGTTATATAGCAGCTGCTTTTCAAACCTTGGTATTTACCCTATTAAATGTTTTTTCAGTAAATTCAGTAGATTACAACAGACACGGTCAGCAACACTTTAGTTACATGAATGCAAAATGCATCTGAACGCTTCTTTTTTCCCTCCCCCATAACAGAAATGGCAATAAACTAAATTTGATTTCAGAAAATAAACTACTAATGCCAGATTCACACAGATACTCCAGGTGCTTCGTGCTATCTCAATTAAACGTGGTTTGTGGCTGTATTGCATATCCTATTCTTTTTCCTTAGTGTTCAGAATTATTAAACAGGTTTCTTCTGGTCATTTTTTTAGCCTGGGAATATGCAATGTTTTCCCTTCATTTTTTAAAAATCTGATGCTTAATTACAAAAAAAGGCTCCCAGTATTGCATGAACGCAATACTTCATAAAAATGAATTTGTAAATCCCAAAGCCATCAAAACTAATGATGTTTGACAGTGGCTGATTGAAATTATGTCTAACGGGATAATAGCTGTTAAATGTTCTCATTACGGTTGTCATCTGATGTAATCAAGTGTAAGATATGTGTTTAACTTTGACCATGGCCATTGAGTTTTGCAATGGTCAGCTCCATATGTTAAAGTTGAAGAGTATTTTAGCCACCATTTGTAACATTCTTGTGTGTGTCTTTCGTGTCTTAAAGTGGAGAATGGCAAATACATAATGGAACTATAAAGAATAATTAATACAAAAGGGCTACAGGTGTAAATATACTTATCTAAATTTCCCTTTTCTTCAGTCATCTCAAAGGGTGAAAGATATAAGCTTTACTCCTTTCCCAAACTGCAAAATTATAAAATGATTTAAAGGGCATTAAAAAAATTTAAGTTAAGGGCTTTGAATCAGGCTATCATCTGTTCAGACAGTGCAGCCTCCATTTTGATCTGCATTATGCAAGAAGAGATCTACTTTTCTGATTCTGAAATTTAAAGGAAAATGCCCTTTTAAAAACAGTGCACAAGGGTGCTTTGAATCATTTCAACTGGCAACATGTGCAGAAGTAGAAAGAAACCCCCTGTAGATAGTATACGAGCATCAGTTGGAGCAGTCACCTAATAAAGCTACGTTTGTGAGAACATTTTTACTATTCTCGTGCATTGTTTCAGATTTTCCTGCTTGCATGTTCTCCCATGTGAGACATGATGGCAGAAAATATTCTGAAAGTTATTACACCTAACTTTGATTTCAATCAGAATAATAGAATATGATAACAAACTAACAGCTGATGGGTGGAAATGCTGGTAGAGCTGCACTCCTGACTGGTGCTAAGGTGTAAATATAAGTAGTTTGTGGTATTACTGCAATTCAAAGATGGCTAATAAAGCTGAAATGTGTGTTCTGAGGTTCTGCTTCTTCCCCCATTGTTCATAGGATTGACTAATTATGCCTCAGGCTTGGAAACTAAAGTTTAATACCCTGGTGTGTGTGTCTCTCAGCTTGTTTTTCCCCTCAGACAGAACGCTAAATACACGAGCATCTGGAGCTAATGTCTTTAGCACCTCAAGACAAAACACTTCCTCCTCAGCCAGGCTACATATTTATTTTGTAAAATATTGAGAGTTGTGCTCCTGTGCTTTCACAGTAGCTTTTCTGTCGAAGCGTTTACAACACATCTTAAAGTAAGTCTACATTGCACACTTCCTTTGGTCAGCGTGTCGTGTATATACACACGTAGTCCCCCAGCACAGATATAAATAGAGCAGCCATCAAGGCATGGCTTGGAGGCTGTAAGTGTATACAAGAGTATACACCCTATATGGTTATTTACCTGTCCTTGCTATGCCTAACCTGTACTTTTTAGCAGTGTAGTGTCCTGCTGCCTTCCCCATGGCTGGAATCTTTCCCTGCTGCAAGAAAAGATTCTGGGATTCTTTCCTTCCTGGTGTAGTGTTTTGCTGACACATGAAGCTACACATCCCAGTCTGGGCGCAGCTTGCTTTTCATTGCAGCATGGAGCTACATGTATCCTAACACATGCTACACACCGCTAACACTGGTAGATTTAGCCTTAGTCATTGTTTTGGGGACTGTCTCCAAAGAAATGTTAAGGTAGGTTTTCATTTGCTAGCTGCAGAAATGGGAGTTGCCCTTCCTTTGAAATCATCATGATGTATTCGTTCATTTGTATCATGGTCACATCTACAGAACGTGATCAGATTGAGCATTCCATTGTTTTAGGCAATGAACCAACATGTAGGAAAGCAGGGTTTCTTATGTACATAAAAGGGTTTCGGAAGGAAGAATGATGAAATTCAAAGCTTTTGTAACAAATGAACAAATAAAATCTAATTCATTAGCAGAATACAAGCCACAGGCTCCTGCTTGCAGCAAAAATATTTGTGCTATTTTCCAACAAAGGTTCAAGACGTCTAAATTCCTTGGGCCAGTTTGAAAATATTATGATCAAGATTTGAAAATATGTTTGGATATTTTTAAGGTTGCTGTAACATGAATAGTTTTAACTTTAAAGCAAAATTGTTTAAGTTCTACTACGATTTGATGATATTTTGTTGTTGAACGTCATACCTTTCTAGCTTTCCAATGGACATATTTCCATATGGACTGCTCAGTTGAACTACTTGCTATTGGACATGGGTTGAAGAGCCAACCAAAGGGACCTACTTATCTGAGCAGATACAATGAAATAAATGACACTACTCACAGCGGTTACCAACTGCACCAGCTGAGGATCTGGCCTGTACTAATTTTTCTCAACAGTCACTACCATCCTGGTCATCAGCGTATGCCTGTATAATAGAGCCACACTGACTAACATTTATTGGATCTGCTCCTGTATTTATAATTTCTGTAAATAAATCAGTTACTACAGAACAGAGCTGGTCAGGCAAAAAAAGTCAATAGTACATTTGGAAAAAAAAGTCACTGACATTTTTTGACAGAAAAGCTTCGGGTTTTCCTACAGATTTTCATTTTGAATTTAAAAAGTGTTTGGTTTTGAAACATTTAAGAACAAAATGAAATGTTTCATTTTAAAGTGTCAATTAAGAATGAAAAATCATTTTCCTGACTGGAAAATGAAACCATATTCTCCAATGGCATAATCTGGTCAAGAAATGTCGACCAGTACCAGTGAATAAGATATGTACTTATTACTCTGTAGAGAGAAATAAGAGGTAAAACACATTTATGGGCATAGAAAATGAGCTAACCTTTGACCCTTAGAGGTGATTCTTTCACCTTGGTATTGAGACACATTGGCCTGATAGTGTGGGGAATCCTGCAGTGCCAAGGCTCAAGACGTTACCTATTCTATAGATAGAAAATTTCAATCTCCAGCGATGAAGCTAGATGTTTTTCATAAACACTGAATTCAAATGAGAGAAACTCATCTGTAAATCACAGATTCATATTTGAAATTTCCCAAGTGGAGGACATGGCTGGAGTTGAGTTCATTCTTACTTCACAAATATTTGAAAGCTTAAAAAGAAAAAATATAACACCCCCATTCTCCCCCCCAAAAAAACCAAACAAACAAATACAAAAAACCACCCACACCTAACACAGCACTTCCTCGTGCCACTACAAGAATTTTAGTCCACTTTGCAGCAGCAGATTAGATTTGGACAGAGTTTTGTTCTTGTTCTATTTAGACAAAAAAATCTTTCCAAGATTAGATGGAAGTTTCAAGAGTGGGAATCTTGAAAAGCATGGGTTGCCAAAGCACTTAGTAATCCATATGGTCAAATATATCCTAGTAAAATAAAGAAACAATTGTACATTCATACAGGAAGATTAAAGAATTATATGTTTGAGGCTGCAATTCATAAAGATGCTATGTGCTGACTGATTCCGGGAGGTCAAGATGACCTTTTGGCCGTAGTCTGGACAAACAAGAAAATCTTCATGTTGTGAATCCCCAGTGGCGATGCACACCAAGAAGATACTCAGTCTGCCAAAGTTCAAACAAACAAACTCCGGTTCAAGTTTTCATACCACCCACCCACAGCACCATGCAGAACACAACCAACTCCTACAAGTGTTGAGGCAAGATTGACAGGTTTATCAAAGATTACATTTTACAGTTGACTGGAAGCCGATATAAAATATTACTTACAATCACACTGTGCAAAAATAAATAAATAAAATACATACAAATAGAGGCAATGTTTAAAACTTCAGGAGCCAACGTTAAGAAATATTTCATAATATTTCCTGATAAGCAAAATACAAGAAGAGGTTATATGGTTGCTCTCTAGTCTTTTCATTCTGTAGATCACTTCATAAGGAATTGATTGACTAATGTACTAAACCCCACACCCAACACCACAGTGGCAAAACTTCCTGAATCACTAAAACTATCATTCTGATGACCCAGGAAGTGCCGTGTAGTTGTTCACAGATTACTACAAAATGTGCTTGGGCTTAATATATGTCCTGCTGTACATCAGAAAGGGGTGTGTGTGTGTGGAGCGGGGGGGGGAATGTATGAAAGAATAAGGTCCCAATTCAGTAAGGTACTTGAAGTATGTGAGTAGTCCCACTGAAGTTAAATTAGGCATGATTTAAAGTACCTTGTGGAGTGGGGTCCTAAATGAGTTCTACACGCAAAAAAAAGGGGAATACAGTGACCAAATTAGAAGATGAATGCAGACAAGTTTAGACTAGAAACAAAAGTGAAATTTTTTTTAACCCAGTAATTAT
The DNA here is from genome assembly GCA_007922155.1 of Mesoclemmys tuberculata. NCBI lineage: Eukaryota > Metazoa > Chordata > Testudines > Chelidae > Mesoclemmys > Mesoclemmys tuberculata. The sequence continues at coordinate 21,009,393 of ML675614.1, read as the reverse complement.
CTAGAAACATGGTGGATTCGCCATCATTTGAAGCCTTTAAATCGGAACTGGTTATCTTTCTATCAGGCAGAAATTATGAGCTCAATGCAGGAATAATTGGGTGAAGTGCTACAATTTGTGTTATGCAGGAGGTCATATTAGATTACAATGATCTCTTCCATCCTTAATATCTATAGCCTATTAACATAGAGAGTGGATTCTCTACTTGGTTGACCTAAAATAATCAATTGCGTTAGTGCCATATTATCCATTTAGCTAAAAGATGGCTCCTGTGGTTCCAAGTGAGCAACGGAAAGAGTCCTCCTTTACTGAGGAATTGTTCCCTGAACAAATGTTGGGCCCAATTCAGCCCTCAGCAATTACGTTGGATACTTTATCATTTACAGATAAAACCTGAAAAACATTGCACATGCACAGAGTAACATTTGAGCAAATTGGCATAACTCTACACAGCTGCAAACAATTGTCTGTGAAGGTCAAGGTAGACTGAAGAGTACTAGCCAACCAAAGTTAGGTAGGCCTGAAGGAGGAGTGACCAGCTCCAACCCAGAGAAAAGTAAGCAAAAAACCAGGCCACTCTCACTTTTAGTTTAGAGTTGGACTTAGTTTAATCTACAGAAAGGGAAGTATTAAGAAAAGCCGCTGTTATACAAGTGTCAGGAAGGTAACTGAAGAGGCCAAAAGGAAAAGGGGGGCTTCAGTTCTCAAAAGCGGGGCAGGGTCCTGTTCAGCAGCACAGAGCTACAGGCTGCAGCTAAGAGAAGACGATGGTTTCTGTGTGCTAAATGTTTATGAAGCCAGTGTAAAGAGAATTCAGTGGTTGAACACATGCTCTCCCTGCTTCAGGTGGGCAAACAACAGAGCCAATATAGTGGCTCAAATCTGGAGAGGGACAGCCTACTACAGAGGGCAAGACATGGGACTCAGGAAACCCAGGTTGTATTTTTCTAGTCCCTGCTCTATTGCAGACCTGCTGTGTGATCTTAGGCAAATCATTCACCTGTCTACACCTCTATTTCTCTACCACTTGTCGTCTAATTACACTATGGAACTAAGGATGGCCAATTTCTTACCACAAGAGGCCAGTGCCTAGCATAATGGGGCCCCAGTCTGTGCTCCAGTGTCATACAAATAATAAGAAAGCTCATTTTAAAAAATAGTTTATCTGTAAATGTTTACACCAAAAGTGCTTACAAATTAATCTAGTTATGTAACAGGTGTGTCCACGTCTTATCTACCCAGTCAGAACTAAACACGTCAAAGAGCACGTAGCTGCAAAGAACTGCTTTCTATCGAGTCAACAGTTAACATTCGCAATAAAAACAGGAAAAAAGTTTGAATCATGTCGCATAAATAAATGTAAGGAACCCACAATCTTCCTGTGGATATTCCATGAGCAAATGAAAAGGGTAACTGTATCAAGAACATTGTACATTGGGAATTACTGGTTCAGCTCTAGTTAAAAAAATACCATCACCAGGCTGTAGTTTGAGAGATGTGGTGCAACAGAGGCAAAGGGCCAAATTCAACCCTGGGGTAAGCAGGTTTAACTCCACTGGATTTTATGGAATAACTATTATACACACAAGGCATGAATTAAGCCCATTGGTTCCTATGTTGTTTTTTTCCACTGACAGAGCCATAGATCATTTGGCACGCCAGGTGTGGAATAAAGAGAGATGATCTTCTCTTATCCACATTAGAATGGGGGCAGGGATCCTGTTGTAATTTGAACACATGTGGAGAGTAATGAGCTGACAGACCCAGAAGAGGCTGGTTTGAATCAATCAGATAAAATGAATTGGGAATAATCAGAGATGAGGTTGATGGAGACCTTGTTAGTATGATTTTCAATCCTGCCCATTTGCGTGTCTGCCTAGAGTATTTGTCTTTATCATGTTATTAGAAAATTCAGTAAAATGTTAGGAAAAAGATATCCAACTTCTCATTATCTGCACTTACACCTCAGTGTTGTAGTAGTATAGATTAACTCTTTATACTTCATTCTTATCTTTGATACACAGTTCTTACACCTCCAAAATGACTACCTTTTGTGGAGCATCTCCTGTGCATATGGAAGAGACAATACTGTACTCTATATAGTGTTCTAGCCTATGTATCGAATGTCTCAATTATACATGAATTGAGATATGAATGAGGGACTCCATCACCACATACTTCCATTCCTGCACAACTGAGTGTGGGTTAAAGCTAATTTAACTCTAATAAGGGGCTAAATACTGCCTCCTGTTACATCAATACAAATATTTGATTTCAGTGCAGTTACTCCAATTTCACACCAGTGTAAATGAAAGCAGAATTTGGTCAACTGAAAAGATACACAAACAATTTAAAAGCTACTTTGATCAGCTCCATTTAAGAATGGAACTAGCTGTCTATATGCTTTATACATAAGAGATTATGCAACATATTAGCATTTGTCAGCAGTTGAAGGCTGTGCCAGTCACAATTCAATAGGGAATAAGAATACTTTATATTCAGTGGAGTGAGAAACAGTGTTAGTCCTGTCAATAGCTCTATTTCACTTTATTGATTTGCACATTGTAATATGCTGTTATGTGTTGAATCACATATGTTGCTATAAAGCTCATATTGAGTTACATGCAGAATAACAGACTTTAGTGAAAATAATATTGTAGTAGTTCCTGGGATTGTGCACACTGGAGACACAAGCAACAGTTGCTTGGTTATGGCTAGGTGGTGAGGTGGCTTCAGCTCTAACTGAGTTTTGGCTCAATTCATTCATGCTGAAGGAGGCAAAGCAATGCATATGTATTACATGAGGCAGTTTCACCAGTTTTTGGGCCAAGACATGACCCCATTCCATCAGCTGTGTGCCAATCCTAAAGTGTTACACATGGAGACCCAATGGATCTTGTTATACAATTGCCTTCCCATTGTGTGCTCCATGCAAATGGCATAGCCAGGAAAAAGGGTGAGAACATCTTCCTATTCTTTGGAAAACCCCATCTGCCATGATTGACTGAGGGGCTATGAACAATGAGCACAACTTACTCTAGCACTGAGGCTGCTCTCAAGTGCGCTTTGAGAACAGACAAGTAGCCAGAAGTCCCAGGACTGGGGAAGAGTAAAAATGGTTTCAAGTTTCTTTCACACCCTGACTTCCTAAACTGCTCTGCATGCAGAAGAATAGATCATAAGAATTGGGCCCTTTGTGTTTCTGCTGTCTTTATTTAGGATAAGTGAAATGGCATAAATGAAAGACTTTTTCCAACATCCAGTGGGCATCATTTCCTATACTATTAGGGCATAAATTGCATGGGAAAGCTGCATTACGCACCATATGCATGAAAGCGTGAGATATAATGAAAGGCAAGCAAAGAGAGGAACTAGATCCTTTTTTCCTGGTAAAGAGCATAGATTATATCCCAGAATTGCATCTATTTGTTTAAGGTGATAGGAACATAAGAGTTCTGCAAAAGACATATGTATTAATTTAGCATTCAATTCTTCAAGTAACCTGAAATAGATTACCTTTGCGTAAAGGAAGCCAGATGATTTTTTATTAGATTTAATCAGTCTAAAAAGAATGAACTTGGTAGGAAAAGGCTTACAATTTTGACTAACCATTATAACGGTAATAGGCTTTAAAAGCAAAGATTTCATTTCTGCTGTTAGAGTAGCAATTTTGTAAATGTTTTGTTTATTAGCTTTGTTTTCTTGGGCTTTTAATCCATCAGATATTTTATGTCCACTAAGAATTAAGGTTTTAACAAACTGATTAATATGGATGGACTATTAGAGTTTTCTACATTAGCAACTGTGCTATTTGAAAACAGGTAATTCTTAACCACAGCCCTTAGGAGCACTTTACAGTAATTTGTGTGAATAATAATATTAATTCACATTAACATTCTGCATAGAATTGCAGCTTCCTGTATCAGAAATTTTTCTTTTTAAAAAACACCCCACATTTACAGCCAAATTCTGCTCTTTTGCACTAATGTAAAGGTGCAGTTACTCCACTGAAATCAGTTAGATTTGTTTATATTTGTATGGGTGTAACAGAAAGATTTAGGTGCTTAAGTGAAACCAGTATTTCACCCTTAGTCTTTCCAATGAAACAGACTAGGCTTGGGGAAGGGAATGGAAAGATGATACTATTTCCTAAAACTAAATTAAATAATCCCACAGTCACCATCCCACTACTCCCCATCCCGCCCGCTGGAAGATTTATTAATTCCATTTCTATATCCAGTGTCTAAACACCAGTAATCCTGCCCCTCCAAATATGATCATTGAACATGCTGCAGGCGTTAAGCGTAATTTAGTTATTTTAAATAATATAACTGAAGCAAAGCTTTTTATGAGTCACCTGACCCTTAGACACTGGAGATAGGTTGGCCAATGCCAGAAGCCACTGAACCATGTGACAGTATCATTTTACATTGATATGACACCACATGGCATCTTATAAAGATGAAAGGACCTAAGGTGGCTATTTTTTCTTTTGTCCATTGCAAACAGAGGTATGACTGCATGACCTGTAGCTTTGATCTAAATCAGCTCAAATAGCAGCAATGAAGTCCCAGCAGCATGTACTGTGGAAGGCCACCCAAAATCCTGGGTATGTACTCATACAGCTAGCCCAAGTATCATCTGTGCTGCTGTGACTTCAATTGTTTATTCAAGCTACCTAGATCAAAGCTACACCTGCTGCAGTCGTACCTTTCATTGCCATGTACACAGAGCATAAGATTCTTGATGCATTATTTATTTTTCTTATTTTAGTGTAGACAGTTGACAGATAAAAAAGACAGTTGGTTTTTGAGGTTTCTGCAGTTGGGAAAAATAGAGTTGCAATTAGCTTAGTCTGAATCTTGTATATTACAAGAACACATTCCACTTGTTTATATCACTGTCTCAATTTCACCTCTACTGAAATACACCGCTGTGGCTTGAACCTTATTTGCTTTGACGTATTGCAGCTTCATTTCAGTTCAAAAGTCCACTACTTGTTTTTATTCCATGGACTAGCTCCAGTTCACTGCAGAGTCCTTTGGTCTGGGTCTGCTCCCCTTAAAGTCACCGAGAGTTTTGCCAATAAAGTTGCACTGCAATGTTTACAAAGAACCCCCCCCAAAAGCCAAAACGTGATCAGAATGATTTAAGGCTAGGTTTCATGTTCAGTATCACCTCACTCAACTCATTGATTCCAATGGGAAAACTCATGAAGTGAGATACTACTCAAAGAGAGTAAGAGTGGCTGAATCTATCCTTTAAATATCTGCACAGCACTTTGGAAATGTAGGGTGGAAGGTATTATTGATCTGCATCCTGCAATCTTTATGCAATCCTGACTGGGGGGGGGACCCACTCTTTCAATGACTTAACAGTAAATGTGACAGGATTCTGTGTGCAGAGAGAGTTTAAGCGCACTCCATGCATACTTTATTATATAACAGAAAAAATATAGTGTCTTATCCCTTCAAGAGGCAAACAAGTCCACAAGGTTTTCCCCTCAGCCAAACACTAAAGTAAAAGCAATAAGGCATAGCTCACTTCAGCCAGGGCCCAAGCAAAGGACTTAAAATGTGGCTTAGTGCAGCCACATTCCAAAGAGGAAGGAACCAACCACAATTTCTCTTCCTGTCCTAGCTCTAGCTATGGAGCCTGACCTTCCCTGCGCAGACTCAGTCCCTGACCGGTCACAGCACATCCCTCTTAAGCTATGTTGGGATGAGTTAAGTAGTTCTCTACAGCTGTCCCAGATCTGCTAATCTCCGATAACTTGCATTCAGGGAAGGCAAATTGCTCAAGGAGAGAATTAGCTCGTTCCATGCTGATTTCTGGGTTAGGTCTATACACCTTACTACAGGTTAAATAAGAGTTTGGCTCATTATTTTTAATAAAATGAGTAGGCCTGGAAAGGGTCAAGGGTTAGTTTCAAAACAACCCCCCCCCCCAGCTCTGGGGCATGTATCTGAATATTATCTGCAAACTAGGCACTCAAGATGGAAGTTCACAACAAATGAACTCCCCTACTTCCTGGTCAGACATTTCATGGCAATAGCCTTTCTTGCTGTTTTCTCTACTTCCTAGTCCTGCCAAAGCCAACTATCATTTTTCTGTTTAAAAAAAACAACAGCAAACAAACAAAAATCTTACTAACACTTTGTTGCATCTCAGAAGGAAGGTTCACTCTGAAAAAGCAAAAAAGGGTTGAATTAGTTACTATCTCCAATTCAGTTTCCCCACTCCTCTAATACAGTTGTAATGCCTAGGGTCAAATCAAATGTGGAGTGTACTTTAAGGGATGGCATAGGAAGCAAGACACATTACAGACCTGTGGGCAGTTTGGATTTGCTTCTTCTCTCTCTAACTAGGTTTGTTGACAGCCAACATTCCTTCTATGAGTGCTATGGAAGATCTGAGAAATAAAATAATCTATGAAAAAGTCAAGATAAGGCAAAGTCAGTGCTCCCCAAAATTCACTGGAGGGCATTCTCCCCTCAGTACATTTTTAATCCCTATTAAGATCAAAGTCTTTTAAACATGGTCATCAACAAGTGAAAGACTGCTGCATTTGCACGCACCCCTGGGAAATGGGATGTATTCTGAATTACAGATAGTATCCAACAGAATGTGGTACAAAGGCGTTTTACCAGCAGCTCCAGGGCAATGGGTAAATCAGAATAATTCTTTTTTTATTTATTTAGGCATACTTGTGGATGTCACTTCAGTCTGACTGTATCCACAGCATTACTAGCAAAACAAAATGTTACCTCCCTGCTTTGAATGTTTTTGCTTTAGATGGCTATTCAGGGGAAGAAAGAATGGTTTTGTTTTCGGCTGAAACATGGCAAAGGGATTTGAATGGAATTTTCTGTAGCTCTTTTCTCCTAAATATTTTTAAGTGAGGACTTTAGTTTTTCAGTTAGGGGCTGATGCTTTAGGACTGCCATTCTATTACCAGTTCCCTACTGGTCAGTGGCACTTCTGCAGTGTTAAGGCTCCGCACAACAAAGGTTTTAGGGGCTTCAGACATGTACCCCATTTTCTACCCTACGGCATGTAGATAGGGCCTTAAATGCTGCTCAGAGCCCAGTCAGCACTGACTGCAGAGGGCTGCTGGTGGAGTCTGTCCAACTAATCATCATTAAACTTGGTTTTAAAAAGCAGGGTTTTGGTTTTTTTTAAAACTTATTACCTCAGTAGAATTGATTGCAAGAACAAAGGAACAGGATACATTTTTGACAGAGAGGAGTTGTGTGCCTCCTGCCACTAAAATCCCAACCAGTTATTAATGCCACACATAGAGACTGTAGATGAGAGCTGAAAACACCCCCCAAACACTTAGGGACTAATGGAATTTTATTTAGTTTTATTGTGTATGCACAGGTCTTCTAGAGAACTAAAGCCTCATACTCTGGCCACATGGAACATTTAGAAGTGATTCAAACAACCTATTTGGCGTCAAATGAAAATGAAATTCACCCACAAACATTTAATTTAAAATCTTACTATAGGTTCATAATGTTGCTAACATAAATAAAACTTCACTGACAGAATAAATAGTGTGCAAATGCTTATGCTATTGCTAAGAATCTATGAGCAGGTAAGATAAATTACATCAGCCATTAACAATGAATCACTGGTGCAGCTAGGGTCTTTCACCTTACATGGGAGTACATTAGACACATAAATAGATGTCATAAAAGGTGTCAGTAAGAACTAAAGTGTTATAGTGCTGGCTATAAACACACTAAATACGAAGAATGCAAACAGACAATATTCAAACTGTAGCTACTGAGCTACTTACAGCAAGTAGTACAAGAAATAAAGGGGTGATAAACAAATGTATCAAGCACTTGCTATAATAAAATCAAGGAGGTCTCAATGTAGCTACCTTGGAGCATTGTAAAGAGACAGCCTATGCAGGCAGCTGGCCAAAGATCGCCTTTTAATGTTAAAGTGGTTTCTTTCAATTCCTTTGTCTTCTTTAACACAGCCATTTCACTTAGAGGTTGAAGAACTTTGCCTCTTGAGAGTTTTTCTACCAGATTTGTATTGCAGATCTGCACAGCTTCCCAACCCCAGGGCAATATATAGGAGATTTAGTGGAAATAGATAGGGAGACGCTAACAATGCCAATGCCTTCTACTAAGATTCAGTGGATTCCCCTGGAAATTGTTAATCTCTTGACTTTGCAGGCTCTGATGGCCCTGCTTGCACCCAGAGTATAAATTCAAGAATTACCTAAGAATAGGGATGACCTCCTAATAGATGTTCAGCAGTGGAATTGCCCTGTGCTGGGACAGTTGTACATTTCCTTGCAGCATAGCACACTTGATAAGCTATATGTACACATCATTCTGATATAGGGTACCATTACAGAAATCCATTGGCAGGACTTTTCCCAATGACTTTCACCATTTTACTCTCAAGAGACAACTAGTCTGAGATCTGTTAGATTCCGAATGGCTTGCCATAAAGTCCCCCATTTTATTAGACATTACACCTCTTGGAAAAAGTCAGTACTTCATGGTACTGTAACCCTTTCAATTAGGTGAGAAACACCTTGAAACTCATGGAAGTGGCACATGCATTTTTAGTAAAACAGTTAAAGTACTGCATTAAGAGAACACCTAGAAGGCAACACAAGATGTTTACAGAGCTAGTAACGCACTAGCCTTGCCTGTAGAATCATAGGATTGGAAGAGAGTTCAAGAGGTCATCTAATCCAGTCCCCTGCACTGAAGGCAGGGCTAAGTATTATCTAGACCATACCGACAGGTATCTGTCTAACCTGCTCTTAATCTCCAATGATGGAGCATCCACAACTTCCCTAAGCAATTTATTCCAGTGCTTAACAACCTTGACAGTTAGGAAGTTTTTCCTAATGTCCAACCTAAACCACCCTTGCAGCAATTTAAGACCATTGTTTCTTGTCCTAGCCTCAGTGGTTAAGGAGAACAGTTTAAGGAGAACAGTTTTTCCTCCCTCTTCCTTGTAACAGCCTTTTATGTCCCTACTCAATCTTCTCTTCTCCAGACTAAACAACCCAAATTTGTTTTCACTCTTCCCTCATACATCATGTTTGCTAGACCTTTAATCATTTTTGTTGCTCTTCTCAGAACTTTCTCTAGTTTGACCACAGCTTTCCAAAATGTGGCACCCAGAATTGGACACAATACTCCAGCTGAGGCCTAATCAGTGCAGAGTAGAGAAGAAGAATTTTTTCTCTTCTCTTGCTTACAATACTCCTGCTATTGCATCCCAGAATGATATTGGGGTTTTTTTGTTTTTTGCGTGCAATAGTGTGACACAGTTGACTCATGAAGCACTACCAAAATGTGACTCACTTAATTTATCAGATTACTGGCAAAACATTTGCAGAATGAGTGAATGTAAGAGTTCTGCAAACGGTTATACTTAGTTTGACACCATGCCTGAAAATCACGTGGAAATCAAGCAATTTAAGAAAGATTTCAAATACAAAACTTTAGAGTGTCAGGCAAGTTAGTTTCTTTCTGGGATACGTCCAATCAGTGGGTTAAGCCTCTTCTCTATATAGTGGTCCAATTAAGAAGACAACACAGGGAATCTGCAGTTTTCCTTTGCATACACAACCTCCAGTGGGTTTAAATAAGAATATATGCTGAGCATGTATTAAGAAATCTAAGCAGTTTACATGAAAGAGGAAGCACTTTTATATTGATCTCGTTATGACTGGACACCTTTATCTTAAAGAGAAATGATGCAACTGCCAAGTGCAGTATTTTTATTCCAATGGCAAGTTAAAATTCAGTTACATTAAAAAGCCCAATTTCAGAATTAGCAATACAATCTGGTTATTGCTGATATATAAGCTAACGCTTCATCTTCTACTAGTGCCTATGGTAGGCTTAATCATCTCAGCAAAAAGGAGAAAACAGCATTCTACGTAAGACTATAGACATATAGGCCTGCCTGTAAAGGCCTCTGATTTTTAATTATATTCTTAACACTTAGTTAGCTACAGAAGCATAAAACCAAAGAATCAAAATCACAGGCCCCATGTGTATGGGCAAGCAGCATATAAGTATATGGTCACATCCACACATTCCAAACAAATTACATTAAAACAAGATAATACTAGGCTGTTATGATGGTAATACAGTCTAACACCTCCAGATAAAGAAAAGACCCTAGAATGCTTAAAAAAAACTTCGATAACATTCTGTCTGGTTTTTAAATACTTGTCAACAGTTGCAGTGGTATACTCTACCTTTTGTATTGTTTGGTCATTATGGTACCCACTTTTCTGATAACAATCAAAGAATCAGACAGAAATTAACAATTGGCCATGCAACAGAGAATCAGTTAAGGTGGTGATCCTATTTATAAACCAGGGCATGGGTGGGCTATCTCAAGACCTCTCCCCCAGCCTAAGGGAAGGAGTCACTGAGCCCGGGATACAACTGAATACTGGGGACAACCAAGGAAAAAACAGGAAGGGTCGTGGCAGTTCACAGGGTCAAACAAGGAGAACCAGAATGGGACACTGAGCAGAGAACCCCAGACAGCACCCACTGCTCCTGGAAAATGTCGAGGGAGCCAGTGGACACCACCCAGAGGAACTCTGCCCGGATGTGACAGTTCACAAGGGAATGGAAGTAGGACCCACAGTCGCAGAGTATGGTATGACTGGTTAGAGAATTATGTTACAATGTTAGGATTGGTTACAAGAGTTATCTTTTAACATTTTAAAGAAAATGATTGGTTAAGATACACTATAAAAATTCCTGTTTTTGCTATAAAAACTGAGGTCAAACAGGAAGTAAGGTGGGAAGAAGGAAAATTACTGGGATTCTTGCTTGGTTAATAAACTGATAGTATTGCCTGCTGCTGGACTCTGGACTTCTGCTTCTGTCAACGAACCAAGAACTGAGGGAGGAGGCCCTAACATTCTAAATCTGTATATTACCTATGTCAGAACACAGCCTTAAAAAGTTAGTTTTTGCTTGCGGAAACATCAACACATTAGCTCATTGGTCCAGTGTTTTGAAATGGACATTTCAGGTGCTCTACTCAAATAGTCCATCTTATCCCACAAAGCAACATGCAATAAGACGAGTCTTTCATGCCCAGTTAGAACATAGAAGACCAATCACTACCCTGTCCATTCTCTCTTCAGTGGAATAAATATATGGTCATAAAGCCCAAGACTCTTGGTGCCTCCTGGGAATAGGTCTTGCTTTAGTGTTTATGGAGCTTACTACCTTCTACTTTGTCCTATTCCCAATGCTTATAAAAAGCTCATTTCACCCTCAGGGGTAAGCTTTTTATAGAAGCATTTCTTGCCCTGGAAGTAATGGAGACAACTAGACTCCATAGGGGTTGAGCCCATGCAGAGGATTTCTGCACACTGGTGTCCAAAGCTTCTCCTCACTTGGACCCTTTTATCCTAAGGTCACGTTAGACTATATCAATCATTTTCAGTTTTCATTTCAAGTTTTATTACTTGTTGGAGATGATCTTGGTCACTGAAATAATTAAACATCTCAACTCTTATTTTCCTTAGTAAAGTACTAGGAAAGCCACTATTTATTTTATTTCTTTTTGGCAGGGCATTTTATTCTGTCTTGAAACAGATTTTGGGCCCAGTTCATCCCAGTATAAGTTTGCGCATTTGGAAAGAATGGACCAGGCTGTTTGCCATTGCACATGACAGCCATTCAATGGCAAGTCTAATACCAGTAAAATAGATCTTTAGGCTATTATACACTTTCTTAATGATAAATTCTTGCCTGCTTTTGGATTTGTTCAGGAGAAATAGCTTTGCTTTCCTCACTGACTTTTAATCATTCAGAATGTATAGTTCACACAGAACTAGAGCAGCCACTAGCAGATAGTAGAAACTCTTCCTCTTATGAAACAGCAGATGAAAGGAGATAAAGAGGGCTAGGTGATCTCCATGGAGGAGTCCCTGTTCTAGAAAGCCTTGTGGTTATGTCGCTGGGAGATCTGGGTTTAATTCCCACCTCTGTCAGACTCCTTTGGTGATTCATTTATTCTCTGTCTCAGTTTCCTCTTTGCAAGATAGGGTTATTAATATCTCCTCTCTCCCACTCCTGCCTGTCTGGTCTAGTTAAACAGTAAACTCTTCAGTGCAAAAATTATCTTTTTATATGACTATAAACAGTGCCTCGCATAGTGGGGCACTGATCTCCATTGGGCCTCTTGGAGATCCTATACTACTAAATAATAACGACAGTGTCCTGAATGTCGTTCTCTTAGCACACTGTTTCCTCCTTGTGCATTGATGAACTAAAACAGTTCTGGCTCAAGTGTTTCTTTCATATAGACGGATGGGGGAGGGAGGCATTTATATGTAAACATGATCTCCTGAGTGGAGGCAAGACTAATGTTTAATACTACTACTGAATACCTATCTTTTATATAGCATTTTTTCCATCTATAGCTCTCAAGTGTTTCAAAAAGAAAGTACCATCGTCCACATTTTATATAGATAGGTAAACTAAGTCACAGAGCAGGGACATGACTAGTCAAAACTCTTGGAAAGAAAAATATCAAGTTGTGCAAAAAGGGATCTGGCATCCCTTTTGGGGAAAGAGAAAGGGCCTCCTCTCCCATGATAAGTGATCAGAGAGCAGAGTCAAACTGCCAGGAGCTGTACCTCCATAACAGACCTTGTGATCAGAATGACAAAAAGCCATTAAAAGCAGCTACATAGAAGGTAGACCGAAGAAGAGAAGGAGGAGATTGATTAATGGATTTCAATGTGAACATGATTGATTTTGGACACATACTCCATGTACACTTCACCAATGATTTATCTTAATTTGGTGGGTATTATAGTGAGTTCAAGCAGATTGGCACAGAAACATCTATCATGCCCATCATCAGCAGAAGGAAATGTTGCTTTCACTTTATTTTATCTTTTATCTTTTCATTTTCTTTCAAAATATGCCTCAAACAAAGCAAGCAATCATTTTTCTTTAAAGATATATTGCTTCTGCTTATTGAAATATTTGTGGCACAGGTACCCCACCAGTTCCTGAACAATTGATTTTTCCTATTCTAGGATTATAACAATATACCAACACTGAGCAACTTAAAGATGTCATGCTGAAGAAAATAAAGTGTTTTGTTCAACCAGCTAGAACTATGGGAATGAGTGGAAAGGTTTGTATTATACAGTTTAAATTTAGGTCATATGTATATAGTATATAATATGTATGAATCAAACTGTATGCATCCTGCATTATAGAATCATATCACAAATGCAATATAATCAGCTCATTCTACAGTTGCTGTCAAAGGCAGTTAGCGAGGTGAAAGTGAAGCTCTCAGCCCAATAACTGCAGCTCTGATGGGCCTTTCCAGGGCAGGCACATTAAGAAGGGGGAGGGAAATTATTATATGTCCATTGTAGGCAATAAAATAATCATTGTTAGAGTTCTCTTGTGCATGGAACATTTTCTTTAAGGATTTGTAATTGGTGCTTAACACTAGTCTCATTTCACTAATAAACAGAGTAAGAGACAGCTATTAACAGGGGAGAAAGCCTGAAGCCCTTACTCACCAGAGTTAGTCTTTATTAAAACAAACTTTCCAGTGAGCCTTGTCTTGGACTATATCATTCCCCTCCCCTATGAGCAGTTATTGGAAGGGACTCTAACAGGGCTGTTTCACCTCAATTCCCTCAAAGATTCCACCCTAGAATATGGTCAGGGCAGAGATTTGCTCCCAATAGTTAACCTGCAGGGCCCACTCCACCCCCTTAGGATCTGTTTTAACCCATGGTCCAGATTTCCACAGTGGCCTAGAGATGGCTGCCTCCTTCACTGGCTCCAGGCCAATTGAGCTGAAGGGCCCATCTCTTATATTTCCCATCCCTCCCCTCTGCTTCCAGCACAAGCCGGGGGAGCTGGATTGGCTCCACGCACCAGGGAAAGTGTAGTGGATGCCCCCTCCATGTCAGGCTCAGAGGGAGGCCACCGCCTCTGTACAGGGACGTAATATCTTTTATTGAACCAACTTCTGTTGGTGAGAGATCCAAGCTTTCATGCTTACACAGATCTTGTCTTCAGGTCTGGTGAACTAACTTGGAGTGTCACAGCTAAATGCAAAGTACAACATCTTGTTTAGCATAAGTATGCAACACATATTTTAAGGGACCATTCAAGGTGAAGTGGCCTGTTAGCACCCCTCAGAGGGTGGTAAGGAAGAGGGAACTGTTAGTGGGTTATAGATTATAAGCCATAAATCCAGTGTCTATTCAGTCAAGGACATTTAGGGTCTAGCAAAGTTATGAATTTACACTCCTAGGCTTGTCTTTTGAAGGTGTTGTGCAAGTTTCCTTGGAGGATGAGGACTGAGTTCAGACATAGAGTGATCACTTTGTGAAAACTGTTCTCCCACAGATGGTGTAGTGTTTCTCTCTTATTTTTCTGAGAACATACTGATTGCCTGTTTTTACCTACCTAGTTGCTATTGTGGCATTAAGTGACCTGGATTAGGTATGCCACATGTTGTGATAGGCATGTTTAGGATCCCTGGATCTTGAAAGGAGTGTTGATTGTTGTAGTAGTGGAAATAGGTCTGCAGATTTCACATCTACTGTTTTGACAGACTCTGGTGCAACTTTGAAGTGGTGCATCCGGTCTGTGGGGAGCTTGCAGGATTGTTTGAAGGCCAGATGAGTGGGTTCAGGAAAGATTTCTTTCAGGATGGGGTCCCCATTGAGTATGAGCTGTAGTTGTTTTAGGATACTCTATATGGGTTCTAGCGTGGGGTAGAGGTGACAACTAGGAATGTGTGGGTCGAGGGGGTTTTATTTCTGTATTGAAGCAGGTTCTCTCAGGGTATTTAGATGGCCTGTTTGATGGTGCAATCTACTTCCCTGGTGAAGCGTCCTTGTTTGGGGAAAGCGGTTTTGAATGTGATAAGGTATATATCCCAGACTTTCTCCTCAGAGCATATTCTGTGGTATCGGAGTGCATGGCTGTAGATAACATATTATTGGGATGTATGGGTTGGTTACTGGATCTATGAAGATCAGTGTGGTGATCCATGAGTTTCTTGTATATTAGTACGTAGGGTTCCATTGCTGAAACTGATCATGGTCCAGGAAGTTGATGCTGGTGTGGGAGGGAGTTTAATGGACAGGTGATGGTTGTAGTTGGTAGAAATGTATGAGGGAGTTTAAGTTGTCTGTCAAGAGGAAGAAAGTTTCAATGTATTATTAGTTTCATAGAGCATTTGTCCAGAAATGATTCAAGGTGGCCCATGAAGAGGTTAGCATATTGGTGAACCATTTTAGTACCCATGGCTGTTCCATGGTTTAGACACAAAGTGTTTGCTGCTGAATGCATAATTGTGTGGTTGAGGACAAATGGAGGAGTTTAGTGATATCCATCCCAAAAATATATCAGAGGGTTGTCCATTGTCTTGCAAATATTTGAGGTAAGTAGCTATGCAATCCTTGTGAGGAATGTTGGTGTATAGGGAGGTGATATCCACGGTGACAAAAATAGTGCCCCTTTGCTTTTGGAAAAAAAATTGACTGAATTCCTTAAACATCGCATCCACTATTTCTCCACTATTGAGTGGACAACTATAAAATCCCTGAACTCTAACCAGCAGACAATCAATTAGTGTAATGCTGATGAATGTGGTTGTGTCTGCTCTGTGGTGTCCAGGCAAATTATTCATTTATCTATGATTGGCAGTGAGGACTTGGTAATTGTGAGTGGTGATGTCTCTGTTGTGAAAGAATTCTTTTAGTTCTCTATGTGTTACAATGGTATCCTGTTGTGTGGTGGGAATGGACACGGCAACAACAATGCAAGACATCCAATTTGTGGTCTGAAATGGAAACTCCACAATAGGCTTCCTTTTTCTTCAAAGCTTTACAGCAACATCTACATCCCAAGCAAATGCAAGAAAAAAAAATATCCCCAGAAGTCTCACCACCTATTGTCCTCGGACCACTAGATACAATCCAATTACACTAGAACAGCTCTGCAGACAGACTTTAGAAAACATTGTAAAGCACTTACTGCACCTCACATACTCCAGAAGGGACCAACTCACAGAAGCAGTCACCACATGCTCCTACACCCTGGAAGGAAAAAACCCAAAAGCCAAAACCCAGGGAAGTTACCTGGAAATCATACAAGAAATCCAAAACAACTATAAAAAAACCTGATGACAATCATTCAACACAAAAACAAGAAGTAGAACCAGCTAAAAATACTCCACAATCCACAGAACATAATCTCAGGAGAAACCGTGGTACCAGTACCACAGCCATAGCACCCACCACATAGACACTGCAACACACATATAATCAATTTACCAAGACTATCCCTAACTGGAGCTGAATTCTCTGTACTCTAGGCAGCTGAACTTCTGCTCCACTACAGAACCGGATACCATACTAACATGTGGAGCACTAGATCCTCTGCTTGATTATGCTTTGTAAGACTGCACTCATAGAAACACCAGGAAAAAGTTTGTTTTCCTTTCTTTTTGCACATGGAGCTTGATTTCATAATAAGTACAAGCAATTCTCCCTCAAAAGGTGCACTTGTAAAATAAGTGATAACTCAGCCAGGCATGATACCTAATTTATACACCTGTAATGCCATCTGATTGGTTAAAAATAGAAATGGGCTCAAATCACACTGTTCCAATTCAAATATGATAATCACTAGTTACCATTCTGTGACAATTGATAGAAATTCATATTTTGCTTTAATGAAACAGCTCTCTGCTATCAGATGTTAAATGACATTTTTACTAACTAGCAGTAGGGTTTTTGGGTCTATCCATTAAATATAATTCACAGTCTTGTTTCTGATCTTTACAATAGCTCAACAGGACTAAAGACTTGAAGAAGCTATTATATAAAAGTCCCTAATCTCTTCCTTCATAAATATCTTTACTTTTAGCATTACTTTTTTTCAGTTCTTTTTAGATTTTGATCTGTATCGAATTTCATCTGTATCAGAATATTAAACATTCAATTCTCCAATATGCAAATATATTTTCCCTCTTTGATAGCTCTTCCAGTTAGGCACCATCCACTAAGCTGAAAGTGTTCATTACTGTTAGTTAACTAATTGACAGTTCTGTCCACTGAGCTCTTCCACGGTCTTGTGGCTGGCATACAATAAATTAAAATCAATCACAGGATCCCATATTAACAGGGAAACAGAAGCAGTGTTTCAGATCACCAGGTAATTTCAATATTGACACCAGTCCAGGTGTTTCTGCAGTTTTCAATAGCACTGTGATATTCTATGGTTTTCCACTCTAACCAGTAGGGAATGGTTTAGCACCCTACCACAAGAGCACTTAGCTCCTATAATTTAAGGAGAAAAACTGAGGAACTTTACACCTTGGAGTCACATTTGCCTTCGTAGGCAACACTATATAGGGAGATGACAAGCTAGTATTCACTAACAGTGATTGTTGCAATTCTCTCATTATGATCTCTTTCCTGCCTAGCATGTCACCATAAAGCTTTGTTTTTGCATATTTCTTCAGCAGATTTTTTAGTTCAGTAAGCTAGATTTGCTGCTGTTTCATGTCTTTACAAAGAAAGCTCCATCTGAGTCAATGCTGAGACTGTTTAAACAGTCAGATGCATCAATCTTATCATATTTCATCATACCATATGGGGAACAGAGGTTGTGATGCTGGCAAGCCAGGTGCGAGCTCCTGACAAGGCTGTAGGCATCAGCTGAGCACTGAAATTCATAGCTGGAAACCAGACCATCTCA
This sequence comes from Mesoclemmys tuberculata, assembly GCA_007922155.1. Taxonomy (NCBI): domain Eukaryota; kingdom Metazoa; phylum Chordata; order Testudines; family Chelidae; genus Mesoclemmys; species Mesoclemmys tuberculata. The sequence continues at coordinate 20,991,613 of ML675614.1, read as the reverse complement.
CCTGCATGTTAATATTGTTCAAGATAGGTATTAGACTTATAAGAATGTGTTTAGTCTCTATGGAATGATTGTAAGCTGCCGCATGCATTAATTTCACTTATAATGTCTGTATCATGCTATAAGATGATATGCAAGTTTTGCTTTAAAACTGTAAAAATGCTTGCTTTGAACCCCTGAACCTAGTCAGGAGGAATGGTACACCATCTATTAAGAAGGGTGATCAAAATTAAATGGGTTGTTGTGGAACATCACACATCCTTGAATGTGCTATGTGCAAGAAAGGCTGTCCCATCAGCTTGAGTGCTGGAAGAAAAGGATAAAACAGGAGTATGAGGAAAATTTTCTCTTTGTTGTTTGGACTCTGACAGCGCCAGAGCTATGAAACAGAAGCAGAAATCCCCAGGGTCGACCTGGCTTGGCCCTAAAAGACAATAAGTGCTGAAAGATTGCTACAACTCGGTCATTTTTTGGAACCATAGGCTAACTCATTTGTGTTTGCCTGCTTTAACCTATAAGTAACTCATTTCTTTTTGCTAGTTAATAAATCCTATTTACTGTAGGGATAGCTATAAGCATTGGCTCTGGTGTGAGATCTGAGGTACAAATTGATCTGCGGTAACTGACTGGTCTCGTGCAACTGGAAGTAACCTGAATCTTTTGTTATCTTTGGTGTATGACCATCAACTATCACTAAGGTCCGGTCTACACTTACCTTTGCGATTCAGTGGCAGTTGACAGGAGATACGCAAGTGACAAATCACTTGCATAGCTCCCGTTAACTTTTGCAGCGTCTCCTCTGTGTGGCATCCACACTGCGCTGTTCCCTTCAACGCAGCGCTACGCCACTTACCGGGGTCGTTTTCCTGCGTCACTTGCTGGATCGACTGAGCGGGTCTACGCAGACCGCTCAGTTGATCCAGAGCAATCGATCCGATGGCAGCAAATTTGCCGCCGTCAGTGTAGACCCATCCTAAGTCCAGCTTGCCTGGGTAGCAAGATAGTCCCATTGGGCATTTGGGTCTGTCTATGGCTCCATGGTAAGACGGTTATAGTGTTTCAGGAATTCACATTTATTACTGGGTTGTAGAACATATAGCTAGTTTGGGGTCTCTGCCCTGCTTTTTTTTTTTTTTTGACAGTCTGCCCTGAGGTTGACACTCATGGTTGTGAACCACTCCAGACATCAAGACAGGGGCAATATGCATGATATCACCCAAATAATGAGTTGAGGCAATTCACCTGGTAAATATTGAGGTAATAGCAAAAGGTGCTTCCTCTGCCCAAAAATGATAATCATAAACACCACAGCAGTTCAGTCTCCTGTATAATTTTAATCTGCTGAGTACTCCTAGACATTTAGGAATTAAACCACATCCAATGTCTTCTTCTGGCATAACTGGACAATGACCTCCCAACTCCATGCCTCATGGTGCTTTTTGCCGGAAATGATCTCACCACTATGGGAAACCTATTTCTTCATGAAGATGTTTAAGGTAAAAATGGAATGGGCTCTATTTTCCAGTCTTATATGAACTAAAAATGAAAATTTTTCTAAACCTATGCTTTAAGTTTTCCTGGTTATTGATAGTTTAACAAGATTATTATATGATAAAATTTTCAAGAGTACCTGAATACAGTCAAAAGTACCTGAATACATTCAAAGTCAATGAGTCAAGTGGTCTTGAGAATTTTTTCTTGACTTGCTTTCAACAATTAATTGGAATAGATGGGTGAACTATAAACATTGCAATCAATAAATCTATAAAGTCCCAGGAACAATAAAAATGACATGTCTGAATAGTAGTGAGCCCAGGTAGGCCTCCTTGGACAAGTATTTCTATTTCAAAAGAATCAGTGTAGATTCTTGACAAACTCCAAGGTAGAGCGGTATGAACATTCTAGTGAATATGGAACATTTCAGTTACTGCTAAATAGAATTTAGCAAGCTTTGTTTTGATCATTTTGGCACTGTTTTGGGAACATCTACATGATCAAAGTTATACTTTACAAACATTTAAAATAGTTAACAAATGGAATCCCTTTTGGCAGGGAGCACTGATGGCTTAACCTCCACCTAAGAAATTCTCCGTTTTTTTTTTATGGTCATCCAAAGAGGGACCAGAAACACTATCATGTGACTTAGATGACCACCTACAGAGCTCCAATATCAGCTACAAATACAGAATACCTATACAAAACAGTTCACAGCAACCTATAAGTCAACATACATTTGCACAGAACATTTATCACTCTGCAGTATCCTCACAATTTGTGAACAGGAACAAGGGGTATATTCATGAAATCAATTGTTCACCTAACTCCCCTCCGAGATTTGTGGCAAAGAAGCTGTGTAATATCTGGTTTGGATATATAAAGAGACATTAAGGATGCTTACACCTTTTCTTCTTGTTTCTATCTTTATGAATATTTTAAAACCATGTCCAGTTCTCTGTGTTCTTCATGATTAAATGCTACTATTCCCTTAGTTCTCCATGGACTGGTTTATTCTGACTGAAATAAACAACAGGTAACAGAAGAGACCCCACAGCATTATTAATTACCCTAGCTGTCAATTATACATTATACATGGGAACAAGACAGATGGTAAGACAAACAGTGGTGAGATAGACTGGTATGGCTGACTACCTCACACTCACCTTAGAAGGAAAGATGATACATCACTGTTAGTATGAGCTGATAAAGGATGGCCTTCTTTGTCACATACAAGACATATTGTGCTAAGAGGTTTTGAGGACTGGACTTAAGTAGCTGAAACCTAAAACATGGTAAAAACAGCAAAAGGAAACATTTAAGCTTGGACCCAAAACGGAGTATTATTTGAAAGGAATCAAAGAAAGTCATGCAAGTCTAAGAAAGGAAATGCATTCAAAACATATGGCAAATTATTGCTACTCTGAAACACTGTCTCAGTTATCTCATTTCTTTTGCTTTGTCTTCGCCCAGTGGTAGAGAAGGACAGTATGTCAAAGTCTAATTTCTTAAAACCTCTATTTTATTTTAAAATAATTGGTGGCTCGACATGAAGTTTCCAGATATCCTATTGCCAAGATGATATCATTTGAGAAGTGTGAAAGAGTATCAGCCAAAATTGTCCCAGGCAGCTAGCCAATATTTGGAGCCTTGCAGCGTTGTTTCCAATAGGATGAGAAATCAGAGATACAAGTCAACTCTATTCTTGGTGCAATCTTGTGCATTTTTTAAAAAATGCACACTTCGTGCCATTTTCCTGAGCACAGTAGAAACAAACAGGCAGTTTCCTCTCAGAAGTCTCCAAGTCTGTCACCCGAGTGAGCTCTGTGCCCAATAAGATTTGGCTTTTTGGGTCACATTCCTCCTTCTCCTGGCTTTTTCTTACCAACCCACCCACCAATGTCCTAGCACCTGCACCCAGCAAAACTCCTGGCAATCTGCTTGGTTAGGTCTGGGCTCGACTGGCTCTGTAGCTAGGCCTCTATTGTCTGCAACTCTTATGCTACATGAAGGGACTTAATTGCTGCTTTCACTGAACATGAAAAGGGGCTTAGCACACCCACTAGCTTTAGCAGGGTCGATGATGGCGTTTTGTTCCAAGAGTCCCTTGGTGGCAGCCATTTGAACCTTTCAGCATAATATTATGGTTGCCATGGTGCAAGTTTACCGGAGGTGAGATGACATAAGGAGCCCCTCCCGCCTAGAAATTCCACACAAGAAGCTTCTATGATTTGGCTGCCTATGCTCTGTACAGTCAGGGGCTCTGGTTAGCACTGATGACAACTCTGATTAGCATCTTGGGGCAGAGCAGGTATATAATCATGGTCTTGCCTCCCCATGTGCCATACAGCACTGGGAAGGTTGCACTGCCAGGAGCGTATGGTATACAGCTACAGCTTTTCAAAAAGGCAAAAGTCACTGTTAAGCTTCCACCCTCCCTATATCCCCTCCAGCATATCTGGAGACATTATGCTTGCTCCTTCCCTATGGAAGTGTAACATCTCCAACCACTACTGCTTGGGCAATGCCGCTCTCTGCGACCCTCTTCCCAGCATGACTTCTTTTCCAAAAGCTTTACATTTTACTACTGTGATTAAGGCTTTTAGTGATCCAAGATTAGGGGAAAATGATTTTTAAAAAAGGTTTTCAGTTTCTCCCTCTCCCTCCCTCCCACCATGACGTAACTACAGGGCAGAGTTAAGGTTGTTTGGGCGCCTTAAAGGTGCATTTTCATATCTTAACGTGTTTGGATTTCCTTTAAGAACAACTAAGTTTGAATTTCTAGGATTTGTAATAATTGGCTTGGGGATAATTATATCCCATTAATTTTTGTTTAAGTTACTGATAAATACTTAACTGCAACTCCATCTTAACAGACACTTTGTCTGGAAATGTCCCCTTTAGGTTTTTTTTCCATTAATGCTAGACAAGAAACCCAAAAGAGAAAGGTACCTTATCTTGTTTTAACTTTTAAGGGAAGATTCACTGGAGCAACAAAGCAACACAAAGCAGCCAGAGCACATTTTTAATGTGTGGGTTTCATCTCCACCACCACCCCCCTCGCCCAGCCGCTATCTCCACCCTCCCCCGCGGCTGCTTCTCCCAAGGCCAGCACCGGCTGCCGAAAGGCTCCTTCCCCCTCCCTTGGCAGGCTGCCTCTTCTCCCTCTTTTGCTGCCGTGAGCCCCCCTTCCCCTGTTGCTGCCGCCCCGGCTCTGCCCCCTGTGTTTGGGGGCACCCCTGTCCCTTCTTTCCCCCTCCCCTGCTGCTGCCCCCCACCCGGGGCCCTGACCCTTCCCTCCTTCTCCCCCACCACTGCAGCTCCCCCCCCACTTTGACCCCTGTGCTCCGGCAGCACCCATGGCCCTCCCCCCCTTTAATTGACCCCCCCATTTTGTTAACCCCCCCTTCACACACTGCACCTCCCCTCCCGAGTTCATTTAACTCCGCCCCTCCCCCAGTGCAGCCAGAGAGGACGCCGAGGCTCCATCTTGGGCTGGTGAGTGAATGGCCCCTGCCTGGCTTGATCCCCTGTCTCTCCCCTCTGCTGGAGCCCTCCCCCCCGCTTCCAGCCTAGCGGGGAGGAGCGGTCACCCCCCCCTTCTTCTTCCCCTTCCCACCCCATCCCCTTCGCCCCCTTCCACTCCCCTCCCCGTTACTCTCCCTCCCTTTCCTTTACCCCCCCCCGGACAACCGTCCCCACCCCTTCCCAAGATGGCGGGTGTGCCTGGGACTGGGACCCCCCTCGTAGATGCCCCCGCCCCCCCGTCTCATCCCAAAGCCCCGTCCCTGCCTGCAACAACTGGCCCTGCCCCCCCGGTGAGCTGCCGGGAGTCACTCCCCAGGTGCCGGCGAAGGACAACTCTGGTGGGGACGCCAGGGATCCTGCTGCTGCCACTGATCCCGCCCCCCCTAATCCGAGGGATGCGCCCCCGGTCGGCAGAAAGAACCAGGGGGGTAAAAAGAAGGGCAAAGGCCCTGCCCGGAAGGCGACGCCTCCTGTGGCTGGGGCCCCTCCTCCTCCTCTCCCTCTATCCCTTCCCGCTGTCCCTTCCACCAGCTCTGGGGGCGGCAGCGCCCCCAGGGCGTACGCCCAGGTGGCCACGGGCCCCCCGCCTGCCGCTGCCAAGACACCTGCCCTAACTGCTGCCTCCAGCACCATCCCAGGTGGCCGGGGCCCCTTCCCCACCCTCACCAGGAAGCATGGGGTCCGGTGCTTCCTGGTGCCTGCCTCGCCCAACGTGGAAACCTACGTGCGGGCGATGGCGAGGGTGGTGGGGCCCACGGCTGTGGTGGCGGCCTCCCGTATGTACGGCAAGGTAGTCTTTTTCCTGACCACGGAGGCCGCCGCCCAGGAGGCGGTGGAGACAGGCCTGGCGGTGGGGGGCATCCACGTCTCCGTGGAGCCCCTAGAGGACCTGGGCGTACGGGTGGTTTTGTCCTCCGTTCCGCCCTTCCTCCCCAATGCCGCCCTTCTGCCTCTCCTTGCCTCCCTGGGGAAGCCCCTCTCCACCATCAGCCCGCTTCCCCTCGGCTGCAAGGACCCCGCCCTTCACCACGTCCTCTCTTTCCGCCGGCAGGTACAGCTCCAGCTGCTGCCGGCAGTGGCGCGGGGCGGGGAGGCGCTCGAGGGGTCGTTTCTGGTACCCCACCAAGGGGCCCAATACCGGGTCCATTATACTATGGGGGAAGCCCAGTGCTACCTCTGCCGGGTAACGGGGCATGTTGGGAGGGACTGCCCTTTGGCCCGGCAAGGAGGGAGGCCCGGGACCCCCGGGACCCAGGAGGGCGCCAGCCAGACCATCAGCGGCGCCCCCAGCAGCCGTCCAGTTCCTGTGGCCGCACCCCCTCTGCCAGCTGTTGTCACCTCCGCTCGGGCCCTGGGGGCGCCCCCCCCGGGCGAGCTGACGGGCCCCGCTGACGCCCGGAGCAGTCCGGCGGGGCCTGCGGAGGGGAGGGAGCCAGGACCGGCACCGTCGGTCATCGGAGGGGGCATGCCCCAGGGGGAGGCATCTCCTTCCCCTGCAACCCCACCTCCGCTCTCCCACACCCTGACTCCCTGACTCCCACCTCCGCTCCCCGACCCTCCACCTCGGAGGGTTGGGTGCTCGTGCAGGATAGACGTGGCAAGCGAAAGGCCAGAGCCCAGCCCCCCCCTCCTGCCCACGGCCGAGGGGAGTGAGAGCCCCCACAAGGCCAAGCGGAGGGGGGCTCCTGAGGCCGAGCCTGCTGCTGCACCCCCTGCCGGGGCCCAGTGGGGGACACCGACCAAGGAAGCCGTGGCAGCGGACGTGGGCAACACCATCGCCCTCCTGGAGTCCCTCCTGGAGGAGTCCTCGTCTGGAGCTCCCCCAGCCCCAATGCCACCCAAAACCCTCACTGGTGCCGGAGTGGACCTCGGGGTGGCGGGGGGGCTTTCTTCTCCTCCTTAATGGAGGAGATTGACTCCCTCCCTGGGGCTGACCCCGGCTTGCCCGGGGGAGGACGACCCCGGCTTGCCCGGGGGAGGATGACCCCGCCCCCCCATATGGAGGACCTAGAGCAGGGAACCCCTGAACCACCTTTCCCCTCTCCCTGCCCCCCATCCTCAGTTGCCCCCCCTGCTTCCACCACCGAGGCCACCCGCAGCCCCTCCACTCTCCACGCTGGAGAGGAAGGACCCACAGCCACGGCCCCTGAGGAACTGGCGGAGGCCGAGTCCCGGGTCACCGGGTGCCCCATCCCTTGTCGTGGACCAGCTGGCCTTCCTCCCCCCTGTGACTGCCTGCCTGGCTGCCTCTTCACGGGGCCCTGAAACCGGGGATGCTGTGACCCCACAGTCAGGCCCCCCGGACAACATCCGGCCCAAGCCCCCCACCCTCAGTTCCCAGCCCCAACCAGGAGGCGGCACACCCCGCCGACCCGGCCGTTCTGGCTGAGGGTCCTGTCCCCAAGCCTGACCCTAACCCTGACCCCCTTCCCGCTCCCTCCCGCAACCCCAACCCTATCCCAAATCCCGACCCCTTCCCTGCTCTTAACCTCTCCCCGGCCCTCACCCCTCCCGTCCCCGTACCTTCTTCCCTCCACCCCGCTGCCTGTACATCCGCCGCCCCTGGGGTTCTCTCTTTCCCCTTGAAGAGCCCCCAGGAGGCGGTCTTTGTCTTCAGCACTCCCAGCCCATTCGGGGCTGCTGTCTTCCTGCCGCCGCCGCCGCCCCTGCCCCTCCCAGACCCTGTCCCAAAGGGCCGTGGGGTCGCCGCAGGGGCCGAGCTGGAGGACGACCCCCCCGAGGTGCTGTGTGAGGAGCTGCACATCTTTCTCCGGGACACGCGTGGTGCCCGGAACCGGGTGCAGCTCGCTCTGCAGCGCTGGGGGGACTTCCACCGCATCCTCCGGGCCGTGAGGGCCACTCTGAAGGAGGGGAGAGGGACCGGGCGGCAGGGCGCGGCGGCCTACCAACGGGCCCGCGACTTCCGCGATGCCCTCATGGTCTACGGCGCAGGCCTGGGGCTGCTGCGGAGCCCGACAAGGACCGCTAGCGCTCCCGCCCACCGGGATCCCCCCCAGTCCTCCTCGTAATGCCTTTTACCATCTGCACATTGAACACGAGGGGCTGCAGGACGGGTCTCCGCAGGAACCAGGTGCTCTCCTTCCTTCGGGAGGAGGGTATTCTGTAGCGTTCCTGCAGGAGACCCACACAGACCCAGCCGCCGAGGCCAGCTGGCGGCTGGAGTGGGGAGACGGGTTGCACCTTAGTCATCTCTCCGCCCACGCGGGCGGAGTGGCCACCGTATTCTCCCCTGCCCTGCAGCCCGAGGTGCTGGGGATTGCCGAGGTCGTCCCAGGCCGCCTGCTGCACCTTCGGGTCCGCGTGGAGGGGCTGGGGTTGAGTCTTGTCAACGTCTACGCCCCGACCGCAGGCCCGGAGTGGGTGCAGTTCTTCCAGCAGGCGGCTGCCTTCCTCGGCACACTGGATCCGCAAGAATGCCTGGTCCTGGGCGGGGACTTTAACACCACCCTCGAAGAGCGAGACCGCACGGGGACCGAGCAGTGCCCGGCCGCTGCGGACGTCCTCAGGGAGATTATCGACCATCACTCCCTGGTGGACATCTGGCGTGACCACCACCCGGACGATGACGTTACCTTTACTTTTGTCCGGGTGGGGGAAGACCGGTCACGCCACTCCTGGTTGGACCGTATCTACATCTCCCGGCACCACCTTGCGCGGGCCCACTCCTCCAGTGTCCGGCCGGCCCCGTTCTCGGATCACCATATGGTGACCGTGACAGCCTCTCTCACTGCGGAGAGGCCGCGGCCGGCCTACTGGCATTTTAACAACAGCCTGCTGGAGGACGTGGGCTTCGTGGCGTCCTTCCGGGAGTTCTGGCTGGCCTGGCGGGGGCAGAGGGGCGCCTTTCCCTCGGCGCGGCGATGGTGGGATGTGGGGAAGGTGCGCGCCCGGCTCTTCTGCCGTGACTACACTCGGGGAGCCAGCTGGCGGCGGGATGTGGGGATAGAGCAGCTGGAGCGGGAGGTTTTGGAGCTGGAGAGGCGACTGGCCGCCAGCCCCGATGATCCGTCCCTCTGCGGAGCATGCCGGGAGAAGCGGGAGGAGCTTAGAGCCCTCGAAGACCTTCGAGCCTGAGGTGCCTTTGTCCAGTCCCGCATCCATCTCCTTCGGGAGATGGATTGCGGCTCCCGCTTCTTATACGCCCTGGAGAAAAGGAGGGGGGCCCGAAAGCATGTCATATGCCTTTTGGCTGCTGACGGCACCCCCCTCACGGACCCGGAGGAGATGCGTGGAAGGGCCAGGACCTTCTACGCAGACCTTTTCTCCCTGGAGCCGACCGACATCGCCGCCTGTAGGGTGCTCTGGAACGAACTCCCTGCGGTCAGCGCGGGCAACCGGGACCAGCTGGAGAAACCTCTCACTCTGGCCGAGTTCTCGGAAGCCCTCCGCCTCATGCCCACCAATAAATCCCCGGGCATGGACGGGCTGACCGCGGAGTTCTACCGTGTGTTTTGGGTCGTCCTCGGCCCGGACCTCGTCACCGTCTGGGCCGAGTCCGAGGTTAGCGGAGTGCTCCCCCTGTCGTGCAGGCGGGCAGTGCTCACCCTACTGCCAAAGAAGGGGGACCTCCGCTACCTCCGGAACTGGCGTCCCCTCTCGCTCCTCGGCACGGACTACAAAATAGTGGCTAGGGCCGTCTCGCTGCGGCTGAAGTCTGTGCTGCAGGACGTGGTCCACCCCAACCAGACCTACACCGTCCCGGGCCGCACCATCTTCAATAATCTGTATCTGGTCCGGGACCTCTTGGAACTCGGGCGTATGGATGGTCTGTCGTTCGCCCTCCTGTTCCTGGACCAGGAGAAGGCGTTCGACCGGATGGACCACGGGTATCTCCTGGGCACCCTGCGGGCGTTCTGCTTCGGTCCCCGTTTTGTGGGATTTCTCCGGGTGCTGTACGCCTCCGCAGAGTGCTTGGTCAAGCTCAACTGGACCCTGACCGAACCGGTCAGCTTCGGGCGCAGAGTACGCCAAGGCTGTCCGCTGTCCGGCCAGCTGTACGCTCTGGCCATTGAGCCCTTTCTCTGTCTCCTCCGCCGGAGGTTGACGGGCTTGGTGCTCCGTGAGCCAGAGCTGAAGCTGGTGCTGTCGGCGTACGCCGATGACGTGCTCCTCGTGGTCCAGGACCCGGGCGACCTGGTGTGGCTGGAGGAATGCCTGCCTGTTTACTCGGCAGCCTCTTCCGCCCGGGTCAACTGGGCCAAGAGCTCTGCCCTGACGGTAGGAGCCGGGTGGCAGGCGAGCTCCCTCCCACCCGCACTTCAAGACATCCGGTGGAGTGCGGGTCCGCTGCTCTATCTGGGCGTCCACTTCTCCGCCACCCATCCCTCCCCGGCAGAGAACTGGCAGGATTTGGAGGGCAGGGTTTCTGAGCGGCTGCAGAGATGGACAGGACTGCTCCGGTGCCTCTCCCTCCGGGGGAGGGCACTAGTGATCAATCAGCTGGTCCTGTCCATGCTCTGGCACCGGCTCAACACTCTGGTCCCGACCCCGAGTTTCCTGGTCCGCCTCCAGAAGACAATTCTGGAGTTCTTTTGGCCGGGACTGCACTGGGTCTCTGCAGGGATTCTGAGTCTTCCCCTGGAGGAGGGCGGGCAGGGCCTGTGCTGCATCTGCAGCCAGGTCCACACCTTCCGCCTCCAGGCCTTGCAGAGACTCCTCTATGGTGCAGGTAGTCCGGCGTGGAGCCACTTGGCGCACGTCTTCCTCCGCATCTTCCGAGGGCTCCGATACGACCGGCAGCTCCTTTTTCTCCACCCGAGAGGTCTTCCGCGAGACCTCTCCGAGCTGCCAGTCTTCTACCAGGACCTCCTCCAGACCTGGAGGCTCGTCTCGGCCTCCAGGCCCCTTGCGGTCACTGAGGGGGAGGATCTCCTCGCGGAGCCCCTGATACACAATCCCCAGCTATGTGTGCAGGTGGCGGAGACCGCCTCGGTGCGACAGCGGTTGGTCCTGGCAAGAGCCACCAGGGTCGGAGATCTCCTGGACTACGCCCGGGGGGCCTGGGTGGACCCCTATGTGCTGGCTCAGCGTATGGGGCTCTCCACCCCTCAAACCCCCCAACGCGTACTCCAGGAGGTGAGGGCAGCCTTGCCCCCTACTGATTTGATGTACCTCGAGCGGGTCTTGCAGGAGGGTACTCCGCGAACCCCCTCGGCCCCCCCATCCTCACGCCCCAAGCCGGCTGCTCGATCTGCAGCCGGTCCTTTTCCAGACCGCGCCTAGGAAACATCTGTACGCGCTCGTGCTCCACACCCTTCACTTCCTCGCCCTCACGTCCTGCCCGGACACCAAGTGGCGGGACCTCTTAACACCCTTGGAGGGCGAGGACCCACGGTGGGCCAGTCTGTATTCCACCTTGACCCCACGGCCCGCCGGGGACATCAGTTGGCGGCTCCTTCACAGAGCCGTGAGCACGGGCATGTACTTGGCGCGGTTCACCTCCCACCCTGACACCTGCCCCTTCTGTGGCATGAGGGAGACCCTGGCGCACGTGTATCTGGAGTGCGCCAGGTTGCAGCCCCTCTTCCGGCTCCTCCAGAACCTCTTGTTGAAGTTCTGGCTGCACTTCTCCCCGCACCTGTTCATCCATGCACACCCCATCCGTGGCCCCACGAAGTCGCGGGACCTCCTCGTCAACCTTCTCCTAGCCCTGGCCAAATTAACCATCTACAAGTCCAGGGAGAGGAGGTTGGCAGGGGAGGCTCCCTGCAGCTGTGGGGCCCATTTCCGTTCCCTTGTTAATTCACGCCTCTGGGCGGAGTTCCTCTGGGCAGTGTCTGCTGGCTCCCTGGACACCTTTGAGGAGCAGTGGGCGCTGTCCGGGGTTCTCTGCTCTGTGTCCCCTTCTGGTCTCCTACGTTTGACCCTGTGACCTTCACGCCCTTTCCTGTTTTATTCATTTGTTGTCCCCCGTAATTAGTTGAACCCAGGTCCAGTGGTTCCTCCTCTAGGTTGAGAGGGGAACCTTTAGCAGTGGGTGGGCTTGCGCCCACCCACGTCTCCTGGTGTTCAAATAGTAGGTAGAGGGTTTTTAACCTTTTCAGGCCCTCATACCGGCCCTGGTATACTCTTTTGCAGCCATCTCGCCAGACGTTACCACATATCCTAGAATGTAGCCTAGTATGCCTAACCTATGACTAAAGTTAAGGAAGTCCAGCTCCTTCAAAATGCCTAGTGTTCCAATCCCTGAGAGTGCACAGAAAGCCAAAACACTAAACACACACATTTGGATTCAGTCCTTAACAGTGCGTGGATGAGGAAACGTGGTTTTAAGTCACCTTTCTGCTCCTGCAGTTTTGGGCTGAACAGCTCTTGGCCTAATTTAGAGTAGTCTCTGGGCTACTCTATTTAACCGTGGATAGAGCCAAGTTCTCCAGGAGCTGAGGATTTAAGAAAGTGCCATACCCATCTTCATAGACCTCCCAGATCTGATAGAAAAAGAGGTTGAAAACATGTTCCGTTCTTAGAAACATCCTCACTTTTAGTCAGCTGGTAGCACAGTTCACCTACCATGTCTATCTGTTCGCATGCTGTATTTTCTTAATATTAATTATGCATTTCAAGACTCCTTTTCCCTCTGCACTACAGTGATATTTGAGATCCAGTGTATTGCTTCTTCTAACAATTCCTGCATTTGAATGATGGGAAGGAGGTCGCAGGGAATTTTCAGTGATGGGCCTGCATCTCAGGACTTTTTAATTGTCATTGGTCTACCTACATAAGTTGTCATATCAGTACATGTTCTGAGGAACTTAACATTCGGTCAGTCAATTACACATATTCATTGCCCAGGTTTATCTTTAGGATGCCTGGATAGGTAGAATAAAGAAGTTTGTACAAGTTTAAAATTGTGAGCACTTGTGAAGATCTCTACTATAATGTATAATGCAGTCTGACAAGCACTCCAAAAATGAACGAGATGGATAATGTGATATCTTAGACCAAAAGATGAGCTATAATAGAATAGCTCAAATGTCTCCTCTTCAGCTGCTCCCTAGTTAATAACCCAAGGTCAAAGAAATCTAGTGTACCTGGCTTTGGATCAGAGACCTCTGTTACTGACAAGTATCTTTCAAGCGATGTGAATTAGCAGTGCTGAAACATAGGTCAACACATTGACTTAAAAAGGAGTCTGTCAGATATTGCTAAATTCTATGGACCTGAAGAAAGCACCATGAATGTGCATGAGGTAATAAAGAAAGGGCTTTGTAGTTTTCTTTTTTTTTACATGATGGAGGGGGAGTTGGAGCTGGGGTCAGAAAGCTTCTGTTTGTGTGACAATGCAGCATCTTCCCTGGCTCTAGTGGCTGCTGTAACCTAATTTGGATTAAAATGAAAGTTTATATTTTAACATCACTACATGATTGCAGAAGCTGTAGTCGCATGCCAATATCTTTTTTCAGATTTACCCAGGGAAGCGTCCAAACCCAGCTGAAGCAGAAATAACCCTGTGGAGCTCAGCAGAGCAGCAGGATCACATTTATGAACATCTGGCGAATCTATTGTTAATGGTGTCTCTTTGGCATCTGAAGTGGGTGGAGCGAGGCTTGTAGGTGAAGACAGGAAGGTAAAACTATTCTCTCCCCCCCCCAGTCCAGATTGGGAATGGGAATAAAGTTGCCAATTAGCATCAGTTCTGATGGCGGTTTTGGGTAAGGTGTGCAGTGCAGGAGGGGGATCTGGACACCTGTTCAGATACCAGAATGGAACAACCCACTTATTTCACATAGATTCACATTTTCTTTAGCTAGTAATGACTTTGCAAAGACACAGATCAGAGTCAATATGTTAATGAGAGCTAAATGTAGCCCAATAAGTTTATGCTGCTACTAAAAGTCACAAAAGCAGGAGTGATACAGAGCCATGTTTCAACCTATTTAATATTTATCACATTGTTGGTTACTGTATGCCTAAAATTAGTCCACAAGGTACATGTTAGTATTTTTCACCACATCATAAAAAAGGATAATAAAGCAGAAGCATTAAAGTTATATATGAATATTAATTGGAACTACTTAATAGAAGTCTTTGAGGACTTCAGTAACTCAGTTACAGGTTAAGGGTCTATTACAGGAGTGGGGGGTGGGAGGGTGAGGTTCTGTGGCCTGTGTTGTTCAGGAGGTCAGACTTGATGATCATAATGGTCCCATCTGACCTTAAAGTCTATGAATCTAAGTATGTGTAATTGTAGAACTATGAACGTATTTTGATTTTAGTCAATTATTTTATGTATAAATCTGCATATTGTACAGAGCAAACCACCACTATCCAAAAATTAGTCTTTAGAAAGTCTTTTAAAACAGTTTGCATGGTTCTGTAAAGGAGGCAGCTGTAACCTGTGAAAAAGGCAATTTTTAAAAGAATCTTCTTAGCAATTTTGTTTTCTAGAGTGAACATGATCTGAATGGTTATTTTGTATACCAAAGTTTGTAACAGAGCACAGAGACAATGCATTACAAATGCAGAGTTTCAGCTGAAATGGTTCACATATCACCAAATCCTTTGATACACCTAAAATTTCTCTAGTGGCTGTTGACACTACGTAAAAAATAATGCCGTCCTTTGATCTTCTAATAATCTTGTTAACCTGCTGTGAACTGAGCTGGGTGAAATATCCAAAATGAAAGGAAATTTGTTTTGCTGTTGAAATACATGTTTGAGTTTGCTCCATATTCACATAGGACTTCCAATTTCTCAAAGTTCTGAAATTCACAGAAAACGCCAAAATATCAACTGTCAAAGTAGTATTGATGTTAGCATCAATAAGACAGTTTCAAACAAGTATTCTCTGGTGTGAATTTTGAAAGGCATAAGAGGCGGCATGGGCTTCTCTTCATGAACAAAATTCGGTCTAGCAGATGAAGTTTAGGGCTGTAAATCTGGATTTCCTCTCTTATTAGCTTGGGCTTTAATACTCTGCAATTTGCAACAATTTACAAACATGTATGTAAATAATTAGAATATAACAGAACATAGTTCCAGTCTTTTGCTATAGTTCCATATACATGTATATTTAGCATCATCAAATCATTCTTGCAATATTGTAAGCCTTGAAAACAGAACAAATATTATCACCAAAAACTTTAAGAGATTGCCTGCTTCCATGCTATTATAATATACTGCATCAAAGCTGTTTATTTCCTTCCCTGTTGCTGTCACTCTCCTAGAGCTCTTCTCAATTTACTTCCAAGATGACCATAAGGCAGTTTTCTTTACCAAGTCACTTAGGGGGCAAATCTTCAGCCAGTGTAAGTTGTCATAGCGCCATTGACATTACGTGAATTTATACCAGCTGAGTATCTGCCCTTTAGGGAGCTTGTAGACACTGCAATATACTGTATTCCATTACCATAAACCTCTGTCTCATAAAAGAGAAAAGAGGCAATGGAAAGAAATGAAGAAACCAAGAAATAAATTTTCCTTGAACTCAGTAACCAAACTAAACCTCGTCATTCATAAGAGTAGGGTTTCCATGCTACTGTATTAGTAAAACACTTTAGGCTAAAACTCTGCTCTCAGTTACACCTAGAGAAAGCAATAGGTTTGCACTAGGTGTGACTGAGCAGAATTTGGCCTATTCAGTTCAGCAATGGACTGTTTACTTTTGATATTACTGTTGATATTTGACCATTAGACCATTTCTGGTAATCAATTTCACCCTTTTCTTTCTCCAGATGAGAGGTAGTACATTTTTTCCAGTTCCTGATATGTGAAAGGCTCCTGAGCGTGCAATGGGTGAGAATCTGATCACATTTAAACCATAAAGATCCAGTAAAGTTACTCCAGATTTGCACTAGTGTAACTGATCAGAATCTGGCTCAGTAATATCTTTATCAAGTTACAGCAATTTCAGAAGAGAAGAGTCTTGATGGTATATTGCCTTATTTGGGATTTGACAGGTATCATTCTTCACTTGTCTACATGTTCATGCTGGTTTTTGCTGTTCCAGTAGTTGCCAGGCATTTATTAGATTATCAAATATTCTGGCCCAGCTGAAAACATCGTGTCAGCTGGATATTACAGCAAGTAGTTTATTTGCTGCAGCTCAGCCACAATATTTGTAGCCTTCATAGGATGGGAAGAGTGATCATAGCTTTTTCATTCCACCCTAGAAGGAGTTCAGTGTTCCACCTTTATGGGATACCTGGTACATTTGAGCAAAGAGGAGACAAACATTAGCTTTTCCCTCAGGTGCTGACGATTAATCCAGAATGAGTAAAGCATTTAAAGCAGATTAACTATTCCTGATTAACTCCATCTGTGGTTACCCTCTGCCCCCACCCCAAATGGAGTAAACTAATTAGGAATAAAGTACTTATTCGAGAAGAAGCATCCACAC
The DNA here is from genome assembly GCA_007922155.1 of Mesoclemmys tuberculata. Taxonomy (NCBI): domain Eukaryota; kingdom Metazoa; phylum Chordata; order Testudines; family Chelidae; genus Mesoclemmys; species Mesoclemmys tuberculata. Next base: position 20,975,235 of record ML675614.1, on the reverse strand, counting down.
ATGGAGCTAATTTAGAACAGTTCTCCAGGTAGACAAGCCCTAATAGGGAGGCATCACATAGAAGAAGAAAAATGTAGAGAAGCCAGAGTAATCACCACACTATACTGTTCAACCCTACCATATCGTCTAGTACAGTGGTTCTCAACCAGGGGTCTGTGTACTTCTGGGGGTGCATCACCTCATCTAGACGTTTGCCTTGTTTTACAACAGACTACATAAAAAGCACTAGCAAAGTCAGTACAAACTAAAACGTCATACACTGACTTGATTATATTGCTGTATATACTATACACTGAAACGCAAGTACAACATTTATATTCCAAGTGATTTTTTTATATGGTGAAAATAAGCCATTTTTCAGTAATAGTGTGCTATGACACTTTGCATTTTTGTGTTCGATTTTGTGAGTTAGTAGTTGTTAAGTGAGATGAAACTTGGGGGTAAGCAAGACAAATCAGATCCCTGAAAGTTACAGAAAGGCAACAGGTAAGAAAAAAAAAAGTGGAGGGGGGGGGGAGAGAGGGGGATGGACGAACACCCTGGACACCATTTTCATGCCACTGAACGCAAAAGAGGGAAAAGAAAAAGCCCTGAAACTCAAGTTTCAAAATGTTCATTTTTGATAAAAGTTAAAACATCCAATCTTCAGCCTACAAATTTAGAAGGCACTTTAAAAAACTAATCCGCTGTATGAATACAAGAGACTATTTTTGATCAAACATGCCTGATTTTTTCTGGTAATAGCTTAAATTTTAAAATATCATCCATGTGTACCATGAATGATCAGAATTAAGATTTCTTAATACAAAATTATGCACCTAGACTTCCTAGCAAATACCAGAGTATTTCCAAACCTCTCCCCTGTATTTCATGGGAGCCAAGATTTTCTGCATTAGTACCAATGAAGTTTCTTGCAAGGTTTTTTATGCCGTCAATTTCCTATGGGACCAGAAACCTGATAATCAGGTGAAAAATCCACAGTATGTTTCTTGACACATGTAATAGTTTTAAAAATATTTTTTCTATTACCTGCCAGTTTTACTCAGGGTTGCCGAAAGATCACAACAGAGCTCCATGCACCTATTTATCTAAGTTATTTTCCCAATATACCTTGAAAAAAATCAGAGCAAACAGAAATGAATGGATAAAGAGTGAACTGCAAGGATGTGGTGCCTCATCAATTTGTCTCCTTAGCTTCATCTTCATGTAGGCACACAAACATTGTGTGATTCAAACGGAAAAGAAATGGAAAGACATCAAATAGTCTTAAGCAAAACAAATTACTGAATAGTAACAAATGATATGTACAGCACAAAAACAGGAGTCTTTACATAAACAATCACTGAAATATTTCAGTGTAAACGTTATGTTTTCCAGTACATTAAGACTTTTTGTCTACAAGTTATTGTATGAAATTCTACCTGGATTTCTGTTCTTTAGCTCTTTGAGGGTCTGAGAAAGAATTGAGAGATCCAATAATTATATTTCAGTTCTAATGCTTGCCACTTATACCATACCCTTTGTGGATTTTGTACATTTATTTTAGCTACATAAAAAGGATCACTATGACAAGGCTGAAGACTGCACTTTTAATGTTGTGGTGTTACAGCACATTTTTCCAGGGTTCACCTAAAGAACTAGTAGGTTGATTTTTTCTATGGCCAAATTCTTATTTGGGCGTGCACCCTATCAGTTTTATAGATTAAAATACAGCTACATCACTCAAGAAAAAGAGTTCCATTGCAAATGATTAAGGTTCAAAAAGGGATTATCCATCTGTAAATCTCTCTCCACGCTTAATTTATTTGATTTAAAAATAAAACTTGAGAACTCCCTATCCCAGCACATTAACAATACAATTGAAATCTCAGCAGTATAGAAGTGATCAATTCAGCAGGCGCTCAGACAGCCCTGGCTTTTTCAAGCCTTCCTCATCTAAGAAGTTTCTTAGCCCTTCCCAGGAGACCTGGCAGACAGGTGTCACTTGCAGCATGCCCAGAAGGTCATCAGATCCAGACTGTTTCAGCCAAGGAACCTGTATCCAGCAAGGCCCAAACCCCAACTCCAGCACATAGCCTAAGCAACTGGGATGCAGAATGGGGAATTCCTAAGGGGTGTGGAGAAAAGGCCATTTCCCTCCACCTCAACTATCCTGGGTTTTAGATCAGAAGCCGAGCTGTTCTGCCGTTGCTGTTCCATTCTCTGTGGTACCCAGGAGATGTAGGTTTCTTGGATGGGAGCCTCACACTCTGCACTTCATATAAGCAAGCAGCTAGGCATGTCAGTCACATTAAAGACCTTTTATATCATTATTTAACTTCACTTATGCACAGCTATGTTAGCGTGCTTGGCTCTGCATTGACTTACAGGATAACGCAGCCTTGGGTATGCCTATACTTGCATAACATGTGGGCACAGCGTAGAATGGAAATGAAGGCTCAGTGCCACCAATCAAGAGAGAAACATGATATGGTGCCTTCCTTTTGTGGCTCTGAAAGCACGTCACAAGTAACAGTCTTTACAATACCTCTGAGAAAGAGGAGGTTTAATATCCCCATTTTGCAGACAAAGCAACTAAAGTCTGGGAGCTTAAATTACTATACCATGCTTATTCCAGTTAGATGCTTAACCTGCTTTTACCCAAGCAATGCCTGACTGCATCGAGCTAAGCTATCATTTAACTACAACCTGTAGCAGTAGGTGGAATCGAGATGTACCTCTCTAAAGCAAATAATTCCCAGGTGTCATAATTAATTATAATAAAATAGTACAGTGCCTATCAGCCCCTTCTCAGATTAGAGCCCCATTGTGTACGTACATATAATAGACAGTCCCTGGCCAAAAGAGTTTATTACCTAAATAGACAAGACAGAGGGTGGGCAAAAGGCAGTGTATTACCCCATTTATAGACACAGAACCAAGACACAGATTAAAATTACTTGCTAGGAGAGTTTAAATCAGGTTTACAGAGCTCCAGCCCAGTGCTTTAATCACAATCCCATCCTGAGATTAAGTTGTATGTAATATTTTAAAGTTATATAATGCCTAGCCTCCTGAAGTTTTAGGAGCTCCAAAATATGCAGAAAACCAGCACTTCCTGTCCCCTGCCTCTACAACTGCTGATCACTTGTGTGCCAGCAGTCCACAAATCCTGCCATGCAGACTAAGATTTTGACTGCTGTAAAATAGGGACAGGTTCTTTTAAACTAATCATTCTACAAAAAAACAAAAACAAAACCAAAAAAAACACACCTTTTCTTTTTTGTTAAATAGTGATTAGTTTAAAGCAACCTGCCCTAGCAATGTCTGTTTCCATGACAGCAGGAGCAGCAGTCGGCAGTCTTGTTATTAGAAGAACTAATACATTTCAGAGGCAGACTGGTAGGAAATAGGTTTTTGTTCAAATTCACCTTCAGACATGAAAGATCCAACAGGTACTTAAAGTCTATAGCCGCTTAAGTTTCCCTGTTAAAGCTTTTCTTTAATTTTACTTATCCAGGTAGAAAGGTTTTAAGCTGTATCAAACCAAAGTGACTAACAATTCCTGGCCTACATGGCTAGACTGTGGTGGAATCTGCTCCATCCAGTTAGATAGCTAGCCTGCTCTAACCAAATCAATGCTTGCCTGCATAGGGCTATGCTGTCATTTAGCTACAGGCTTTAGCAGCAGGTGGAATGGGGATGTACCATCTTAAGGCCAGGAACGCATACAGCTAAGAAGGCACAGTTCTTCCCCAGCTTTCTGCAGGTGTCGTACACAAGCTGAGATGGGCATGTCCCAGTGGAGGGTAATGAGAAGAAACTGGGCCATGGATTCACCACTGCTGGCATTTCCTGGTTCTTGTGTGACCAAGCTATGGTTCAGTAAAAGCCTCAAACCCTATTGACTTTTACAGCACATTTGAAGCTAAATGTGTGCTTACGTGTCTTGATGAATGAGAGTGGTTTGCATGAATCATGGCCCAGAAACTAAGGAACATGATTATGCAGCAGTGCAAGAAGATGGCAAGGCTCATTATTCTATAACCCCATCTTTTTGCATATAGGCAGTATCTAGCCTCATATCAAAGACTTGTCAGACCTCTGTCCAGCACACATGCAGCAAGCAATTTAAGCTACATCTCCAAGAGGTTTTATACTGATGTGTTTTATCGATTTCAGGAGTTAAGATTTATAGTATTTTGAACTAAATTAGCCCTTTCAGCACCATGACGCTCCAATTTGTATAATCTCAAACACCTAACGTATTTATTACCTCTTTAGTATATTCTAGGTTCAGTCACTTTTTCAGATGTGCATTTTGTTACTAGGCTATTGATTTTGTGGTTAACAAATTGATTTTGTGTACAGTTATAACTGACTGAGTGGTATTTACAATGCTGTGAAAAGCAACAGAAGAAAGAGGTTCTCACGAGTTCTAAATTAACTGCAAAACCAAGGCATTATCCCTTGTGCTGCCTTAATTATCTTAAGATCAGCCAGTTTTACAGCAGTCTAACGAACCTTGTGTGCCTATCCCAGGAGCGCCAGTGAGATTTCACAACTGAGGAGAAACTGAAAGCAGTTTTCAGATGTCTAAATGGGAGGTACAAGGAATCTCTCAAGATCAGGCGTTCTCTAACTTTTTTTTAAGCTGGGACCCCCTTTGAAAATATTTCAGGCTGTGAAAATACCTCTCCCCCCATAACACACCACCTTTACCTCTGCACTACTGCCAGCAGTAACAGCCTTCAAAGCTGAGCTCCTGGCCAGCAGCCACTGCCACTCTTGCATCCCCTCCCACCATAGTCTTGTGACCCCCTTTTGGGTTGGGACCCAAGCTTGAGAAATGTTGCTCTAGGCAAAGAAAACAAAGAGGGGAAATGTGAGCATTCAGTACTAAGCTGACCTTGTGCTAAATTCTATTAGTCTGTTTGCCAGGACTAAGTCATTTTGCTTGTGGTTGACCAAATCATCATTTCTCATCATCATCTCAAAGGTGATCAAGTCAACTTTGCATCCGGGCTAGACCATTTTCATACTGTTTGTGTCAGGCAGTCCTGAGGGAGGAAGCCAGGTCACAAAACTGCCACACTTTTCTGCCCTTGCCTCCCGAAAGATGGGCAGAACAAACAAAAACCTCCACAGCCTGTTCTCAAGCTCTGCTGCTATGGTCATGCTACCCTTCATTGCTGAACACCCAAGAGACCTCTAAACCCAGTAAATAATTATTGGTCAGCCCCCCCATCACCCACTATTCCTTGCAGCCCATTTGACTCAAAAACTAATCTTGTCATCGGACTGATCACATGACAGCTAATGCTCCCCTTATTGAGTTACCAGCTGTTAATTGCTCAAGTGATTCTCTGTCCAATATCATAATTACCTGATTTATGCCCAGCTCTGATCCCACTACATGCCCCCTAAACCCAGTCCCATCCCAGCTACTCATCTTGCATCCCCCTCTGTCCTTTGCTCTTAAACATCTCAGACTTGTTGCACACAAATACAAGCATAATCTGGTATTTCCCTCATCCTAAACATTTGATTCCTAACAGCTTCCTCTTCCAGCTCCCTGACAATATTATTCTGTCCTGTCAACATAGAATGCAGCAGCAAATAAGATCTTCCTTGACTGCTGACTTGATTATATCTCCCCTCTTCGAACACCTCCAGTAATTGCTACTCTGCTGCATCAAGTTCAAGTTTGTCTTTGCATTTAGGCCCTTCACAACTCTGTTCCTCCTTACTGATCTCAGAATTGCATTCTTATATCCTTCCTTATGGGAAGGACACCAGCCACAATGACCCATTTCTTCCCCAGTGGTCTCAGCACTTCTTCCATACCACTTCGCCATGAATAGAACTCTGTCCCTGAGAGAGTCCATAAAAAAGTTACTACTCTCTGCTCATTCAAATCCTTCTTTAAGGCCTAATTCCACTCCAGTGCCTATAAGAAATTAGCCAATTAATAATAGTCAGGGAGCAGTCTAGACTACGAGGGTGTCAGTCATTCATATCATCACTTTCCCTATGTGTTATGCCTACATCTTCCATTCTTCACGTATTTGTGAACTCCTCTAAGGATGAGGTTTGCTTTTGTCTAAACAATCTGATGTTTTGAACACAGTGCTAAAGTTGTAAGCTGTCACTTGACATTTTAAGGTTTTTTCCTGGTCCTGCATGCAAGCTAGAGGATTCTGATGGGAAGATTGTGATCAGGACCTAGCAGCAGTCAGTCTGAAGACAGACACCCTACAGTAAGGTGGGGTGAGTTGTGCCTCTTTCTGTGAGCAGTCTGTTTTGTCTCTGTTTTTGGGTTCTCATGTGTTATTATTTTGAATTCTAAACACTACATTTTATCTTTACATATTGCATTACATTTACATATTTGAGGGTTTTTGTCTTGCTTCTATTAGTACACACAGCCCCATGCACATTTTGGCCATAATAAATAGTACTAAATTATGGTAATTTGTATTGCAGTAGGAGCTACAAGCCCCAGTCATGGACCAGCACCCCATTCTGCTAAGCTCTGCATGAACATAGAACAAAATGATGCTTCTTGCCCCAAAGAGCAGCTAGTCCAAATAATGGATACAATAATAATAAGAAGCAGTTCATTAGTAGATGTCCTAGGACAATGGGGGAGAAGTAGTCTTAAAAAAGGTAGTTGCTTGATTCTAGTAGAAAAAACAAAAAAATGAGCCTGAACAGGACTTCTAAAAGAAGGAAGCCATCTTCTTTGGAATTTCATCTCAATTAGTTTAAAGAGGATTGTATTCATGTTCCTTATTTAAATCATTAAGTTAAAGATATTACATGTACTATAGGATACTTGTCCATCTAAAATAGCTAAAAAGCTGGGAGTCTTTTTGAGGCTCCACCTTTATTTGAAGAGGCCTGGTTCATTTTAAAGGATCTGCAGAAGGTGGCAGACTTATGAAAGTATAAGAGAAATAAGGAAGGTGGCAGAATGAGACAGCTTGTTGCTTGCTATTGCCTAATCTAGTCAGTTAGATGGGCTATTAGACAGCAGAAAGACTTGGATACCAGGGGGTGGTGGGGAGGAGTCTGGTATAGGACTTGTCAAGCCCTTCGAGGAATACAGCTGCAACCTGACAGAGATTAAGAATCTGTCTCAGTTTCCTAGGCTTATACTGCCTTGTGTGCATATTCATCTATTTTTAGCAGTTATACATACAGATATCAAGAGCTCAAAGCAGTCAAAACCATCTATATTACATTTAAATAAAAGTACAGCATGTTCACAGCAGCAGCAAGCTCCATTTCATTCACAAAGTGCTTAATAAAGTTACTGCAGAGATTATGTGCTAAACAGGAATAATTATAATTCATTTTACAACCAGAATGTTCTCAGGTTTAGACATTAAAAGAATAATAAAAAAGCTTAAGGGGTATTGTCTCCAGTCAATAAGCAGCATGCCATTCACTCAATTTGCTTAAATCTATGTGGAACAGTCTAGAATTTCAATAAACTGTAGTGTCTGGGCAGCAGCTACCTACATTCAGACACTCACACCAATATTTTTTCTGAAAAAATGCAGTATTTAATGATGTTTTCTCCAAGCTGAATTTTTGCTGCACAGAGATGCAGGGCCCACACTAAGATGCCAGGGCATCCCCATTTGCCATGGCAGCACGGCTTCTGCAGGAGGCAGCATGCAAATGTTTAACATAGATGCTCATATCTACCGCCTCAGGCAGGAAGCCTAAGTCCTTGGCTCTTTCCTCCAACCTTGGCTTTGTGGGGCTCCTGCTCCGTACTCTCCCTCAGGGCCCAAAGGAGGCATTGGGAGCATGCTGCTGAGCTGCTGATTGTCCCTTCGCACCCCTCCACTGCCAGATGTGGTGAGATGACCGGCCCCTGTATTAGTGTATTTACAATGAACCCCTTTAAATCAAGAGTGATGCTTGTGTGTGACTACCCTAATGGGCAATGCACCAGTTACCTCTGGGACAAAAAGCATAAACAGCCACAGCTAAAGCCAAAGGACTTTAATAATTCATCATATCCGACGTGGACTGGCACAGAGGGTAACCTACACCAGTGGGTTACCCTGACAGTCAGCGTAGCAATTCACTGAGGTCACATTCAGAGCTTAGTGCTTTAGTCCCTATGCCTTGGGGATTGTGCTGGGCTGGAGGAAGGTTAGTGGGAAGTGTTGGATGGTCGCGTCAAGGCAGCGTGGTTGATGTTCTCATCTCCACAGTCCTTTCCTCTGGCCTGACAACCCAGTTCTCAGCCCCAGAGCAGTGCAGCTTCCCAGCTCCATAGTCTCTCAAGAGCACAGATTCCCCTCTTCGAGCTGAGCCGTGTGTGTGGACGGAAAGAAATCCACTGTGGATGAGCTTGGGGACACAATAGGGGACCACTCCAGGTGGTGAAGGATGTTGCTGCTTCCAAGTCCCCTTTGTCCTGCCTTTTTGTGTACTGCTGATGAGTGGGGTGGGACCCAGCCTACACCTCCTGGTGCGCCATCTAAAAGGTTGTACCCCAGGAACTGAGAAACAATAGAGAAAGCTTTGAGCAGCTGATGTCAAAAAGTAAGAGGGGTGGCTTCCTATAGCCCAGAGGCCAGGGTGAGAATTGGTTCAATAGACTCCCACCTGTTTTCCATAAGCCTTCAGAATTCCCTATAGTCCCATTATTGTTTAGGATGCCAAATGAGTTACTCAGTGCAGCACCTAATGCCCCAGACAGACTTGCTGCCATTTTACCCCCAGCAGCAGCTACGTTTGACAGGATGTAATCTTCGGCTTTCCAACCACAGCATGTGACACATCTACCCCATCAAAAACACTCAGCCAACTCATTACTGCATGTCTTTTAAAATGAGACTAGTAACATGTTGTGTGTTTGGTATCAAAATTTATCATCCACGCAAATGTTAATTGGGATAGCTCATTGTTCACTGCTGTAGGTGAGTATTAGAATAAGGCTACACACTCAACCCTAGAAATAGATATACATTTATTTCAGTCATAATATTTCACTACTGTAGCAAATGCAGCATACTAGAGTAGACATTCAGTACATTAGTCTCTAATGGAGTTTTTAGGGTGCCTCCAAGAAAAACGGATTCCCGCTAACAACTTTTTCTGTTATCAGCCAGTTAAAAACAGGGAATTTGATAGTAAGTGGAGTACTACAATACATCATGTAATATTATCTGAAGAGCAGCAATAACTTGTGAATTAGAGCAGCCTATAATAGTTATAAGGTTTGATAGTGCTTCACTCACAAATGACAGGTGCGTGACATTTTCAGAGTCTCTGCATGTCGCTCTAATTATTTCACATTAGTAACTGAAGGAAAACCGATCATATTAATTATAATGTAGTGGGTCATTAACAGTGTGAACATGTTTATGCTGATTTAGAATGGTAGCTAATGTTTAAGTGCATATTTCAGGTGAACATAAATATTAAAAGGTTGCCAGCTCCTGATACACTGGAGCAACTTTTTAAAGCCATGTGGGATCTGACTGGCAGAGAAACATATACTGCTTGAAATGGAAGAGTACAGCTGGCAGACACAACAAACGCTTCACACATGGCTATGGAGCAGAGGGAATGAGAGCCTGAGACTTTCCATGCATTGGGTCAAAATTTGCAGTAACATTACTACTGGTATGTTTACACTGCAGCTGGGAGTGTGTTTTCCAGATGGGGTAGAAAGACAAGTATGAGCACTGCTAAAAAATAGCAGTGTAGCCAGAGGTAGTAGCTTGGAGTACTAACTGCTGGAGTACAAAATCAAATGGACTCCCCAGCATGCAGACGCTAGCCCCAACTACTGCCCACTCTACTAGGGTTACATGGCTATTTTTAGCCTGCTAGCTTGAGCAAAGCTAGTGCTGACTACCTGCTGAAGCTGGGGAGCATGCTCCCATTTGCAGTGTGGGCATAGCCTAAAGAACCTCCCCTTACCCTAACACACACAGTACTTCCACCAAAATGGGGCTACAGGTAGGGAGACAAAAATTTAGGATTGAAAATTGCTTCAAAGCACTTCTCAGTGAAGGCTCTCTCATGAAAGATCTGTTTTCCAGCCTTTGAAAGAACATATAATTGGAACAATTTTTAGCATTGTTAAGCCACATTCAGAAAGAACATAGCTTGCATTGATCATGCATCGATGGCTAACTTATCTGCACTGTGGAGGAAGGGGGGGGAGAATTAGTGACAAAGAGTGAATGAATGTGGTTCTCACACATGCACAACAAGCACATAGTCCATGAAGATGGAGCCTCATGGCAGTTCACATGCTAAGAGTTAGATTGTGGCACCTCTCCCTCCAGAGGAATTTTCGCTGACTCATCTAGAATTCTTTCCAGGGCTCTAGAGCAGTGAATGGTGAAGCAGCAGCTCCATCACCCACTGAGAAATTGTAGCACATCCTGGTAATGAAGGACGCATATAGTGTCTATTCAGTCCCTGTCCTCACCTCACATGCTTTTTTGGTTCTTTTTCATGAGCTTAACTTTCCTAGCTGAGAGGAATGTTACTGTGTCCAGTGTGACCCGTCTCCGGTGCTCTTCCTCTGTACAGTGACCTTGGATTGCAGGGAGGTGGAAGGCTTCATGAGCATCAACGCATGACCACATATAAATCTGACATTTGGGATATAACGTAACGGCTTAAGCAGTAAACTGATTTCATCCAATTTCCCAGCATTAGATAATATGATAAGATTTCCACAGGGCTGAAATATTTTCAGTTATCTCCTTTAGTGTGAGTTAAGTAAGATTAACAGAGCAGTATGTGATGCTCTAAAGCGATCATTTCACGTTAACGTAATAGTTACTAGCAATTATGAATTTAATCTGGAGAAAGGTAGAGACGATATAACACAAACATATACGCTATAATTCTCAGAACCATATTTCTCAACATTATTCTTGATATCTGTCAAGAAGACCACACTACAGACAAGTTCTGCCCAGTACCGTACTCCTGCGACTCCCTGGATGTCTGACTAATGGCGTCTAACAGTAATACTTATACATTTCACAGACAGCCTGATGTCTGAGAATTTTATAGGGTGCCTGTGGCAATGCGTAATAAAATGTATTGTGACTGGAGGCACCAGAGCTGGGCACACTGTTTGCCATGGACAGTTTATTGGTTGAATTTTCTTTTTTCAACCAGTAATTCATGCAAAGACATTTCAACCGAGGGATCATTTCTCAGTTATTTACTGCCATTGCTGCTTGACTTGATTTCTCATGTAAGTCACGTGGCAAGACTACTTCTTCCTAAGTGGAAGACTGGAATTTTTATACGAAGAATATAAAGAGAACTTTCACACACACAAATAGTCACAATGGTCCCAAAGCAACTACTCAGTTCAGTACATCTTTGCATGAGGGGTTTACAAGCCTTCCTTTCTACAAAGAAGTTGTTCATCTACTTGTTGGCAGAAAGTGACCAACAGAAGCACTCCTAATACTGAAGAGTGTTCACAGCACTTATTCAAGTGCATATCCACAAATACTTTTCCCCAGCATTTATTGATCTGCTTGAAGTTTCATAGGAAAGGAGTGTATGAACACTAAGTTAGTGAATATCAGGAGCTTCTTCTGCAACTCAGTGGCCAAAATGGTTTTGGATGTCAAAAGGGAGTATGAAGGCCCCCTCAGAATGTTCAGTTCTACTTTGTCCTTTTGGAACTATTCCCCTTCCCTTACACCCCACACCTCCATTGCAGAATATAAGTAACTTCCACTGGATGGGTCAGACAGCTTTTGAGCCATCCCTTTTCCTGAGAATACTTGAATTGACTTGACTTCTAAGCCCAAAACATGGAATAGATTCTATTCAATGAAAACGATATTTCTGAGCTGCTAGCTAGAGACAAGTTGTCATGCGGACTGGATTGAGAGGGGGGAGCATTTGTGTTATTTGACATCAGTATGTCAACATCATAGTAATTCATGTGAGATATACCATGTCAGGTGCCGTTAGAAAGGTTATAATGTGCTGAGTAAGAAGATAATATTTGTGTTCATGTGTGAAGAAGGTTATGGGGATCTTTGATATTGAAATTAGTTAGGGAAGTGGATTGGACGAAGGAACTTGGGGATTTAAATGCGGAGGAGGCCTGGAATTACTTTAAGTCGCGGCTGCGGAAATTGTCGGAAGCCTGCATCCCAAGAAAGGGGAAAAAAACCATGGGCAGGAGTAGCAGGCCAAGCTGGATGAGCAAGCAACTCAGAGAGGGGATTAGGAAAAAGCAGAAAGCTTACAGGGAGTGGAAAAAAGGCAGGATTAGTAAGGGACGCTACCTTAGTGAGGTGAGAACGTGTAGGGATAAAGTGAGGAAGGCTAAAAGCCGCGTAGAACTGGACCTTGCGAAGGGAATCAAAATCAATAGTAAAAGGTTCTACAGTCACATAAATAAGAAGAAAACAAAGAAAGAAGAAGTGGGGCCGCTATACGCTGAGGATGGAACAGAGGTTAAGGATAACCTAGGCATGGCCCAATATCTAAATAAGTACTTTGCCTCGGTCTTTAATAAGACTAGTGAGGAGTTTAGGGATGATGGAGGGATGACGAACGGGAATCTGGATGTGGTGGTGGATATTACCGTATCTGAGGTAGAGGCCAAACTTGAACAGCTTGATGGGACAAAATCGGAGGGACCGGACAATCTCCACCCGAGGATATTAAAGGAGCTGGCGCGTGAAATTGCGAGCCCGTTAGCGAGAATTTTTAAGCAATCGTTAAAATCGGGGGTTGTGCCGTACGACTGGAGAATTGCTAACGTAGTTCCTATTTTTAAGAAAGGGAATAAAAGTGATCCAGGTAATTATAGGCCTGTTAGCTTGACGTCTGTCGTGTGTAAGGTCTTGGAAAAAATTTTAAGGGAGAAAGTAGTTAAGGACATGGAGGTCAATGGTAATTGGGACAAATTGCAACATGGATTTACTAAAGGTAGATCGTGCCAAACCAACCTGATCTCCTTCTTTGAGAAGGTGACGGATTACTTAGACAAGGGCAATGCGGTAGATCTAATTTACCTCGACTTCAGTAAGGCGTTTGACACGGTTCCGCATGGGGAACTGTTAGTTAAATTGGAAAAGATGGGGATGAATGTGAAAGTTGTAAGGTGGATAAGGAACTGGTTAAAAGGGAGACTACAGCGTGTCGTGCTGAAGGGTGAACTGTCAGGCTGGAAGGAGGTTACTAGCGGAGTCCCTCAAGGATCGGTTCTTGGACCAACCTTATTTAACCTTTTTATAACTGATCTTGACACACACAGCGAGAATGTGTTAATAAAATTTGCGGATGATACGAAGCTGGGGGGTATTGCTAACACGGAGAAGGACCGGGATGCTATTCAGGAAGATCTGGACTACCTTGTACACTGGAGCAATAGTAATCGGATGAAATATAATAGTGAAAAGTGCAAGGTCATGCACTTAGGGATTAATAATAAGAATTTTACATATACGTTGGGGATGCATCAGTTGGAAACGACGGAGGAGGAGAAGGACCTTGGGGTATTGGTTGATAACAGGATGACTATGAGCCGCCAATGTGATATGGCTGTTAAAAAAGCAAATGCGGTTTTAGGATGCATCAGGCGAGGTATTTCCAGCAAGGAGAAGGAGGTGTTAGTGCCGTTATATACGGCGCTGGTGAGACCCCACCTGGAATATTGTGTGCAGTTCTGGTGTCCCATGTTTAAGAAGGATGAATTCAAACTGGAACAGGTTCAGAGACGGGCTACTAGGATGATCCGAGGAATGGAAAATCTGCCTTATGAAAGGAGACTCAAAGAGCTTGGCTTGTTTAGCCTGGCCAAAAGAAGGCTCCGGGGGGATATGCTTGCTCTATATAAATATATCAGGGGGATTAACGTTAGGGAGGGAGAGGAATTATTTAAGTTTAGTACTAATATAGGCACGAGGACGAATGGGTACAAATTGGATATTAGGAAATTTAGACTAGAAATTAGACGAAGGTTTCTAACCATTAGGGGAGTGAAGTTCTGGAATAGCCTTCCGAGGGAAGTAGTGGGGGCAAATGATTTATCTGGCTTTAAGACTAAGCTTGATAAGTATATGGAGGGGATGTTATGATGGGATAGTTTAATTTGAGCAATTGATTTTGGATTATCGGCAGATAAGTCTGCTCAATGGTCTGTGGGAATGCTGGATGGGATGGGAACTGAGTTACTGCAGAGAAATCTTTTTTGAGTGCTGGCTGGTGAGTCTTGCCCACATGCTCAGGGTTTAGCTGATCGCCATATTTGGGGTCGGGAAGGAATTTTCCTCCGGGGCGGATTGGCAGGGGCCACGGAGGTTTTTCGCCTTCCTCTGCAGCATGGGGCATGAGTCGCTTGCTGGTGGATTCCCTGCAGCCTGAGGTCTTCAAATCTCACTTTTGAGGATTTCAATAACTCAGTCATGGGTTCGGGGTTGTTATAAATGTGTATGGGTAGGGTTTTGTGGCCTGCCTTGTGCGGGAGGTCAGACTAGATGATCATATTGGTCCCTTCTGACCTATGAGTCTATGAGTCTATGAGATATCCCTGTATTTCAAACTGTGCTGTAGAAGACACACCCCAGACAGAGAGGCCGCAGGACAATAGCCCACTTAATGGCCCATCAAGACCTTTACAGAGGCCAGAGGCCCAGGAAGAAACTAAAGGCATACCTGAAGAGTTACCAGGATTGGCCCATGTGACTATGGACTCCATTTTGGTTCCTGTAAAGTTCCACAAGCCACATGGCCAGAAACAGAGGGTATATAAGATCAAACCACAGAAGCCATTTTGTCTTTGTCTTGTTCCTGTCCAGCTGCGGACACACCTCTGGATCAATACACTTTGCAACTGAACTGAAGGACTTAGACCCATCCAGGTACTGGATGTATACCAGAGGAACTATACAACTCCACAATAGTTCTAGAAACCTGATGTATATGGACTTTCAAATCATTTGTATATCTCTGATTGCTTTAAGCCTTTAACACTTCTCTTATTGTTTGTTTTCTTTTATTAATAAACCTTTAGTTTTAGTTACTAAAGGATTGGCTGGCAGCATCGTATTTTGGGTAAGATCCAAACTTATAGTGAACTGGTACTGTGGCTGGTCCTTTGGGATCAGAGGGAATCTTTTAGTAAAGAGCATAGAGTTTAAACAATTGGTCTCTTTACTGGACCTAGTGTCAGTTTGGGGAGCCAGAGACTGAAATGCAGTAAAGGGGGCTGTGTGTATTTGCACAGTGGCTTCTTGATAACCAGTGTGGGGGAATCAGAAGCACTGTTTGTGGCTGGTTGGGAAGTCTGACTGCAGTGTCACCCACCAGTGCTGGGAGAATTTGCTCTCCTTTTACAGCCTGCCCTGACCCTGGCATTATCAGTGGGCTACCCTGGGCACGGACGGGTTACACAAGTATACTTGATAGAGTAGTTTTGTTTATTTATTGGGTTCTGAACAAACAATTTTCCATGCATTTATTCTATATGGAGTCATAACACCCTCCTCTTGATTTGCCTTTTGGGTTCAACTCAATCTAGAACTAAAAAGCAAAATGCAGTAAGAACTGTGGCGTTTTACCATGAAATGATAAATTGCAAATTTCATATGTTTCAATATAAAACTATAAATGGCCACAAGTGTACAGAGATCTTAAGCAATCTTTTTGAGTTTCATTTTTTCATCTGAAACAAAGCAAGTATTATGTAGTTTTGGATTTCACTGGAAACATTGTTCTGCCGCCTATCTTTCCTTCCTTTCTCTTACCCCACCCCCACTTTGTGAAGGACATTTAGTAAACACATGGAATTGTGATGTGAATGTGTTATTCCAATCTATGAAAGGGAAGCAAGCAAACTAAAAACAGCATAAAGGTTGTCAGACTTACCATCTCAGAGCACCCTTTCCTGGAACATCCTGGCAGAGAGCAAGACAGAATTGCTGAAATTTCTCAGGATTTTAGTAGTTTGATATGGTGGTGACCAGGTCACACTATAGTTTCACCCCTTTTGGGGTACCAGTGTCTCAAAACAAATCATATACAATAAGCTAATTGTAATCAATACAAGCCCTCCTAGGGGTAATCTTCAACCCCTCCTAGGCTCCTCTTCAGTCTTACTCTTCTTTCACAACAGCAGCTACTAGGGCTTCTCCACTGGAATCCCTCAGCAAAACCCCAAAGCCAGACAAAAATGCCAACAAAGCAATTTCTGCCTATCTTAGCTTCTCCCTGTTTGTTACCCCTTTTCATAGCACTGATCCATAGGACTACCTCCAGAGAGCCTTGATCCTTTTTCAAGGCCCACCACAGAAGTTAATTCCATTCCTATAACTTTTCCACAATCTTCCCACTACATGCATCTAGTCAGGCCTCCCTCACAGACAGGAAACTCTAAATCATCACTTTCTTGAGTGTCCTACCTCCAACTGCTCTAAACTCCTTGCTTTTAACTGCTCCCTAAGCCTGACACACTCTTCAGGTGTAACAGTGTGCAGCTAAAAGAGCTCTTAGGCTCCAGTTAACCGCCTCTCGGCTGGTGTGGGGTTTATACACCCCATCACAGGCTGCAGTAGCATATAGGGTGCCATAGAAGTCAAATACTATCCAAAAAGCATTTAAAATAGTCATTCATGAACATAAAATGCTTAAAAGTCTACTTCAGCTGTGATACCTACACATTGCTATCATCTGACATTGATTAGGCTGGCAATCACTTGTGATTACTTTGACTCCTATCAGTACATGCTTATGCAAACATATCCTTCTTTACTGTTACATCACCCCTCCCCCCACTCCACTCTGTTCTTTTAATCCTTGTGTCTGTTGCTCCAGGTATCTGTTTCTCTGATTGTTGCACCTTGTCATAGGCCTAGACTGACTTCATTTTACTCATTCGTCCCCCTGACCTACTGAATGGGACTACTCATGTGTTGAAAGTTAAGCAAATGCAGAAGCATTTGTCACGATAGGGACTTGTACAGCACCCAGAGTGTGTCCTCAAAGTGCTACCACAATATAAATAATAGCTAATGACCATACTAGCAGTGCTAATGTTGGATTTAGGCAGTTTATGTACTTAGATACTAACGAGACTGGCTTTCGAGATCCAGAATAATTGTTCTGCCTTTTCACAATATAATGCCATAGTGCTGTTGTTTCTTGACAAGCAAAACTGACATTTAATAGACAGAAGGAACAAAGAGAATGTATATGTTGACATACAGTAATCTCCTTTGGTAGAAATGATATACAGTGCATCCTGCGAATAAAGTTAGGCATTTGCCACCTCCCTTCAATACAGTTTTATTACATAAAATGTTTGGGATAGGAAGAAATTCTCAACAATGTGCACTTTTTGCAGGGGTTATGGGGGAATTTGTCTCTCATTGTATCAGGATAGATCCATATGTAGTATAAAAAAGAATCCAGGGAGGTTCAAGATAGAGTCATGAAAGATCATGCTTTATTTACGATCTGACAGCTTATTGTTCAGATTTATTGTTAAATGGGCTTCAAGGGTATAAGAAGATAGTGAATAACTCTAACTGAAATGCGTGGTCTTTGTAACCTTTGACCTTACCCATTTAAGGATAAGATTGAGTCTGGCAAGTTGGGATGCACGTAATTGTACTATTGGGTGCAATTTATCTAACCTAATAATACCTTACGTTTATACTAGTCCCTTAGCAATAATTATGTTGAGCTAGCCAGATATCATAGCCTCCCATGCATAATTCAAGCAAATGAATAAGATGATTGGAGTTTTCCTATGGGTAATATTTAGAACTGGGCATAATATTGCTAAACTCTGTGTTCTGTAGAAGGAGCTTCCTCCATATATAACAGTTACAGAACATCTAGTGATCTACTGTAGTTGTTCCTTTTGCATTCTGGACTCTCTGCTTTTTTCATTTATTATTATTATAGAGATTCTGAAATAAAATGATTCAATTAAGTAAAGCTCAGAAACCCACACTAAGCATCACATTTCAAATTTTGTAGATGAAAGACATTCATATAAGTAATGCAATAGTGAAGCATATATAGAGTAGCTGATTAAATTTCTGATCCTCTTATCAATTACTCAAATTCAAAATTAGTTCCAAAACTATTTTACTCCTCTTCCTTTACATTCAACAGGCACTTCAGATCTCAAATTATTTTTATCTGAAGCCATATACATCCATACCTTTACTGCATTAAAAACAATTAGTTAATTTTGATTGCTTTTCCTCTTAAAGTAATATGAAGATACTTCCGAGTTTTACTGGTAGTCCCAACTTTTCATATAAAGTCTTAGAACTTCTTTCAAAATGTCCCCATTTTTCATTTAGTCAATCAGCATGTTCCGGGTGCCTATGTTTGTTCACGACATGTTGAACGTGCTAAATAGAATTTGCACTGTGCTACCAAGAACACACAGTCCAGTGGAACAAGTGTTCAGTATGATTAACAGTATTTGGAGTAAAGAGAGGAACCAAATGAATGAAGATCTTATCACAGCTGTTCTTTTGCTCCAAGTGTATGTTAATGATACTGTTTCAGTGTTTCATGATAAATTCATTCAGAAAAATGAATTCAGGAATAAACCCTTCCACTCCAAAAACATGCCCATGTCATTATTGAATCAGAAGCTGAAAATAGCGACATCATCATGACATTTAAGTGTATTTAATATGACAAGTCTGTTGGCCTTAAAAATAAGTCCTCAGAAAAGTGTCATAGTTTTTTATTGTGAAAATATGGTCTCCTTACATATATGTGAGAGAGAGAGCATCTACATTTGTCTCCCCTTTATGTCCCTATCTTCTAAGTAAATTTTATGGAGCTTTCCCTGTACAATTTAAAGTCTTGTTTGCATTTTGGCCACAGCTGCATGCTCCAAAGCTAAGTTTGTTAGTTACTCTATTTATCTGTAAATGCTACAGTATGCTTGTTCCCCTTTAGTTAAAGAAAAATTTTTAACAGCTCACTGGAAGGAAAGTTCAAGATAGTGATTGGAAAACTTGAGAAGATTCAAGACCAGAATCTCAACTGCTCTCAGGATGGCATTCAACTACCTTAAACATGAGACCCGCCTTTCTCTTCCTGCCACTCCTTGCCTCATTCACTACACAATTTCCACTTGGCAGCTCTGTCATGGAGTTGTGAGCACGAGCATGTACCTAGCATGGTTCATGAACTCCCCCAACACCTGCCCCTTTTGTGGCAAGAGGGAGACCCTGGCACACATCTATTTAGGATGCCTGAGGTTGCAGCCCCTCTTCCAGCTCCTCCAGAACTTCTTTCTGAGGTTCTGGCTGCACTTCTTCACCTACCTCCTGATCCTAGCACATCCCATCTGTGGCTCAGGAAAGTCACAGAGCCTCCTCCTCAAAGGCCAATGGCCATCTATCATACCGTCAGGAGGAAGAGGTGCTCTGCAAATGTGTGACTGATTTCTGTTCACTTGTACAGTCACACCTCTGTGCAGAGTTCCTCTGGACACTGTCCACTGACTCTGTAGATGCCTTGAGGAGCAGTGGGTACTGTCTGGGGTTCTCTGCTTGGTGTATTTTCCCCAGAAACAGCTAATAGCCATGGCACAGTGCTTCCACCCCACCCTTAGCTAGAGGGGCGGGCCTATTGTTTTGGGCAGGTCTACACCCAACCAACTCCAGTACTACTGATAGTACACACTTTCCACCTTCTGCAAAACATTAGGGTTAGGAGTCCTTCAGGGAACATCCTCATTTATTATACAACCCTCATCAAGCCCCAGAGTATTTCCTGACTTTTGAATGCTTGACTTTGCAACAGGAATGTAGCCAGATGTGATCTCTAACTCACAGGGGTGGGCCAGCTGAAAAACCTGAACTGCCTGCTTCTGATCACATGACCGGAAGCAGGAAGTTCGGGAAGCCTGATGCCTCAGTTGCCAACTGGAGCGTCAAGCAACTTACTGATTCTCAGCCAGTCACTTCCTAAACTTCCTGCTTCCGGCCATGTGACCAGAAGCAAGAAGTTTGGGGAGCTACCAGCC
Source organism: Mesoclemmys tuberculata (assembly GCA_007922155.1). Classification (NCBI taxonomy): domain Eukaryota; kingdom Metazoa; phylum Chordata; order Testudines; family Chelidae; genus Mesoclemmys; species Mesoclemmys tuberculata. The sequence goes on along the minus strand of ML675614.1, from coordinate 20,955,221 downwards.
GAGAAAGCTCCAGTTGTGCAAGTAGTTTAAGCGAAGGTTGGGTGGGCCTGCTTCCAAGTGGCTCACCCAGGCACACCCGTAGCTATGCCCCTGCTTTGCAAACTTAACAATCTTTCACAGTATTGTTTGTAAGCAAATCCATAGGTTTTTAAAAGGCAAACTTAAAACAGAACTTGATTACATGGAATTACATTGACTCCCACAAGGTTCATCACCTTTAAAGCACAACCCTCTGCCACTTAAGCTAACAGAGTAGCTGATAGCAGCATTAGGCTATCATCCTCTGCATGGGCTAACCACTGGAGGGAGACGAGGCACATATTTTGCCAGTGGGTTTCACCAATATTTGCTGACAGCAGAAGAAAAATGAGAGTCAGGAATCCTGGATTCTATTCCAGATTCTAGGTGGAGTGTGCTCTAGTGTTACAGACTCTTCTTGTCCTATCCCCCAAAACTGACACACCTTCTGCCCTGGCCTCTCCTTGCCAGCCTGTCCTTGTCCCAGTCTCCACCCTACCCCCCATTCAGCTCCTCATTTCAATGCCATTCTCCCTCTCCACCTCCTTTGCCTCCTCATCCCAGTTCCAGTCTCCCCAGCCTCAGCTCAGCATCCAATTCTCCTCCTCCAGTCTTCCTCTCCGGCTGCCCACGATGGCCTAGCCCTTTGTCCAAGACTCTCCTCTCACTACCACCCCAGACTCTGCTTCTCACCATTTTGCATTCCATTCTGGCTGAAACCTCCTTCTCCTCCGTGCTTGGGCACCAGCAGGGGAGCATTGAGAGCACAGGAGAGACAGTTGCTCATTTTGCAGTTCCTCTGCCTTGTGCTACAGTAGCACTGTATCAAAAGTCCTGCTCAGCCCCTGTAGCTCTAGGCTGGAGCATGCTCAGTGCAGACCCAATCTTTGGAGAATTTAGTTAGCAAACATTAACAAGTCTCTACTGAGTGTGTGAGAACTGAGATTTTCAGATGCTTATAATTTAGCTAATTGGGCAGATTATCATGGGGGAAATAAAAGGTACGTCCCTGACACCTGGGCTATTTCAAGTCCCTGCTCCAACCATGGAGGTGGTAAAGCTTCTCAGTCAAAGAGTTTTAAGACTATTTTAATGAATAAAGCAATTTATTTTCTCTAACAGAGAAAATGCGTGAGAAATGGCAGAACCGTTTTTGCTGAAAATTTCCAAAAAACAATTAATCCTGATGCAGACAACTGGCACTGAAAATTTTTGCCCAAACAGAAGAAGTTTGGCAAAGTTATAAGCAAGTGAATAGGGTCTTCCAATGTAAAGTATCAGGTAACCTTAATTAACCATAGGTGCTGCTATCTACATAATCCAAAATACATATAAATAATAAACCACGCCAAAATTCTAAACTCAAAACACCAATAAACTTTGTGGAAGTTTTAATCTGGGCCTGAATTTTGGACCTTGGTTCTATTTCTAGCACTGACTATTGTTCTGATGCTTCCAAAAGGAGAGTTCAGCCAGCTGGCTTTCTTTAATAACCATAAGAAGGATTTTATGTTACACAGGCTATTTTTATAGCAGTTTGTGATGAGCTTGCTCTTCTGCCCTTTAGCAGGTCCTACAATGACCCTGCTTGGATGAATTATTTATTCCGCTAGCTGCACTTATGGAGTGATTTTCTTAGCTGCTATTGCTCAGTTGCTGCTATTTTTGGTGCCCTGTGTAATGCTGCACCTTGTCACCTTTTATACAGATATCATTGCATAACCTCAGGTAATATGCTAAGGTCACACTCCGTACATGAAGTTCTAAGTGATTGCTCTGAGATTATGAGTTCCTCACTGAAGACAATGGAAGCGAAGTTCTGTTGTAATAACTGGGCCTACAAATTTACCTTAATTGTGAGCTCAACTATGAAAAGTGAGTGAAATTTCATAAAATGTCACAATAATCTACAACAATAAATGTTAATGGGAAAAGGTACAAAAGGGAGATAGAAAGACTCAATTAATATGCAGACCAAAAGGCCTTCTGATATAATTCAAGAACTGTTAAAATCTTGCCCGGTATACAAGAAAAGTATAGGATCAGAAATCAATGAACTAAAATTGTTATGTTGCAAATTAGGCCTAATGGGTGAACAAAATAATAAAGGGTTCGGCTATTCTGCCCATCACTTCCTTTTGGGGTCCTTAAAAAGATCAAGATTTCTTTTGGGAGGGAGGAGGGAATCAAGAGGCAGGTGTCAGAGAGATGGCAGAACAGAAAAGAAGCAAACTTCACCATCATGGCTGCAACCCCGGACATCCCCTTAGGACTTTGGAGCCACAGTGACACTGTTGGGCCTTCATCATCCTGATCCTAAAATCTGTTCTGACCAGAACAGGCCAGAGATAGGGACCTACGCGACATCATCATCAGATCTGGCTAAATCCCAAATACCACCAGGGAGGTGAGATGTTGTCATGGTCTCCATTCCCCAATGTCTTCTTTTCCTTCCTTGCTTTATTTCTTCTCTTTCGCCTTCTGTCTAATAAGAGTCTGGCTTAGACAGCCAAGACTGTATATTTTGCACCACCACTGTGACCAGAAAGAGGCTGTTAAAAAGTATCCTAACAGCCCAATGCTTGTACAAGTTGCTAATCAGATCTTGAAATGGCTTATCAGATCACATTTCATGCCTGTGTTTCTCCAGCAGTGAAATTGCATGTCAACAGCAGAGACAGAAGCTGCATTTTCTATTTTTGCTGTTGTTTTCTCTTCCCTTTTGCATGTGTTTGTCTTGTCTTCTAGGAAACAGCATCCAACTTTAACAACAACAGCTCCAAACCATCTCAACTGATTTTCTCGCCCTCTGCCCCTCAAGAGGACAATTACTAGCATCTTTAATACTATCTAAAAACTGTCAAATGGGGGGGTTTCCTTCTAAAATCTCTCCTCAGCTAAAGAGAATGGGTACAAAAGATGCTATTAAAATTAGTCTTATACAATACTTTACATTTCAAAGTCTTTAACTGTTTTTCCTTCTTTTCTGTACCTTTAATAAAAGGAGAAATACATTTTTAATGATGTGTTTGCCATGGTACTAAATAGGCCAAAGTCTTTGTATACCAAATCACAAACCTTGTTTAACACTGTTTAATGCAGGACAGTGACAGGGTCATTTTAACACCTTTGACTCTTTGGGCCCTTTTATTCTATTGAAATTGACACAACATAGTACTCGCGATCTCTTTGCAGGATCAGGGCCCTGATGTGTCTTCTTGCTCTTTCTGCAACATGAATAATATAAATAAACTACATGGGCATAATTGGGTCCCAAATACTGGTGTTTATTACACCAACATGAACATACAAGCCCTGTCTACAACCAGATAGCTGTTCTGGCTGGTTTCTGAAGATTTCTAACACAGCAAACAGAATGCTGCACAACTATCAATATTCACTTGGCAAAGATTTGTGTACAAAAATTCATTTTCCATCTGTGCCAACTGATTCATTTTCACCAATAATTCAAGGTAAAAACCAAAATGATTTTTAAAAAAAATAGCTAGTTGAGTTTTTTGAACCATGGAAAATGAGATTTCCCCATTGTCAGAATTTTTAAATCCATCATAGATACTGGCCAGCACATTTGGGGGTTTGGTTATGATATTCAATATGTTAAATAGCGCAACCGATTTTTAGGACTATAAATGTCTGCTCAGACAGTACCTTGACAAACATTCAGCCACTAAAATCTTGATTTGTTTTCCTTCTACCTCACTGGTCAGCCCCAGAGGAAGAAGAGAACAATGATAGAGGCCAAGACGTGAATTGAAGCTTTGCTTCCCTCCAGCCTGAGGATGTCACACATTCAGCCCACAAAGTCCACTTGCACACTGAGACCCCGAGTCTTGGTGGATGCTGGAGATCCCTCCCCACCCTCTAGGTCTACATGATGTGGGATTGATTCGTGAGCAGGGCTACACTGTTTCCTGTTCTTTAGTATTTGGAATACTATACTTCCAATAAAAAAGGTTGAGATCTTCCCCCAGGCTTCTATCAACAAATTTCCACTGACTACAGTAGGAGTTTTCCCAAATAGGGGCTGCAGCCTAAGACCCTCTTGTCCTCCCTGCTAATTATATTTTCCCACTTAGCAGTCTGAGGTGGGTGAAGTGAGGGCTCAGATTCAGGGTTGTCCCTGGCTAGCATCTGCAATACAGCCAGTTTCCTCTCTTTCCCTACCTCTGATACGAGAGGTATTTAGTATATTTCTGGTCAAAAGCCTCATTGATTATTGGAAACTATGCTCTGTTTGTGTCATTTTAGTTTCAAAGTGTAATTGACAATTAACGCCAAACAAAATAATCAAAGGGCACAAAATTGGAAAAAAAAAATGTTCTTGGGAAAATTTTCAGCATACTTGTAAAGTCCTAACTTGTAGGCTGTTCTCCATATTTCACATCATTGCTAACTGAGAAAGTAGTTGCCATTAGATGCTTGGTAGGTTCAGGTTGTCAGTATTTCAACAAGCAATAACTACAGCATCTCATCCAATGTCACAAGCAGGAGACCGCCATTCTATAAATAGTGAAGGTTTCTGTTACAACATGCATTTGCATATATTAAATCAAGATGCCCTAATTAAGGTAGCAAAATCAGTTGGAAGCATAATAAAGTAACAGTCATGAATAATCTTTTCACTGTGCCCAGTACTGAGGAAAGAGTCTGACTGAAATAATTTAACACCCTTCCTTTGTTTGAGGAAAGACATCGTCATATTCTCAGTGGCTTGATATAAATTACTAGCAGTGAAAATGAGGAGCAAAGCTAAGCTTATTAATAACATGAACTAGCGCAGGACTTGCAAGCCCTTACCAAACGTCTCGTGTTTTCATAATTGCAATCAGCTAAATAGCTTGTTAAGTGAATGATACCATTTAAATTATGAAATTAAAATGTTTGAATTATTTTCATGCAGGTTCAGAACAGCTTCTTAAAGGAGCTAAAGTGCCAATTGAAAGCCAGGATTCTCCCCTCGGTGATTGTCTGCTGTTTGCAATCAGAGTGCATTTTGTCATCCTGCCCCCAATAAATTAGCAATGTAATCAGATGAAACTAGTTTTCTTCCATCTTCACACTTTGGACTGGAGTCGAAGTTATGTTTGCTACTGTTGTAAATAATTATAATGGAAGCACTATTAGGGCTTGATCCTCTACACCACAGGTGCTCAGAGCTATGTGTAAAAGCACTCAGCAAGAAAGGAAATGCAGGGGAACTCCAAACTGCATTAATGAGAGTGCTACTCCTATGCTACTCCTATGACTTACAAATAGTAGAGCCTAAGAGGGAAGCACACAGCAAAACTCCACTCTCTGAAAGCTGACATTTTCTACCTGTGCTCTTGAGAGTAATGGACTGAGCATGCTAGTGGATTGAAACTTACTCCTTTTCAGGCGGGACCATTATGCCTTATGCTCATCCTTGTTTGTCCCCATTCATAGCCTCTGGTCACACTGACACTGGAGTACAATCATCTTGAGAACACTACCGCTCTCTGGAAAGGGACTTGCCGAATGAAGCCGACATGCTAAAGTGAAGTCTTGAAACCTTTCTGTGACAGTGTCTGGGAACCACAGGTGTGTTCAGTGGCATTGCACCACTGAGCATCATGGTGCCTAACTTTTAGGCACCTAGGAAATCCAGGTACAACACTGCGCTCCACAAAGTCTCAGTCAGGCACTTCAGCTTCCTTTACAATGAATGGGAGAGAGAGATGACTAAGAATGGCATCCACAAAAAGCCAGCACACTAGGCAGAGAGCTGGCCAATGCAGAGGCATGTGTGCCAAGCCCGCCCTTCTCTCAGAGATAGATGCCTAAGTCTGGACTTTGTAGGGGGTGGCCAGATAGCCTGCTCCCACCATCTTTCTTTAGGTGATTTTCAAGGAGGGCCACTTTCTTCCCACTCAGTTATGGTATTTTTCTCAGGTAAAGGCCCTTCAGTTTTCTGCAAGGCCAGCCCAGCTAGCTTGTATACCAAGTCAGCTGATTGCTAGGACCTGCTCTTAGGGTATGTCTACACTGCAATTAAAAACCCACGTGCCTGTAGGCCTGTGCCAGCTGTCTCAGGCTTAGGCTTAACTGAAGTGCAGACATTTAGGCTCGGGCTGGAGTCCAGGCCATAGACCCTGTGAGGTGGGATGGCCCCAGAGCCCCAGAGGCAGCCCAAGCACAATTAAACAACCCCTTAGCCCAAGTCAGCTGACATGGGTCAGGTATGGAATTTTAATTGCAGTGTAGACATACCCTTAAAGGCAAATCCCTGGGCCTGAGGGCAAGCTCCAGTCAGTTGCATGGAGCGGAAAGCCTGATTCCTTAGAGAGCAATCAGACACAAACACTGCAGGGATCTCCTCACAGAAATTTTCTGCAGATGTTACAGTGGGAGGAAATTTTTCTTGGCCATTACCAGCAGTTTGATTTTACTCAAACGTTTGCTTGTTGTAATGGTAGGAAAGATAAATGTGAACAACAAAAATCTATAAAGAAAAATAAACCATCTTAGCAAAGAAGTGGCATGATTAGCCACAATTAGCAGAACTATCAGTTGTATCTGATTAGCAGGCAACTCTAAACATAGGAGGGCAGATTTTTCTAAAATTATATCTATTACAAAGATCAGACCTCTATACATGCTAGACCTGAGTATTAATCAAAACATGCTAATTGAGTTACAACTTAACTGAGACCATTACGTTTCAGTCGATAGTAAGCTCAGGGGGAAAACAGAAAGGATTTGTTGTGTGACCTCAGGTGATCAATTAAACCTTTCTTCCTCTCTAAAACGACTATTATACTTACCTACCTTTGCAAAGGTCTCCGAGAGCTTTATTATATAATATGTTTTATTTATATCTACATCTCCAAATGCATGATTCAGCAAGAGAACTGTTTTCACATCTGAGCCTTGACACAAGCATAAGCAATATGTTTATTTTAACTATCCTTACTTAAAAATATAGCTTGAATATGAAAATCATTCCAGATTAACTGATTGAGGTTTGGTATTTTAAAAGCAGAATCGCAAAATTAATCATTAAAAAACACATGTGCTTAATTCTTTTACACACGAATAGTTCAATGGAAGTCAATGAGACTACTCATGTGCACAAAGTAAGGCATGTACATATGTCTTTGCAGTATCAGGGACTTAAGTGGATGAAGAAAATGTACAGTTCCTTCTTATGGCCTATCTATATGCAACATCTCTGCTTCCACCTTATCCTGACAGGAATCTGCACTCTGAAATGTCTTTTAGGGGATCTCATCCAGCTCCCATTGAAATCCATAAGAAGATCTAGCTCCGACTGACTTTAGTGGGAGCTGGATCAGGAATGAGATAAATTGCTTACAAACTGTGGCTACCAGCTGAAAGCAGTGTTTCCAAGGGGTACCTGTGAAATCTCTCGTGTGTTTCTGAACTTGTTACTAGTTCCCTTTCTACTTTATTTAGTGTAAGTGGGTGAGCTGTAAAGAAGTGTGATATCTTTAAATTAGTCCTGATGGCAATAGTTAATGTAACATGACTCATTTAAAAAAATGTGAAAAGGTGTAGGCATTAAATAAGCAGCCCTGTTTTAGCTTCTATCCTAACAAGATATAAAATTAGCTTCACCCACACAAAGTCCTATAAGCACTGCCTTGTTTCTAAGAGGCAACGATATCCTAGTTACCTTAGGTGACTGAAGGAGGACGATGGCAATTAGCAGCAAAGTGCAGGGCAAGAGAACACTTCCTTTTTTGAGCTAAGCACCATGATAGCACAGCAGCTGAACTAGCTCATATCAAATGTATGTATTTAGCTGCAGGAATGTCATTATAGGTTTCTGGGGGAGGAGCACTTTAATGACCAAAGAAAGACAGGGTAGTCATTCATTCATCCCATCCCTTGCAGCAGAGTACATGAATAAATGCTTCTGTGGGCTAGAGTATTAACACAGGGCAAGGCTCAATTTCTTTGTTCTCTCTCAGTTTTTCTACTTGCATACGAGGTAGAGAACGGCTCATATTATCAATAATAATTTAAAATACTCCAGCCAGACACATTGACTTGGGGTAAAATTTTCTAAATGCCTATGGGCCGTATTTTGAATGGTATTTTAGGTACCTAAAGATACAGCTAGGCATCTAATGGGATTTTGAAAAGCGCCTGGGCACCTCATTCCATAGGCCCATCTGGCCCCAAGTGAATTAAGAGCCAAAGTCCCAGTTTCAAAAGTGACAAGTACTTTTGAAAATGTGGCCCCAGGTACCCAGGTGCCTACAGATGCAGATAGGTACTTTTCACAATTCCACTAGGTGCCTAGGCACCAGGCTCCCGTTGAAGTCAGTGGGAGTCAGGCGCCAAGGCATTTTGAAAATCCCTTTAGGTGTCTACCTGCCTCTTTAAGTGCCTAAATACCTTTTTGTAAATCTGGCCCTATATGCTTGAGGATTTCCATGCTGATAGTCACTTCTCAATTCTGTCCCAAGGATAGAGTTTGCTCTCATATTGCATGAAACATGCAAAAAGAGTATTATATCTTTCCTCAATCACCAGCAGGATTTGGAATACATAGGTGAGGAGAAGATATGTCCTGTACAGAGTGTTCATAACATAGAAGATGTTCTGGGAAGCCACTGTTGGTTTGTGACTTTTATTTTGTCATGCCTACATTGATATTGATGTGCCACTCCGTCTGCCTCAGGTATCTTCTGTGCATGAGTAACTCCAGCTAAGGGGTGAGATATTGATTTTTAATCAAGAATGTAGTCATTTCAACACATTCTGAGTCATACTGATAATATAGTCGGCCAAAAAATTCTATGTCCCTTCTGGAAGTCTATTGTGGATCAACATGCATGTGCACATTGTGAAAATCCACATCTGAAACCTGGAAGCATCTGAAGAATCCATATTTCTGCACTGAAGTTGAAAGTAGTCATCATTCAAGTCACTTATCTCAGATCCTCCCGGTAGATCTTCTGGGAGGATTTTGCCCACAGAAATACAAAACTTAAAATACAGACATGACAGCCTGAGTGCATTCCTCTGCACAAAGAATAGCTTCTCCCACACACAACATGCACATACAGATGTAAAATAAACTAAAAAGACTTTTGATAATAATCCAACACGTCAGATAAATCAGAGTATCTTAAAAGCTTTTAAGACATGCTTGCAACATTTCTTCTCTTATTCTAAAATCCACTGCTTTCCTTCCATTCCAGTTATGGACTATATCTCAGAGATCAAAAGTTGTTAGGTGTCTAGCAGTCCCCTGCCCCACAGGAATTATCAAGCCATGGCCCAATTTTTGACAGCCAGGATGTTCAGAATTTATATCAAGAATTTTGTTTGTAGCATTTGTGGGTGAAATCTACACAGCATGAAAAATGTTAGTTGTTAAAAACCTAAGTGTTTTAGACCTAATCATGACATTTGTGAGACAATAAGCATAAACAAAGCCGGTTCCTTCAAAACAGAACTGGTCAGAAAACAGATCAAAATGTACAAGAGAGGGAAAGCCAAGAGGAAGGCATTTGTTGATTATCACTGTCCTAGTCAACTCACTGATGCTCCTCTGGCAGGTCAGCACAAGGCCAGTGAGTCACCCAGTCCGTACCAACAATAATCTAGTGGAAAAGAGTCCTTTGAATTTGTCTGGCCAGATATGCAGCTGGGCCATTACTTAGATAGTAGTTTCTTGATCAGACAGGAGGTGAGAAAGGGTTTGGCATGCTGGGGGTGGTTACAAGAGGGAAACTGGAGAGACAGAAGTGGGATAGGGCCTGGGGGGAAGACTGGATTCCCTATGCTGTGAAAGCTGAGCTGATCCTGAGGTGAAGAAAGATTTTGTTTATTATTCTTTGGGCTTGTTACATTTTTGTATTCATTTTTATGAAAATTTTCTCCAGGTGAGCAGAACTCACTCCCTCTTGCAGCATTTGTGACTGCTCAGCTTATACCCATTACATCTTCATCTTAGCAATTATATATTTGGCAGATCAGTTTTACAGCACTGAAACCTGATAATTTAATATTGCAAAAGGTCTGTTCCAATGCAAACAATATCCATAAGGCAGGAATAAAACAGAGTAGTAAAATTAAAAGAGAATGTGTTTCATATATCCCATTGGCCTTGTCATTTCCTTAATGATTATGTGAAACATAGATAATCTTTGAGCTGGTTTAGTAAGATGCACATGCTCTAAGTACTATAGCAGCTCATCATTTCTGGACACCAAGGACTATGAGAACTAAATCATAAAATACATGACTTAACATAAAGCCCCCAAGACCATGTATAAATTTCTCTGTGACAAGGCCATTTTTTAAGCCTACAATTTTGTCAGAAGCGACGCATACTTTATCAAGAAAGTCTATTGTGATTTCAAAATGTCAGGTAAAGTGGATTTAAGAGAAGTAGGAGGTATGAAGCAATGTATCCAATGAGTAGTCTTTTAAGGATATGAATTATTCATTCAGTTGCATCAGCTCAGATATTGTTTGCTAAGCAGGAAAGACTGGCTGCTGGAAGACGGAATGATACATTTTGGTTTCAGAGGCAGTGTGGATTTTTTGCGTATGTATAGCCTTCAGCTCTAAACTGATTTATGACTCAACTATTCAATCCTAAATGCACAAATAAAGACATTTAGCTATCAAGAAAACCTCCATTTTCTTCAGTAGAATAATTCAGTTGAAATACAGCTCACATGGACACCTTACCAGGGTGTTCAAATGCCACTTTTAGTCACACAAAACAGTCATTAGGTGCATAAAGCAGGCAATTAAAGCAAATTTCGACATCCTGTTAAGGTGCCCGCACTTGGAAATTAAAATCTGCCACTGAAGACTTTCACTATGGGAGGAGCAGTTTTGCCACCATTCGTGTGTGATTTGCAAGTCACGAGAATTTGAGCATCTTTTTCACATGACTTTAGATTCTTGTGAGGTGCATGAAAACTGACATGACTCCTTCCTGCCCAGGAGTTTAAAGTGCTACTCCACTGAGACCAGGCCGGCTAGTGAAACTGCAGCAACTGTGGAGGCTCATGAAAGTGAAAAATATTTTAAAAAATAAAATGAATGTTAAACATAATTGAGTCTAAACTACCTTTAATTTGGTTTTGGTTCTAGATTAGGACTCAAGCTACATAGGAAACTGGATATTTACCACCTGGGCTTGTTAAATGTATTGTTGTATTTGTGATATGCCCATTCTAAGTATAGGGAGCATTGCAAATGTCTTAGTAAAGCTTAACCACTGATGCAGTAAGCCAATTTTTCATGGCACCTGCTGATCTTATTTTTTCCAGCCAGTTTGCATATTCCTAATTGCTGCTGTAATAAGTGGTTGAGAGCAAGCTTGTTCCTCATCTAACTCCTCTTATTTGAGTGGATGTGTTTTCTCATTACTTACAATGACTTCAGTGTATAACACTCACTCTCTTGAGTCCCTCCAAAGTATAACGAGTGGCCTGATTCTTCAGGCTCTGGCTTCTGCTGAATAAACAAAAAGTTCGCAATTTAAAAACAGTAGGATGATTGCTTCGTCTGATTTACCTATAACAAGACAACCATTAGGCTATAACTATGAGCAATGACTTCTCTAAAATAGAAATTCTCTAATTCGTTGATTCAGCTGATCTGGTCTACTTTGCTAATGGTTATTGTGACCTTAGTATTCCCCACTTAAAAATGTTCAGTGGGCTTTGATTAAGTTTACCTAACGCTCATACCTGGGAGGTAGTAAAGTTTGGGAGGGAAGAAGGGGGAATGAGAAATTTAAATTGAGAGAGAAAAGGAAAATAAACATGCATACTAATTGGTTTTCCTCTTTGGTTGAGCAAACTGTTTCCAACATTTGTCCATGCTTGAACCAAACTGAACTGAACCCAACTGAAGATTTTTGGAGGTTTGGGAAACTTTGATTAAAGATCTTGTGACCAGCTCAATGCTCAGCTGTGGCTAAAAAAGCAAACAAGATGTTAGGATGTATAAACAATGGAAGATGAGTAACATGGGTAATATTATAATGCCTTTATATAAATCAGTGGTGCAGACCCATCTGGAATACAGTGTCTAGGATGAAAGATGTTAGTTGTTAAAAACCTAAGTGTCTTAGATCTAGTCATAAAACAACCTCGTCCTGGTTAGCCCATCTCACAAAGAATAATACAGAACAGGAGGGGATTCAGAAAAGAGCAATGAGAATGATCAGTAGCCTGGAAAACCTCTCATACAAAGAGATTGTTTACCTTAGAGATGTGAGGAATCAGAGGAGACATGACAAAAAATATATAAAATAATGAATAGTCTTGAGAAGGTAGATGCGGCACTTCTTAATTTGCTATCTCATAACACAAGAACAAGGGGATATTCCATTAAATTAGAAATTCAAAGCTCAAAACCAAGGAAAGGAAATACTTTTGCATGCAATGGTTACGTCTACACAGGGATAAAAGATCCATGCCAGAGCTGCAGCTGGCAAATGCCAGTTTATTCAGGTTCGTGAGGCTCAGGCTGCAGGACTAAAAATTTTTGTGTAGCTGTTCTGGCTTAAACAGCCATATAGCAGTTTTTAGCCCCCTGGGTAAGTCAGCTTTCCTAGGCCAGCCATGTGTTTTTCATCCCTGTGTAGATGTAGTCAATGTGTAATTAAACCACAGAACTCACTGTCACAGGGAGTCATTGAGGTGAAAAACGTGGTGGTATTCAAAAAGGAATTAGAAATTATATGACTATCAAGACTATCTAGTTATTGTAATTAAGGGTAAGAATGTTGCGGAAGGATATTTAACTTTGTGCTTCAGGTCTTAAATTAATCTCTGACTATTCGAGATCAGGACGAGACCTAACGTAGGGGGGGCAGGTAACCTGAAGATATAAACGAAGCCCCTTATGTTAGGTCTTATCCTGGTCTCGAATAGCTAGAGATTAGTTTAAGATCTGAAGCATGAAGTTAAATATCCTATTGCGGGGTTCTCATGCCTTCTTCTGAAGCATCTGGTACTGACAATGCTCAGACAGAGAGCTGGACTAGATGGACCTCTGGTCTGGTGCAGTATGGAAATGCCTGTATTCCTATCTTCTCCTCAGAGGGAAAGATAGCTGTTCTTTGACTGTAGTTTGGGTGAAGTGGCTTCAGGGACCCAACTCCTCCTTTCCATTTTTTGCAAACTTCTCAGATTCAGACAGTTCAAGTAAAGTTGGGATACATATCGAAAGATGAGGAGAATTCAATAACTACGCCATATCTTCATTTTACTTTAAAATTTGTTCTTTGCTATTAATTGGTTCCTTTATGGAGCACATTGGGAGTAAAACCTCACTTCTGTTAAACATCAAATTTAGTTGGTATGGATGTGCCCGGGAGGAACCACAGCCAAAAGATCTAGTTTAAATTCTATGATGTTAGGACAATAATTTTTTCTGGATTCCTGAGATGTGCCATTTGATACAGTGCCAGATTCCTCTTTCTTGCAGTGTATCTTCCTTTCATTTACAGCAAAACATTTATAATGATCCATGCTTTGGCATCTCCACTTTATTAAGACAAGGTCATTGAAATTCATTCAGCAAAGTAGTATGATCTGGAAATAGTGTAACTTCCCCCTGACAATTGTAGTTTAATTCTGTTGCTTCTGTGCTGAGCAGAAGTGTTCAGATCTGACTGTTTTCCAGCCATATTAAAGTCTCAAGTTTTGACCCTAACTGTGAAAGTTACCACCTGTTCCCTCATTAGCAGAGGGCATCAATGTTTCTCTCTCTGTCTTGTCTATTCCAATATTTGTGGGTTGGAAAATTTCTGAGTACTCAAAATATTGTCAAAGCTTTACCTTTCCACACAAACAGTTGTTTTGAATTCCATTCATTCTCTGAAAACTTCTTCCTGGTTTTGGGCTAGATTACAACCAATTTCTAGAGAAAAAAAATGAGAAATCTTGTATTCTCTTTATTTTTCCTTGAAATGGGCAATGAAATTATTGTAAGTTTTAGAATATGAATCATATTCTAAAGCCACATGGTTCATATGTCTAAGGTTCTCACCCTATGTGTGGAAGTGAAACAAATCCCTTTCCAATTAAACAGTTAGCCTATTCTTGTTTTGAGTTTGGGGAGCATTTTCTTTTCTAGATTCCAAATGACATTCACAGACTATCACATTCATTACATGCAAATCAAATACATTTGATCATAAGTAAATATAAATTTTAATTATACCTGATTGTGGAGAAATTTTTGTTTTGGAGTTATGGGGTTTTTTTAGATCAGGGAAGAAAAATGACTTCCTACAATCTGTAATTACGTTTTTTAAAAGTAAGTAATTCTAATATAAATGCTGCCTTGTCTTATCAGATCTTGAGCTATAGCTTTTAATGGTTTCAGTTGGACTTTGTAATTTGTGTTTACCTGATTTACAGTCTCTCTTTTGCCATCAGTGCAGAGTTATTCAGGCAAGCAGAGTGTAGTGCTTGTGGTACAAAAATTGATAATGAGGCTAGGATGAAACTGGGTTTCAGGGTGCTTTTTTTTTTCCCCCACCAGGGATGAAATATTAAATGTGAATAATCAATATTTTCTGAAATATCATCCCAATCAGATTGTAAAAGAGGGGTAGGCCCACTGATCATTGTGTTGGCCATGGGGAGCAGGAATATTTTACTTAATTCCGCACAACAATGGGTTAGATTTAATATCTTTGCTCATGTTGAATAGTACCTTACTCCAGGTAATCCAATTAACTTCAATAGATAACTCAAGGAGTAACATAGTATTCAACATTAGTAAGCATATCACACTCAGTCCCGGTTTTTAATACATATGTCTGCAATCTAGCAACAGTTCCAAAAAGAAAGAAAGAAAGAAAAAAGAAAGAAAGAATCAGGAGGGAACTCACTATCCTTTGACTTCACTCCCCTTTGTCAGTGGCTTGACCCTTTCTTACAAGCAGGAGATCTCAGATAAAATTAAATCCATGCATAGCAGCCAGAGGAAGTTCAGTTGTTAACCACAGGCTACAGAAAATTACTTGGGGTCTGAAATACAACATGAAAGCCATGAATGTTCCAAAGCACAAAGATATCAGACATTTTTTTCTACTACGTCAAAAAAGTAGCTCTGATTGCCCAGTGGCATGTCTGACTTGTATTCTAATGTTTGTTGTACAGCAGGGAAACATTCTGGTTCTGTGCAAGATGTAGCAATGATATTTGAGAAGAATGGTATTGTATCTGGGCACCGCTGCTTTGCTTTCTCCCTAAATCACATTGGTTTTATAGATTATGAAATACTCCCTGTTCAGTGAATATTCTATTGAGCATACATATTTAAATTAATCCATAATTCTCCCCAACTGGTTTTGTGAAACCACTGAATGCCATCAAAAAGTTATGCTTTACATAGTTCCCTGTTTGTGTTGTAACTGCATTGGTCCCAGAATATGAGAGAGACAAGGTGGGTGAGGGAATATCTTTTATTCGATCAACTTCTGTTGGTGAAAGAGACAAGTTTAGAGCTACATAGAACTCTTCTTCAGGTCTGGGAAAGGTGTTCAGGTTGACATAGCTAAATACAAGGTGAAATACATTGTTAAGCAAAAGTAATTAACACATATTCTATGGGACCCCATTGAAGGTGAAGTGCCTCATTAAATCCCCTACAGTCCTAGGACAAAAAAGAGGAGTTAGTGGGTTACAGATTGTTGTAATAAGCCATGAATCCAGTCTTTTTATGAAGACCATGATTTTTAGTGTCTAGCAAAGTTATGAATTTATGATGCCAGGCTCATCTTTTGAAGGTGTTGTGCTAATTTCCTTTGACGATGAGGAGTGAGAGATCAGATATGGAGTGATCATTTTGTGAAAAGTGCTTGCCTATGTATGAGATGGTGTTTTTGTCTTTCATCATTTTTCTGTTAGAGTTTCCTTCAGAAACTGCAACATTAATAACCTCTCATAACTATCCATGCAACCATGGATGTTACCTTCTTATACACCAACATCCCTCACAATGCCAGAACCGCTGCCTGCCTCAAATATCTACAAGACAATGGACAACACTCAGAGGTATCCACCCCAAACATATTCATAAATTAATCCTTTTCATAGACTCATAGACTCATAGACTCATAGGTCAGAAGGGA